>CM053595.1:91325709-91361258 GCA_028646575.1 Pseudocheirus occidentalis
AGGGAGAGGGAGAGAGAGAGAAAGAGAGAGAGAGAGAGAGAGAGAGAGAGAGAGAGAGAGAGAGAGAGGGAGAGGGAGAGGGAGAGAGAGAGAAAGAGAGAGAGAGAGAGAGAGAGAGGGAGAGAGAAAACATCCTAGAATGAGAGAAAGGGAGGAGGCAAGCCCTTCTATGTCCAAGGGGCTATGGGAGAAATTCATGAAGACACAGTCTGTGAAAGCCTTACCAGACAGGGCATGAATCATAAAACCTCAGAATTCATATTATTCTAGCACCTAAGGTCCAGGATCACTTTAAACCCAAATGGTTCAACTTTAACCATCACCAGATAAACTCAATGGGAGATAGGTGTTTCTTGACATTGACTTTCAGAGGTGAAATGTTACACGTCAGTGGTGGAGATGAAGAAGGACAGCAACTTCTGGGCTAGGAATTTATAGCTTCAGGGAAGAGGAAGGGTGGGAGCAGCACTGATATGTGTTCTGGAGATTATTGGGGTAGGAAATCTGGGCACGTCCATTCTAATGACTCTGAGGAACCTAAGAAGAAAGCTAGCCTGATAGCCACAACAATTTCCTCTTTTCTTCGAGATATTTACAGAGATGATCACAACAGTGATCCAAGATGAGGTCAGTTTGTTCAGTGATTGTTTAGAACAGAATGCTTGTAAGGGTGAGGTCCTTGGTTTTAGCTTCTTGAGGCTCAGGGAGCTTTTTTTCTCTTATCCCCATAATTCCAGGATGCTTTTTCACAGAGACATCTACAGCTAATCAGAACTGGGATAAGTTGAGAATGTGGGTAGTGGTTTGTAAATTCATCCTACCTTACTTGAAATATGTTTCAGAGGTCATGTGCCTCAAATAATATGCCAGCAAATTATCTCTCTGTGTTTTATACCTAGTATAACTTGGAATGCCCATTTGTGTTATATCCTGTGTAATGTGGAATTCCTGTATGGAATTCTGTCTGTTTTCATTTGTCAGAGACTGATGGAGTACCTACTATGAAAATAGCATTGTGCTTGATGATTCTCAATCCCACATGCAATTTTCTAGCCAACTTGGCCTACTACTATTCTCAAAACTCAGAATGCCATCTCTTGCCTTGAGCAGAGGCTGTCTACTATGCCTGGGATACACTCCCCCTTCATCTGTGCCTTAGAATCCCCAGCTTCCTTTGAGGGATGCTCCTTCTACGTGAAGTTTTTGCTGATTTTCCCAGTCATTAGTACTCTCTCCCTCCTCGAATCTTCTCATATTGATTTCTGTGTACATTCTATCTTCCTCAATGGAATGTAAGCTCTTTGAGGGCAGAACTAGTTCTTTCTCTCTCTCTCTCTCTTTTTTTTTTTTTGGTCTTTGTATCCTCAGTACCTTGCAAAGTGATTCACACAGAGTAAGCACTTAAATGATTATCCATTGAGTCAAGGATGGTGCATGGGAGTTCTCCATCTTTGTTAAAGGGTTTGCATCCATCCTGATTTTTTTCAGGCTTGGTCTAAGTTTTTAGAAGCCTTTGTCCTGTGTTATTTTTCATGGTTAACTTAAAGATGTGGAAACCGTGGTGATAGGAACTCTGTCTGTCTATAAAGGACAAAGGGATGGAAAAGAAGTCTTATAGAAGACAGTGGAAGGAGTTAGGTTGCTAGGCTGGAGAATAGGACAAGAGATTAATAGACTGTTCCTAAGGACCCTGTGAATAAAAATAACCTTTGACCTGAGCCCATGATACAAGATGAGGCCAAATAGAATGTTAGGAAGAGCAATGGACCTAAAATCAGAAAACTGGGGTTCAAATTCCAATTCCACCCCTTATTACCTATATCGCCTTGAATAAGACATTTAACTTCTCATTGATTTCACAACTCATTAATTCGAGGATGTCCAGAACCTTTCCATTAATCGACTAACTCACAAATAGTAGATACCTAAAAGGTGCTCAGTTGTATGCATAAAGGCAAGTATCATATTACCCTAAATAGAAAACCCACACTTAAAATGGTTTCTCTTTGAGGGGCCCCCAGGTGGTACAGTGGATAGAGCACCAGCTCTGGAATCAAGAGTACAAGAGTACAGAGTTCAAATCTGGCCTCAGACACTTAGTAGCTATGTAATCCTGGGCAAATCACTTAACCCTGATTGCCTAAAAAAAAAAAAAAAAAAAAAAAAGGGCTCTCTTTGGAAAGAAAAAAAAGCAGGAAGTTGCACACTGAAAAATGACACCTATTTTAGGCTGTGTTTAGATTTTAATCAATCCAGATTTGGAAAAAGTCTGTAACTTTGGTTTGGACTGGTCTGGTGCGTGACATAGTCCTTCGCTGCTCCCTCATGATCTAGTTGGGGAGTCAAGATTCATACACACTACAATTAGAGAATTAGGCAAGGTAGGTTCTGAGTGTTCCACTGTGTGGCCTACACTGCCAATGAAGGAAAGGGAGTGGGGGTACTCCATGTTAACATAGTCAGGGAAAGTTTGACGGGAGAGATAGGCTTGTGATGAGTCCTAAAGGGCAAGTTGGATTTGGATAGACAGAGAGGAGGGGAGGGCACCCCTGGGGACACAAAGCCATGGAGGCAGGAGTGAGTGTGATGTGTGTGGGAGTTGCAGGGATGGTGGGTAGGGAACAAGGCATGGCTGGAAGGAACCTCAGAGGATGTCCCAGGTATAGAGAGAAGATGAGAGTCATGTTTATCATGGATCTAGACCTGAAAGGGACCTCACAGTTCATTTAGTCCAGCCATTTCCTTTTACAGATGAGGAAACAGAGGCCTCGAGAGTTTTAATGCCTTTTCTAAGGTCATAAAAAGTGTAAATGACTGAGCTAGAATTTCAAAACCTAGATCAGTCAGGATCTAGTGACCACCCATTTAGGCCAAAATGTGTAAGTGTGGGTTCTCTTGGCTTCATAATTAATAGCTCACATGCATATAGATGGAGGCAACATTGCACGGCAGAAAACATATTGGACCTGGAATCAGAGGAACTGGTTTCAAATCTTGCCTCTTTCTCTTTTTTCTTGTATGATCTTGAGCTATTTACTTCCTTGGGCCCCAGTTTCTCCATGTGTAAAACGAAGCTGTCTGAGGCCTTCTAGTTCTATAACTTAGATCTGATGATCCCTACTTTACAGATGAGAAAACTGAGGCTCAGAAAGTTTAAGCGATTTTCCCAGGGTCACACAGGAAATGTCAAAGTCAGAGTAGATCCTGTATCAATTCAATGTCCAACACACTTTCTACTATGCCAAATTTAACCCTGACCCTAACTTACTTGGGTTGTTATGGAGTGTGGCTTATGCAATATGCTCAAAAAGGGAGCCTCCCATTCTCATCGACTGAGTTTGGAATTAGAGGAGCTCAGTTCACATTCTATACCTGCTTTTACCCCCTGTGTAACCTTGGGTAAGTCACTTAACATCTCTGGGCTTCAATTCCCTTTATCTGTTCTGGTTCCCCTTGACTCTAATAGATGGGTCTTTCGTTCTCTCTTGTCAGGAATGAGGCTTCCACACCACCAACCTTCCTGTAGTCATTTTGGCCCCATTCCCACCCCACCTCCAGCTTATGTGTTGTTTTCCCCAATTAGAATGTCAGCTCTTCAAGGGCAGGGACTGTGACTCTAGGGCTTGGCATAGTGCCTCGCACATAGTGAGCATTTAATAAATGCTCTCTCTGTTGCCCCTCTCTCTCTTCCTTCTCTCTCTCTCTCTCTCTCATCATCTCTACTATCTATTTATTATCTATCATATATCCATCCATTTGTCTATTTTTATCATCTATCATCTTTCTATCATTTATCTATCCTATCTATCTATCCATCTATCTGTATAACTGTCTATATACTTCCTATCATCTAGCTGTCTGTGTATATACCTTCTATCTATCTATCTATCTATCTGTCTGTCTATCTGTCTGTCTGTCTGCCTGTCTGTCTGTCTCTGTCTGTCTGTCTAACATTTATTTTCTTGCCTCTCTGTGAAATGAGGGGGTTGGCCTTCATGACCCCTAAGGTCCCTTCCAGTTCTAGACTTGATGATGCCTCACCATGCCCCCAGTCCTTACAGAATAATGATAAAGATGGTTTTTTTTAAGTGCATGTCCTCCAGCTCCAAAGACTCTAGCACTAACTGCCTAGCACAGGCCAGGCGAGAAATCAGAAAAGTCACAGCAGTACAGCTGGGAAAGCTGTTGAGTCTGTCACCTCCTCAGGAGCTGAGAAGTGCCAGACCCTGTGATTGGGAACTGCAGCCACTGTGGTCTAATAAAGAATCCCTCCAGACTGGCACACCCTGCCCACACTGTGCTGAGAACAGAGGTCATCGTCTCTCAGACTTGGAAAGCTTGAGGCTGCTTAGTAATTTGTATTCTCCTCATGTCCTTTCACACACATGAACCCCAACTGAAAGATCCATCTGGAATCACTGTCCTTGAGAAGAGCTGAGTCCTGGGAATTGTGAATATGGAGGCCTGGAAAGGAGTCTGGTCCAATGAATATATCCCTGAAAAGTGATGTTCTCTGCTCAAAAACTTGTACTGATGTGCAGCTAACCACCTTCTCAGGTAGCCTGTTCCTGTTGGACAGCTCTGGTTGTTGTTAAGAGGTTTATACCTACATTGAGCCAAAAAATGCTTCTCTGTAACTTCCACCCATCGATCCTACTTCTACCGCCTGGGTTCAGGAAAAATAAGTCTAATGCTTCTTCTTGCACATGACAGCCCTGCAGATATCTGAAGGTAAACTATCACATCCCCCTCGAGTCTTCCTTCCTCCAGGCTAAACATCCATAATTCTTTCAGTCTAAACATCCATAATTCTTTCAACCACTCCTCATATGGCAGGATTTCCAGGCCTTTCACTTTCTTTGGACATTCTTATGATTATTATTGTCCGGCCTAAAAGTGCTGTGCCTAGAGCTGAACACAGCACTTCAGATGTAGTCTGACTAAGGGAGAGTACAGTGGGACTGTCACCTTGTTCCTTTTGGACATTATGCCTCTATTAATGCATTCTAAGATCTTAGTAGAAGTTTGGCTTTTGACACATACTATTCAATCAGTAAACATTCAGCAAGTGATTATTATGTGTCAGAAACAGTGCTAGGCACTATAAAAAAAGGCATTCACTGCCCTCAGAAAGCTTATATTCTACTAATAGTACCTTACATTTATTTATTCAGTGCTTGATAAACATTATCTCACTTAAACCTCATGGCAATCCCTTCTTTAAATATTTTTTAATTTTTAATTTATTTTATTCTTAACTTAAGAAATAAAGGACTTAAGAAATAAAACAAGCATTTCCATAACATGAGCCTCATGGCAATCTTTCGCAAACATTGCCTCATGGCAGTGCTATTTTTAGTCCCAAATGAGAAAACTGAGGGTCAGAGAAGTGAAATAATATGCTTTGGGTCCAACAGCTAGTTAAATATCTATTGAATCATTCTGAGCTTGCAAAATTATGTTCTGGTGCATGGCATACACTAAAATCCCCAGATCTTTTTTTTTATATGTGGCCTATCTAGTTATGCCTTTCTTATTCTGTAAATCTGTAACTCATTTTCTGAACCCAAGTACAGGTCTTTCCATTCATCTCTATTAAATTTAATCTTATTAGACTTGGTCCATTGTTATAGTATGTTTAGAGATTTTCTCCAGTCTTTCATTGTCCTTCCCTGTACACAACCTCTTAAAATATATACAGCACAAATTCCACCTCCTCCTTGAAATTTTCTGGGATTAACATAGACTGTCTGAACAATCCTTGAATCATTCCTTCCTTTCAACACATTTCTGTAATTACCCTTTGCTGTGTTTACTTCTCTCCATCCCTTCCACAAACATTGCACATGTTTCTAGCCTGTTGTCATGTTCCCTGAAAGCTCCCTGCGGGCAGGTATGATCCAGCACTCTTTGTTGAGACCATTGATAACTCCTTGGATTTAGCAAGTATTTTGGGGGGAGTGTAGTTTTATTTTAAAATTTATTGTTAATAGTATTTTTTAATTGTCTGTAAAGGCAACTTTTAACATTCATTTTTACAAAATTTTGAGTTCCAACTTTTCTTCCTCCCTCCCTTCCCTCTTCTTTTCCTAAAACAGTAAACAATTTGATATAGGTTATATTTATACAATTATGTAAAGCATATTTCCATATTAGTCTTGTTGTGAAAGAAGAAACAGACCAAAAGGGGAAAAAACACAAAAAAGTGAAAATAGTATGCTTCAATCTGCATTCAGACTCCATCAGTTCTTTCTCTGAATGTGGAGAGCATTTTCCATCTTGAGTCCTTCGAAACTGTTTTGGATCATTGTATGGCTGAGAAGAGCTGTCATTCATACTTGATCCTGACATAATGTTGCTGTTTTCCATGTACAATGTTCTCTTCTGCTCTTTTCACTTACGCAAGCATTTTTAATTACTTGCTCAGTTAAAGTCTGCAGCTTATCTAAAATGGTCTGCTTTAGAGTCCTTGGGGGTAGAGGTGGAAAGACTCAGTTTCTTCCTTGTCTCGATCCTTCAGTTTTCTTGCTTGAGGCCTATGCACAATATTGTAACATTATAAGGAGTTTTGGAGGCATTTTCTTCTTATAGTCTTTGAGACCTTCCTGTCTCCCAGCCTTAGTTTCCTCTTCTGTACAATGAAAGAGCTAGATTAGACCATTTCTAGGTTTCCTTCCAACTCTGACATATTATGATTATCTAAAATGCTCTGCAGGGGGCCAAGAGCTAAGAAAGGGCATATTTCATTTCTCCCTAGGATAATCCCTGCCCCAAGGCATAGGTGATCAGGGCTCTGGGAGTATGTGGAATAAAATATCACAGGGGCATGTGATACAATACAACAGGAACTTTAAGGAGCAGTCTGAAAAATGTGTCAACATTGCTTCTGACAAGCTTTCAGTGTAGGGAATTAATACCAGCACTGACATCACAGCAGGATTGTTTTTTTAAGTCACTACCTCCTCTTTTTTTTTTTTTTTATTCTAAGCAGCAGGATCTTGGGAAAGGCCAATGTGACTGTAATTGTGGGCTCTGTTTTGTTCAAATATCAGGAAGGAAGAGGATTTTTTGGTGGGGTTTCTGGTTGTTATGGCATTAGAGAACCCTGAGCAATGATTGGCAGATCTTCTTTCACCTTAATGAAATTAAATATGCATCTTCTTTTCTTGTCCAATTATTTATTCTGAAACCTTCTGAGTGGACAAGAGATAAAGTGGTATTGAGTGAAAGGTCCAAGTTCATGGCAGATAGATAAGCTGAATACTATCCAGTGGAAAACGATAGGAATGGTCAGTGACTTTAAATCTATGTCACATGAAGATTGCCTTAAAGACCTGGGGATTTTTAACTTTGAGAAGAATAGACTTAAGGGGGAATAAGATGGGGTGACTAAGTGGTACAGTAGACAGAGTGATGTACCTGAAGTCAGGAAAACTTAAGTTCAAATCTGGCCTCAGACACTTACTAGATGTGAGATCCTGCACAAGTCACTTAACCTTATTTGCCTCAGTTCTCTCACCTATAAAATGAGTTGGAGAAGGAGACAAAGCCACTCAAGTATCTTTGCTAAGAAAACCCCAAATAGGGTCATGAAGAGCTGAAAGTGACTGAAAAATTACTCAATAACAACATTTAATTACTTGTGTGGTTCCCCTGTGTATAAGTTGGGTTCCCTATGTGATGACTGCCTGGTTTCGAGGTACTCTGTGGGTTCCCACTTTCCAAAATATAGTTCATAATTCTCTAACTATGTGTTTGCATAAGTTATCCAGAAGACACAAGCAGCTCAAATAAAAGACATTAATTGGAATAGAGTAACAACAAAGTATAAACCCCACAAACCTAGGACACACTCTGTCACAAATACCCACAACAGGAAGAATGAATGCCAATGTGGAGTCGTTTTTTCAGTCATGTCTGACTTTTCATGATCTCATTTGGGTTTTGTTGGCCAAGACACTTGAATTCTTTGCCATTTCCTTCTCCAGATCATTTTACAAATGAGGCAACTGAGGCAAACAGGGTCAAGTAACTTGCCCAAGGTCACACAGCTAGGAAGTATCTGAGGCCAGATTTGAACTCAGGAAGATGAGTTTCTATCCAATGCACCAACTACCCGCCCATTGATAGCCACAGACAAAAACAGCAACAACAACAAAAACAAAGCAAGAACAACTAAAAAACAGTTGTTGTCCTAAAAGGGTTTATGATCTTTGTTGGGGGCTATATACAATACCTACAAATAAGTAAATATGAGGTAACTTGGAGAGGGAATAAGCACTAACTACTCATTAAATCAGGAAAGGCTTCATATAATGGATTGACCTTGACCTGAACCTTGAAGGAAGCTAAGAAATATAGATCCCAGATACTGAGATGAAAGGGACCCCAGGGGTCATACAGTCCAACCACCTCATTCTATAGACCCAGAGATATTAAGTGACTTTCTCTCACACAGGTAGTAAATGTCAGAGGGAAGATTCAAACCCAGATCCTCTAACTCCAGAGTCTGACTCTTTCCACTATACCATTATCATCTCTTCAATTCTAAGATGTAGAAGTGAGGAAACAACATATTCTTGGCATAAGGGATATACTGAATGAAGCCACAGAAATGAGAAGTGGCTTGGGGAACAGCACAAAAAGGTAAAAACATTTGTAAAGGCTGATTGGGGTTTAGATGGCAGACTGAAGAATTTGTATTTTATCCTAGAGGCAGACAGGTCAGAGACAGAGACAGAGGAAAAGAGAGAGAAGGAAAGAAAGAGGAGAAAGAAATAAGACAGAGGAGAAAGAAAAAGGAGAGAGAGAGAAAGAGACAGAAACACACAGAGCATTTACTATGTGTCAGTCAAGATGTCAAGAACTGGGTATACAGTCCCTATCTTTAAAGAGCGTCTATTCTAATGGGGGAAGACAATATATAAAAGGGAGCTGAAAAGCAGGGGGTAGGTGTGGGGGAAGGTGGTTCCGTGACTTGCAAGTGAATTGGATGTAAGGGAGGAAAGGCTGCACAAGGTCACCAGCCTCACTTTCTCCTCTGGAACCATCTGGGTCCAGTGGCAAGATCAGGACAACTAGAGATAGCCCCTGGAGGAAGGTTTTCTTGAGGGAGAAAGGTGAAAAAGCAATTCAGAGACTTAGGAGCTGAGTCAGCTTTGGAGTGAGCTGGCCTGGCCAGGGCACTTCTTCAGATGAGGGATCAGGGAGAGAACTCATGATCAGAGGAAGCAGCAGCAGGGCTGGAGGCATCTGTAGAGGGAGAAGGCTACTGGAATGGAGATAGAAAAATAGCCTAGAGGCAGAGGACTGATCTGGGTTAGGGATCAGGAACCACTGAATGAACCTTTCTGAACAGGAGGGAGCCATGGTCAAATAATCTGTACCTTAAGAGAGAGTCTGGAAGCAGGGGGTACAGCTACTGCAGCCAAGATTCAAACCAGGGAAAACCCTAAGTAGAAGGTTTTGCTCCGGTTGTAATACCTCCAACTGTTTTGCGGGAAAGTGACGGAAAAGCATCTTTATTTGAGTGAGAGGGTGGAACTAGGAGTGTGGGACATGAGGTCACTGATGGTGGGGTGGGAGCAGGCAGCTCACTGAATCCTCTCATCTGGTTGCTTCCTATTTTAGCCTTTTTTTTTTTTTTTCTTACTAACTAGGTGCTAAGCTTTCTTGTTTCTATACTGTCGAAGGAAGAAAAGGAGCTATTAACGTCCTGTAAGATGGGCTCCCTTGTGTTCCCCAGTTGCCTTGCTCTAGTTATACCTTTGGAGCCTGGTCTTTTGACTCCAAATCCAGCATCCATTTCCTACACAATTCAACTTCCTGGAAAGAGAAGACAGCTTTTGTCCTCAAGGAGCTTATATAATTGCATTAAAGACACATAACAGCTGTTCCAGTGCAGTTGGTGCTCAGCAATATTGTGCAAAGGCACTTGGACAAGTAATTTTTGTTTTCTGAGCCTCAGTTTACAAAACTGTCAAATGAGAAGTAGGCTGGACTAGATTGGTTTTGAAGGTTCCTTCTAGGTCTAAAATTTTTCAACCTTAAAAATTCGTGGTAGGATTAGAGAAGTTGGATAGGTCGAATGTGTAGGAGGTGAGTTTTGGGGAAACAGAGAAGCTCATGGTCCGGTGGAAGGGTAGATCTGGGTCACTATATGCAAAGACAATTATAGATGAATGTGCAAGTGTTTACATACATGTGTATGTGTGTATGTTATGCATGGATGTGTGCGTACATGTGTGCTGGTACATATTTGTGGGTGGGTGTGTTCATGCATGTACATGCATGTGTGTATGGGTGCATGTATGTGTAGGTAGATATTCCTGAGAGGAGGAGGAAGAGGAGCATGCCAAGGAGTAGGATATCTTTTGTCTTTCTGACTTTCTTCTTCTTTCCATTGCCTTATATTGACTTTTGCTTGAGCATTTTGCTAGTTTGATGGGAGTTCCCCAAGGCTTATTTAATGGAACCATGAGGTTGGGTGGGAGGTGGCTGCTTGAGGAAGGAGGGTGGCTGCCATTTCCAGGTGGCCCTGGGACAGGAAAATCATCAGTGGTGGGCCCACAGCACCTGTCATCACAGCCACCCCCTCCTTCCTCCTCCTTCCCCCTCCTCTTCCCAGCCAAGCCTGCCTGTGTGATTGGCCTCCACTAAAGGACTTGACATTTATCCAAAGCAGACTTGAGATTTCCAATTTCGGGCTCCTGGAAACTCTTTAATCCACACAGAAAACATGCAGGAAATCTTCTACAAATATACTGCCAAGGTGTATTTCTGCCCTCATTTGAACAGTCAACTGTTATTTATAGGACTCTCAAGGCACTTTTCTAAGCACTCTCTCTTAGTTATCCTCTGTCATTGTCTCTGCCTCCAGTTGGGTCTCTACAAGACTATGGATTAACCCACGCCAATTAATGACTAAGTTCAAACTCAACTGTAGCACTATCCAGCTAACTCCAGAGCATGCTTCATGGTCCATCCAGCTATCCACCAGGAAACCAGGGCTCATCCAAACCTTTGCCACAAGCGTCCCCAAGCCTCTCTTCTCCCCCTTCCCTGCCTTGCCACCTCTTGCTCTGGAAACAGTAATCAAATCATTATTGCCATTGTGCCTGGAAAGGATATGACAAACTTATTGCCTAACATCTCTATTCATAATCCCTATGACTCCCCAGACCAGAACTCCCTTCCCTGCCACCAGTTCTCAATGACCTCACGAGGCCATTGAGACGATCAGCTTAGATAAAAGACACGAAAGTACCTGGCTATCCCAGGCTCCTGGAAATGGCAGTTTTGTAACATTTCAGAGCCAGTAGGTCCCTTTGAGGTCCTATAGCCCAACCCTATAATTTTACCTGGGGTTTAGAGAAGTGTGAAGTGAAGCACTCACACAGTAAGTGAAGTGAAGAAAAGTGAAGTGACTTGCTCAGTGTTACAGGGAGTGCTGGCACCAGGCTTTCTGTCTCCAAATCTAACACTTTTCCTCCTTGCCTCACTGAAATGGAAGAGGTTATTTTATTTGCCCACTGAAGACCCTGCTGATCACTTAATGGGGTGGTTGTTGGTTTTGTTTTGTTTTTGTTTTCGACTATAAAAACAAACATTTTGGATAGCATCTCACTAAAGGGACCCTAAAAGACCATCCATCCCGTGCCTCTTCTGCCAGTCAGGACTGTATTTAATTCATACCAAGCAACCAGTTTTCAATCCTTTCTCCTGCACAAACTCCTTTGTCAAAGGGTTCTAGGATCTCATAATTTTAATAACTGGGAAGTTTCTTCTAGTAGCATTCTCTCCACTATGGTTCATCCCTCCCACTCTCACCCACCCGATTTTTCTTGGTAGAAATGGAGCCCAACCACTCACCACCAACCTGTATCCAAGCATGAGCTGGAACAGGAATAAAAGAGAACAAAAATAGCTTTGAGTCAGTAGAGTGCTGCTGAACCGCTTACAGCCAGTTTGAAGTGTTTGCCCAGAGCAATCTCTCCATTTGAGAATCCTGCAGTGACTTGGAGACCTGAGTTGATACAGCTTCTCACATTAGCTTCCCCTTTATCCCGTGTCACCTGGGGCAGAAATTGAGACCAACACAGGAATACATTTGAAGGTTCAGAGGTTCTCTCTGGGACCCCAGTGGACATGAAAAGATTTTTTTGGGGAGGGAAGAATTCTTCACTCCTCCTTCAACCGTTGGAAAAGATACCCCTGAGAGGACCTTCTTTCTGGGTAACTGAATGTGGACATCTATGAAGAGTAATGTATCTTGTCTCAGGTCTATTTTATTGGCTGGACACTTGCGTACCAATAGGACCTAGGATGGGATTCATTTGCCATGAAATGGTGAAGAGAAAGGGGATGGCTATGGATTTGGAATATTGTGCCAGAAATTCCCAGGATATTAGATTGTAAGCTCCTTGAAGGCAGGGACTGCCTTTTGCCTTATTGTGTATACCCAGAGCTTAGCACAGTGCCTGACACATAGTAGGCCCTTAATAAATTTTTATTGAATTGAATTACTAGGACTACTTTGTAAAACTTCAGTTATCTCCTTTCTGAGGTAGAAAGACAACATGGTGCCATGGGAAGAATTCTGGAACTGGGGCAAGAGAATCTGGGTTCAAATGTGGTCTTTGTTGCTGCCTTCTGATATTAATCCAATGCAGACTTGAGATTTCTAGTTTGAGGCACCTGGAAACTTTAAACACAGAAAACACATGGGAAAATTTCAACACGTAGAGGGGCAAAATGTGTTTCATGTTGTTTACATAGCACTGAAGGAGCTTTTCTAGGTGTTCTCTGCCCCCGCTACCTTTTAACTCTGACTGGGTCTACGTATGTAAGGTAGGAGGGATGCTGGGCACAAAGGAAATACTTAATAAACGTTGGTTGACCAACTGACTGACTGGAAGTGTCTTTTAGCCATAAATCCAGTGATTCTATGATGTTGAGTTTGGTTAGTCCTTTGATATAAATAAATGGGCTGGATCTATTTACTGGACTGATTGACAGAGCATGGCCCCTTCACCCTGACCAGTACAGCTGGGTATCTTTAGAGTCTGACCCCAGACCAAACCCAGGTGATCCCAGTCTCTACCTGAACCTGGCTATGAATGGAGAATTAAAGAATCTCCATGCTGTAGAGAATCTTGAATTGGGTGGTCCATTCTCCTCCATCAGGTATGTGAATGCCTAAAACATCTTAATAAGATACATTTTTCTCTTCTCCTCTTGTAGATTTACAAGGATGGAAACCCACAACATTCCTTGCTTGTTGGTTTTTGACCTGGTTTTGGTCCTTTGACATTCTGTGTGACAAACAGAAGGAAGGACCATTTGGCCTTTCCATCTGTACTGAGACAATGCTCTCCACACCCCAAGGAATTACCATCTGATTTGTCAATGAATCCTACCAGCCAACAGGCCTTTCCATCTACCAACAGTGACACTTTCTATATGTGTTATCTTCCTCAATCAGAGCGAGATCTTCTAGACCAGGGACTGCCTTGATTGTCTGTTATATTTCCAGTGATTAGCACATGACAAATGCTTAACAAATACTTTTTATATTAGCTAATACAGTTCAAAGAACTTTGAATTTGGAGTCAGCTGACCTGGGTTTGAGTCCCAAATTTGCCACATACTTGTAGCATAATTCTGGACAAGTCCTTAACTTCTCTAAGCTTCAGTCTCCTCATCTATAAAATGGGGATAATAATACCTATATTCCCTCTCTTACAGAGCTGTTATGAAGATCAAATGAAATGATGTGTAAAAGCCCTTTGTAAACTTGAAAGCTCTATATAAATGTCAGCTATTATACTTCAATGGATCTTTGATCTCCTTGATGTGGGCATTCCTTCAATGATACATCTCTGGTCACTTTGGCAAATGCCAAGTACAGGGCTGCGGCAATTTCAGAGTCAATTCAGGTCCCCAATCTACCTTCTATCTAAATGATCCATGCAACTGTAACTATGTGCCTGATCACAGGCAAATTGGAAGGCATGAGAACTGGGGTATGAGCAGACGGTTCTCGAAAGAGAAATGACAAATGATTAACAATTTTATGCAAACTATTAACAACCATATGAAAAATTGCTCCAAATTGCTAATACGAAAAACACAAATCAAAACAAGCCTGAGGTTTTACCTCATACCTAGTAAAATAGAGAAGATGATAAAAGAAGGGAAGAATCAATGTGGGAGGAGAGAGACAGACTAATACACCATTGGTGGAGCTGTAAATTGGTCCAACCATTATGGAAAGCAATTTGGAATTAAGTTAAGAAAATGATTAAAATGTTCACCACTTTTGACCTAGAGGTCCCACTGCTAGACACAAACTCAAAGGAAGTCGAATATAGAAAGAAAGGTCCCATATACACCAAATTATTTATAGCAGCTGGAAACAAAGCGGATGCCCATCGATCAGGATATGATTAAACAAACTGTGGTACATGAATATAATAGAATATTACTATGTCATAAAAAATGATGAATACAAATAATATAAGAAGAAATAGGAAGCCTTATGCCAAAGGGAAATAAGCAGAACTAAGAAAACAATGACTATAGGACTGTAAATGGAAGGAATAATGGCAATAAACACCAGATCCAAACACTTTGTAATTATAATGGCCAAGAGGGGCCCCAAAGAAGTGATATAAGAATTCACCTACTTTCCAGCTTTGCAGAGGTGGGTGGGTGGGGTGGGATGGGGAGGAGGGATTAAAGGATAGAACACATACTTCATCAAAATACTGGTTGATTTTGCTTTTTTATTTTCTCTTATTTTTTAAATTTATTTTCTTTAAATTGCTTATTTTCTCTTATTTTTTGTTATAAGAATGGCTTTTGGGAATAGGATTATATTAAATGAAGATAATTTGAAAACTAAAGTTATTCATGTATTTTTACAAAATTAATTGAGGTCTGAAACACCATGGAATCACAAGATATTGGAGATGGGTGGTACCTTAGAGATCATTAGTCCCTTCATGTCATATATAAGGAAACTGAGGCCTTTTGAGGGAAACGCATTTGCCTAAGGTCATGCAACTAATCTGTGCTGGGGCAAGGACTTGAACCCTAGGAATTTCCAGACTCCTAGACTGGTATTCTTTTCACAACAGCATGCTGTCTCCTAATGGAAACACTGATAAAATATTTCGCTCACCCATTCTCCAACATCTCGGTCACCGTTCAAAGGAAATCTACAGAAGGAAGTCTTCTGCAATGGAGTAAGGTAAATGGAAATTCCATCCAAGTTAGAATAGAGATGGCTCTTCCACAAATGAGTGCATTTTCACCCCTTTATCAAAATTTCAGATCATAATCTCTAAGTTTGGGATATGATGAAATATGTTGTACTTAAAAAAAGGGATACTCCTCCCCACATCCTTACAAAATGAGCTAAAAAACAATCAGATTTGAGAGTAAAAGGATGGAAGCTATCTTATTTTAAATTATGTCTGTCAAGAGATACGAAGGCCAAAGAAACATGAAGAGAATGGCAATTCAATGACTCACAGGCTGATTGGGGAAGCTGCAAAGTTCCAGAAATCCTTGGAATCAAAGTTTTGTTACTCTTTGTCCCAGTAGGTAGACAACTCCTCCCTATGAGCAGACCAAAGGTAGAGACCAGCTATTGCTTTTCCCTTTATTGGAGTATTGCAAACCTTGTGGAGGCTCAGTCTAGGGATTTTTCATCTCAGTGCAACTACACTGAAGCTGTCTGAGTGGCCTGCCATGTAAGAGAAAGCTGCTTAGTGCTATCATGGGTCTGGTTGGGGTTTGCATTTATCACTTTATTTCCTTAGTAATGTAGTGAATTTTTAATTAAATGTTCAGTTAGCAGTTATTGTAGTTAAAAACAATTGTCCCAGGTTTTAGGTGGTAATTCTCTTTGTTATGGCTTCCCATGAATTTATTCCGTCATGTTTAGAGGGTCTTAGGATTTAGACCTTGGAGGGAACCATAGACATCATCTAGTCCATAAGGAAGCTGAGGCTTGCAGAGGGGATTTGCATGAGGTTATGCAGAGAATTAGGAGCAAAGTCAACATCTGAATCTTAGGCCTCTGGTTCCATATCTAGCCTTCTTTTTTCATGTTCTAGGCTGTGTTATTCCATCTCTTTCTGCTATACTCGCATATACAGCTTCCCACCTGCAAGTCCAGTCAATTAGAACATATGTTCTAAACATATCTCTAAAGAGTAGAGTCAAGATAAGAGCTAGATCTATGATTTCATTGGTCTGGGGACTCCCAGATTAGAAAACTTCCTCTACCAATGCCTGTAGACATCTGTGCAACATATATTGTAAAAAATTGCTTAGAACACTGAAAGGTTAGGTTACTTGCCCAGGGTCACACAGCTAGTACATGTTAGAGGTAAGATTTGAACCCAGCGATTCTTTAGCTTCTAGATCATGTTTCTTCCAACAAAATAATAGGAAGCTGATGTGCATAGAGGTTAAATGACTTGACTAAGGTCACATAGGTAGTAAGTGATAGAGCTGGGCTACAACTCAGGTCTCATGACTTCCAAGTTCCAATGTCTAAGTTCAATTATCTTTCCATTGCATCATGCTACAGCCACTGAATATTAGAATACTAAATTCAAGTCTTGGCTGGGCCTGCATGACCTTCATCCTCTCTGAGTTTTGTCGTCTGTAAAATGTTGAATTCAAATATCTCTAAGGCCCCTTCCAGCTCTAAATTTCATGATCCTACCAGTGTCAGAACATTTATAAATACAACAGTAATTGAGTAAGAGGCTGACAGAGAAAGAGCACCTGCGTTCTGAGAGTTGGAGCCTCAGCTTGCTCAGCCAGATGAATCCTTTCAGAAAACATTGCATGGATAGAATCCTAATCATTCACTAATCCTGCTATGGACCTAAGCACATTAAATGGTATCTTCCTTCATTCTCTGCTCTTTTCACTCTTCTATCTCTTCTACCTTTCCACCTTCTCTCCTTTCTACCACTTCCCAATTCAACTCGATTCATAGATCTAGAGCTAGAAAGGACCTTAAAGGCCATTTTGTCCAAGGTCTCCTTTTTCCAGATGAGGAAACTGAGGCACAGAGAGGGCAGATGACTTGCCCAGGGATAAACAGCTAGTAAGCATATGAGTCAGGATCCAAAAATTAGTTTCCCCTGCTTTCAAGTCCTTTCCTCTATCCAAGGTACCACCGAGCTCCACCCAACTTGCTGGAGCCACCCTCACACCAAGTTCAGCATTCCAATTTTGTCCTTGTTTTCACAGCTCAATTAAAGGAATAACCACTAAGAGACTATCTGAATGCAATGTTCTATACCTAATAGTGGGGACATAACAATGAAAAATGGCATAATCCTTGCTCTCAAGTAGTTTACCCTCTATTGGATTCAAAGAGTCTGTAATGGTCTGGTGGAAGATCAGCTATGGGAATCCACATGAAACACAGTCCTGGTGAAAAATAAATAGGCAATAGGAATATAAATCGGAATCTGAGGCAGAGGGCGTTTCATCTCTCCTTTAGCCCATTGTTGGTTTGGGAAGATAATGAAGAGGTAGGTGTCAGACCAGGCAAATCCTGCCTGTCACTTATTACGTGTGTCACATAACCTTTGGGAACTGCCATTTCTGCATAGGTAAGATGGGGATAGTAGTATTTGTAGAAACTACTTCACAGGATGGTTATGGAGCTTAAAGGAGATAATGTATGGGAAGCGCTTTGAAAACTTTATAGTACTATATAAATGTCAGTGATTATTTCTATGTACTGGGCTTGCAGCTTGATTTATTTTAAGTACATAGGCTAGTGTTTATTTTCAAGGCTACAGGTTCTACAAGGACAGGAGTGGGAGGGAGCTAGTGCTTCTTCTATAAGGTCTCAAAGTCTAGTTGGGAGAGAGGGAGCAAAGGAGAGGGGTGTGCCTTCAAGAGGGGAAATGGGGTAGGTGATCAAAAGACTAAAGTGAAAGCAAGAAGTAAGGGAGGAAAGCAGGGAGGAAGGAAGGAAGGAAGGAAGGAAGGAAGGAAGGAAGGAAGGAAGGGAGGGAGGGAGGAAGGAAGGAAGGAAGGGAGGAAGGGAGGGAGGGATGAAGGAAGGAAGGAAGGAAGGGAGGAAAGAAGGAAGAGAAGGACCAAGGGAGGAAGGGAGGGAGATAAGGAGGAAATGAGGGAGGAAGGAAGGAAGGGAGGAATGGAAGAAAGAATTTGAAAGAATCAATGTCCCTGTTTTCCATGTCTCAGTTTCCAGACTTCTGATTTATAGAAAATCAAGCTTAGTCTTTTCCCACCCAATACCCATAGCCCCATTTTGGCATTGAATTCAACCACCTCCCTGTCTTCATTCCCACTTCCTCTTGCTGAGGAAGCAGGAGTCTGATTTTTCCACCCAGGTCACTAGCTAAGCTCCTTCTGACTCCCTGCTTCAAGCCCTCAACCTTTCTTTAAATAGTGTCTTCATTGAGCACTGTTGCTTTTCTCTAACATGCAGAGTTACTTTAACCTGCCTTGCTAGTGTTCCTTCTAACACAAAAACACAAAACAAAACAAAAAACCTGACCTCTCCTCTCCTCTTCTCTCCTATGCCTTTTGTAACCAATAGCTGAGTCTCTCCGGCCAGTGATCATAGCCTCTATGCTCATAAAGCCGACTTAGAGATACTGGGGAGAGGAAAAGGTGAGGTGGAAGGGGCCAACCAATTATTTCCCTCTCTTGTCCAGGCATAAATTCTTTTTGAAAATACATTTTATTGATATCTTCTGTTTTTAGATGACTTGCATTTTCCACAATATGTCTCCTCTTTACAACACCCCTCCCACCATACCTCAAAACAAAGAATAAAAGTAGAAAAAATTCATCTGAGCAAAACTAAACAACACAATGAAAAAAGTCTAACATTATATGCTACACTTCATACCTGTAACCCCTCACCTTTGACCACCTGGTGAGGTCGGGCATAAATTTTTCCCTAGACTTTATTATGGACATTACTTAAGCTGATTTACTTGGTGGGTTATGGTCAATGAAAATGAGGCCAAGGTTATAAGTTTGAAACCTACAACTTGATAGTTCCATAGATCACAAACTACCCTTCTACTCCTGCACTTTCTTAGGTCACAAGAGGAAATAGGAGAGAGTTCAACCATGTAACCCGTCTGCCTGCATTAATAATTCAAAAGAGCCATGATTTCATAGGTTCAGTTTTAGGGCTAGAAGGGACCTTAGAGGCTAAGTAGTCCATCTCCCTTTATTTTACAGAAAAGGAAACTGAGGAACAGAGAAGTTAAGTGACTTGTCCAGGGTCACACAGTTAACAAGTGTCTAAGACGGGATATGAACCTAGGTTTTCCTAGTACCAAACCAAACCCTCTATCCACTTCAATGGTAGATGCTCCCTCCTCACTCTTGTAGATGGCCTTACTAAAATGACTGTCTCCCTTACGTTACATACCCCAGTTCACCACCTGGTGGGCAGCCTTATCATGCTGAGCCTTTCTGAATTTGACTAGGTTGCTGCTTTGACAACAGAGACACTTTCCATCATAAGGCCTATACCTAAGAACTTTCTGGCTTGACTGAACCTTCTCAAGTTTGTGCTTTGCTTACACAGCCTTCTGGCAGCTAAGTGATGCAGTGGAGAGAGTGCTATGCCTGGAGTCAGGAAGACCTGAATTCAAATCCAGCCTCAGACATTTACTAGCTGTGTGACCCTGGGCAAGTCACTTAACCTCTGTCTGCCTCAGTTTCCTCAAATGTACAATGGAGATGATAATAATAGTAGCTCTCTCCACCAAGACGTTATGAGGACCAATGAGATAATATTTTCACAGGTACAGTGCCTGGTACATACCACTAAATAAATGCAAGTTATTATTCTAGAACTACCCAAAAGGAGATTTTACTGTACCCCAGCATCCATAGACACATTTCAAAACTTCATTGGGTTTAAGATCGCACCATAGCTCACCGAGCCTCAGACCCTGAGTTAGAAGAGACCTCTGAAGACATGTAGACTAAACTTTACCAGAATAAAGAATTCCTCCGAAACTTTCCCAGGAAGTACTCATCCAGGTAATGCCGGATGATGCCTAGTGAGAGGGAGCCTGCTAACTCCCCTGAGACCCATCTTAGTTTTGGACATCTCTGACTGTAAGGAAGTTTTTCTTTACAGGAAACCTAAATCTTCCTCTTGGCAACTTTCACTCATAGCTTGGAGATTTAATCTTAGGAACTAAGAATAAGTTGAAGCCTTCTTCCATATGATAACCCCTCAGATATCTGAAGATGGTCAACAAGTCCTCCTTCTTCCAAATTTTATCTTCTTCAGGATAAACATTCCTAATTCCATTGACCTGTCCTTAGATAACATGCTCCTCAAGGCCTTTATAACCCTGGTTGCCCTCACCTGAATGTTCTCCCACTTGTCGAAATGCTTCCTAAAATGTGGCAATCAGGAGTAAATGTAATACTCCAGATGTTGTATGAATAGGTCAGAGCAAGGTGGAACTAGTATCTGCCTAATTCTGGACACTGTACCTCTTAATACAATATTCTTTTTTTTTTTGGCTTCCTTATCACACTGTTGATTCATAGCAAGCTTCAGTCCACCAAAACCCACAGCCATTTTTCAGATCAAAAATTCTGTCTAGCCATACCTCCTCCAATTCATTCTTGTAAAATTGGTTTACTGTGTACATCCTGACTGTACTTTTTTTCATCTGACTTTGTGACTTCATTGGTAGAAGGGACTTCCAACGTGGGGAGTCTCCCCATGGATTCAGATCAGAGATTAGTGAATGATTTATAGTCTCATAGACCTGCTCAGGACAAGGAGAGATTAAGTGGTCACTGTCTTCAACTAGAACAGGTAAGGGGAAGGACTTGAACTCAGGTCATTATGACTCCAAGATGGCCCTCTATTTGCTGTGTCATACTATACAAAGAACACTAAGAAATAATTCAGAAAAAAATGGCCTCTCTATTCTCTGCCCTGATCAGATCATGTTTGGAGTAATTGTGTTCTATCCTTTTCAGTCCCAAGATGATTTTCTTTGGCAGAAAAAAAAAAAACAGAAACAATGCAACAGATTGACAATTCAGACCCTTCTCCTTCATTGGTTATCCGTGTTGCATTCATACTGAGCAATGGTCCTATTCCTTCTCTGAGCCTCCTCTTTTCCCTTATAGATCAAAGACATCTTTTTTCCTTTCTCTATTTAGATGTCTTTGCTAGATGCAGCTGAGGGAGCAGATGCAGGCTTCACATAAAGATAAATTTCCTGGCAATTAGGGGCATCCATCAGTAATTAGAGACATCCTAAAGTAAAGTGGGATCCCTTGGGAAGCAGTGAGTTCTCCCTCACCAGAGGACTTGTTGTGACTGGATGAACACTTGGAGATGCTGTCAAGAAGATTCTTGTTCAGGTTCAAATTGGGCCTCTGAGGGCCCTTCTAGCTCCAAGATTCTGCAAGATTCTATGGTCTTATTTTCCTTTTGGACCAGACCTAGGATTTCATTATTATAGGGAATTCCAAATGAGGAAACACCCTTTCAGCAATGTAGATCTGAACATACTCTGCAACTCTGGTGAATCTTAAAAGTTGTCTGGGGCATTGAGAAGTTGCCCAGAGAAATATGGCTAGTAGGTGACAGAGGTCTTACTTGAAGACAAGTCTTCCTGACTCCAAGGCTAGCTTTCTACCAACTACACTCTGGTGCCTCTCTCTAGGATTCCTACTCCTTTTTCATTCTTCGTCCATCTCTGATGGCTCTCCAGGCTACCCAGACCAGCCAAATCCAACTGTTAATCACTGTCTGGGCCATAGACATTTTCTATCCATTTGGATTTTTCTATGTGGAATGTTAGGATGAAATCTTTTGATTAATTGGTGGTCGTATGATGGAGGCTTTGCTGTGTTCTAGTCAGAATAAATCAGTGCAATGTTATTTGCCAGTGGGAGTACCTAGAAGACCTCATTATCTATAGGAGATTCTTCTTTCCTTTAGACTCTGTGCTGGACATTACCCATGCCTTCCTCCAGTGGCAAGCACCTTTAAAGAATGTATGCCTTTCTGTTTTATGCAAACACCCCCATTAATGAAAAAAACACCTCAAAGAGAGAGCTGCAGATATTGGGTCAGGAACATGATTTTTCTATGAGAAGGCCCAGTACCTGAGATCAAAGTTTTGCTTCTTTCTCTGTAGAGAAAGCATATTAGAACTTCCTTTCGGAAGGGAGAATGAATGAACCAAGTTTTCTTTCATATAGAAATGACTTTAGAAAGTCTTTCTCTAGGGAAGGTATTTTATTTAGCAAAGATAAAAAGCCACTAAATATTTTATAACAAGTTGGAGCTCATTCCAGCTTATACCCAAACTATATCCCTGTAAGATAAAATGCAAACTCTTCTAACTGGCATTTAAAACTCTCCACAATCTCATTCCAATCTGTCTTTCCAGGGACACTGCACATTTATCTCCTTCACATAATCTATGTTTGAGTCAAATTGACCTATTTGCTGTTTTCTGTACATGACATTTAATCTCCCACTACCATGTCTTTGCATGGGCTGTTCCCCAGTGTCTGAAATACTCCTCACCTTTGCCTCTTAGAAGCCCTAGATCTCTTCAAGGCTTAGTCCAAGTGCCACTTCTTACCCTCCTGCTTCCCCTATGTTTTAGTGCTCTCTTGCCCCTGATATTACTTTGTATTTAATCTAATTTAATAAAAAAAAATATTCATTCTGTCATCTATCTGTCTGTCTGTCTGTCTGTCTGTCTGTCTATCTATCTATCTATCTATCTACCTATTACTTCTTGTTTATATGTGGTACAACAACTTCCCCTCTTCCCCCGCCCCCGAATTTTATTTTTGTCTTCATAATCTCAATGCCTAATAAGTGTAAGGCACATAAGTAGGTACTAGATAAAAGATTGCCTTGGCTTGACTGGAATGTGGAGGAGAATGGCTTGCCTTAAGCTGCTCAGCCAGGCCCTTCATAGCCCCCCAGAGCCAGCACCCTGACTGCTTGCTGGGAAACAGAACTTTCTTCTAATAGCCATCAAGTCTCTGCCTGTGGGGTTATTGGCTTGTTCATGCTGCTTGATGATTCCAGGTTGTTAGAGAGAAAGGATGATTAGCTCTTCTCTCCAGGAAGCTCTAGGTTTCACAGAAGAAAAACTACTAGTACTTTCTCACAACTTTTTCCTCTGACCTGTAATACTGGGTGTCTTCTGGG
The DNA here is from genome assembly GCA_028646575.1 of Pseudocheirus occidentalis. Taxonomy (NCBI): domain Eukaryota; kingdom Metazoa; phylum Chordata; class Mammalia; order Diprotodontia; family Pseudocheiridae; genus Pseudocheirus; species Pseudocheirus occidentalis. The sequence goes on from CM053595.1 coordinate 91,348,955, forward strand.
ATTGAGAGGAGAATTACTGCCTTGACATGGAACTACAATTTTAAAGACATCTGTGAGTCTGTTTCTCCAGTGGAGTATTCTGAGATCTTTGTGCTTCACAGAAAGTTAGTCATAATGGGAGCCAGAAATGGGGCCATCTTTGAATGGATTTATGTGGGGCCCAATTTGGAAATGTTCATTAGCACCACAAAACAATAAAGAATTCATTACTGTTACCTTTAGCCAGGCAATCTTCCCAAAAGTGGAGAAGGTTTAGAATCCATCCTGTTAATCATTTGTGCTTTATTCAATAGCATCCTAGCTCTTAGAGAACATTTGTAAAGTCAGCTCCTTCCTTTCTAGTTGGGATCAATGCTGCCGAACCATGACTCCCTCTTACATGTATATATTGGTGGATTTCTTCAGCACATATGTAAGTATAGGGTATGATGGGATGGGGGATAAAATCCAGAATAATACAGGGGCATTAGCAGGGGGACCTCAGAGACTGCTGTTGGCATCCAGTTTTTGTCACTTTCACATGTTTGACTTTTGAATCCCTAATTTACAATATTTCTTTCCACCCCTTTCTTCTCATTTATCCCTTATCCTTGAACACTGTAAGTGAACTTTCTGAGTTCTGAAGTCTGGAGTAGGACTATTGTAAATGTCTGAATCTAGAATGTATAAGAACAATGATAGAAGATAGGAGGCTACATGGCAATAGTTTTTGAAGTCAGAAGACCTGGGGCTCAAATCCCAGCTCTGATACTTCTGCCTGTGTGTCCTTGGACAAACCACCCTACCTCTTCCCTACTTGTAACTGAAGGCGTAAGGTGAGTTGGTCTTTATGGACAGGGAAAGCAGGGTAAGGAGTGAAGAAGTGTTGAGTTTAGAGTCAAAGGACCCAACTCTACCACTTTACAGCTATGTGACCTTAGGTAAATCATCTGATATGTCTGGGCCTTGTTTTCCTCATCAGTAAAATGAAAGGGTTATATTAGATGCCCTGTAAAGTTCCTTCCAATTCTAAAACTAAGATCCTTTGATAGTGAAACATTTTTCTGCCTCTAAATTCTGTAATACTAAGGTGATTGGGTAGATTATCAGACAAATGGGTGGGGGCAAATCTCTTGTTTGTTTCTTCTCTAAATTAACTCCCCCCCCCAAAAAAAAAAATTACTGGACCATTCAGTGGAGTGAATTAGTGGCTAGTCACAATAAAAGCTATTCAAGAGGGAGGATCATTATTTTAATTCTATCTGTTCTTGCCCAGAAGGGAACTTTCATCATTTTTCCCATTGTGGAAATGTCTTGTCTGGCTCCTCAAAGCAGTCATATGTCATTGACCTGGAAGATTAGTTTTAGATGGAGCAGAAGGTCAATCTCTTGACACTCTCTTTTCTCACTGGTCCCCGTAGCCCTAGGCTCTCCATTCCCCCAGTTTTCACCTTTGCATTTATAGGCAACATTTTACATTTGTCTCCATTGACCTTCTCCTCTGACATATTTGTACACTCACTTAATCTCTCTGGGGGCACTGGGATCCAAGAAGGATACGAGGTCAGTTTGTGTTGAGGAGAGCTTGTGGGCAGGCAGGGAGCCAGACTTACGGCACTCCCCATTTTTCAGTTGCCTGTGAATTCTAGGTTCCTGGTCTCTTTGCTGACCCCATGGGCCATATTCTTCTTCCTGGACAGCTCAGGAAAAATGATTGCCTAAAGGCTTCCTACCCATGCTGCACTAGGGAGCAGAGAGCTCAGTCAGTCAATAAGCATTTATTAAGCCCTTACAATGTGCCAGGCACTGTGTGCTGGGGATACCAAAAAGGGCAAAAAACAGTTCCTGCCTTCAAGGATCTCACATTCTAATTGGGGATATGGACTCAGTTACAATTATAAGGAGGATGAGAATTTTTTTTTTGTCAAAGGATTTTGAAGAAACTTAACCATAAACTGAATTAGAAGGGACCAATTGGCGCATGGGTTTTTTGTTTGTTTGTTTTAGAGAGAGGCAGTATAGGATAGAGGCTGGAGAGCTAGCTTCTGAGGGAGGAAGACCTAGTTTTCAGTCTCACCTTGACCCATACTCACTGTAGGATGGTAGGCAAGAACTATGTACCACTTTTAAAACCAATAAGTTCTAGAAAATGTGCCAATCATCATTGGTAGAGGGAATTTCCTCATCTTAGGGTTCCTTATACCATTCCCCAAATCACAGATCCAGTCTCTATCCTCTTTTTCTTTTCTTTTCTTTTCTTTTTCTTTTTTCTTTTTTTTTTTTTTTGAAAGAGGGAGGGCAGGGCAATTGGGGTTAAGTGACTTGTCCAAGGTCACATGGCTAGTACGTGTTAAGTCTCTGAGGACGGATTTGAACTCAGGTCCTCCTGACTCCAGGGCCAGTGCTCTGTTCACTGGGCCACCTAGCCACCCCCTCCCTGTTTCTTTTAAAGAACTGAAAACCAAGCTATTTTTTATGTTTTCAAGAATGTTTTAAGATACCGGGTGAACAGCTTAAACTGGGGATAAATTTACATATTGTCTCTGAACTGAGATGTTCTTCTCCTACTAGATAGCCAGCTCAAAGAGGAAAACATGTCTTTTTTTTAACCTTTGTTATCTCTCCTAGCTTATAGTTCAGAGCTCTGAACACAGTAGCTGCTTACCAAATGTCATAATATTATTGAATCAGGAATTCATACAATAAAACTAGAACCTCAAAATATTATCTGAACTGAATGCTTAAAAAAATCCACATTTCATTTTGTTTGAGTACTCGATTTTGCCTTTGGCTCACTTTGTAAACCCATAAGTGAAAAAGACTTCTCCTAATTAGTCTCTCTCCCTCCCTCCCCACACCAATTTGAACTCTCCACTTCTGCCCCCTGTTGGTCCCTTCAGAAGTTTAGATTCAGTCAAAGGGCCACACTTGGGGACCTAGAGGTCACATGCGGCTTCGAGGCCATAGGTTCCCCACCCCTGAACTATGTTTATCCAGGTAACCTCTCAAAGACTACTCATTTGCAGATAAAGATAAAGATGACTCCTATTGGTAGAGGGAATTGTGTTCAATAATGAAACCACAGGTCTAATTCCTAATTCTATAAATTGTCAGCTATTTATACTATTTCTTAAGTATTGTTCTTGAAGTCAGGAAGACCTGAGTTCAAATCCTCCCTCAAACACTTGCTAGCTATGTGACTGTGGGCAAGTCACTTAACCTTTCTATGCCTCAGTTTCCTCATCTGTAAAAATAAATGAGCATAGGAATAGCACCTAACTCTCAAAGCTGTTTGACGCTCAGATGTGAAAACGTGTAAAACACATCGTAAACCTCAAAGTTATATTGTAAATGCTAGTTATTATTATTACCATTTTAGGTATTTTTACATAGCCCCCTCTATTTCTGGACTGGTATAAATGTTAGCAAGCTTTTCTGTATATTAAACTGGAATTTTTCTATAATTTTTCTATACATTTCTATAATCTTTTTATAAATTCTGCTTTCTGCTTTTACCTCAGCTCTTCACTCCATTTCATGTTGTTTGTTGTTGGTGAGTTGTTTTCAGTCCTGTCTGATTCTTTGTGACCCTGTTTGGGGTTTTCTTGGTAAAATACTGCAGTAGTTTACCATTTCCTTCTCCGGCTCATTTTACAGATGAGGAAACTGAGGTAAACAGGGTTAAGTCTCAGATGGCACAGGCATCTGAGACTAAATTTGAACTCTGGAAATGAGTCTTCCTGACTCCAAGCCTGGAGCTCTGTCCAGCGGGATCCCAGACACCCATTCATATACAAGGCACTCTGCTAGGGGTTAAGAATACAATGAAACATGTTAGTGCCTTTAACTCAAGAAATGTGTAACCTACTAGGGGTGGAAGTGACTTCATACAGCATGTACACAGATTAACCCAACACAAGGCAGAATGTAGTGAAATCAAAGACCAAGAAAATTCAGAGAGCAGGGACCATTTTCAGCTCTTGTACCAAGGTTGAGGGAAGCAGCAGAATCAGAGAAGGGGGTCGCATCTTATTGAAACTTTCAGTCTTTCTCAAGGTCTGGTACAATGCTTTGCATATAGGAAGCACTTAACTTTTTATTAATTTGAATTGTTTTTAGAGTCCCAGATCTACCACTAACTTCTAAATGAATATTAGATAACAGGAGCAAGTGCAGCTTCCAGATGCGTCATTGATTCCCTGGCAAAGGTGAATCCAGAAAGTGGGCAAACAGTCATATTGCTTCCTTACTGCTGGGCCAAGCTTACTAGTAGGAGAAGCACAGTAGAGGTGAGACAGTGCTGGAGCAGACCGAAGGCTGGGGATGGGTCAAGTTCAGCAAGTCACTGCTGACTCCTCTAACCTTGTCTTGACTCCTGGGAATCCTGATCCAATGCTTGTCCTGAGCTGTGATAACGTGGTCCCTACTTACTGAGTCTGACTCCTGACCCAGGCATTTATCTGGTGAACCCTACTCTTTGTGAAAATAAGAGCTTTGAGCTGTCATCTCAGACACCTTTTCTACTGAGCTCCCCAAGATATTCCCACATAGTGAAGGGATTAACATCTTAAGGCATTTCCTAAAGAGTCCGTTTAGTTCCTTTCAATTATCTGACTTTGCTGGTGCTACCTGACTCCAGGTAACTAGTGGTACCTCATTTAGTGCCTATAGCACTTGGCTTTCTACTTCCTGCTGAGACAGTGACTAGCTGATTCCCCTTCCTAGGGCTCCGTTCCCTTATCTGGGAAATAAAGGGATTGAACTGGATGTTCTGTTTTACAGTCCCTTCCAGCTCAAATATTCTATGATTATGGGAGTATAGGAGACTTGAAGGGGGAAAAACATCCTAAGTAAAATGGGAATATGTTCAGCCTCCTACTCTTACTGCTGCTTTTCATAAAGAAGTGTTTTAGCCTAAAACAGAAGGGTATATATGTGTGTGTGTATATGTATGTATATATATATATGTACATATATACATATATATATAATATGTGTGTATGTGTATATCATGTAATACCACACCAAGTGGAGGGGAAGCACTTCTAAGTACAGAATATGCATGTGTATGTATATATGTTTACATATACACACATATAGTATATATACAATATAAACACTGTGTGCATGTATAAATAAATACGTATATGTATATATGCACCAATATAAACATATACACACACATATATGAAATTTCTTGACCATTATAAAGCTAAATTCTTGCTAGTTGCTTTGTTTAATGCTGCTCCTGTCTATCCCTGGCCTCTGGCTCTACCTTTCCCTGCTTATTTTCAGCTCAGCAGTAGTTGGAGTCCAATTGTTAAATGCCACATTAACACGTTCTTATTATTATTAGGAACTGCAATGTTTCAGCTAACTCTCAAGTTCTCTGAGGCCTCATTTATTTCTCCTATCTTCCAGAGCAATCAGCTTCTGCTCAGCTCTTCCCATTTTCTGTTCTCTGGGCTAAGCGGCCTCCTATACTTAACTCGAGGCACATGACAGCACTAGGTCTGACCTCTCAGTTACTTCTAATTCTTTCTAAATCTCTCTGTGAGGGCAAGGCTCACATTGGGTCACCATTTTCTCACTGTACAACTCAACCTTTCCCTTTATGCTGAAGGAATTCTGTTTTACATGGAGATGTTTTTTCAAACACCTAGGCCTCAACCTCCTCAAATCCCACGCCCTTCATCTTCGCCTAAGCCACATATGGGTATGATCACGCCCTGGATCTCATTATCCCTCACAAGTGTTTCATTCCCATATTCAAAAACTTTCTAATTTTTCTGTCTGATGATCATCTCCCATCATTACATCTCTCTGTGCGTGCCTTACTCCTCCTAAACCTATTTGTTGTCATTACTACTAATAGCTGGCGTTTCTATAGGGCCTCAAGGTTCTCAAAGCACTTTACAAATATCCCATTTGATCCTTATAACAACATTTGATCCTTATCCCCACTTTACAGATGAAGAAACAGAGGCAGGCAGAGGTTAAGTCACTTGTCCAGTGTCACACAACTAAGTCTTTGAGGTCAGATATGATCTTAGGTTGTCTTGACTCCAAGTCTGGTGACCCGTCAACCCTGCTGGGACCTCTAGTCCCACCTGTCCTTCAGTGCTGTCCTGGTCACCTCCAATTCTAGATTCCTTTTTCTCTTCCCATTCTTGACCTCATAGTGTTCTACCTTAGCTTCATACGTCTGTCTGCTCCCAAATCCCTATTGCTTTCAATGCCTTGCCAAAGCCCAGCCTGGGATTCCTCCTGCCATCTGCCTCCTCTGCTCCTACTTACATGCTGCTGAACTGTGCTGAAGGAAATCGTACAGCCTTGCTGTCTGGGTCCTCTAGAAAGTTATATAATCTAATATCAACTGGGTCTTCATTGTCACAAGTGAATATTTTTACCCTTCCCTAATTGACTTCTTTATTGTTGCTTTCCTTGTAGCAGCTATTCTAAAACTTCTCTTCTCTCCTTAACCTGTTCTGCCTCCTTTGACTCTGCCCTCTCAGCAAATGATCTCCCATAATACTTTACCAGAAAAAAAGGTCACATGCCTCTTCTCCACTCCACATCTCAAAATCCCATGGTATCATCTTTCATTTCCTCCTACTATACTTCGGTCTCTGATAAAGAAATTACTCCTTCCCTTGCCAAAGTTGAGTCCTTTATGTATGCCCTCTACCCCATACCTTTTTGTCTCCTCTGGTAGACTGTCCCAATGACCATCCCTCTCTCCCTTCTCAAATCTTCATTTTTCTCTACTGGGTCCTCTGCTGCTTAAAATCATTCTTGTCTCCTCCATCCTTAAGAAGCTTTTATTTGACCCTGCCCAAAAAGGTCACAAAAGACTAAACTTCTTTCTGGTTTTTTTTTTTTTTGGACAGGTTGATTGTGAGGAGATTGTGGGTGAGGTACTATGGCAGAACATAAGCCCTCAAAGGATCACAAGTCAGCCAGCTTATTACTCAACAGGCATTCAAGCACGTAGTTTCTTCAGCCCTACAGGAGGTGTGCATGGGCATCCAGTGGGATATGTATCCCAATCAAGGGCCCAGATCTCTATGTCTCTGGTCTTGTATGACTTATCATTGTCGCTGGATAAATTCACAGGGGCTGAATAGGAGGAAGACCTTAAGGACCATTGATCAATGATGGTCTGGGCCCAAGCCTTAATTCTGCCATTCCTCTCATAGACCACAAGGCCATCATGATTAGGAAGTATTGCTGCCCAGAAAACTGATTAAGATCAGTACAGCATTGCATTCTTTGCCTAAAGATAGCTGACTTAACTGATACTGGGTACACAGGAACTTCCTGGTACATAGGCAGGTCAGTCAGTGTCTACTTTTATCAGCGAGGGCCTAGTTATAGGCCGGTCCTCACAGTTATTAAACTAGTAGGTAAGGGGAATAGTGTAGATATAATTTATCTAAATTTTAGCAAATCCTTTGATGCAGTATCTCATACTATTACTGTGAAGAAGATGGAAAAAAGTGGACTAGATAATAATACAAAATATGTATTTGGAACTGGTTGAGCAGTCAAACTCAAAGAATGTCTCTAATGGTATAAGATCAATGTGGCAGGTCTCTAGTGGAGGGCCTCAGGTATCTGTGTTTGGTTCTACATTTATTAAATTTTTATCCATGTCTTGGAAAACAACACTGATGACATATTCATCCAATTTGCATATGAGTGAAACAAAGCTCAGAGATAGGGATAGCACAGGATGCCAGATTTAGGATCCAAAATGATCTCAACAGGCTAGAGCATTGGGCTAAATCTAATGAGATGATATTCAGTAGGCATGAATGCAAAGTCTTACACTTGGTTTTAAAAAAATCATCTTCATAAATACAGTATGGTAGAAGCATGGTTGGATAGAAATTTGCCTGAAAAAAAAGATCTAGAAATTTTACTGCATTGCAAACTCAAGATAAGCCAGCAGTGTGATATGGAAGCCAAAAAGCTGATGTAATCATGGGCTATATTAAGAGAGGCATAGCCTGCAGGAGTAAGAGGATCATTGTCCTTCCGGACTCTGCCCTACTCAGCCCACATTTGGAATATCATGTTCAATTCTGGGTACCACAGTTGAAGAACATAGTTAAAGATCAGGTAGTGAGAAACCCAGAGGACAGCCAGGATGGTGATGGGTCTTGAATCCATATCACATGAAGACTGGTTGAAGCAACTTGGGATATTTAGCTTGGAGAATAGAAGATTTGAGAAGGGGGTGGAGATGATAACTGTTTTTAAGCATTTAAAGGGAAGTTACGCAAAAGAGAAATTAACCTATTCTGTTTGAACCTATAGGGCTGACCCAGGAACAAAAGCTGCAAAGAGATGAATTTAGAGGCAGATCAAGAAAAATTTATGAATAATTAGAGCTGTTCAAAAGAGGGGACAAGTTATCACCTCAGGAAATAGTCGATTTCCTTTTTCATTGGAGGCCTTCAAGTGGTGACCACTTATCAGGTTTGTAGTTGTGGGACTTCTTTTCAGGTATGGGTTGGACTAGATGTCCTCCTGGGTGCCTTTTGACTCCAAAGCTATGAATCAACCATCCCTTCAAGCTATTGTCCCTTATCTAGACTCCCTTTCACAGCCAAATTCCTCAAAAAAGTTCTTTATTCTTGTTACCTTTCCTCTCCTCTTACTCATTTTTCAGTTACAACCTGGCTCCCAGCTTCATTACTCAATTGAAGCTTCTGTCTTCATTGTCAAATACAATGGTCTTTTCTCAATCCTCATCTATTTTGACTTCCTTGCAGCATTGCTGGCCATCTTCTCCTGAACATTCTCCTTCTGAGGTCTGTGTGACACTGCTCTCATTTTCTCCTACCTGTCTGGCTGATCCTACAGTCACCTTTGCTAGTTCAGCACCCATACCCCATCCCCTAACTGTAGCTACACTTCAAGGCTCTATCTCAGTACCTTTTTTGTTTTTTTTTTCTATACCCTGTCTCTCTGTATTCTCACCTCCCCTGGGTTTAATTATCATCTCTCCGCAAATGACTACAACATCTGTATATCCAGCTCTGTTCTTTCTTCTGAGCTCAATTCCCACATCTCCAACTGCTTACCTGGCATTTCAATCTTCTTGCTCTTTAGCCATCGTAAACTAACCGTATCTTAAACAGAACTAGATTTATTTCCTCCAAAACTTCCATACCTCTTCTTAATCTGTCGAAGGCATCACCATCCTTTAATCATCCAAGTTCAGATCCTCAGAACCATCATCAGTTCTTCAGTCTCCCTCACATTTTTATATTCAATCAGCTGCTTAGTCTTGTCTGTCCCATAAATATTTTAAATTCTGTATGTCCAAAACTGAACGCATTATCTTTCTCTCCAAACCCTCTCCTGTCTGCTCCCAACTTCCCTATTGCTCTTGAGGGTACCACCATCCTTCTAGGCATTTAGGCTTCATCTCCTTGCTCTCCTCCTCCCCACCCCAATCTGTTGCCACGTTCTGTTCATTTTGCCTCCACAGCATCTCTTATATATACACCCTTTTCTTTTCTTTCACACTGACACAGTTCTGTTACAGGCCTTCATCATTTCATTCTTAGATTACTGCAGTTACTTTCTGGTTGGTCTCCTTGCCAATGATCTCTTCCCACTCCAGCCCATCCTTCACTCCTTCACTTCAAACAGAAAGATTGATATTGTTAGGGCTAGGGGTGCTCGAGACCCCAAAATACCAACACATCAGGTCCTGCCAAATGCATTTGACTCAAGTCTTCTCTCAGCCAAAAAAAAGCAAAGTTTATTAAAAATTCTCCATATTGGGTAGACTCTTAAGGAGCCTCGACATCTGTAAGGCTTGCATTGGACAAGTGGGCCAGAATCTGACACAGAGCAAGTCTGTGCTAAGTCATTCTATGGTGCTCTCACACAACATGGGGTAAAGATGGAATCTTATATACAGAAAGGTTGTGGGAAGAATCTAGGGGTGGTCTAGAGGAAGAGTTTGGGAGGGTCTCCAGGAAGAGTCAAATGAGGTCAGACTCCAAAGAGGAGAGATTAAGGGTGGGAAGTTGCTGGAGGCTACCTGGAGCTGACAGAGAATGGTGGGCTAGGCCAGTTCAAGGGTGTAACAGATTTGGGCCTGGGAGGATCAAGGATGGGAAATTGCTGGACAAAGGAAGAATAAATATTTGGGCAAAGCCACAAGCAAAGGTCCATGGCCTCAGGCAAATGCCTTACATGGAAAGATTCAAGGAGAGCTCAAGGGGGCTCCCAGAGCCTGCACCTCATCACTTTCACTTCTTAAAATCCTCAATTCCCTTTAAACTCAGTTCAGTTGTTGCCTCTTACTTTCTTACTCACCCCAATTTCTTCTATCTTTATCTCTAACCCTGAGCAGCTGGGTGGCATAGTGGTTAGAGCATTGGGCCTTGAATCAGGAAGTTTTGAGTACAAATCTGGCCTCAGACTATTCCTAGCTGTGTGATCCTGAGCAAGTCACTTTACCTCTTTTCGCCCTAGTTCTTTAACTGTAAAATGGTAATAATAGCAAGGTTGTTGTGAGAATCAAATGAAATAATATTTGTAAAATGCCTGGCATAGTGTCTGACACATAGTAGGCATTATATAGAAGCTTATTTCCTTCCCTCCCTACTCCCATCTTTCAATCTGACCCTCTCAGTGTTACCTTCCAATACTGCCTTCTTGTTGGTCCTTTGTCCCTTCCCTAGTGGTGATAAGGGGGCTCAGGCTCTGGGGTTGGGAGTGGGCAAAGGACACAGCTGACATTCTGATTCACACGCTCCTGTCTTTGGCCTTCAGGGCTGTGGAAGGGAGTGAGAGAGGATAGGCTGACTATTTCCTTTTTGCTAACCATTGCCTTCTCCCTTCATGCCCATGGGGAACTCTAGGCATATGCCAACTATGCCTATTTTATCATCTGGGCTTGAAATACCTGTCCTTCCATACCCCTAGCCTCACAGAGAAAAAAAAAACTTAGTTACTATGAAATTAACCCACTAGCCCAGCCCTGGGCCTGCTGGCTATAATTTTCTTTATCACTCCACGCATGCATCCCATGACCCAGACATCCTGATGGAGACAGACAAGTCGCCCCACACAGTGAAAAGGTACTGCCTCGTCCTGTACTGCCTCAAATACTACAGCCCCCCTGTTGTGTTGAGAAGGGAAATGTTTCTGTCTCTAGTAACTCCTCAGTTAATTATGGTACTGAACACGCATGTAACAGTTTTCATCTTCTGGGCACTTTGCAGCCATTATGAAGCTAATCACCATATCTGTTACTTTCTATAAACACATCACAATAGTGTATACACACCCATCATCCAGGGAACAAAAGCTCATTATGGGACTTGGGAAGAAACAGCCCTGTCAAGTCAGCCTTCTCCTTCTAATGCTTTATTTATTTATTTATTTATTGCTAAATAGAAGCTATGGAGAGATAATAAAGCTGGAACAGACCAAACTCAGGTCAGAGAATTGGAGCAGTCACCAAACAGAGGGAAAAATAAAGCAGGATGAATGCAAAAGAGGGACCAACAAAGCCATATGAGAGTTCATAGAAAAGAGAGGATAGATTTTAACTGGGGGCAGAGACAAGATGGCTGCATAGAAGCAGCAAGGTCCCGCAGCTCCCACGCAGCCACCCTAAATACCCATAAAATATGACTCTGGACAAATTCTAGGAATCTCAAGCTCACAAAAATACAGAAAACACATCTCTCGCAGAAGGCAGCTCGGCAGCAGGGGATCATCCCGCAGGCCTGCAGGCCAAGAACCGAGACAAGCCCAGCCTGAAACCGCCATGTGGCCAGGCTCCAGGGGGGCTGGGAGGAGCCAAGCCTCCCAAGCTGCAGTGTGAGTCTGCTTCAGAGAAGATCTAAAGTACCTGGAGAAATCTTCACATCTACTAAGCCAGGATTAGAGGTCAGTGAAAGTGAGTGAAGCTTTCAAGCTAAATTTGGGGGAGGAAAAGCAGTTTGGCCAACCTACCCCCAGGGCAAGGAAGCAGTGGGGGAAGGGCAGGAACTGCTTCAGAGCCCATGGCTTGCGGATCCGGCAGGGGGGGCTAAGTCGATTGATCAGGGCCAAGTGCTTTTGCGTTGAGCGGCCTGGATCTGGATCATGGTCTTGGGTGGTGGTCCTGGGGAGCGCTTTCAGCAAGCCAAAGCTTGGGGGGGGGTGCTGCAACACCCCCCCCCCCCAATAGCTCCTGCAGCTGGGAAAACCCCAGCGATTTGGAACAGAGCTTTCCCCCCTGGAAGCAGAGTTTCACAAAGCTAAAAAAACCCAACCAATTAATTGACCGGCCAACATGAGGAAAAGG
>CM053595.1:91361758-91375576 GCA_028646575.1 Pseudocheirus occidentalis
TTGTCCTTCCAGCAGGGGTGGGTAACAAGGGAGGAACCAAAAGAATCTAGAATTTAAAGCTCTGCAATACCTGCAACTAGGAATTAAGATATACAGGGGTTGGGGTAGGGAGACCCTCCCTGCCCTACCAGAAAGTTAGAGAGCAGACCGGAGGAGGGGCTCTACTGTAGGATCGCTGTTTTGGGGTTGGGGTAGGGTAAATATGGGGAGAAAATTTGCAATTCAAAAAATCTCATGAAAATGAATGATGTAAACAAGAAACAAATTTTATTACATAAAAAAAGGACAGATAGCAAGCAGTATCAGGGGAGGCTTCTTGGAAGAGGCAGCATTTGAACTAGAGCTTGCAGGATAGATAGGATTTCCACAGTCTACTTTGGAATTGAAGATAAGTATCAGTCAAGCAAAGTGACCCCTCAGACACCAGGTTTAGATTGCTCAGAATATTTTAAATAGTCTACTCCAATTCAAAATACTGGCTTTGCACTCTGGGGCAGCTAGGTGGCACAGTGGATAGAGCACAAGACCTGGAGTCAGGAAGACTCATCTTCCTAAGTTCTAATCTGGCCTCAGACATTAGCTATGTGACCCTGGGCAAGTCACTTAACCCAGTTTGCCTCAGTTTCCTTATCTGTAAAATGAGCTGGAGAAGGAAATGGCAAAGCACTCCAGTATGTTTGCCAAGAAAACCCCAAATGGGGGTCACAAAGAGGACAGGACTGAAAAACAACTGAATTTGAAGACAAAAACTGTTTCTACTTGGTTTCTGTACTTTTAAAAGCAGAAAAATAATATAATGGAAAGAGCTCCAGATCTGGAAACAAAGTACTTTTGTTCAAAACCAAGGATGTGCACTTGTGCAACTTTGGGCAAATCACTTTATCTCCCTGGGCCTTACTTTTCTTATCTATAAAATAAGGGATTTGGAATAAACAGCCTCTGAGGTCCCTGCAGGCTGCACGTCTGTGGCCCTAAGTCATTCCTACTCTCTGGGCTTCATTTTTCTCTTCTTGAAAATGAAAGGGCCGGAATAGAAGACTTGTAAGATCATTCTAGCTCTGAATCCTATGAGCATCTGGTAAGGGAGGGTCTCTGCAAGAAGAGCAGGGGGTCCCAATCTTATGCTTTATACAATGACAAAATGAATGAACTGAGGTGGATCCACAAAGACTCAACTAATCACCAAATTTTTTTTAAGCATTTACCACGTGCCAGACTCCGTGTGGGGCACTGAGGATACAAAGCCAAAATGGAAACACTCTGACCTCAAAGAGCTTATATGCTTTTTTTCTCTATATTTTAGAAATGAGACCTTTATTTTTTCCCACTTAGTAGTATTTTACTTTTTAATTACACGTTAAGATAGTTTTAAACATTCACTTTTATAAGATTTTGAGTTCCAAATTTTTTTTTCTCTCTCTCCCTCCTTCCCTTAACCCCTCCCTAAGATGGCAAACCATCTGATTTGGGCTATATGTGTATAATCATATTGAACATATTTCCACTTTAGTCATGTTGTGAAAGAAGAATCAGAATAAAAAGGAAACATTAAAAGAAAGGAAAAAAGGAGAGAAAATAATATGTTTCAATCTGCATTCCAACTATATAGCTCTTTCTTTGGATGTGGATAGTATTTTCCATCATGTATCCTTTGGTATTGAAAGAGTTTACATTCTAATGGAAGACAGCATGGGAAGATAGATAAATACATAGATAGATAGATAGATAGACAGACAGACAGACAGATAAATAGATAGATAGATAGATAGATAGATAGATAGATAGATAGATAGATAGATAGATAAACAGACAGATAAAAAATAAATAAAAGGCAACTTTGAAGGGGAAGGCACTAGGATCTGGGGCAATAGGAAAGGCATTATGAAGACCATGAAGCTTGAGCTGACATGTTAAGGAAACTAGGGATTCTGAGAGATGTAAGTGAGGAGGGAGAGCATCCCTGACAAAAGGAGACAGCCTGTGCAAAATCACAGAGATGAAGGATGGAGACGTTTACATGATGAACAGTAACAACTTTCCAAGTCACAGTCAAGCTTCATAGCACACTACCAGGCTTCTACAAGAGTTTACCAGATTCCCTCCCCCCACCCCCAACCTTTATGGGAAATAATTACAGAATCACAGCTAAAAGGTTCTCTAGTCCAACTCATGCTGGAACAGATATAGCGAACAAGTGAGTGATCATCCAGCATCCAGCTGCTGCTTGGAAGACCTCCAGTAAGGGGGAAACCTCCTAAGACAGCTCATACCACTTTTGGATTCCTCCAAGGCTCCATTTTGGCATTTCTAATGATCAGGAAGATTGCCCTTATGTCAAGTCATGAAAGATTTATTGAATATCTACCATGGGCAAAGCCCTGGTAAGGGCAGTGTGGTAGTCATGTTGACAAATTGGGCATAATTCCTGCTGTTGATGAGATTACAATATAGTGGTTGGTTAGTTAAATAATAACCAACAGTCCTTATAACAGGGCTTGTGCCCCCTACTGCCCTAATAACTTTTCTCTTAAAAGTCACCCAAGACCTGGTATTAAATCCACTGACTTTTGCTTCATTTTTCACCCTTTATTTTATCTCTCTGGAGCTCTGGACACTATTGACTACCCTTCCTACCCTAGACTTTATTTACCCTAAGCTTTACAGATAGTATCCTCTCCTCATTCTTCTCTGAACTCCCCAACTCCCCCCTCTCTCTTTTCACTTGCTTCTCATCCTCTTCCCTACCCATTACTGTGAGTATTTCCCAAGGGACTATCCTTGACTCTTTTTTTCTCTTTTTTTTTCTCTCTACATATTCTTCCTTGGCAATCTTACTTCTTCCTCTAGCTTCAATTATCCTCTCTCCATAAAGAGCTCTCAAAATTATATTTCTATCCCCAACCTCTATTTTAAACTTCAGACTAATCTCTGCAACTACTTACAAATTATCTCCACCCAAAATTGCTGGATATCCAAAAGTATCTCGAATTCAACCTGCCTAAAATCAGAAATATAATCAAGAATTTCTGCACTTGAGACAAAGACAATGGGGAGGCAGAGCAAAGGGAAGTAGTGACAGTGGCACAGAAGACAAAGATAGGAGAGACAAGGTGAGCAGAAAACTTAGCTTTGCCGGCATGTGGTTGCATTGGGATAAGGGATGGTCAATTTCCTGCAGCATTTGCCCTCTTGTAGAGTCCACTTTCTTCTACAACCTCTGTAGGAGTACAGGGTGGAAGTCTGTGAGGCATAAAGTATGAAGATAATTCTCACCAATTAGGGAAGGATCTATAAGCTCCATGTTGTTGCCTGGGGAAAAACCTTGGCCACCCTACTATAATTATAGCTCTGGCAAAAACCAAGCTCATTAACTTTTTCCTCAGTGCTGTACTTCCTGATTCATTATTTCTGATTTATTAATTTATTTGTGAATTTATTTGATTGTTTTATTTATTTATGATGCCAACATTTACCAAACCTCCCATGGTCATAAATTTGGTGTTATCTTTGACACCTCCCTCTTTCTTACTTTTCTTTTTAGAAAAAGATAGAAATTTGGATAGAAATTACTTTTCTTTTTCTTGTCTTTTTAAAAATGTTTTTTTATTAATATCTTTGGTTTTTTTATAGTTTTCCCAAGTTTCCTCATATCTCTTCATTTAAATCCTACTTAGTCTTTATACTTTGTTACATTTATTTTTTACTTTTTGTTGTGTAGTTGTTCTTCATTTTTGTAGTCTCTGTGCATATGATTTTCTTGGCTCTGTTTAGTTTATTTTGCATCAGTTCATATAGATTGTTCCATGTTCTTCTACATTAATCACATATAATTACTTTTAGCATAGTGATATTCTACTATATTTATGTACCATATTTTGTTTAGTCATTCCCCAAATGATAGGTATCTACTTTGCTTCCAATTCTTAGCTATCACAAAAAGTGTTACTATTAATATTTTGGAGTACATGGGGACTTTTTTTTATGATTAGTGACTACCTTGGAATGTGAGTCCAGTAATGGAGTCTCTGGTTCAAGTAGTATAGTCATTTTAGTCACTTTATTTGCATAATTCCAAATTGCTTTCCAAAATGGATGTACTCATTTACAGCTCCTCTTTAAATGTATTATTGCATTATAAAATGTATTATCTTTCTACAACTCCTCCAACAATGATTGTTATCAGTTTTTTGTTTGTTTTTTCTGATTTGCACAGTGTGAGGCAAAACCTCAGAGTTGTTTTTATTTGCATTATTCTTAATATTAGTGATTTGGAGCATTCTTTTGTGTGGTTATGAATACATTGCAATTCTTTCTTTGAGGACTGTTTATTCATAACCTTTGATCATTTATCAATTGGAAAACGGATATCAATAACATATATTTGTACCTTTATCTTATCTGTCTACTATTAGAGAAACTTGATACAAAAAGAAAATTTTATCTGACCACTTCTCTTCTTATCCTAGGACCATTAATTTTGTCTATTCAGAAGGTTTTCAGTTTTAAACTATCAAAATGATTGATTTTATCTTTTGTAACTGTGTCTATTTCTTTTTTGTTTAAAAATACATCTGCTATCCAAAGCTGTGAGAGGTATATGATCTGTTTCTCTTCTAATTTTTAAAAAATATTATGCTATTTAATACTAAGTTTGTATCTCCATTTGGAATGTATTATGGAATGTGGTACAAGATATTGGCCTAAGACTAATTTCTGCCAAAATGCTTTGCCATTTTCTCAGAAGGTTCATTTTTTATTTTTTTTAATCAAATAAGGGGTTTTCCTAGGTAATTTAAAATTTCTCTTTTATCAAGCACTGATTTATTGGGTTCTCCTGTTTCTGATTCTCCCTTGCCTAGTCTGCTCCATTGATCTCTCTCTATTTTTTTTAACCAATAGCAGATGGTTTTGATGACTGTTGTTTTATAATTTACATTGAAGTCTGGAATTGCTATTCCTCCTTCATCATTATTGCTTTTCAACATTTCTTTTGATATTCTAGATCTTTTGTTTTTCCAAATTAATTTTGTTATTATTTTATCAAGTTCTATAGAGTATCTCTTTTGGTAATTTTACTGATATAGCATTAATAGTATAAATTAATTTTGGTAGCATTATCATTTTCATTATATTGGCACAGTCTAGCCATGAGCACTAAATATTCCTTTAACTATTCCAGTTCTTTATTTCTTTAAGGAGCACTTTGTAATTCAATCTGTATAAATCTTTTTTATTTTTATTTTTTTGCTTTCAGGGGTTGATCTCTGGGTATTTTAGGGATTTTATGGAATAATAAGTGGAATGGGATTTCCCATTCTATTATTGCTTTCAGTGTTCTGTTGTAATTATATAGAAATGTTAGCTTTTAAGGATTTATTTTGTAGCCTGCAACTTTGCTGAAATCATTGTCTCAATTAACGTATTTGTTGTTTTATTAGAATTTTCCAAGTAAATCATCAAGTTAGCAAGCAGGGATACTTTTATCTCCTTGTTACCTTTCTCAATGCCTTTAATTTCTTTCTCTTATTGCTGTTGCTAGCATTTCCAGAATAATGCCAAATAATAATGGGAAGAGTGATTTCATTGTTTAAGTTTTTATTTAGGCCTATAGATCTTTTGTTTATGATCCCTGACTAAGTTATTATTTTTTATTGTATTATGATCTATAAAAGATGCATTAGCTCTTTCTGCTTTTTGCATTTGTTTGCAATGTTTCTGTGCCCTAGTACATGGTCAGGTTTTGTAAAAGTTCCATATGGGTGCTGAGAAATGTGTATATTCTTTTGCTGTCTCATTTAGAATATGCCATAAGTCTTTTAATTCTAGTTTCTCTAGGAATTTGTTCAATTTCATATTTTCCCTTTTGTCATCTTTATGTTAGGTTTATTCAGAATTAAGAAAGATATTGAAGTCTCCCATCGTCATTGTGTTACTGTTGATGTCATTTTGCAGCTCAGGTAATGCTTCTTTCAATAGTTTAGATGCTAAGGCATTTGAAGTATATATTTATTACTGGTATTATTTCATTGTCTATGATTTATTTTTTTTACCATAATATAAATTTCTTGTTTATTCTTTTTTATTTTTTGAATAGTTATTTCAACTTTATAAGATAGCAACATAGCCCCTTGTGTTTTGGGGGGCTCATTTAATGCATAATAATTTTTTCCATGCCCTAAGTTTTATTTTGTGTATGTTTTTGTTTTTAAAATAAATTTCCTCTAAGCAACAGATTGTAGGGTTTTGTTTTCTTATCCAATCTGCCATTCTTTTATGTTTTATTGGATTGTTTAATCCATTCACATTTAAAGTTATGAGAGTTAGGTTTATATTTTTCTCCATCTGTCTCTAACATTTTTTCAAGTTATCATTTCCCACCCTCTTCTGCTGTAAACTTAGTACTATTTTCCTTCAATTACTTCATCCTAATTTTTTTCAAGATGACCACATTCTCATTGGCTTTCTTCTCCTCATCCCTAATCTCTTCCTTTTGTTTGTTATTCTTTGAATAGCAATGTAAGGACTTGCTTATTAGTTCTTTTTTATCTTTTGATTTAATCTGGTTACATAATTCTTCCTTCTCCCTTTTCTCCCTCCTCCCCAGTCAAGTAGATTCTCACCAGGACTAAGAGTGGCAGTTTTTAATCTAGAGGGTTACTCTGTTTCTGTACATCTGTGGGTAGCAAGGTTACACTGAATTGGGACCCAGTACTTTCTTCAGAAAAGAGTTTTGATTTTTTTCTTCAAGAATTTGCTCAAGAACCTACACAACGGTAGGTTTAGAGCTGTGAAAGGACTTCGAGGACCATCCAGACTGACCCCCTTCTCTTGTCATCTCACCACCCATCCCTTTTACTGAAGGGGCAGTATAGATAGCTAAAGTCAGCTCTACCCCACTATATAAATAGGGGTGTTTATCTTAACATTCAAAATTTACTAAGGCCTCTTGTCAAACAACCTTGGGATGTACAGATGAAGAAACTGAAGCCCAACTGGGGAAATTACTTACTCATAGTCACATGATAAGCAGCAGAACTGGGGTTTGCTCCCAAATCTTCTAACTCCAAATCAGAGTCCTGTAGTGCGGCATAATGGAATGAGTTTCTGACTTAGAAGACTTTGATTTGAATCCTAGCCCTATTATTTGACTATATTTGTGTTTGTGTGACTCTGCATAAATCATTTAATCTCTCTGTAACTCATTTTCCTCTTCTTGCCTCCTTGATGCGCCTTACATATAATCCTCCATCTCTCAACTCCTTGCATTTTCACTAGCGCTTCCCTATGCCCAGAATTCTCTCCTCCTCATCTCTTCATTGTGCCTTCACTCTATTGATTTTCTTCATTTTATTCTATAAATATCTTGTTTGTATACAGATGTTTATACTTTATCTTCCATGCAATTGCGAGCTTCCTTGAGAGAAGGGCTTGTTTTTGCCCTTCTTTGTATCCCCAGAGCTCCTCACAGTGCTTGGCACGTATCAGATGCTTGCTCACTTGCTTGGTTGACTTCTGCATTACCCATTTTACAGGGAGGAGAGTACTCTGAATCTTAAAGGTTTGTTGAAATGTCAGTTACTATGACCTAACATAGAACAAGATGACTTTGTCCTGACAGATACTTTAGGGCAAGAGTTACCAACAATCACTTGTTCATAAAAAAAAAAAAATCCTAAATGTCATCAATATGGAGTGTCTGCTTTGAAGTAGAAATGTATCTTGATGGGCCCATCAGGGTGAATTAAGTGCTGACTGTGCCATCAAGTAGCTAAACGAGTAGGTTGTTGGATAGTTATTTTACTATTGCCCATTTAAATGTTGGAAATGGTCTAACAAATAAGATGATTTTCATTTTGTTACAACTGATGCTCAGCTTCTTTCTTTGGGTAATAAATAACCAAATATTCTTAAGGCAACTCCCAGTTAAAGAAGAAAAAACTATGCCATCCCCAGGGAAAGGAACACTTGTCTTCCTGCTTGTTAAACAGGAGGACATACATCCAGTTACTTTAATAGCTCCAAAGTGAGCAGAACCAGAACACTGTACACAGTAACAGTACCACTGTGCCATGATCAGCTATGACTGACTTAGCTCTTCTCAGCAATGCAATGATCCAAGACAATTCCAAAAGACTCATGATGGAAAATGTTAGCCATATCCAGAGAAAGAACTGATGGATTCTGAATGCAGATCAAAGCAGACAATTTCCCCTTTTTTCATAGTTTTTCCTTTTGTTCTGTTTCTTCTTTCACAACACGGCTAATATGGGAATATATTTTGCATGTTCACAGATATATAACCTATATCAGATTGCTAGCTGTCTTGGGGAGGTGGAAGGGGAGGGAAAGAAGGAGGGGAAAAATTTTGGAACTCAAAATCTTTTGAAAATTGACTTTATATGTAATTGGAAAAAAAAATACCGTTAAATAAAATTTAAAAAAATAATTTAATAGCTCTACAAAGTTGTTCAACCAAAAGTTTTTCGAAAGAACGTATAAGACACAGCCTCTTACTGAAATATAGGATCAAAGACTAGAATTGAAAAAGACCTTAAGGTTTATTGAGTCTAAAATCCCATCATTTTTCAGATGAGAACACTGTTTGAAAGAGGCTAGGTGGCATAATCAGTAAGTGTTGGAGGTGGGATTCACACTCAGCTCCATCTTGATTCTATCCACCACACCACCTAGCATGCCCTTGCTGTAGATAAATGTGTTGAATCTTGTTTTGTTGAATTTGATTTTCCCAAAGCTCTTCTGAAGATTATAAGGAGATTTAGATCTTCACACTTTCTCTTTAGATTCTATTTATTTTACCTTCAAGTCCAAGGTACTCTCCTGTTGCTTTTCTAAGAGACTCCCCCCATACCCCCAAAGCTGTCGTTCTGTCTTCTTTTTATCCTAGTTTCAAACTCTGGCTCAGCTTTCTGTGCTCATCAATCTACCCCTATTATTCTACTACTGATGCCATGTAATGCCTGTCAATTCCTCTCTAAAGTGGGGCTCCAGCAGAGCCCTGCTATGATGCCTCATAATGTCATGGTGACAATAGCTTCTTGAAGGCTCTGCAATGGAGTATAAACACTGACAGGTTTGACCCAGTAGGAAAGAATTTGAGTCTGGATCAGTGAAAGATGTATGTCTGCTGTCCAAAGACCAGCTTAATTAAGTTTGAAAAGCCTCATAACCTCTCCCAGAGTTGGCCTCTGGGTGAAAATTTTTTTCATACACATAAATTCATGAAATCATCTAGGATGGTATGGGGGTGGGGAGGGTTGTGATCTGCAATGGCAGAGAGAGTCCATATTTGTGATGACATAAATTCTTGAAGTAATTACATGTGTGTGTATGTGTATGTATGTATGTCTCTCATTTGTTCAAATCCATCAAACATTTATCAAGCACTGGATGTACATGTACCAGGCAGCATGCTAGGCAATGCATATACAAAGATGATGCAGTTCCTACCAAAAGAAGATGATATTCTACTACAGGTGTATAACATGTATCTATAACTGTATGTATCTCTAACTGTGTATATAAATACAGATAATTTAACAACTTGGAGGGTGAATCAAGAAAGGCCCATGTAGGAGGCTTTATCTGTGAAAGAACTTAGGGATGATTTGAGGTGGGAATAACTTCCAGAAGAGGTGAACTACTTGTGCAGAGATTCAGTAACAGGAGATGGAATACTGTGTGTGAACAACAAATAGCAGCTCCTTTGACTTAACAGAGAATATATGAAGAAGAGTAATATGAAATTGAGTGCCTAAAGTATTAGACTATTGTGTATTTTATCCTAGAAATAGCAGTAGGGAGCCACTGAAAGTTTTTGAGTAGGCTAGTGGCGTGATTAGAGCTAATGGTCTAGCCATGTGACAATATTATAAAAATAACACTACCTCTATGTCTCTCTCTCTTCCTCTGTCTCTCCTCTTTCCATACCCTTTATTTCTCTCTGTCTCTGTCTTTCTGTCTCCGTCTCTCTCTCTCTCTCTCTCGTTCTCTTTCTCTTTTTGTCTCTCTCTGTCTCATCTACCAGTCTAATCCTGGAAAGGTTCTGTGGATGGGTATTGAAGTTAACAATTGTAACATATAAAATAATCAGGTAAACTGAGAGTTTTACATATCCTACAGGTCACTAATTTTCAAAAAAATGAAGGTAGTAAAAGAATTTAACATAAAAATTATACCAAAGATCATTTCATCCTTTTGATTCAAGAAACTCCTTCAGAATTTTTCAAAGCTACTTTATGAACCACAATTCATAAAAGGTGAAAGCCCTTCTGATCATTTCAGCTTTCTGTTTCTTTAGATGCTGGAAAAAATGGAATCACAGGGTTTAAACCTAACAGAGCTCTCAGACATCATCAAAGGCCAGGGAAGGAGGAGAGACTTGCTTAAGGTCCCATGGTAAGTAACAAAGGCAGGATTTGAACCTAGATTTGAACCTAGATTCTGAACCCCCTCATGGCAGCACACCACTCCTTGTCTGCATGTATATTACACTTTCTATTTAAATCCTCCTCTCGATTTCTGACCATGTGTTCCTAAAAGTGATTCTAGCATAGCACAAGCTCTGGCAGGTTGTGGACCCACTGATAGGCCGTGTCTGTCAGCCGTGGATCAGCCAGGTGGGAGGCTGTTTGTCATAAGCAGGTTCCCTTGGAGGTGAATAGAACACCTGAAATAGATTTCTATGTATTGAGCGTAGAGAATCACAGACTCCCTCACTGTAACATATCAGGCAAGAGATTGTGCAGCCTTCAGCGAGGAGGAATACACTCTCTCCTGAAGCTGCGCATTCTAGTTTGGGATAGCTTTGACTTAAGGAAATTTTGGGTCATGTCAAGGCTACATTACAAGCTGCTAGGTAGTGCAGTAGATTGAGTGACTGGCCTGGAGTCAAGAAAACCTGAGTTCAAATTTGTCCTTAGATACTTACTAACTGTGGGACCTGGAAACGTCTCTTAACCCTGTTTGCCTCAGTTTCCTTATCTGTAAAATGATCTGGAGAGGAAATGGCAAGCCAATTCATTGTCTCTGCCAAGAAAACTCCAAATGGGGTTGAACACAACCAAAATGATTCGACAACAGTAGTAATCCTACATTTTCTGTTTCATAGTTTTCACTCATGGCTACTGGTCCCTTCTGGAGTAAAACAGAACAAGTCAAATTCCTCCTCTTTATGACAGTCTTTCAGCACATCACATCCCCTCTGAGTCTTCTCTTCTCCAAGCTAAACATTGCCCTCAATTTTTTCTGCTAATCGGCACTGACATAGACTAAAGCCTCCCTTCCCCCACGTCTTGGCTGCCTATACACTCCCCCGTACCCTCTCCAGATTCTTAATGTCCTTCCTAAACTGTTGCACCTGGAACTGAACACAAATCTTCAGAAGAGGTTTGACTAGACCAGAATACATAGGAGTGATCACATCTTTGTTCCTAAAAGTTATGCCTCTCTTAATAAAGAACAATATCCCATCAACATTTTTGACTGCCCCATCACATTGCAGAGCTGGAGAAGGAAATGGCAAATCACTCCAATATCTTTGCCAAGAAAACACAAATGGGGTCACAAAGAGTCGGACACGACTGAAATGACTGAATCACAACAAGAGGGGGTAGTCACATACATGAAATCACAGATTCTTGAAAGGACATTATATATATACATACACATATATATGTATACACGCATATACATATACATACATACATACATACATACATATGCATATATATATCTTCCTATCTTGAGACATTGAGAGATACTGAGGAAGGCCTCTGGTACCTTAGACAGATCCATGAGGAAGAATGTACAGAATCACATAGAATGAGAAAATGTAGAAGGGGTTACCACCCATACTGGCCTAGAAAAGTACCCAAACTAGAAAACCATCAAAGCCTCCCATCCATAGAGAGATGTTTACATCACACAGTAGGGAAGGTAACCTCTTCTTGTTTGTGCCATTAATCATATGACTTAGCTAATGTGTCCTAAATTAACACCATTACCAGCCTCTCATAATAACTACCAGCACGCTTCATTGTGATCAAAATAAGACTGTTGATGAAACTGAAGCCTGGTGCGGGAACGTTAGGAGACTAGAGACGAGATTGATTTTAATTAACTTCTTTCTCATATTACAAAGGTGAGAAAAGACCTATTCTCAATAGCTCTGGATGAAAAAAAAGGCAGAGACTGATGAAAATCATTGCTATAAGGCGTTTTTGTTCTTCTGTTCACCCAGTGAGTTTTATTACTAGGGCTGACAGACACCTAGCACAGTGAGTTGAGATAGCTGTATGTTTTCTCATTAAAGGGCTACGGTTTCGGGAGGGTCTGGGCCTCCCCTGGTTTTATTTGCTCTGGGCTACAGTGTCAGAGTGATCCTCAGAACCATTGCAATACTTCCCTTCCTCTACTTTTCTTCCAGAATTTCATTAAACGCATTTGGTCATCAAATAGGTTGGGGGGGGGGGGAAGGAAGAGTTTTTTGCTATTTAATTTTGCTATTAATTTGTGCTGTTTAATAATAGCTACCATTTCTAGAGTGCTTTAGAGTTTGCAAAGCCTTTTATGTAAATGATCTCATTTCATCCTCAAAGCCACCCTGGGTGTTAAATGTATTATCCCCATTTCAGAGCTGAGGAAACTGAGGCTGAGAGATTAAGGGACTTTCCTACAGGATCACAGCAGCTGGTAAGCAAGATTCAAACCTAGGTCTTCTTGGCTACAAGTCTGATATGCTGCCAGTGTGCCACCTCATTTCCTTATTTCCTATTTGATGACTTTGGATTATGCTCCTGTTAAAACAATTCAACTTTAAGGCTTCAAATAATAAAATCTGAGATTCCCATAGAGCTTTAAGGTTTGCTGAGCACTTTTATATGCATTATTTCATTTGTTCTTTACAACAATCTCATAAAGTATTTCTTTTTCTTTTTGTTTTTCATCTTGACCTGTGATTTCATCAATGTACGAAGTTCCCCAGGAGGAAGCTCCTTTTGTCAATGCAACTTGGTAGATGTTCAGCAATGTCTGGTCTTAAAATGTTGCCTGAGGGTCCAGGGTCATCACACAGTCTGTATGTGTCAGAGATGAAACTTCAACCTAGGGCTCACTTATTTCTTGCCTAGCCTTAATCACTGAATGGATGTTGCCTCAGACCAACTGAGACCTGAGAAAGACCTTAGCTTAAAGAGACCAAGGTTTCCTACACTGCATCTGAGATCATCTCCAGTTGTCTTGATCTCTGTCTTACCACTGGACTCAGATGGTTCTGGAGGAGAGACAAAGGCTGGTGACTATGCACAACCCTCCCTCACTTAAATCCAGTTTGCTTACAAGTCAAGATATCACCTCCCTGATGTCATTAGTCCACTTTGAGAACAAGGAAGAAACAACAACAAACAACTGTGTTACGTATTAGGTATACTCATATACTATACCAGAATATTTTTAGTGGTGGGATTGTATTAAACCCATTTTAAAGAGATTTTTTTTTAATTTTTAAAATTCTTTTTAAACTTTCATTTATTTTAGTTTACATCCTTCATTTCCATGAGATTTTGATTTATGAATTTTCTCCCTGTCTTTCCCCTACCCACCACCCCAAAGCAGCGATCCCACTGTATACTCCCTCCCCCAATCAGTTCTCTCCTATATCCTCCCCCATTACCCCTCTGACTTTCTGGTAGGTCAAGATGGATCTCCCTACCCCAGTACCTGTATATTTCCCTCCTTTCTATTTCCACTCCCCTCTTGTTCTGTTCTCTACTTTGTCCCTTTACAGAAGTGTGTGCTTCT
>CM053595.1:91375676-91413165 GCA_028646575.1 Pseudocheirus occidentalis
TTCCCCCCTACTCTCCTATAGGCCAAGATATCCAATTTAGAGTGTATGTTATTCCTTCCCTAAGCCAACTTCAATGAGAGTAAGGTTGACCCATTCCCTTTTGCCTTCCTGTTCTTCCCCTCCATTGTAACAGTTATCCCTTGCCTCTTCTATATGAGATGATTAATTCTGTTCAGTTTCTTCCTGTGTTATCCCATATTATTAAGAGGAGAAAATTTAAGCTTCAGAGAGAATTTATTTATGGTCACACACACGTGAGAGACAAAAACAAGTTTGAAGCCAGGCATTTCCTATGTCCAGGAATAGAACTCTTTCCAACATATACCACACTGTCTCAAAGCTCCTTCTGGGATTCTGTTAAAACCTGCCCTGAGTTTCTTTGTATGGATTTGACTTGGTCTCTTCTAGATGGATGTCTGAATTAGCCAGAGTTGGCTTTAAGCACTTAGTTCATAGCTACTTGGGAGGGCAGCAGCTGAAGGCAAACTGGGCTATCTGGGCCATCTTCCTGGATTTTGGTTACTGATTTATCTTGCAGTGGTGTGTGCAGGTGTGTGCCAGGCCCCCAAGGCTCATTGTGCCATACTAAAAGGTGGCCTCACATGGACGTTCATTTGGTCTTTTCAGTCAAATTGATTGGTTAATTCATCCAAACCAAGACCCATTCAACTAGTTATTCCACAAGTACTGATGAAATTCCCAACATGTACTGTGCATGAGAATCAGTCTCCAAAGTGATTCCCATGTGGGGCTTTTAGGTGGCTTAGTGCAGAGATGTCAGACTGGCAGCTGCAAAGCTCCTGAGGGAGGCCTGAGCCAAATTAAAATATAATTGGAAAATGTTTAGCAAAATAAATAAAAATAAAATACAACATAATGTTAATTCATGACTTTCAAAGTCAATATGCAGCCAGGAGGGATCACTTTCTAATTGAGCTTGAAACTACTGGCTTAGTGCATAGAGGTCTGGACATGGAGTAAGAAAGGATGGAATTAAGATCTGGCCTCACGCACATATCAGCTGTGTGACCCTGGGCAAGTCACTTAACCTCTCTCTGACTCAGTTTCCTCATCTATTAAATGCAAATAATAATAGTGCCTGCCTCCCAGGATTATCGCAAAGATAAAATGAGAGAGCACGTGTAATGTGCTTTGCAAACCTTAAAATACTATATAAATGTAAGCTGTTACTTGTTATTGTTATTATTATAATATTAAATCCCCCTTATCAGATCCTTCTCAAATTGCAGCAAATAGGTAAGAGAGAGTCCTGGTGTGGGAGTCTTATATCCAACTCATTACCAGCTTGCTGTGTTACCTTGAGCAAGTCTCCTCATTCCTCTGGTTCTTGGTCCTCCATCTGTAAAATGAAGACAGTAGACTCCTTTCATCTCTAGGGCCCCTTTCTGCTCTAAATCTATGTTCTTTTGAATTACAGCATCACAGAAACTATGAAGTGGATGGGACTTCAGAGGCCATTTAATCCAACCTATCCCTGACCACGCATATAGTGTGCAACCTTCCCAAGTTTTCCATCATTACTCAAAAATCTCCCTCTATTAAAGATCCACTAACTTCATTTCGCTTGATAGCTCTAATTATTAGAAAGTTTTCTTCTTTTTTTCCTTAATAAAGTCTTAATTTACCTCTCTGCCCCTGCCACTCATCACTATTATCTGACTGCTAGACAAATGGGAACAAATCTAATTCCTTTCCTAGGTGACAGCCATAAAAATACTTGACGTCATCCATCAGGCCCCCTCTGAGTCTTCTCTAAATATTCCCAAGTAGCTTCTACAGGCGCTCGCCTTGTTTGTTTTCCCGGTCTTCTCACTACCTTTGTCACCTTCTTCTGGTCAGGCTCTAACTTGTCTAGTTATTCCCTAAAACATGAGGGTCAGAATTGGATGCATTATTCTAGCTGTGGCCTATCAGGCCAAGAGAAAACACAATGATTCTTGCTCTTCTTCTGGACACAACAAATGCCTTTCTTCATGGAGCCAAGAATATTAACAGGGCACATCCCTCTGTTGAATATCAATAACTGAACCCCAGTCTGCTAAAATGTCTAGATCTTTTTTCTAACAGAAATGTTTGTCCGGTCATCCTTCTTTTAATCTGGATTTTTTTTTTTGAAATTGATTTTTTGAAGCCATGTGTAGAACTTTACATTTATTAATATTAAATTTCATCTAGGTCAGTTTGGCTCATTGTTCTAGCCTGTTAGGGTCTTTTTTTGTATATAGACCATGTCATCTAATGTGATAGTTGTCCCTCTAAGAATTCTAAGAATTTCATCCACATGAAAATTTGACAGGCATGCCATTGCATTCGTTGACATTGATGATGAATCAGTCAGCTTAGTGATTTTGAGAAAAAGAATATAAATTTATTATTAAGGGAGATAGAGAGGCAGGGCAAGATGATACATTTTATAATTCCTGCTTCTGGGAGAGGCTGTCATTGGTAGATGCCTTAAGCTCAGGAGTTTTGAGATACGTGCAGTAGAACTAAAACCAATTAGTTGTCCATACCAAGTCTGGCACTAATATGATGAGCTCCCCAAGAGTGAGGGGCTACCAGCTATTTAAGGAGAGATGAGCTGGCCAGGGTTTGAAACATAGGTCAAAACTTCTGTGCTGATCAACAACAGGACTGAGCTATACTTCCAGCCTAGATGAGATAGGGAAACCTACTCTCAACACACACACACACACACACACACACACACACACACACACACACACACACACGGAAAGACAGAGACATAGAGAGATACAGAGACAGAGAGATAGGAAGCTAGGATTCAAAACTGTACCCATTTCGGGCTGAATGACTAGAGGCAGATTGACTAACACTGTTGCCAGGGTAACCGTCAATTTTTCCCATTACCAATGCATCTCCTGCTTGAAATTAAATTACTCTTTTTGGAGAAACCTGACTTTATGTTTGGCTTTCCCACCCTGACTTCTCTGTGTGCCTTGGCTCTTGGGCTGAGAAAAGCACAAGCCACAGAGCAGTGTTTGGCTTTGAGTCCAGGATCCCAGGACACAGGAACTTTCTGCGAGTTCAAAGCTGCCAGTCCTGTGGGACATGGTTCTATCAGCGTAGCAGAGGAGGCCAGCCCTGTAGCTAAGCCATCTCAGCCTCCTAGTTAACACTCCAGAGAGCCTCTATCTTATAATCATTGAAATGAAGGATTAATACTTCTCAGAGTGATGCCCAAGATAAACTCTTTAATATCTCCCTAATCTGGGATGATTTGTCAGAGCAAACAAAAGGGATCTCTGAAAGATGAATTAGTTCTTAAGTTTTTCTTTTCTAAACCTCAGTTAGAAGCTTTTGCCATCCCCTAGGAGCCTGGTGATGCCATGGGCAGTGGAAACAGATCTTACTTGGCAAAGCTCCCATGCTTCCTTAAAATCTCTCAGTGGGATTTGATGCAGAGGTGCCTTAGCCTAAGATATGAGGAATAAAGTGACAGTTATCTGTACTCTGTTATTAACTCATCTGGTAGTGAGTTTCTCATCATGAAAGATGCTGAAGTGGAGGCAGAATGACCATTTATCATTGCAAAGCAGATTCACATGGCAAAGGAGATTCATGGGTTAGATACAGTTTGTACTGGGTATCCTCTATGTGAAGTCCATAGGCTATTAGCATTTCTCTAGAGATAATTTATTCCAACACTCTCATGTCACAGCATAGGAAACAGAGACCAAGAGAAGGCAAGTGACAGAACTAAGGCCATTGTACACATTTTTCTTTGTAACCCTCCTACCTTCCTTTTCACTGATTCTCTCCACAGTCCTGGTAGCCATCCATCCTTCCAGAAATCCAGTACCCTGGGTACCAAGGAATCCCTGTTTAGGTTGTTTTCCATGGGCAGTGATTCTCTATTTCTTTTCTCCTTCCCTCCCAAACAAAACCTATTTCCATCCAAAACCCATGGGGAAAGATATGATCAATTAATTCCATCTCTAATCAAGGTAAAAGGAACTGGAAACTCAATACCTCTGGGAAAAGGATGCTAGCACACATTGCAGCTCACCGATTCTCTATATTCTTGGTTGTCTTGAGTGTTCAGGAGGACTGTAGCTATTTAAACTATTAATTAGGTTAGGGTCAGGTAATAAAGTTGTGTGGGTTTGATTAAACCCAGTGGATGTAAAAGGAAAAGATTTAGAGAAAGCCTAGATATCACTGTGAGCACAAGGTTTTGCTGGTTCCTAAATCCTCTATAGTGATCACGGTTCACATTTGTAGAGTACCTTAAGCTTGACTTAAAAAGTCCCAAATCAACAACTAGGTGAGATAATGCAAGAATTATCATTCCCATTTTTATAGATAAGGAGATTAAGACTTTGAGAGTAGTAATGAGGTCAGGAAGGGGAGAGGGTTAGTCAGAAAAGAGGAAGGAGGGAAAGAAGGAATGAAGAAAGAAAGGAAGGAAGGAAGGAAGGAAGGAAGGAAGGAAGGAAGAAAGGAAGGAAAGAAGGAAGAAAGGAAGGAGTCAAACAAGTTTTTATGAAGAGTCTGCTACATGTCAGGCCTTGTGCTAAGAGCTTTACTATTATGATCTTCATTTTATAGCTGAGGAAACTGAGTCAGACAGAGGTTAAGTGATTTACCCAAAGTCATTCAACTAGTAAGTATCTGAAGCTGGGTTTAGACTCAGGTCTTTCTGACCCAGTGACTAGAGTGATAGACCTAGATTCAGGAAAAACCTGAGTTCAATAGCCTCCCTTCAAACGATCTACTTCCTGTGCAATTGAGCAAGTCATTGAGCCTCTCTGAGCCTCTGTTTCATGGAAATCATTATTCCTATAACACCTCTCCCACAGGATTTTTATGTGGCTTAAATGAGATTATGCATGTATGTGGGTATGTGCATGTATGTGTGTATATGTGCATATGTGTTTTATGCATGTGTGTATACATGTGCATGTGTGTGTATATATATACACACACATACATACCCTTGCAGATTTTAAGGAACTCTAAAGTCAGTTATCACAGTGAGTTTGGTTTTGAATACATTTGCTCTGAGGTGCTGATGAGACATACTGATGGCAGTATCCTCAAGCTGCTGACAATGTGGTTCTGGAGCTCAGAGGAGGGATCAGGGGTGAAGAGATCTTTTTGGGAGGTTTTCTGCATAATGGTGATATTTTAAGTTGTGGGAATGAGTGAAATTGCTAAGAAAGAAAATGTAATAAGAGAGAGCCCTTAGAAAAAGACAGACCCTTAAGAAATACTCATCTTAAAAGGTCAGGAAGAGGATCAGGAACCCATGTGAAAAAACTAGAGAAGGAATATTTAGAGAGTTAGAAGAAGAACTGAGGGATTGTGGTATCCTCATAGAGAAGGGAAGAGAGATCATCTCATAGTGAAGAATCAGAATTCTAAACCTATTATGGCTGTGTTTCTAAAAACTTGACATTGCTGCAAAGGACTGTGGGTAGGTATGGTAGGTAAGACTAGGCCTAAACACATTACAAGGAAAGAAGGAGGTCCAAAGGAGCAGCCAAGTTGCCGAAGGCTATGCTTTGGGTAGGGTTATATCTATGGAATTAGATAAGACTATAGAGCATTGGTAGTTGAGGGATGCTAATGGATGATTGCTCCCTGCCAGGTAGGTAGCTAGAAAACAGAGGTTTGTTTATTTCATACATAATGGAAGGTTTTGCACTGGAGACATGTATCTGGTAGTCCTCACCCCAAAACCCCAAAAGCTGACTTATCCACGACCTAGTACATGGGTCATTGTTGATTCTCAGACCTGGTGCATACCTGACTCCTTCTTGGCTGCATTTGCCATCACCCGATCCCCATTTCTGTGAAGGAAAAAGGAGACAAGGGAGTGTTCGATGGAACCAGAACATTTCTATCAATATACATTCTTGTTCTTTATTCAATATTGCATCCTTACATGCTAAGCAAACTTAATGTTTTATAAGTCTCCTTGCTAGTGCTGCTTCAGTCATCATGCCATCAAAATATAAGGTTTTAGGATGGCTTCCTGAGCTTCCTAGCATAATAGTCTAGACATTTCTACCCTGAAGACTGCTGGGTAAAGTTCTTTCATATGGGAAACCTTGCTGCTGTCAGAAGAAGAATAGGAATACTTCCTTAACTGGCCATAATCAAATATCAGTTAATATTTTACTCCTCGAACTAAAACAAACAGACCACTTGTCCAGTTACTTTTTTTGACTATTTTAATCTTTCAACATAATAAAGCTTCATTTATCTCTTAAATTTGTATGACTCTTGCATGATTTTTTTCCCCCAAAAGATTATTTTAAAAGTGCAGCCTTGCTCTAACTTGGGGTGGAACCTCTGCACTGTCCTAAGACTGTGTTTGAAATGCTTCCTCCTTTATAACTGTGAGTAAACAATAATGCCTTGGCCACGTTAAAAAAATGCAGAGTACTGAATCATTCCTTGGACAGTATGAAGGTGTGGTCAATTGTGTTAAAAGCATCAGAGCAGTGGAGGAGTCTGAGGAATGGGGAAAAAAATCCAAGGTTGTTGGAGCTGGAATTAGGAAGTCATTGGTAACCTTTAAGAAACCCACTGCTGTAGAGTGGTGAAGGCAAAAGTCAATGTAATTATTATCGCTATTTTTGAGAAGCTGAGGAGGGCGGGAGAGGTGGGGAGTGCTATGTCTATAATCCAGAGACCTAGGTTTCAGTCTCAATACTGACTTCATTATGTGCCTGTGGGCCAGTGATTTAACCTCTGAACCTTAGATGTAAAGTGAGCGTGCATTCTCCAGCTTATGGAGGTCGTTATGAAAGAAAAAGTGACCCGTCTTCCTTTTATCTAAAGAGCCGTCATGGGATCATGTCTAGGGCATTGGTCTTGGAGGCCTGTGAGCTGTGTTCAAATCCTAGCTCCATACTTAGTGATTTCATTACCCCAAGTGAGTCTCTTACTGAGCTTTCAGTTTTCTTATCTATAAAATGGGAATAAAACAGTCCTTGTATTTATTTCATTCATGGGAAGTCAGACCAGGTGCTAAAAGCAATGCACCTTTATTATGGCTATGTTTCAGCTCACACAAAGCAAGATGAAAAGCTAATGAGATGGAAGTTTTCAGACTGGGCTACAAAGGACACAGGGCACATTGTGGGACAATGAAGAACCAGGGCATGGGGGAGGAGGCACAAGGGAAGAAGAGTTCAGGGAAAATGACACAAAGAAATCTTTGTCACTAGAAGGAAGAGATAAAACTAGATCTTGGTCGCCAGAGATGGAAAGATAGGACAAGATGTTGATAGCCAGAGGTAGGACGCCAAGCCTTGTGAGCAGATCAGAGATTTAGCTGGGGTTATTCCACACTCTTAGCAAGTCAATTAGCATTTATTAAGTAACTATTCTATGCCAGACACTGTGCAAGCACTGGGAATACAAAATGAGGCACAAGAGTTCCTGCCCTCTAGGAGCTTACAATCCAGTGGAGGAATTCTTAGCTCACATTAGAGTGCCTTGATGAGGCAGGGAAAGCCACACACAGGCTTCCTAAGTAGGGATCTGGGGTCTCCGGAAAGGAGGGATGCTTGGTTTTCTACATCTTCTGTCACAGGGTGGGGAATCTTGGAGAAGTGCTTCCTGCTTTCTGTCCAGTGTGCCACTATAAGCTTGTAGCATGAAACATTCTGGCATAGGAAATTCCATAGAGAAAGGGTTCCTAAAAAGGAATCATGTAGAGTTGCCAGGCAAGGGCAGAGGGGATGGGGGTGGGCATGTGGCAAGTGTAAAGCAGAGACAGCTTACTGAAAATGAACTTTATGTATCTCAAAGAGGCCTTAACAGTCGAAGGTTTTTTCAGATCACCGCAGTATTATATCATTGCAGATTAAGACTATTATTGTAACAGGAAACAAGTCTTAACCTAAAGAAGTTTATCTCCAAAGGTAGACAAGGATGCGCAATGGAAAAGAGATTTGAGGGTTCCTAGAATCCCTTCTTTCATATAATGAAGGTGGATATATATTCTGCTAATTCACAAGTCTGGTCCAACCGAAATCTCATTGATTCCACTGACTGGAAGTAAGTGAAAGTAAAAGTTGGTCCCTAGATATAGTAGGAACAACATTTACTTCACACAGTCTGGGACAATTTTCCTTTAAGGAAGAAAGGAAGCTATTGTCAGGATTTGTTTGGTCCCAAGGATGAGAAATGTAAAAGTCAGCTAATGGGGAACTGACACTGTGATTTTATCACTTTCCACCACCTTGATGGATGATGTCTTCCTGACCCAGTATTGCTTCCCTATCAGACATAGAGTGTTGGTTAGTAGTAGGATCTGGATTATGATTTCATTGGGAGAGGGAACTCCCTGATAAGGAAAAAAATCTGCCTACTAAATGCAGATTGAAACCTTCTCTGCAACTTTAGCTCTAGAGAGTTGCTGATGTAACTGAGAAGTTAAGTGACATCACTTGCCCAGGGTCACATACCAGTATGTTCCAGATGCTGGACTTGAACTCAAACTTTCCTGGCTCAGAGGCCAGCTTTCTTTCCACTTTCTCATGCTTCCTCTTAGCATGTTGGTTTTAATAATTGTGTCTTCTTAACACTCTGTTAAAAGTGAAGTATTTAATTTGCATCTTACACTCCATCCTATTCCAGTTTCCAGCCTGAATCACTGTCCTAGCTTGAGCTGGCCTGGCCCATAAGACCAGACATTCTGAGAGAAGATATTGCTGGCCTAATGGTACGATTATTTTAGAGATTCAGAACAAAAGCTACTTCCCTGGTTGCTTTTATGGGGGAAGGGTAGCCCCATTTTATACCCACTGGCTTGGCCACCAATACTGGTTACATAAAAGAGCATCACAAATAACAAATAATGAAAAACCCATTGTCTAAGCTAGAGGTTGGCAAATTACAGGCCTGTGGGTCAAATTGGATTTGCTGTCTGCTTTTGTATAGCCCGGGAACGAAGTTTTTGCATTTTCAAATAAAGATTTAGTGTATTTAAGGAGCAAAAACAAATTAGAAAAGTTATACAAACTAGAATATACCAGGAAGTGAACAAAGGTAAATGAGTTCTTTGCTGTGAGGATGATGAAATCTCTGTGGAAACCAAAAGGGAAGTCTGAATTTACTCAAGGAGAAGGTGCCTTAAGTCTTTAGCAAGTCAAGGAGCCATCTTCCCCTATATGTCTCCAGCTTACAAGGTCTTTCTTTTTCTCCTGAACCCTATGCATCTCTCCTCAGTTAAGCTTCCCATCAATTCCATGCCTCCTTTAGGTACACAGCCTCACATCAACATCCTGTCCAACCAGTAGGGGTCAAGTTAAGTAGGGTCACATCTCCCTCCATAAAGTAAAAAGCACGCACAATTCCCCAAGCTTGGGTGAAAGCCTGATTACACTAGCAAAAGTCTCTAAGAAAGTATGACAGATTGTCTTGGCCTTAGTACATCACAAAGAGTAAATGATCCCTGTTCAACACAAGGACCAGGTGTGCAAGGGCTGGCTCCCTCTCTTGCTTCAGTAGTAGAAAGTAGGCCATTTGGGAGACATGGGGAGTATCATTCCTCCCTGGTCTGTATACACATGCATATACATACACATACACACATATACACACATGCATGCACACATATACATATATACATGCATGCACACACATGCACATGTCTACATATACACATGCATGTGCGTGTACATACACACATACATGCACATACATGGCACTTTGGCACATGCACAGGTGTATGTATGCACATGTGTACATAAAACATGTGCATATACATATGGATGCATGTATATATGCATGTATATACATACAATATTTTTAATATGTGTTCTACACACACATACACACACACATATATATGTATTATTCATCCTTGGCCTATGCACACACACACCCATATATACATACATATGGATATATATGGGTGTGTGTGTGTGTGTGTGTGTGTGTGTGTGTGTGTGTGTGTGTGTAGACAAGGCCTTACTTGGATGCCTGGAGGTAAGAGAGACTTCCTGACCACTTATTGGGCTTAAATTATTACAGCATGGCAAAGATACTCCTGAGTCAGATCAGGGTAAGTGTGATTTTGACAAACACCAAAGACAAGAGAACTAAGTACAAAATAAGTATAAAACAGTCTCCTACTCCAGTAATTTTCTAAATCAGGGGTGGGATGGGGAGTAAAGTCATGTTGTTTAGTCATATCTGACATTTTGTGACCCCATTTGTAGTTTTCTTGGCAAAGATACTAAAGTGTTCTGCAGTTTCCTTCTCCAGCTCATCTTACTGATGAGTAACTGAATCAAACAGAGTTAAGCGATTTGCCTAGGGTCCTACAGCTGGTAAGTGCCTAAGGTCTGAACTCAGGAAGATGAGTCTTCCTGGTTACAGGCCCAGCACTCTATTCATTGTCACCTACCTGCCCTGAGTGAGGTCACAGAATCTTCCTGTAGTAGTTCTATAATAGTAAAGCTAGAAAAGACTTTAAGGTCATATAGCTATTAGTGGTAACATAGGACAATGAGTGCAGATAGACCTTGGTTTGGTGAGTTGGAGGGACATCTAGTCTTAAAAGCCTCCAGGTATACTCCCATATACCCCTCCATTTTCACAAGTCTTGGCAGGAAGGAGTCAAGTAGAGGCTTGAGAAGACAGAGCAGTCCTTTCAATAACCTATTTCTCTCTATTGCCTGTATCCAGCTACTTCCCACCTTCTTGGTCAACCTCACCTTCTTATTTCCACCTACTGTTTCTGGGAGCATTATTTATTCTGCACCTTGGTCACACCTTTTTCTATACTTCATAAATTCAGGGGAAATAAAGTCATTGAAGAATTTGAAAAGTAGCCCAACTGTCTGCTGAGGGCTTTCCTGGGGCCCATTTAATCAATTAATTGACAAAGATTTATCAATGTGCCTGCAAGGAATTAGGACAGGGAGACTCCTTTCTCCTGGCGCTAGCTCAGTACTGCTGAAGGAAAGAAGCTAAAAAGAAAACCTTTTGCTTTTCTAATACTTTTCTAAATTAGGAGTTGAGGGGTGGGGAAGTGAGGTCACACAATCTTACAATTATAGTCATAATATATTAGAACCATGAAAGACTTTAAAGTCAGGGAGGGGGCATGGATTTCTGGTTCTTGGTTTTACCGTAAAATTGTACTCCCCACAAATTCAGAATCTGCTTGCTAGAAGGCATTAGCTTTTCCAGTCTCTACTGGCTGTCCATCTCATTCTCTCCATCCTCTCCCTGTCCCCCAAATCTGGCTTGTGATGTAAGAAGTTCTAGCATGGTGGAAATGGTGGAGGATAGAATGTTGGACTTGGACCCCAGAAGACTTGAGTTCTTATACTCCTTCTGACATTTAACGGGCAAGTTTCTGAACTCTCACAACTCACTCTCTTTAGTTGCAAGATGTGCACCTACTTCACAGGGTTGTTGTTAAGAGCCAATTAGATAATTTGTGAAAAGTTGTGCAAAGTTCTATAGAAATATTAGGTATTATTATTATTCTCTACTTGGGTTTTGTCTCCAGTGCTGCTTTAGTGTCCTGCCTAAAGCAGGGGCACTTGGCTGAACTCTCCATTTACTCTGGATGACAAGATTTGAATGTCACTTCCATCCACCTGGAAGATTTTCCTCTTAGTCCTTTTGTACTCTGGTGATCTCTGTCATCCTTAATGGACAATTCACTCTTCCCTCTTTCTGTATCCAAATACTTTGCTAAATTGTGCCTCACCCCTGCTCCAATACAGAGATCCCATCCTACCTCCCCAGGATCTAATTTTCCACAAAAGATATTCAAGACTGGAAAGGTCACCAAGCAGATACTCAAGATGACTCTGCGAATGACTTCAGCTCATTAATCAAGACCAGAGGCTCTGTCCATTTGAATAACATTTTCCTGTACTCTATGGATAAGCTATCATTAGAATAAAGAAGAAAAAAAAATTGGTGAAAAACTCTCTCTCTCTCTCTCTCTCTCTCTCTCTTTCTCATCTTCTTTCATTCTCAGACTGTCTCTGTTTCCCCTCTTTCGTCTACCCCCTTTCCCCTCCCCTCTCTATCTCTACTTTGTTTTAAAATGAGACTTCATAGCCACTCATAGTGGGATGCCTCATCCACCCAGTTCTTGAAAGAGCTGTCTGACAAAGGTGTGGGAGGATTTCACCTGATAAATAGAGAGCCGGGGAGAGAATTTCACAGGGAAATCTGTCAAGGAGCTTACGGAGTTGCCGAACCAACCCTACATGCCCTGTTGGCTGGGCTGTCAGTCTTTGGGAGAATAGAGAAAGAAAATCTTTAATTGCACTCACCACACAGATGACATTTTATGCCCAATCGGGGCTGTCTGCAGAGCTTTCTCAGTTACTTCTAGGGAGAGGGGAGGGATGGTTCTGGCTCTGTCAAGCCTAAGGTGGATTTGCCACTTAATAGGGGCAATCTTTGTTCTGAGGCTTAAGAGTGACCAATTACTAGAGGAAACAAGTCTGTAGTTATTGTTATTTAGTAAAGCTTTATAGATATTTCATATGCCATTAATTCTGAGTGTATTAACCTATAATAGTGGGTAGGGGCAGACATTTATCAGCCAATCAGAGAATCTCATAGATATCAGGGATCTCAGAGACCAGCTAGCCCAACTCAACTTGAGTGACATGTCCTTTTACAATTAATCAATCAGCAAGCATTTATTAAGCTCCTACTGTGTGCTAAGCAGTGGGGACACAAACACAAAGCACAACATCGCCAACAATTTTTCT
This sequence comes from Pseudocheirus occidentalis, assembly GCA_028646575.1. Taxonomy (NCBI): domain Eukaryota; kingdom Metazoa; phylum Chordata; class Mammalia; order Diprotodontia; family Pseudocheiridae; genus Pseudocheirus; species Pseudocheirus occidentalis. Next base: position 91,388,432 of record CM053595.1, read on the forward strand.
TCTGGCTCCTGCTACAACACCGCTGGAGAGGGAGTACCTATTACCTCCTGAAACAGTGCAGTCCAGTTTTAGATTGTTGTAGGCCAAGACTTTCAGGGGCCTTGGCCACATTAGCTCCCCAGTTCCACAAAGGTCATTAGGCTAATATGCAAGGAGAGCATAATTTTGTTGAGTGGATGCTCTCATTGGTTTCATGAATATCTAAAGAAAGTACTGAGTTAATTTGCAAGTCTTGATTGTAACACCCTGTTTGTGCTTCTGGACATGGTCCTAGGATAAAGAGCTTAAGGAGTGATTGGCTTTGGGCTGTGGTAGAGAAAGATTGAGACCAAGGGTGGTTCCTTGCATTCTGCTAAGGGTATATTAACCTTGTATCTTCCATGTATCTTTGGCTCTGTATGAAATAGTTCTACAGTAAACAGACTATGGAATACATCCCCGTCTCTCTCCCTCTTTCTTATTCAGCTCTCTCTCTCTCTCTGTCCCTTTATTTCACTCAGTTGGTAGCTAGGCCCAGACTGTGCTAGCCGCAGCATAGACAGCTCTGATGGTCAGGGAACTTCCCTTCATTTTGAGTTAAGATCTATCCCTGTCACTTTCATTTATCCTTGCTTTCTACAGCAATAGATGACCTTTATGAGGGCACTGGCCACATCTTATCTAAATTCAGCATTTCCTGCAGCCTTAGCATGGTACTATTCACACAGCAAGTATTTTGGAAATGTTCGAATCAAATTGAAACTACACCCAGGATGAAGAGTACACCCAAACTTCTCATCAAAAAGCACTACCTTGGTTTCTCAGATTAGCAGAATCTTAAGGGAATGGAATAGGGTACTGATAAGTTTTGATGGAGGTTGGTGAATTGTCCCTAGTGCTACCAGAATGGACTATGCAAGGAGGGGCAAGAGAGGACAGGGGCCTTAAATAAAGGGGGATGGTAACGAACAGGAAGAGAGGGGCAGAAAGGATCACTGGTGACAAACTTTGTCTACTTTGCAATTTTGCAGAGTGCCAATGCTGATGTCATCAGAATTTGTAGTTCAAATTAAAGATAAAATAGGTAATATTATATAATATTATAATAAAATTAAGTATTGTGAATATAATTATAAAATTACAAAGTACAAATATAATTTATATAAATAATAAATATAGTTATAAAATAAATTAAAGATAAAATAGATAATGATTTCTTGTAACACATATGGGCTGTGTGACCCTGGCTTTATTGTTTATAGAATGCTTTTGAACCAAATGGTGATTTTCCTGAGGAAAAGGGATGTGTCTTATTTGCTCTCTCCTTTATAGAGCCTCACATAGAGCTGTTGAACAAATGTATGACTTACAAAAGTAAGGAAACAAGTGACCTCAGGAAGCACAATGATCATGTGAATTAACTGACTGAGACCAAATTTCTTGACATGCCTCAGCCTCAGTATCCTCATCTGTAAAATGGGGATACCAGTCAGAGACTCAAAGGCAGGGAGCTTTGTAAACTGTAGGGTCAGACACAGATGTGAGGAATGGTTCTATGCTTTTGATTTGCAGTAGGTTTTTGCAGTAGGTAATCCTACTGTAATGTGCCTTAGGAAAGGATAGGGCAAGGCATCCTCATTTAATTTGCCATGAACTGACTGCTAATAGAGAAGATAATATGTTTCCCTTCATGTTCTGTAGATTCATAAATGCTCCTGACAGGGCCTCCTTTCACATTAGTACCTTGGTTTGGACAATTGGAGCAAGATGAAAAGGACAGAGGGGTGAGGCTGAGAGCCTGCTTCTGTCTGGTCTGGAAAGAAGAGCCCACCTGACAAGATGAAAAAGCAGGCAAAAGAAAAGCGGGGTTTATGCAGATGGAAGAGAAGAGGAAGGCGACAAAGAAAAAGAGAAACCATGTTTTCCATGGGCATAGAATGGCTTGACAGCTTTCTAGCTAGAAGCAAGAAAACTGGATGAGTTCAGGCTAGTGGATGGTTTGTTTGCTTACCAAGCCAAAGGATAAATTAGCTGTGTGACAGATTTTTTGAGTCAGCCTTTGAATTAGACATTTCAGTCTGTGCCAATACAGCCGGGGCATCATGAAGGTGGGGTAGTTTGGGTTGTGTTTGCCTATTTTGAGGTGCTGATGGTACATGTCATATGGCACTTTACAAAATGTTTCATATTCAGTGTTTTATTTAATACTCACAGCATCCCAGTGAGGTAGGCAGAGCACGGTTTGTTATCTTCATGGGACAGATGAGGAAACTGAGACTCAGAGAAGGTATATGACCTGCCAAAGGTCACATAAAGAGTAAGGGGTGGAGCTAAGACTTGAACCCAGGTTTCCAAGTTTCTTCCCACTACATCACCATATTGTGTGAGACCCAAGAAACCTGGATCATATGCTTATACTACTTAGAGATGGGAGGGATCTTAGAAATCACCTTCTAGTTCAACCTCTTCATTTGACTTGTGAGGAAAAATAGATCTGGAAAGATGAAGTGGTTTGCTTGTTCAAGAGTTTATAGCTATTAAGTAGCAGAACTGGAATACAAATTCCATTGGTGTTTAGCTAAAATTAAATAGCAGAGTTTGGATTTCTGCTGCTTGGATTTATATGCAGCCTTGACCCAATTCCCCTTTGGGCATTTTTTTTCTCTACATGTCCTCTGTCTTCTCCTATACATGGGACCTTGGACACAGTGGTGGTAGGATTGGGAAGAAAAGTCTGGCTTGATTCCTATTGGCATAGGGCTCCTAGATTATCCCCTCCCCACTTAAAAAAATTGCAGCCCCTGCAATTTACACCAGCTACATATTTTCAGTGTGTATATACAGATTATACATACATGTACAAATTCTATCATTATAGGAGTCATACATGGATACATAGGTTATATACAAGTACATATCATGCAATTTCCCACGGCAATTACATAAGGTAGATTTCTATGTATACTCTATTTTCCACATGCCATCAGTGTGCCCTAAGATAGTTTATAACTCTGTGTTATAACAACTAAACAGGAGGAGCAGTTTTCATTACCCCTAGGCATCACATATCCACCTAGTTAGTCAGTTTGTAGAGGATGGACCTAAGACTCAGAGGGCTCAGCAAGGAAAACAGCCATGGTTCTCTCTCTCCAAGTATCCAGAGATCCGGGCAACAATGATGCCTAGAAGAAAAAGAAATTGGCAGTCTGATCCAAGAGAAAAGAAAGGTGATGGGAGAGTGGGAGAAGAAGGAGGAGGGAGAATGGAAGAGAAAGAAAGGGAGGAAAAGGAGAGAGAAAGAGCAGAGTCCTTTTATATGACAAATTCTTAGAGGCAGGATTACTTCCCCAAATTCCTAGCATTTCTCCCTTGAAACCGGTTTTCCGTTTTTATGAAAAGATCTAGTATAGAATTCCTCCTCATTGGTTCCTCCACCTTTGAAGGGTGAATCTATTGTGATCTTCTGTCATTTCTGAGTACTCAGTCCTCCCATCCTACGTTGGAAAGCAATTGTCATCAGGACCATTGTTTTTATATCAAATATATGTCCATGGATAGTCTAGACCAGTGGTTCTCAACCTGTGGGCCATGTTCAATTTGTAACAATGAAAATACATCCTGCATATCAGATATTTACATTATTATTCCTAACAGTAGCAAAATTACAGTCATGAAGCAGCAATGAAAATAATTTTATGGTTGGGGGTCACCACAACATCAGGCACTGTATTAAAGGGTTGTGGCATTAGGAAGGTTGAGAACCACTGGTCTAGACAAAAGTACTTAAAAAAATTATAGGGATTAGATTCTGTAAGTGCTAATATTCCCTTGGGGAAAGAAGTAATAGGTAGAAAAAGGGAAACTTCTGAAACCTCCCTGTCTAAGCAGAGATACTTCTGAGGCTGGGACAATCTTGGCATTCTTTCCCATACCCCAGGATTATCCCTAAATTCAACTTCTTCATACAGGTTTTTAATTCAGATCCTTTTCCTGAGTGGTCATCTTTTGGCACAAATTACCCAGCTCTATCTGGTGGAATCACTCTTCATGGGACCTGATTCTTCTACTCTTCCATGCTCCTATTTCCTCATTCACCTCAAAGTCTAACTATTGACAATGAGTGTTTGCAATTCATCATCTTTGGGCCTAAACTACTCCTGGGAGCTATTTTTGTAGGCTGTCAGGCTACCCAGTTTCTCAGCCACTTGATATGGAGTGACTCCCTAACTTCACTAACTAGCATTTTCCCAGATGCCAAGATCTGCTAACTGGTTTCTATTCCTTGGCTTAAATGATTGATAGCAAACTTCAATATTATGTCATCTGTTTATCTTTGGGTTTCTCTGAAGCAAAACCATAGCTGAATTGTAGGTTACCCTCAACTACTATCAACTGAGTAACATCCTAGTCAGATATCTTTATATTTTTCCCATCCATAGAATTTCCAACATACGCATGAATAGGCAGGAATGGCTTTTAACAAAAATCACCACATTTATAGAGTAAAACCTATGGTATTATTTCTGGTGGTATAAGAGACATTTATTTAAAAAGTCAAATATTGACTCCACCAGGCCTCTGCTTATGCTTCAGTGGTCTCAGCATGTTCAGCATGCTACAATTGAAAGAGGTAGACATGAGAATGATATGATCTACTTCTAGATTTCTTTATCCCTGTTAGACCAAGCACATACCTCAACAGGTCTCAGAATCTTGATCCTGGTCAAAATGAAAAGCTAACAGATACTTCTCCCATAATATCTCAGACACTGTGGAAGTCCTCTGGTTCCTGGTTATGTAGGCTTGCATGTAACCACATCAAATGCTCCTAAGATGTTTTTCATGTTTTTCCATTCCCCTTCCAAAGACAAATAATCTCTGTGCATGAGTTCAGAGACCTGCTGGCATAAATACAATTCTATACGTGTAAGCCACTAGAGTCAATAATCTTGTCCTTTGATCACACTGAAGCACCAATTTCACATTTCACACATATATCCAGTGCCATCAAGGAGCAGAAGACCCTGTTCTGTGCCAAATCTAATACTTTCTCTTGGCCCAAGTGTCAAAAATCACCACAGAGATCTTTCATAGCCATGGATTGGTAAATTTTAGGCGATGTTAATTACTTTTTTATGCCTTATATTGGTTTGGTTATATTTTTATACTATTCTTTGAGTTTGACCATCTGACCAGTTCTGAATTCATCTAATTGTACCATAATCTAGTTCACATCTCTCCAGTTTGTCCCAAGGATAGTATGAAATATTCTTATCAAACACTTAAAAAAAAAACCTGCATAAGCTACATCTACAGCATTCTCCTGATCTGCTGGACTAGAAATCCAGTCAAAAAAGGGAAATAAGATTATTGTCCTATGCGTTGCTCTCAATGAAGTCACACTGGCTCTTTGTGACCAACATTTTCTTTTCTTGATCTTCACTATTTCTTTTAATTTCCCCAGCAATTCAAGTCAAACTCACTGGCCCATGGTTGGTAGATTCTGTTTTCTTTCCACTTTGCCAGAGGAGGACACCTGCCTTTCTGTAGTACTCGTCTATTCTTCACAATCATGTAAAGATTGTTGACAGTCGTTCACCAATCCCATTACTCAATTGTGTTTTGTTTCATTTTAGTAACATCAATCAGTGTTGGTTTTGGTTTTGGTTTTTGTACCCAGGGAAGTATTTCCTCTAGGTCAGGTTACATGAATTCATCAAGGGCAGCTGGGTGCTTTCTTATTATCATCATCTTACTTATCTTGGCTTTCACTCCCCATTTTCCATTTTCATTCTGTATCTTTCAGTCCAAAGTTCGTTCTCTTTGGCAGAGGGAACTGAAACCAAATGAGAAATGCACAGAAATGTGGTCAGCTGATGCCGTCCCATCCACCCTGAGGAGGGGAACCACTTCTTTAAATTTCCATACTTCTTTCCCAATAACTTAACCCAGGCTTCCATTTGTTTGGTGATTCACTTTGCTTGCTAGCCTTTGTTTAGTCTTGAGATTTAGCCCTCTTGATACTCACTTTACAGTCTCTTACCATGCTTATGTATTTACCCTCTATTATGTGCCATTTTCCCACCTTTTGTACACATTTTTTAAAACAAACCTTGACTGGTGAGTTCTCTGTGGGTTCATATTGGTCTCTTTAGACAATTCTTTCTCTTTTTCTGGTTCTCTTTGATATACTTTCTTTTTGTGTCTTAAGAATATAATTTCTGAGAGTTTCCTATCCCTCCTAGGGCTGACTTCCTTGAAAAATTTCTAGCCCGTGGGATTCTATCTGTCCTGCCTCTGATGACTTTGAAATCAAATGCTTTCCTTTTCTGGATTTCATGTCATTCTATACCCAGTTTTCCTTTTAGATGACAAATTCTAGGAGGGAGGGGTCACTTCTTCCCAAAATTCCAAGCATCCCTCACTTAGCAATCAGTTTGTTTTCCCTTTTTCATTAGAATAAGATCTAAAAGAGAATTCCTTCTCAATGATTCCTTCACCTTTGAAGGATGAAATCATCATTAAGGCAAGTCAAGAAGTTAGCTGTTCTGATATATGTGTATAATGGAAGTCTCTCATCAGTACTGTATGATGCTTCTAGCAGTGATAGGATTGTGATCTCTTTTCCAAACTTCTCACATATAGTATTCCTCCTTCCTTCTTTCCCTTCCTTTCTTCTATTTCTTCCTTCCTTCTTCCTTCCCTCTTTTCTTTCTTTTCTTTTCTCTTCCCTCCCTCCTTTCCTTTTTCTTCCTTCCTTCATCCTTCCCTCTTTTCCTTTTCCTTCTTTCTTTCCTTCCTCCCTCCCTCTTTCCTTTCTTTCCCTTCCTTCTTTTCTTTCTCTCTTCCTTCATTTCCTTTCTTTCTTTTTTCTTCCTTCCTTCATTCCTTTCTTTCTTTTTTCCTTCCTTCCTTCCTTCCTTCCTCCCTCCCTCCCTCCCTTTCTCCTTCCCTCCCTCCCTCCCTCTGTCCCTCCTTACCTTCCTTCCTTCCTTCCTTCCTTCCTTCCTTCCTTCCTTCCTTCTTCCTTCCTTCCTTCCTTCCTTCCTTCCTTCCTTCCTTCCTTCCTTCCTTCCTTCCTTCCTCCCTCCCTCCCTTTTCTTCCTTCCCTTCATTCTTTTTCTTTTCCTCCTCTATCTCAATTCAGGCTGGGAGTGTAATGGTCACTTGTGGATCAAATATTGCTACAACAAAACTGCTTTTGTCTGTCTCTCTATTGACTTCCACCATGTTCAGTCCTCTCAATCCTGGATTTCTCACATTAATATTCCTTTTTAATATATACTATCCCATATTCTGTTTTTTATATTTGTTTTATTTATTGTTTTTCTTTCTTTTTTTCAATCTTATTTTCTTTGGAATAAAGTGTATTCACTCAGAGCACATTACAGACATAGGTAGCGCCCCCATCAAGTTTCCTAGGAGATCAAATTTGTCTTCTTGCATTAGGATGCTCTCATTCTTTTTCTTGCTACCTAAACTATGCATTTGGGGCTTTTGCTTTTGGCTCTTTTCTCAGATTTTTATCCCAAGTGGGTTTCTAGAAATCCCAACAGTTATTCTTCTTTCCATTTTTTAGCTCCTCTTTGTAGCATCTGGCTTGGTATATACACATAGTTTTCTTCTCCCTCCATTAGATTGTAAACTCCTTGAGGGTAGTTTTTGCTCTTATGGCTCTTTTTGAATCCCCAGTGCTTGGCACATAGTAGGTACTTCATGAATGCTTACTGACTGACTGTTTATTTCTTGACTCACCTCCTATCTCCAAAGAGCATCCACAGCAGCATGCAGTATCTTTTAAATGATCCTTGTTCTACTGGTACACCTCCCTACCTTACTGCCAAGTCAACAGTCCTTGATGAAGTTCCATATACATCGCCATCAACAGCCTTACTGTATTTGGGCAGTCGTGGTGATTACTCACTGAGTAACCGAGGTACACAATGTTCTACAGGTTCATTCCTGTCTTTGTGCATTTGTGCATGGAGGGGCCATGTACCATTTACTCAATTATGTTTATTGCATAAAATGTGAATTCCTCCCCCCCAAAAAACCCCATAGTCCTGGATGATTCCTCCTCTCAGTGTAATTTATGTCAAATCCTGACTTCTGACTCATGGATCAGATTTAATTTTTTCTTTTAAGTGAGGATGCTCTTTCTACATATGGTTCATGCTTCCAATCAGCATCTCTGGGAATATCAAAATCTTACTCATGTCACTAAAAGGATCCTGAACTCCCCTGCAAGCACCTAGGCTTACAAAGGTATTAAATGTAGAACAAGTTTACTTGATCCAGTAAGAAACACAGACAGGACTCCTTTCTTTCTGTGCCTTTAGTGAAACAATTGAAAAAGTCTCTCCTGACAGGCTATTTCGCTCCCAAGACATTCAGTTCCTACAAATTCTCAGTACTAACTAGTGGAGTTCCTTCATTGCTAATGGAATTGTGACCCTATTACAAGTACAGGTTCTTTATCATTGGAGCAAGCACAGGTTTCATATGTTTCTTCTGCCTTTGGTGTGTTTGCATAGCTTCAGCTAGCCGTAGCAATTCCCCAAGCCTGATGTCCCAGTCTCTCAAAATGATAATAGGAGATTGAGGACTCCTCACTCTAGTCCACGCCCAACCTCGATCCTGCACACTTAGCATGACTTTCCATTTTTTATGCTGGTGTCTTATTCCTCTCTAACAGTGTCTCAAAACCCCTGGAACCATACCCAACCTCATTCCTGTATGAAACTCCTTAGAGTTGTCTCTTCTTGATCCCTTAGCCTTTGGAGGGGAGGAGGGGCTGACTCATGTCCAACTGGATTGTTCCACTATATGTACCTGGAAGATGCACATTGTCCCAAGGGAAAGGGAGAATTGAACTGAATGATGAAAAATATCATCTTAGACACATGGACAAATAGCTGGAAGGGACCTCAGAGAACATTTAGTCCAACCTTGGCTGTCTCCAGTTCCTAATTAGTCTCTCTGTCCTGATGTTCAAACTGAACCTTTTTCTGTTTACTAGAATTCACAGCTACCATTCATTTAGCTCAAAATCAAAGACAACCACAGAATTTTCCATTTGCTTAAGAAACATGGACCTTGTTGGATCAGCATAGGTTTGATGCCAGGGTATAATTCTCTAAACTTCTCCTTTCCCAGCTCAGGAGGACTCCTACTCCATTCTGGAGGAATCTCTACTCACCACCTTCACCTCCTCCTCAGCTCCTACCCTCTATTACAGACTGAAGAAGGAAGCTAGGAGGGTGTCCCTTTGATGCCTTTGGACCTCTCTCTGTTTATGTGATTGAAAAAAAACTTTCCTCAACTGTCTGACATAGGATCACAGATTTAGAGCTAAGGAGACCTCAAAAAGCATCTAGTACAACTTCTTCATTTGATAGATGAAGAAACTGAGTTCTATAGAGGTCACATGACTCGCCAAAGCCAGCAGAGGTGGTAGGGTGCAAAATAATTCAATTTCAGGTCCAATGTGTCCCTGTTGCCTTTTATATTTTAAAGAACATTTACACATATTACATCTTTTTATCTTCAAAAACCTGAGAAGCAATAACAATAATAACATCTAGCACTTAAATAGTGTGTTAGGGTTTGCAAAGAGCTTTATATGCTTAATTTCATTTGACCCTTGACAGCTCTGAGAAGCAGGTGCAATCATCATTCCCATTTTACAGATGAGGAAACTGACTTTGAGACAGGGTCAGTGACTGGCTTAGGGTTTTAAAAGCTAGTATCTGAGATAATATTTGAACTCAGGTCTCCCCAACTCCAAGTCCAGAGGCCTCTTAGCAAGATAAGGCTTTTTATCTGTATTTTACAGAGAAGTAACTTGTTCAAGGTCAAACAGCTTGTTGATGGCAGACTAGGGGGAGAATCTGGGTCTCCTGATTCAGCCCAGTAATCTTGCCACTAGACATCACAAACTCTCAGTTAAGATTTCCAAGGGATTTAGGTTGCATTTGGACAGACTACACATACAAGAGATCATTTTTGTTAGCCACTCACCTACCCCCTTTTAAAATACCTTGAGATTCTCCTCAAGAGGTCATCGGAGATGTGATAAATCCTCCTGTCCCGTGGGGCCATGGGAGAATTACCTGATAGCTAAGCTATTTTCTCCCCCAAGAAGTCTCCTCTTGCTAACCAACAACCACTAAAATACTTGGAAATATTTCTAGTTATTCGTAGTACTCCTTCCTTCCATCACAGTGGGAAATTGGTGTTAGAACATTTTTCAGTTTAGAGAGTTGATAGAAGGGACTTGTACTGGGGCCATGAAAACAGATTTATCCATTTCATCCTGCATTTGTGAAAGCTTTCTCTGTGCTGTGTGACTCCCTCCCTACCCTCACTCCTCCATCTCCAGCATCCTCAGGACTCTTGCTCTATTCTCTCTAAATAAAAGCGGTATTACAGAGAGGTAGAGTGGAGAGGGCGCTGGTTTGGGAGTCGGGAGACTTGGGTTGGAACCTCGGCTCTGGCATTTATTAGCTTGAGCTCTTGGAGTAATCATTTCTTTTCTCTGGGCTTCAATGTCTATATCTGTAAAATGGGGGTTATAATATTTGTGCTGCCTACCTTGGGTATTATGAAGGTTTGCAAACTTTGCAAATTTTAAAGAGCCATATAAATATGAATTTTTATTATCAGAACAATGAATGAAAAATAGTGAATGAATAAGCACTTTGAGAGCAGAATGTCTCAATGCGTGGAGAGCACTCCCCATGTTATGTTTCTAACATACATGAAAATCTAATCAGGAAACACTGTCCTGCGCGGTTTGTATAGTTGTCACCTGCTGAAAGGGAGGAGGTTGGGTCCGATGACCCCGCTTGGTCCTTTCTATTTCTGGGATTCCATTTTGCTGTGAAATATGTTGCTGACATTCTGTGGATTCTGAGCACTGTCACATCTCCCATAAGCAATTGTAGAAGGCACACAAAGTCACATGTGCCTTCTGTCAATGCCAGGGCGTTATATACCCAGACTGCCTTTGGTTCATGTTAACCCAATCATTCAGAGCATCAGCACTTGTCCAGAGGAAATGCTATAAGGAGACTCTATTTCCTCTGCCATCCTCCCTGCTGTCTTATCATTGGCAATTTAGCCTCTATCTGATTGCATCTGCTGGGTAGGCAACTTCAGGGAGACAAAGGAGTTTCTGGGGGGTGGGGTGGCTCAAGAAGCTGCGGGAGACTTTTCTGTGCCTCACTGCTAATAAAGTTGATTAGATTGACAAGTCTCTCCTGTTTTGTCACTGATGGCTCTTGTCCCTATTTTGATATATTACTGCACATCCACCTGAGTCAGGAGCAGAGATTAGCTTAAATTAAAATTTGCATTGCTCAGAGGCCATAGCAGCAGCAGTCAGAATAACTCCCTTCCTTACATAGTGGTAGGAGGCTAGCCAAATGCTGTCCATTTCTTTCGCCAGGTGGGGAAGTCCCACATTACCAGCGAGGAGCACTAACCCTCCTTATTCCCAGAAAGGGGAAGGATTTCACCATTCCCTTCTGCATCTGGGGAACAAAGTCTGCTTTGGTGGTGGGCAGTAAGAAATCATTGACTGTATGGTGACATAGGAAGTTGAATGTGTCTCTGCCTGTCTTTGGAGAGTAATAAATTTTGAAGGAGGCTAGGTCTTTGCAGGCAGCCGGAGACGTGAGCAAAATTATCAGCAATCTACTACTGATGTGATCTGATCCAGATGAGCTTTTGGGGAAATGGGAAATGTGTTTTTTATGAATATCTTTTGTTTTTATATTCCCTACATTTCCCAATGTATCCCCCTCTTTTTCTCTCCTTCCCCTCCTAGAGAGCAATGCCTTATACCAGTTGGTGAGGGGACATGCAGCTAACCTCCCTGGGATCAGGGTTTTTGTTTGTTTTTTTGGAGGGAGGGAGGGGTAGTTAGGAAAGGCACCTGATAAGTAAGAATGCGCACAGAAAATGTCCATTATGTTTGGCACTGGGTCTTAATATTCGAAAGAATGAGAAGTGGAATTCATCTTAAAGCTCATCTAATCCAATCCCCTGATTTTACAGATGAGGAAACTGAGGCCCACAGAGGATAAATGACTTGTTTCCCAGATAGGGAATGAGTCATAGAGCTCATATTCCATGTTGGTCTTCTTGCTCCACATTCAGGGCTATGCCACCCATTCTCAGTCAGATTCCTTCCAAGGTCTCTTTGTTGCCGAGGCCCCTGACCCTCAAGGTCCCTGACTTCAGCAGGTGATCTGTCTGATTGCAAATGCAGGCCAGGCATCAAAAAGACAGAGACTCCTAGCCAGCTGTAAAGTCGAGTTTCCTATAAAAAGTTAAAATTTGTTACATTGATTTTGAGGGTGGTAAGGGAGGGAGGAGATAGAGAAAAAAGCAGAAAACAGCCAGAAGCTTCCATTCCTGTGTGATTAAAAACCAACCTTGAGATATAGCTACTCTGTTTCTTTCCACTGGAAAAAAATTCAAAACCAACCAACCCCTACCAATCTCACACACCTGCATGCAATAAAGCCAGCTCCCCAAACCTTTTTTTTTCTTTTAACTATTTTTCCTTATTAAACTGGAACTAGGTGAATCCCCATTGGCCTATTGATTCCAGAATTAGGCTGTGTATCAAAAAATATGAAAATACAAATTGTTTCTGGGAGAAATGACTCTATATTGTTTCTTTTCTCCAGAGTCCCAGAGAGTCTCCAGGGCTCCAAGAGTAAGTAGACTGAGAACCAGATGGTCTTCTTTGTCGGAAAAGATTTTTGTTTCTGTTTTCTGGAAGGAAATGTTTTGAAGACAGGCTGAGGTTCACCTCAGTTATGAAGCCTCCTTCTTGAGCCTGCATAAAAGTGCTTTAGAAATGCCCTTATGTCTATGCATCTTGCCCATGTATTGTTTACTCTCAGCTGTAGGGGAGGGTTCCTGAGGGCAGGACCCCTGATTTCGTTTTCTTTGACTTCCTTACTACCAGGCTCAGCACAGAATGCTCCAGAATTAGTGTTCTTATCTCTAGTATCTTCCCCCCCCCAAGCCCCACATTTACTGTCTTTTCTTTGACCATGTCAAAGTTGTGTGTTCTCCATTGGTTATCAATAAGTCATTAAATCCATTCCTTGGTTTCATTGGGGTGGGGGAGGAGGAAGCTTCCCTGGAGCTCCCTTAAGTACCTTCTCTCACCCCAAGTCCCCACAAAGGCAGCAGAGAGTAATTAATTTCTCCTTATTTTCTATCCAACTTGGCCATCTCAATTGGACTGAGGAATGGGTGTTAAGAAATAAACTCTGGGAGAACAAGGACAGCTTTCTCAGCTCATCCCCTAAATCCTTGTAGCAGATATTTTTTTTTCCTCCTGCATAGTGTACTTTAAAGTAGCCTAGAATCAAGAGATTTACAAATCCTTTGTTATTGGGCAATGTAATGGTAATGTAATTCAAATTCAAATTACATTGCCATTACTGGCAAATCCTTGAATCTCAGTTTCCTTATTTGTAAAATTTGTGAGGTCGAGATAGAGGACTTCTATAGACCTTTACAGCTTTGACTTTCTGTGATTCTGATTCCTTTTTTTTTTTTATGAGTCATGTGAAGTAAAATGAGTTTCTCCCTTACTCTCTGGACCAGGTGGCAGTCAACAAATTCTCATTCTCTTAATTCAACAGAAATGTGGTCAGGTTCTTAAAGCCAAGGGTCAGTATATTAACATTAAAAAAAGATTCACAGGGTCGAAGCAATGTTTTAACTCTGGGGGATACAGCTCTATGATGGGGTTTCAGAACCTGGGGCTAACTGGTGAATGAGAGATTTCTGAGCATTCCTGAAGTCCCTCAGATTGCACCCTGTAGGTAACCATCTAGTCTGATTATATGTATGGTCAGTCCTGCCATTACCCTTTCCTCAGCAGAGTCCCAGCACAGAAACTTATTAGTTATGTGATTCTGGTCAAATCACTTGATCCAATTCAGCAAACATATATTAGCGAATCACTATGTCCAAGGTATTGTGACCATCTCTGCTTTCAAGATTACCTGTGTTTAGGGGTTACAATACACAGGTAAAAGTAATTTCCTGAAGGAGGAATTAACAACTTGGAGATTAGCAAAAACTTCATTTAGGAGATAGCTGATTTTTTGAAGCATCTGTATCAATAGAGTGTAGGGTCAGGCTCTATGCTCTGAAGCATAGTTTAAAGCAGATTAATCTGCTTTAATGGGTATAAAAATACTTGTGCTACTTATTTATTGTGAGAAAAGTGCTTTTTTAAACCTTAAAACATTAAATTGTCCACCAAGAAAAAATATCATAAGTTCATGAGACATGCATTGATATTGGATTTATTGCAAGAAAAAAGGTTCCTGTAAATGGGAACTCCTTATATCAAGGCCTCCAGTAGTGCAGGGAAAGCCTTGGGCATTTAAATGACAAGGAAAAGGGGAAGTCAAAAGGGGAAGGGGAAGGGAAAAGGACTAACACCCTCCCAAAGGGGAAGAGAAAGGCAGTGGTAAAAACATCATTCTTTTCCTTTGGAAACATGAAGATAGTATGGTTTGCTTATCTACAAGGGTCCCAGGTGCACAAATAGTTTCTGAATCTGCTGTAGATTAACTGGCCACCATCTTGATTCCCAAGGACACACAGGAAATTCAGCTTGGGGTGCAAGCAACAAATTATGTTGGCAGGGGATGGGGAGGAGCTTCATCCTTGATACATTTGGGGCCTCCTGTATACCCCAGTTTCAGTGTGTCTGGAAAATTTGGCAACTCAAAAAGGCAAGTTCAGGGGGTCTCTTAGCAAAGTTAACATGAGCTATTAATATTATCAATACATAGATAGTTAAACATTTGTGAAATCTGATAATATGTGCGCCCAAGAAGCAGAAAGTAAAGTGTTAGTTAGATGTGATCCAAGAAAATGAACCAAACAATTGCATACTATATACAAAGTACTGTGCTAAATGCTGGAGATAAAACATAGAAAAGTAGGACCGTCCAGGCTCCCAAGGAGCTCACACTCTGACATGGGAGACAATACACATGGCAAGTTTCAGCTGCAAAGTGAGTTAGGAAGGTCCCATGGTCCTTAGGGTACAGTAGCAAAACTGATATTAATGCCTCTTCTTTAATGTCATTGTCATTGAGAAAATCCTATCAGTTTCTGATTTTGAACCATTGGACGGTGCCAAGGACTTTGGTGGTAAGAAATTTCTTTACTGGCACTTTGGTAGTTGTGACTACAGCACCTGTAGAAATAATTGCAGGGTCACATTCATCTCTGTGGGGTTTCATCCTGGGCTGATTGTTGTGGGAGCTGGCCAGATGGGACTTGTGGTCTAGGGGAGGAGGGCACTATCACTCCCCAAATTCTTGACCTTATCTGCCCACAGGAGGTGGTTGCTCAGCAGCTGGTGGTGGTGGTGAGGAAAGTAGACCCCTTCTCCACTGTGATTATTCCCCTTGATAAGTGTTGTGGTGCTGGCATTAGAAGCAAGGCAGATGGTCTGAAGAGCACTGCTATTTCCAAAGCTCTTGGGTTCAGGGTCTTGGGCTGTCTCCATTGGATTTTGAGGCAATGTGGTGGTTTTGACCTGCCTGGGAAATGTGATCCCATCTCTTCCTCCAGGTGCCTTGCTGCACATCCTGCTTTATGGGTGTGATTGAGGCTGGCTGGCTGTTTCTCCACAAGAGTTGCTTCCCTGGACATTGACTTCAAGGTTGATGTGGAAGCAGATATTTTCAACTGGTGATATCAGGAGATTCTTCCTGGAGGAAGTAGTATTTGAAGTAGTGAAGAGAGATCCTATTTCAGGCATTGGGAATAGTGAGAGCAAAAGTTTGAAGATGGGAGAGTGCAGGAGGATTTTAGAGAATCACCTCGATTGGCTGGACACATAGAGTATATGGAGGGCAGTAATTCAAGATAAGCAAAGCTTGGATGGCACCAGCTTAGGGTGGGCCTTGCACATCAGGCAGAGAATTTTAAATTTTAACACAAAGGGGAGGTCAGAAGAAAGCAAACTATTCAGTTTCACCATCTCTTTAATGTGGTATGGCCCTATGGTCCAATCACTTTTGGACTTGTTTGCAGAATTGAAACAGGGAGCAAGCATCTTAGTTCAGATCAGTCAGTTCCTTGCAACTCCACTGTTGCCACAGGGTTATTCTTTCTTTGAACCCTTGGCTACCAACTTTCAAGAACACTTGGTCCCTTTCTTAGGAAAAAGGGCATCTGATGGTTCCCATCTAGTAGCCCCTTGAACTCAGCTCAGCACCCAAGCTGCAGCCTCTGCCCAAACCAGGAGGAGAATGACTTATCTCATGGTTACTTCTCTGCATCCGCCTCCTTGGTTACAGCATTCTGCCTAATAGCCCATATAAGGATTATTAATCACTTGGAACGGCTACATCAGCTGGAGCTGTGACAGAACGGGCTCCAGATTTTGGTATTACAGGCTGCCACAGACGTGCTCAGCATTATCTTTTCGTAGCATCGTCCCACAGGCCACACTGACTCTCATCTTCCCGCAGTAGAACAGGAGCTATCAACTTCCTAAGCATTTCCTACCACCTCTTATTTTTGCAAATGAGTCCCAGCTATTGTGGGGGCACAGAACTAGGGGTCAGGAGAGGTGGGTTCAAATAGATACACTGATACCTGCTGGCTCTGTGACCTTGGGCGAGTTGTTTCCTGTCACTGAGCCTTAGCTTCCACATCTATAAAAAGGAAGAGTAATTAAATTATTCCTTTTAATGCTGACAGCCTCTGAATTATTGGTCCTTCGCCTAGATCAGCTGGTCATTTCTTCTAGATGAGAGTGAAGCCATCTTCAGCACTAAGATCAAGGTTATCTTGCAATCTAGTAGGGTGGGCATCTGTCCATTCACCTACCCACCCATGTATGTATCCATTAATCCATGCATCTGTTCACTCATTCACAATGTATTAAGCCACTACTGTATGCAGAACCAGGTAATAAGGCAGAGGGAATACTCATTTTATCAGCATTACTATTTATGATTACTTGACTATTTCATATCTATCAATGACCAGGTTTTAACTGAACAACCAACTTATTCCCAGACATGAGCTAGACAATGCAGACAGCACAGAAAAAAAAAATTCACCTCCATCCTCAGGGGAAATAAAACTCAAACACTTGGAGAACAGAAACAATAGTACATAATCAAGACCTTCACATACCAAGTACTTAGTGTGTCAGACTTTTAGGAGTAATGATAGGTCAGAGAATAAGACGAGCTTATATTTCTGTGGCACACTGCAGTTTACAAAGAGTGATTCTCTCACAGCAACTTTGTGAGATAGACAATAACAATTATAATTATAAGCTGATAAAATAATTATAGATTGAACTTCTATACGTCTTGAAGCTTTCTGTGTCTCTCTATTTCTCTGTCCCTGTTTTTCTCTGTCTCTGTCTCTTGTGCAGACTTCAATTTATTCAATGGTCTGGAATTTCTTTGTGTGGAAACTCCTTCCCCTGTGCAGATCAAGTACCTTTTCTATGACTTAGAGTATTAGGGCATTTTATAAAGCATTAAGGACTTGTCCATGGTCTCACAATTAGTGCGTCAGAGGCAGGGCTTAGACTCAGGTCTTCCTGATTGCCTCTATTCACTAAACCATGCAACCTTTCAATGCAAAGACTATTGCCTCCATTTTACAGATAAGGAAACTAAGACCCACATGGATTATATAAATTGTTCACGGCTATACACACAGCTATGAAGTGGCAGAGCTTGTGTTTGAACCCAGGCTCTCTGGATTAAAATTTGGCAATCAATATCTAGCAAATGAAATCTAGCAGTTTCTCCAAAGTTTTACTTTGTTTTCAAAGAAGACCAGTGTCATCATGGGTGATTCTTGACTTGCATGTGAATTAGACCTAAGTGAGGCAGAGCTGCACAGAGCTGTCAATCTCCCTCTCTTTTCCAGAGTCATTAAAGTCCAATGGCAAGACAACTGATGATGACCCAAGATGCCATGGAAGACCTTGGTGTCTTCTATGCCTGATCAAGTTCTAAGTGCTCCACAGCACCTGTTTTGGCTGCCTTCATAGCCATTGGAACAAATTGTTCTCATCTGCCCATTCCACCAGGGGAAGTCTTTACATGCTGGGGGGTTATATACTGCTCCCCAAATGTATCAGTTACCCTTAACTTGGTTTAGCCTTTCTGCCAAGACAGTTGACCAGAGTATGGCCATTACACATGCTATAACTTCTTGGAGCTACAGTGAGAGGTGGGTGAATGAGGTGAACATCAAAGGTGGATGAGCAGCCCTGAAAAGGGTCCAGCAAGCCCTCACACCAGAGGTGCTAGTGCTCCCTGAACACTCCACACACCCCACACTGTTATGCACCAAATAAGCTTCAGAATTAGGATTTTAATATAGACCTCCCAACTCAATCCAAGCCTCTTTCCATTATGCCATGTTGTCATCTGCCCTACCAGTTGACACCTCACCCCATCTCCTTTCGAACAGCACCCTTCCTTCATACCAGCATTCCAAAAACCATGTTTTTCCTCCCCAACCATGGAGATTAATTAATTCAGATTTGGAACTTTTCCCCTGGGGTTCAACAGTATTGATTTGGGGGATGAATGAGTATAAACACACTAAACCACTGTATACCCTGCTGCATCTTGCCATCTACTTTGCTGCCTCGAACTCTCTTCCCTTCCTTGCCACCTCACATCAAACTTCATTATACAGAAACAGAAGTCAAATCAATTCTACCATTGCTTCTGGAAAGAAAATGATAATCACCTACCACTTATGGCTCACCTCACCATGCTGTGACTCACAGGCCAAACCCCTCTTTCCTGGCTTCCTTGGGTGAACACTCTATGTGTTCTTCTCCACCCCCCCCCCCCATTCTCCATTAGAACATAAATTCTTAAAGGCAGGGACTCTTTTTTTATATTTTTATTTCTAGCACTTAAGAGAGTACCTGGTACATAATTGGCACCTTATAAATGCTTTTTTCACATCAATCAATTAATTCATTTTAGAGAAGAGTGATATCACTAGAGTAATCAGGAAATGCATTATAGAAAAGGTGAGATTTGAGCTAAACCTTGAAGGATAAGTAAGATTTGGATTAAAGAGAGAAGTAGAAGAAGGTGATTTAAGGAAAAAAGTGTAGAGGTGAAAATGAATACAGTGTATGTGCATGTGTGTGTGCACATGTGTGTGTGGGGGGAGGTATAGGGAGAAGAGTAACTTGGAGGAAAGATATTGTATTAGGGATCAGTGAGAAAATGATTATGTAAGTAAACCAGGTTTTGGAAAGCAGTACAGAGTAGAGGCAAGACCATCGAGTTTTATGTTAGACAACTCCAGGTTTTAATTTTAGTTCTAGAATGGACTTTTTACATGTCTGACTTTGGGCAGATAACTTCCCTTCTCTTGACTTCCATTATTTACAAAATGAAGGCATTAGACTAGTCTGATGTAGCTTCTTTCTGGATATAAATCCCAGAGTCTGTGGGATTCTTGACTTCCCAAAGAGACTGCAAATTCCTACGTAGTTGGAACCATATTTTCTTCCTTCTTTTGGATCCTCTAGAGTACCCAACCAAAGCCCAGACCCTTAATAAATCCTTAATGAATTCTTATTTAATTGAACTGAATGGACTAGGGTAGACAAGGAAATCATCAGCAGTATAATAAGGCAGCAGAGAATAGTGGAAAGAGCACTGGTTTTAGAGTTGGAAAGACCTAAATTCAGTACCCCATTCAATCGTTTCCTGCCTTCAGGACCTTGGACAAATTATTGACCTTCTATATGACTCAGTTACCTCAACTGTGAGATGAGGAGGTTGGATTAGTTGACTTCTAAGGTTCCTTCTAACTCTAAATTCATGAAGCTCTAGAATTTTGATGGAGAAATAGAATGTTCATCCCTTCCAGGCATTTGTGCAGCTAGTAATCTCTTATTCAAAATTTGTAAAGTGATTTGTAAACTTAAAGCACTATATAAATACTGCTGCTGTCAACTTCAGACTAGTGACGCATTTTTGTAAGATTCCCAAACCCACCTTTTAGAGATGTTGGAAAGGAGAATTTGTTCAGAAATTGGTTGAACTAGATGACTTCTGGATCAAGAATTCTAGGATGCTGTTAATGCTTTGTTCTCCAATCGAGATCCTTTGTTGGTGCTGTCACCTGTGCCTCCTTTCTCCCCAAGCATGCTTATCTACCTGCTGTTCCTTAAAGTTCACAGACACTGGCCATCAATACTTCTGTTGGTAAGCCCAGTGAATTATAGTGCTTCTCTGCCACCAAAGATGTTACTTCTATTGGGAGCATCTGGCAACATCTTTAATTTTATCTAGTTTCTTCTGTCTCTGAGCAACATCCCGAAGGGAGCAGCTGGCACCAGAGATGGGTAGGTAGACTATAAAGGAAAGGGCTTTAGTTTGCCCTTGAATTCTTTAGATTAAAGCTTTCCTTCATGCTTGGGGTGAGAGGGCTCAAAAGAGAACTTTGCAGGGGGTAATTAGGGTGTATTACAGATACACAATGCTGTTGTTGATAACTAGGCATGAGGGGAATGCTGAAATTTCAGAGGTCAGAGGGACTTCACACATCATTGTATAACCAAGACCTGAACTAAAATCTTTTCTACAATATTCCAAATATCCATCCAAGCTCTGCTTGAAAACCTCCAGTAAGAGAAAACCCAGGACTTTATGAGACAGCAGCACTCCACTTCTAAATAACTCTCTTAGAAATTCTCTCTCTCTCTCACTCTCTCTCTCCTCCTCCTCTCTCTCTCTCTCCCTCTTTCCCTCCCTCACTCCCTCCATCCCTCCCCTTTCTCTTCTTTGCTCTTTCTTTCTTTCTTTCACTCTTCTCCTTTCCTCCCTCCCTCCTTCCTTCCTTCCTTCCTTCTTTCCTTCCTTCCTTCCTTCCTTCCTTCCTTCCTTCCTTCCTTCCTTCCTTCTTTTGTACTTAGCAAATATTTATTTCATTTGATTCTCATAACAACCCTGGAAGGTAGGTTGCAATTATTATCCTCATGTTACAGATGAAGAAACTGAGGCAAACATGTTAAATTACCTGTGCCCAGATTTACACAGCTACTAAGTGACTGTGTTCAGATTTAAACCCAGGTGTTCATAAGGCCAGATCCAGCACTCTATCCACTGCACCACTTAGCTGTTCAATGTTAGTAACCTTTCAATCAACAGACATTCATTAAGTGCTTACACATCAGTCCATGTGCTAAGTGATGAGGATGCAAAGAAAGGCAAAAACAGTCACTGCCCTCAAGGAGTTTACATTCTAATGAGAGAGAAATATAAATAAATGGAGGCATATCCACACATCTATAAATGAATACATAAAGAGTAAATGGGGGCAGCTAGGTGGTTCAGTGAATAGAGCACGAGCAATGGAGTCAGGAGGGCCTGAATTCAAATTTGACCTCAGCCACTTGACACTAGCTCTGAACAAGGACAAGTCACTTAACCCCAATTGCCTTGCCTTCCTTCCTCAAAAAAAAAAAAAAAGTAGATGGAAGGTGACTGTAAGCTGAGGGAGCTTTAGCAACTCAGAAGGCCTAGCTTGGGGAAAGCATTCTATATTTAGTACCTGTCTGACTTTGGGCATATAACTTCCCTTGTAGTATGTAAACAGAATCTGGAATTTATATCCAGAGGGAAGTTAAGAAACTGTAGTCTAATGCCTTTATTTTATAAATAAGGGAGACCAAGAGAAGGGAAGTTATCGCCCAGACAGGTAGTACTTATAGGTGCATAGGTGACATTTGAGCTGAATCTAGAAGGAGTTCAAGGATTCTACAAGGCAGGGATAAGGAAGGCAAATCTTCCAAGAATTAAGTCTAAAATCTGTCTCTGCAACTTATACCTGTTGCTCTAAATTCTACCTTATATACAAACAGAACAGTTCTAATCCATCTTCCAAACTCAGCTGTTCAAATAATGGAAGATAAGCATTGGGAATCAACTTGGGCTTTATGGATACAGGGAACTCTGGGGTGAGGAGCTCTCATCAGTAACTTCCTTTCATGGTTACCTCCACTTTGTCCTTTATGTACCACATTTGTACAGAGTTGTTTACTTCTTCCCTCCCCCCTCCCATCATGAACTTCTTGAGGGCAGGGACTGTTTTTTGCCATTCTTTGCATTCCTAGTGCCTAACACAATGCTTGACACATAGTAGGCACTTAATAAATGCTTATTGATCAATTGACTTGATCTCCTTTGCAACTAATAGTCTTAAACAGTTGCCTAGAGCACTGAGAGATTAAGTGACTTGCCCTGGGCGGTATAGAATATATATCAGAGGTAAATCTTGAACACAAATATTTTTGATTTTAAGGCTAGCTATCTATCCCCTGAGCCATACTGCCTCTTATGTTCCACCTACACCTTCTCTTTTCCAGCTAAAGCTCAAATAGTATGGTATTTAGGGCAACAACGCTGACAAATCAGTCAGCTATAAAATGTCCACAGTTTGGTGACTCCTTAGTTATGAACAATTGCTTTCCCAATATGATATAGTAGAAAAAGCACTAGACATGGAGTCGGGGGCCTGCATTAAGATTCTGACTGTGCAACCTACAAACTATATGACCTTGGCCAAGTCACTTCTCTTTGGGTTCTTGTTTCCCTCTGTACAGAAAGATTTGGATTATATTATCTTTAAAGTTCCTCCAAACAAGCCCTAATAGTGCTTTTTAAACAGACAGCTTGTTGAAGTGTGTGTTATGAAAGAAATACAGGAATGTTTTCAGTTACCAAATGTGTCACAACAGCAAACAAAAATTGAGGAGGGAAGCAAAGGCCCAAGGTCTCTGGAGGAATGGGAAGATCAGCAGCTGCAGACGCAAGGAATGCATTTTATTCTATTGATATGGAAAAGCTTGTCTGGCAATTTGAGAAATGTTAGGCGGGAGATGTGAAAATGAGTAATAAATTCTTGTTTAAACATTTGTAATAATTACTTGGCTGGTAATAAAAGCAATTTTTAAAATACCTCCAGTAAAGTTACTTTTTGAATAACCATCATTGTTTTCTGGGTTGTTTCAAAAACTAAATAGAAGAAATCTTTGTTTTGTTTTGTTTTTGCTGTTCTATTAGATGGGATGTTGGGCCAGTATCCAATATCTTTTCTCATTTTCAGTCACATCAAAAGAATTTTTTGATTTGGGTAGTATTCTTCCCTTTTGAAATCTTCATAACTTTCATACTGATGTTCTTTGAAATCTGGGAAACTGCCCTAAATATATCATTGACCATCACAAAATTAAGAGTTGAAGGAAGCCTCACTAGTCCAACATGCATTGAGTAGAAATCTCTTCTGCACCAACACTTGACAAGTAGAGTTAGCTAGCATTTATTAAACAGTTATAATGTACAGTGTACTGTGCCAAACACTAGGGATGCAAAGACAGGCAAAAGGCAGCACTTTCTCCCAAGGGACTCCCAGTGTGACTGGATAGACAATGCGAACAGGTATGTACAACAAGGATAAACTGGAAAGAATCAGCAGAAGGAAGATACTACTAGCTTTAATGGGAGTCAGAAAAGGCTTTTTGAAGAAGGCAGGACTTTAGCTAAAACTTCAAGGAAGGAAAACAGAGAAACTACACTGTAAAATGAGGAGGAAGAGCATTTTAGGTATGAGGCATCATCTAGTCTTTGATTGAAGCCTTTTGGTCATTGGGAGCCCACTATTCCACTGCAGACTGATAACCTATCTTTGTACTTTATTGGTCATTTCCTATGTCCTTTTTCTCTGTTTTTAAATAACTCTTCTATTTTTGCCTTAACCTATACCTGGTCAATAGAAAACACATTTTTAAAAGAGTGAGCATATAGCATATCCCATGGATGGAAATCTGTTCATTGAAAAATCTTGAGATGGCCAGATGGGCCTGCCCACATGGGAAATTACTTAAGTTCTTTCAAAACCACCTGCATTGTCAACACATTTCCAAAGAAGATGACAATAATATCAATACCAAGTCGCCCCTATCTTGAGCTTGGAAAAGCTAGTCCATTAGAAGGTATCTGTGAGTCAGGTGGGCTTTGATAACTAACTTTACTATGCTGATTCCAAAAGCCATTGGAAAAGCCATAGGTATGTATTTCAAGTGTGGTTCCTAAATTATATAAAACATAATTTAACTGACTGATCAATTAAATTTTTTTTTAATCAAATTGTTTCAGTGTAATAGATAGGCAGTGATAGCCAGTAATGTTCTTGGATAAGTTAATTAACTTTTATGGCTTCCATTTTATTTATTTGTAAGATAAAGGAGGATTAAATTAGATGACCTCTAAGGTCTTTTTCAGCTCTAAATCCATAACTCTGTCCAGTTAGGATCAGTGAGAGAAGGCATTGGGAGAAAGAGAAGAGGGAGGACTTAAAAACAAAAAGGAAGAGAAAATATGGATCCTGTACCAGAAAGGAGTTTAATATCTAGTCAATAGAGTCAGGACAAAACTATGTGAACTAGATACCAGAACACATGAAGAAATAAACAGAGCAAACAGAAATTCATAGTCTTATGATCAGAGAATCATGTGGGTCTATTACATTAAAGAGTTGCCTAAAGCAGTTGAAGAGGAGCCCAAAGAGGGTTAGGGCTGCCTGAGACCCCAAAATACCAACATACCGGGTCCTGTGGAAAGAATTCCACTCAAGTCTTCTCAGCCAAGGAAAAAGTAAAGTTTATTGAAAGTTCAAGTTCGCCA
>CM053595.1:91413665-91439177 GCA_028646575.1 Pseudocheirus occidentalis
ACTAAACTGAGGTTTGTTGGAAATCAAGAGGTGGAAGGTTTGTGTGGTTTTCTAAGAACTTTATTTGGAAACTAAAGTTAATGGTTGCCCCAGGAGTGGAAGATCAGTATATTGTGAATTGTTGATTGAATCAACTCCTTCTTAGGGAAACTAGGTCATTCCTTTTGTTAATTGATTGATTGAATCTTAAAATGTGAAGCTTTTTTCTCCCTTAGGGAAACCAGCTGATTCTTCTCTTGTTCCTTGTTCCTTTCTGTAATAAGATATAATATTGAGACTTTCCTTGTTCTGAAGATTGTATATAATATTGTGAATTGTTGAAACTGTGAAAATTGTACTGAATCTAGATTTGTAATGGAATAAACAGAGTGTTCACTAATACTGTGTAATCCGAATCTAAAAAGCTGTTGACAGTAGCATTCTCTCAGGAATCTACTGTTGATTGGCTTTACACAGTGGTTCTCAACCTGTGGTTTATGTTCAATTTGTAACAATGAAAATACATCCTGCATATCTGATATTGACATTACGATTCATAACAGTAGCAAAATTACAGTTATGAAGTAGCAATGAAAATAATTTTATGGTTGGGGTCACTGCAATATGAGGAACTATATTAAAGGATCATGGCATTAGAAAAGTTGAGAACCACTGTTCTATTACATAATGGACTATATGTTGGTAGGAAACCTCGTCTTTCTTGACCTTCAGGCAGAAGTTTTTATACTGTGGACACTCCCTTCCTCCTGTATCCTCTCCTACCTGGGTTTGCATGATACAGTAACGGGCAAGTAAAATTGCGAGTATCAACAGAGTGACCACAGAGTGCAATCAAAGGTTTAAGGAGCCTTTAAGAGAAATTAATGTAGCCATGGTGACTGACTCTCATACGCCAATTAGGGAGAGCAGCGGGGTAATGCAGAAATGTGGGGTCTTTTATAACATATAGTCCCATTGTTTGGAGGTGCAAGTAAGTTGCTGAGGTAAGGGAGTTTGTGATTACAGGGCATAATGACAGAACATGAAGAAGAATAAACAACAGGAACATCTTTAGATAAGGGGTTGTAGGGTAAACAGAGAGGGGTATGGGGCATGATGACCTGTGCACGTAGGAGAAGAAAAATGAATACCTAGCTTGGTTCCCACACCCCAGCCTGGCTCATAGGCAGGTTCGTTGTCTTTTAACTTGCTGATTTCTAATTTCACAAAGTATCACTTAACTGTTTCCTGGCTACTTCTTTCTTAAGTCCATGAAGTTTCTATTTAACTAGTTCCTGCCCACTTCAATACAACTGCCTTTTGGTTCTCTTTCTTCCAGCCAGGTTGTTGCATTATGGTCTCCTTCACTGGATCATCATCTGTGACTCACCCCTGAACTATGTGTGTCATGCAAAGGTCTGTCCTGCTCCATTTTCTCTTCTATCCTTATGCTCTCAGTGATCTCATCCACTTTCATGAGTTCAAGTCTTCTCTCTATGAATCTGATACTTAGAAGTGCATATCTAGCCCTACTTGCTCTCTAGAGTTCCAGTCCAACATCACCAACTACCTTGAGATTTACAATGGGATTTTCCATAGGCATCTCAAACTCATCATGCCCCAAACAGAACTCATTAACATTACTTCTTAATGAGTACTTCTTAACGTTACTATTTCTGTTAAAGGAGCTCCCATTCTTCTCTTCACTCATGTTCACAATCTTGGAATCTGCATTGACTCTCCATGGTCCTCGAACTCCTTCCCCCATACCCAATAGTTTGCTAAGGATTATTGCCTCTATGTCAGCATCATCCCTTATGTATGCCTACTTTTCTTCATTTACCTTTCTACCACCCTAATTCAGGCCCTCAGTATTTCTTACCTGGACTATTACAACAGCTTCTTCATTGGCCTTTTGACTTTTGTCTCTTCTCTGATCTATTCTCCACATATCTAAGTAATACTCCTAAAGAATGACCATGTCATGCCCATCCTTAAGAAACTTCAGTATCACGTAGGACAAAATGTGAACTCTTCCATTTGGCATTGAAAGTCTTTTACAATCTGGCTCCAATTCACTTTTCTGGGCTTTCTACACATTCCTTCTCTTTACTCCAAATACCTAGCACAGTGTCTAGCACATAAAAGACACTTAATCAATACTTGCTTGATTAATTAACTTACACACTCTGTGAACCAGCCAAACCAGCCTACTTGTTCTCTGGACACAACATTCTGCTTCCCATCTTCATGCCTATGCACTGCCTATCCCCCTTCCCTGGATACAGTTACCTCTACTTCTTAGAATTCCTTAGTTTCTGCCATGATTCAGTGCACATGAGCCTATACATAGCCTATCTTGATTTTCTCAGTTGCTAGTAACCTCCTGAAATTACTTTGCATCTACTTTGCATATTATCTCATACATATTTATCTGTGTATATATTGCCTTTCTACCCCCAAATAGAATGTAAGTTCATTAAGGCCAGACACTGTTTCATTTTTATATCCCCAATACCTAGGAGAAAGTCTGGCACCTGGAATACATTAAATAATTCTTTGTTGAATGAATGAATAGCTTCTGTAGTCCCTTCTATCAAGGAGATGAGATAATATTTTTAAAGTTCTTAGCATGGTTTCAGACACATAGTAGGTGCTACATAAAAACATTTCTTTCCCCTTATTTCCTCCCCTTACTTCTATCTTTCAAAATTCCCCACTTGTCTATTGGGGAATAACTCTTAATTGTATAGATTTATGTTAATTCCCTATAGATTTTGTATTTCTGTCATTCTATATTCTAACCATCAAAGAGATTTTCTAGCACAAAATCTTAGGTAGGATTCCATGAATACCAGATCTGGGAAGGATACAACAGATATTTCAGTCTAATTCCCTCCATAGCTAGAAGGCTTAACTGGCGCTAAGAAAGAGAAGATGATTTATACCAGGTCATGCCACAAATGCATGGTTAGATTTTGTTTCATTTTATTTTATTTTCAATCTGTGAAACAGAGGCAAGAGACTTGTTTCCGTGAATTCAGTAGAAGAGACAATGAAGCAATAGTACCATGCTATCTTACATCTGTGTGATGTTTTGAGCAGTTCAAAGAGTTGATATTTGTTATCGCCTTTCTGTCTTTGTAGCCATACCACGAAGGAGGCAAAGCAGGCATTATTGCCCCAGGGTCACAGAAACTCAGGGTTGTAAGGTCCTCGGTAGTCATCTGTCCCAACTTGTGCCTGGGCATGAATAACCTCTACAAAATGAGATCAGAGATTTTGAGTTGGAAGGGTGCTTAGGAGACATGGAGTCTGACTCCTTCAATTTACAGGTGAGGAAACTCAGGTCCAGTGGCCTATCCAGGGTCACGCAGCTGCTAAGTGTCAGAGGCAGGATTTGAACCCAAGCTTTCCTGACTCTGAGTCCAGTACTCTGTTCACTCCGCCATTTTGTTTCTTAGATCTGAAATCAGTAGTCATCCAGCCTCTGCTTGAAAATCTCCAGTGACAAAGAACCTCCTACTTTCCAAAGCAGCCAATTCCACTTTGGGGATTGCTCCTTCCTTTGAAGAACAAATACATCTTGTTGTTTACCTCCGGCAGATGAGAAAACTCAAACCTAGAGACCTGCTTAAGACCATATAGCAAATTAACCAGAGCATTTCATAATGCTTGAATTGGAAGGAACTTTGGGGGCTAGCAAGGGCAATCCCTCCCTTCTATAGAGAAGGAAACCAAGGCCCAGAGAGAAGTGTCCAAGGTTACATTAGGAGTTAATGTTTTATACTTTGGGCATTTGAGAGACAATGTTGTGCACTGGAGAGGGATCTAGTTTCTGAGTCAGGAAGACCTGTGTTCAAGTGCCATCTTTGACACATGTGGTCTGTCTCATCATGAACAAGTTGCTTTACCTCTCTAGGGCCCAGGGAATTTTCTGAGGCAGAAGTAATAGGAGTTGTTTGATCTGCATTGGGCAGATGGAATTTCTTTATGGCAGAGTTGTAATGATGAAATCACAGGGCCTAATCAAATAGTGTATATGTGAATGTTTGTGCACATGTATAATATATATTTATTTTAAAAAAAAATAATATACACTTACATTGTCTGCATATATGTTGTTTTCTCTAAACAGAAGGGGACAAAGATTATTCAATATTTGGGGGTCTTTTTATCTGTAGAGCCCATGTATGCTATCTATCATACAGTAGACCACTTAATAAATGTTTGATTGATTGACTAATTGTTTGATTGACCAAGGTCTTTTTACTCCATGTCTAGTTTGACTTTGTTCTTTCATTGCAAGGCATTGGCAGTGAAGAGTCAGAAAATATCTCCTATGTAAAATTCAAGGCTTTTCCTGATCTCTCCCTCCCCCCCCCCCTTTCTCTCTCTCTCTCTCTGTCCCTTTCTCTGTCTCTCTGTCTCTCCTTCCTTTTTCTTTCTCCCCCTCTTCTTTCTTTCCCTCCCTCCCTCTTTTTCTTCTCTCCTTTCTCTCCTTCCTTTCTTCCTTCCCCTTTCTCAATTTCTCTCTCTCCCCACTTCTCTTTCTCCTTCCTTCTGCCCCCTTCTCTCTTCTTCCCTCCTTCTTCCCCCTCTCTCAAACATACGCACACTCATACAGAAACAGTTCAGGCTATATTCTGAGACAAATTCTGACAAATCTCAGAATCTCAGACAAATTCTGAGAATTTGTCAAGGATTTGGAAGGTTCTCCCCCTCGCCACCCCACTTCTACCCCCTGCATTGCAGCTTTGGGGAAATCAAAATGTCTGTCGGAGCTGTATATTCTTTTCTTTTCATTTTTCCTAATGATTGTAAATAACTTTTGCTAATATGCATAAAAGTCTTTTCATGCACAGGAACAAAAGGTGAAATGTTAATATAGTTTTATTTTGGCTAAAATTGCATAAGGAAGACCTTTTGTTTCCTACCTTTCATCCCAAATTTTGCACTGGTTAATTAAAACCGGCCTGTAGTGAATGAATGGCCTTTTGGGAGGGGGCTCTGATGAAGATAATATGTGTTAGTCAAACACCTCCAATAAATGGAAGATAAATAACTAAGTGAGAAATGAAATCTTGATGAGGAAGGGAGGAGATGGACTGTGGGGGAGCAGGGGAGGTGGTGGAAGGACAACTTTGTGATGAAATATCTTGAAGCATTTGGCATTTTCCTTTGCTTTTTCTTACATTTGGGCTCTTCTAGGCGATCATGGTTACATAGCCAGTAACTTAAGAGAAACCATACTGATATTGTCATGTCCACGATGTAAGAATTTTTATTTCTATAGCACCAAAAGTTCATTTTTCCTCCCCAAATTCCTTCTGAGTAAGTACTCAGCTTTTATTAGCCTCATTTCACAGGTGAGGCAATTAAGTCTAAAAGGGGGAAAACTTTCCACAGACTGTAGATGTCAGATGCAAAATTCAAACATAGCTCTCCTGACTCCATGTTAATGTTTTCCCTACAATACCACAAGGCCTCATTTACAGCCTCGAGTCCTGGCCCCATCCTTGGGGCTTGATAGAGGTCTCTCTGTTCACCTTCTGCCCCCATATCTCTGTAGTCTCTACCAGGCAGATTGGAAAGCACAACTTCTAATCTGGTTGGAAGACCAGGTCAGATTTTTGTTTCTCTCCGCTTTGTCTCACCTGGCCACAAGGGGGAGAAGAAGAGATGCTTTTCTGTATGTGGAGACAATTGGACATCCTGCTTGGCTTTTTTCTCCTGTGCTGATTAAGTGTTTTGCCAGATTCACCTGGTGAGAAAAGGAAGCAGTTTTCATTGGCCATGTTGGTTCAGTTTGTGTGTTCTACCAGTCTCTACTTTCATTTTTGGTCATGGCAGAGACCTTAGAAGCTTTGGATTCAGATAAGCTTCGAGGAAAGTTCAAACCTACATCTAGAGTAAAAGGTTACTCAAAAGGGTATGGTTCAAATAACAGTAATAATGGGGCAGCCAAATGGTGCAGTGGGTAGAGGATTGGGCCTGGAGTCAGGAAGACTTATCTTCCGGAGTTCAAATCTTATCTCAGACACTTACTAGCTATGTGACCCTGGACAAGTCACGTAACCCTATTTGCCTCAGTTTCCTCATCTGTAAAATGAAGTGGAGAAAGAAATGGCAAACCACTCTAGTATCTTTGCCCCAAAAACTTCAAATGGAGGCCGTGAAGAGTCAGACTTGGAAGGACTCAAGAACAAGGAATAATAATGACAATTTCCATTTCTATGGTGCTTTGAATTTTACAAAGTGCTTTCCTTAGGACAACCCTTTGAAGTAGACAGTGCCAATAGGGACATGGATTTGGAACTGGAAAGGGACTTGCCTTTTTGAAGATAAGGTAACTAAGGCCTAGAGATTAAGTGACTTGTCTGAGACTACATAGTAAATGTCTACAGCAAGATTCAAACACAAGCCTTCCTGATTCTAAATCCAACACTAGCCACTATGCCATGCTGCCTCTCAAATATCATCATTCTATTTACATATGAGGAAACTGAGCTTCCAAAAGGCTTATTGATTTTCTAAGACATTAACATTAACATGATTCTGAGTGAAAAACCGGGAACTCAAAAGCAGGTGCCTCTGACTCTAAGCCTTCCAAACTACTTCAGAGATACCTCTCAAACCTACTTATTACCACACCTAAAACATCCACCATTCAAAGGAAGATAAGGAGATGTGAAAGAACGTTTATAGAAAAGGAAATCTATTGTTCTAATCCTAGAATTTCGGATCTGGAAGGGGTTTAAAGAGACGTTGTGGGACAAAATTCTCTTTCTACACAGAAGGGGACTGAGGACCAGAAAGGGCAGGTGAATTCGCTCATGTTGTACCAGTTGGCAGAAGAGGCAGAATTAGATTCCACAGGCCATGTCTCTCTTCTTACTAGGTCATTTTGCTTCATTATCTAGGAAAGAATTATGTTCAGTTTCACTGAAGTCCATCTAACCCATGCATTCCTCTTTGTCTTATAATTCTTGGTCCAAGAGTCATAATCTGGCTGGAGAAGAAGATGCTCTGTCCCATTCCATTTAGGGCTAGACTGTCATTCTCAACCTTTCTTCCATGGAGGATGCTCTTTGAGGCAGAAAGAGAGCCCTGGGCAGAGAAACTGTGAACTCCAAAGGAATTTGACAGGTTCTCCCACTCACCTTCTTTGGCCAGTGACTAGAGCAATTGAAGTTGCCTTTGTTCTTCTTTTTTCATCTTCTGCAAATACTAAACTAGAGAAGTTCAGTATCTCATCTGCTTTGGGGGGAAAATGCTAGATCCCTGGGAGTTAATTAGTACAGTTTAAAACATCTCCTGGAATGTTGACACTATCTCGCTCTGGGAGAACTTGGTATCATGAAACAGAGGCAGGTGAGTCTACAGTTTCTCATTCAACCTTCCCACCCAGAACCCTTTCATCCCCCAAAGTGGTATCTGAGGAGTCTCCTGGGTATGTCTGGATCTCAGTTTCCTGATCTGTAAAAAAGAAGACATAGAACTAAATAATCTCTGAAGTCCCTTCTTGTTCTGACATTCTGTGAGTCTCAGAAGTCAATTTGCTTCTCTATGTCTCAGTTTAGCAACCTGGAAAATGGGAATAACACTTGTTCTATTTTGCAAGTTTAGTATAAAAATCAAATGAGTGTCCTGAAAAGTAGAGAGGTACAGGCAAGGAAAACACCAGTGTGAAAGTCAGTCTTAGAGAGTTAGGCTCTCATCAGTATGCTTCTCTATAAGAAACAAGTGTTGGATTAGATGATCTCTCTAGTCTTACTCACTTTTCTTATCTGTTACTTTATAATCATAAAAATCCATACGTTGTTTTTTTTAAGACATTATTATGCCCATCTATTGGTAAATGCATCACAGGTAGCACCCTGAAAACTGAATATTTTCCTGACATGATTTCTAATCACTTAATTTTTTTTCATAATGTTTTATTATTGCTCTGTTTTCCTCCATATCTATGACTATTCAGTAACCCATGTCCCCTCATCCAAGAACAAAAGCCCTATTGTAGCAAACATTATATATAGCCAAACAACACGAATCAGCAAGATGATTTCTGAGAATGCGTGTGTGATTCCATACCTCTAGTTCATCTCCTCTCTGCCAAGAGGTGGGAAGATAGGGTCCATTACTCTTCTTTTTCATCATTCTTTTGAAGCATTGTTGGTCACTGCTTTGGTCAAGGTTTTTTGGTCTTTCAAAGTTCTTTACTGTCACATTTGCTGTGCCAATCACTTTTCAAAATCAAATTCTTTGGGCCTGGGTATTACAGCATCATTCTGCTGACCAAATGGAAAACAAATTAAATGATGTCTTTTCTACTGGAAATCTCAAAGAAAAGCAGGAAATATAACAGAAAGTAAATTAGAGACGGAGTCAGAAGTTTCAGGGCTCAAATTCTAGCAATCTTAGTAGGTTGTTTCATCTCTCTAGGCTTAATATCTTAATCTATATAATAAAACAAGAGGCGATATCATATAATGGATTAGAAAGTCAGGAAGACCTGAGTTCAAGTCCTAATCATATTGCCATGGGCGAGTGTGAAAGTCAGTAAACTTATCAGTGAGTCAATTTGCATCAATGAAAGACTTTTCAATACCAGGAGTTGCCCATACCAATAAAATCACAGGTCCACATACCACCTAACTACAAATACACACATATATGTACATATGTGTGCTTGCATATACATGCATATATGTATAAACATATATATGTGTGTGTTCGTGTGCATGTATTTGTATATGTATATATACACATACCAGGGGGAGAGAAGGAGAGAGAGAAAAAGAGAGAGAGATAGACGGACAGACAGAGAGAGAAAGAGAGAGAGAGTTTCTAATGTCCCAACTAGATTCTGTTAGGACTGCTTTTCACCTCCCATGGAGATTTTCTTGCATATCCTTCCAAGCATAGCCCAAATGCCACCTCCTACACAAGGCTTTTCCAGTTCTCTGTGGTTTTTAGCACTCTCTCTCTAACTTTTGAAATTATATACCTTGCATTTATTTCCTTGTATACATGTTGTAATCCTCACTACCTTCTCCCCCCCCTCCCCTGCCAATACTCCCCACCCCTTCAATCAAAGCTCTCTGAGGAGGATTTTCTTGTTTGCTTTGGACCACCAGTGCCTAGTGGAATTCCTTGCACAGAGCAAATGCTTAATAAATATTTGTTGAATGCAACTGACTTAATACATGACATTATTATCTGATGTTATGTGATATTCTATAACCCACCTCCCTTCCCCAGTAGAATGTTCTTTAAGAGTAGGGACCACTTTTTAATTTTGTCTTTGTATCCTACCATGGATGACTGGATGAATAGGTTTGGATTGGCTCAGAAGTGAGAGTAAGACACATCTCTCAGTAACTGTAATCTTTAGAGAAGAGAAGATCTCCTCAGAGAAGGAAGAAATGATATCAACCCCAATCTAAAACATCTCTGTCCTACTTAGCTGGCATATTAGAGCAGGGGGTGATCGTGAATTTGAGGGCTGGGGGAGCTAACTAGCTTCAGGATGAAAACTATGGTTCATTGGAGGAAACATCTATCTGTTTATGTAGTGGACTTAGTTAACAAAAAGTGTCACCATGCCTGTTATCCCAGGGAAAGGGAAAGGAGAGTTACAACTTTGGAGTTATTGAAGAGACCACAATTGAATTTGTCACAAGTGCCCATTAAATTTTCTCCCAGAATGACTTTAAGAAAAGCCAGAGAGGTAGGAAACCACTGCATCTCCAAATGCTCTCCTCTCTCTAATAATTTTTCAAGTGTCATTAGAGCTTTGGGAATGTTTCCTGCTAAGGCACTGATGTTGGCACTAGTTCTACCAGGAAGGGTCAGATTTTGTGCTTCTCCCACTCCCCTGACTCAGAGCCAGAGAATGAGAACAGATCTCTTCAGGTATCATTGAAATTATTATCATCAGAGAAACATTTGAGGTAAGGAGTTTATAGGAACTCTGAGATGGAAAAAAAATCTACTTCATGATTTATAAAATAAAAATGACAGAACACCATTCTATTGATTCTTCCACTATTGTCACACAGTTGGGCAGATAAATTCTTCTTGAAGGGTTTACACAAATTACTAAATAAAATTGTCCAAGTAATGCCTCTGGAAAATGTAGTTTACTCTTGAGCCAGAGGGCATAGGGATGATGAAAGGGAGGGTTTGGGGTTCTGTTTTCTCTCATCCCTCAGTTGATCTTCCCTGACTAATACTGGATATAGAGAAGATTGGATACTGAAGGGAGTTTGCCAGGAGGTAAATGGATCCTTTCCAAAAAGCTTGACTTTGTGTTTCATGGAATGATATAAGATCCCATCATAGTTTCTCTAATAAAAAAATCTTAGATCACATGAATTTGATGATGAAATACTCAAAGTCCATTCCTGTGTTGTCTCTAGCTTACCTTCAATGATTAGATGAATTCCAAGAGTGGGCTTCTATTGGGGAAAAGACCAAGTTAGAGAGTAGCATTTCTTTGTTATTGAGTCGTCTTTCAGTCATGTCTGACTCTTTGTGGCCCCATTTGGGATTTTCTTGGCTAAGATACTAAAGTGGTTTGCCATTTCCTTCTCCAGCTCATTTGGCAGATGAGAAAACTGAGGCAAACAGGATTAAGTGACTTGCCCAGAGTCACACAGCTAGGAAGCATCTCAGGCTAGATTTGAACTCAGGTCTCCTTGACTCCAGACCTGGTGCTCTATCCCCTGTGCCACTTAGCTCCCCAGGAAGTAGTAATATATGTGCAAAAAAAAGTTTTTTTTAATATACCCCATAGAAAACAAAAAGAAGCAGAAAGAAGAAATATAGAAGTGACAAATAGAGCAATTTTTTAAATACCTCATTCAATTAAATTTCTTTGAAAACAAACTATATTACAGCAGCAATTTTTATAAAATCCTCATTTTGTCTCTCTATATTAAAATGTGATACTTTTTTTGTAACTCAGGCCAATTCAGTTCAACAGGTATTTATTAAAATCCAACTTTGGACTTAGCACTGTTTTACCTGCTACAGGAGAAAAAGAAAAAGTATGAACAGACTATTGTAATTAAACTAGACTTCTTGCTGTTTTCTGTCTCTTGCCTTCTCCTACCTTTGTGCCTTTGGGCAGGCTTGTCTCTGTCCTTGGAATAAAATCCTACTCAACCCCACCTCTGGACTTCCATACAAGGCATGCTACTGTGGGGAAATCACATGGGCTGCTTGGACCTGTTTCCTAATCTGTAAAATGGGGCACATGGCCACAGAGATCCTTTTTAGATACCTTCTAGTACTAATACCTATGATGTAATGGCCCTCCTCCCTCAAGCTCATAGGAGTTCATTAGTACAGTGCAAGCCACCTTCTATCATGTTTATATCGTTTCTCTTTGAGAGAAGTAAGTGTCCAAAAAGTAAAGGCAAATATATCTAAACGTTTCTGTTTCCTTAGGTACCATCTAATTCAACATACTGTAGCTTGCCTGGGTCTTTAGCTGGAAGTAATCTCTCTTCTCACACCATTCAGGTCTTTCCTATATACTTAGCACATTTAATTTGAATCATGCTAATTGGAGTATATGAGAGGCAGCATGGTTCATTGGAAAGAACACTGTATTGGGAATCAATGGGCCCTGGATTCAAATCCTACCTTGGACACATCCTAGCTGAGTGACCCTGGGCAAATCACTTAACCTCTCTGAACTTCATCATCTTTAAAGAGTTACAGCTGAATTGGGTTGTTGTAAGATTTAACTTAGTTCAAGCCTGCACAACATACAGACCATGGACTGCTTGTAGTCTGCCAAAGGATTCAGGTAGATTGTGAAAAATGTAGATGTCAAATAAAGTAAAGATGTAATGAGTACTTTTTCCATTTCCCCTTAAACAGCCTTCTAAAAGTCACTTTTGTGCCTGTCATGTAACCTGGTGGGTGGGCTGCCACTGTGAACTCCTGTTTGTCCCATGACCTGTGGCATCCAACCATTCTGTCTCTAGTCTGAGAGGAACAATTTCACTGATAAATAAAAATCTTAAGTGATGAATGTAATAAAATGATATTAATTGAAATTTCTCCTTTTAAGTACAGTTTATTTGCAAAATAGTTTAATCATTAATTATACCTTTACTTGGAAAGTGAACCACTAAAAACCTATGTGAAGCCTGAAAAAGTTCGGCCTATTTTAATTTTGGCCCCTATCTACTGCCAAATTGTGCAGGTCTGATTTAAATGATATATTTTAAAATACTTCACCAATTGTAAACATACTACAAGGGTTGGCTATTATTATTTTGTCTTATGACTTTCCGGGTTTCTAAGTGTTTGATGTTAAGGAATAGAGTCATTTTTCTACCCTTAGAGCCTAAGACAGAGTCTTTTTTGCTTAGACTAGGTGCCTGTAAAGTCACACACAAGCAGCTTTCCAGAGGATGGCTGCTGTGAACAGCTGTCAAGGTTCTGATTACATAGTATAGTGAACTATCTATTTATTCAATAACAAATCAGAGCAAAACATTCACAGAAAATCAAGGTACAGCATTCACAATGTTACAGCTTACTGCAGAATATCAAAATACAGCATTCACAATGTTACAACTCAACAACTTATCACTAAAATGGCCACAGTTTTCACCAAAGTGGTCACATAGTTTTAAACAAAGTACATTCATTTAGTCAATCATAAAATCCTTAATTCAATCACAAAGTACAAAAGTCAAAGTTCACCCCTAGTCACAGAAAATCATAATCTTCTCAGTCAGCACATAGCATCCAAATGAAGTCTTCTTTCAGCTTGACTTGAGGCTGGTTCTCAGCTTCCATGGCTCTTCTTCCATGGTCTCAGCTCCAACTGTCACCTGGGTTCAAAGGCAAGCAGCTCCCAGTTCCTTGTCCAGTTCCCATTCCATATTGAAGTTCACAGTGTCCAGTCTACCTCAAGTCCTTAAAATTCCTGTTTCTGGGAAGACAAAGCTTGACAGAGCCACAATAATATTCATACACATTGCCGGCATCATCATCAGTTCACTACCTGCCTGTGAAATCAACTCAGACCCACCAACTAAGTCTGAGAACTCAACACAAATCATCAGTAAAGTCCCAGGACCTCCAAAACCCTCCTCCAGGACTTCTGTAAGCATACAACCAGAAAATCCTCTTTCAGGGCTTCCAGTAAGGTCTCAGGGTTTCTGTACAAAGTATCACAAACATCAACGCAGACAGAACAGACAAACAGAATGCCAGGATACCACAAGAGAGTATCTTTTTTATGTAGGTAACCTTGGTGACAATGGCAGCAAGACTGAATTGGAGCAAGCTTTTGGATATTATGGACCACTCCATAATATCCACGAGATTCCTCTGCTCAGTTCTTCTCAATTCTCAGTTCAGTCTTTAGTCCAGCAGCAGCTGCCCTACCTCTACAATGCTTATCCTGAGAAGTTCTAACTGTCCAGCTTGTACCCTTCCTTGCTTTTTTTTTTTTAGGCTAGCTAGTATTTTATGACTCTAAAAGCACTTTAACAAGAAAAATATAAGTATGGCTTCTGATAGGACTGTTTAAACCTGGACTGCATGTACCAAGCTCATAGGCTGAATTAGGTTCTACAAGGAAAATTTTTACGTATTCCAGTTAAGCAACAATTTGTAACCAAAACTTTAA
This sequence comes from Pseudocheirus occidentalis, assembly GCA_028646575.1. Lineage (NCBI taxonomy): Eukaryota > Metazoa > Chordata > Mammalia > Diprotodontia > Pseudocheiridae > Pseudocheirus > Pseudocheirus occidentalis. Next base: position 91,427,308 of record CM053595.1, read on the forward strand.
TCCCGAAGGTCTCACAAAACATGTTACAAATGAAATCATGAAAAAAAATCTTGCACAGTAACTCAAAAAGTTTATCTCTACAATGTACCCTTAAACTTAAAGAGTTTGTGCAAATGGTTAATTTTGAGTATCATCAGTTACAGTACATCAACTACAAAAAGAATTCATGACCTTAAATGGAAAAACTAAACTTAATTGAAACCTCTTAAGGTTTTTTGTGTCCATTTAGAAGGAAAAAAAATTTCTTTTGTAAAACTGCCATTACACCTTTTGACCAAATGTCTTATTTTGGTATGTTTTTTATTTCCCATTTTACCTGCTAACCTGATCTAAGAAGAGCTTTGAGACGCTGCATTATGTTTAACGACAGGTGTACACACAACTCTCCTGTGGACAAAAACCAAGGCTCTCTCCAACCTAGTTGCTCTCAATTTCCAACCCCACCCTTGCCTCCAAGACACAGTTGAAATGTCATTTTTGGTCACTGCAGGTTTTACAGATTTGTAAACTTATGCATAATAAATTTATGAATAGTAATCAATAGAAATTAAAATTTTATTTAAGGGAACATCGTAAAGTAACAAAGTCTTGGTATTACATGCGTTATATGATCTGTTTCAAACCATACAGATACACATCTTTACAAGACAATGAACACTTTTTTTCTTTTTGCTTTTTTCTGCTTTTTTTTTTTTAGGGGGGAGGGCAATTGGGGTTAAGTGACGTGCCCAAAGTCACACATCAAGTGTCTGAGGCCAGATTTGGACTCAGGTCCTCCTGATTCCAGGGCCAGTTAACCGCCCCATAAACAAATTTTAACAGCTAAAACATTTTTAAAATGCACTGAGCTTATGAAGGCTCAAACAAAACTTGTAATGTTCTCTACATGCTCCTGTCAAAGGGCTACTTTCTGTATATCACTCCTCTAGAAGGCCGGTGTTCTATTTCCTTTCATTTGACCTAGCGCAACTACGAGACCTGGAAAAGGAACGAGAAGGATTATGATTTCTCTCCCGTGACAATGATCTCTCTCTCTTCTGTCTCTTGAAAGGGACGTGCTTGGGCTTCGAGAAAAGCTTCTTCTTCGCGGTGATCTGTGTTGGAGTGGAGGACTTCTCCAGTAATCATCCCTTCAGCGACGACCCCAAGAGGGTGGTAGACCACGACTGTGACTTCTTTTCTCACCATTCGACAGTTCCACCCTTACCTGGCAGCCACAAAGGGTTCTTCCAATCTAGTTTTCTAACAGCATCGGCTGTGTCTCTGGGATCTTAAAATTCAACAAAAGCAAAGCCGGGAGGATTTCTTGCAACCCACACACTTCGGAGTGGTCCATAATATCCAAAAGCTCGCTCCAATTCAGTCTTGCTGCCATTGTCACCAAAGTTATCTACATAAAGCTTACAATCCAGTGGACAAGAGTCACGATGCATCTCGGGTTCTGTGGATTAACAAGTGGGGATTCGATTCCCACTGCTCCACTAGGTTTTTCCCGCTCCTCCCGGGGCTCGTTCCCTGTGCAGCTGTTGCAGTACTCCCCTGACATCCACAGAATGGCCTTGTGCTCTTCCTTATATATGTTATAGCTTGTGGGGTTCACACACGTTCTGTTTCTTAACTGACTTGACACAAGGTTCAAAAGAAACTTGAGCTGGAAACAAGGTGTCAATTCAATGGCTGAAATAAGGTGTGAACTACTTCTGTGCTTGCCACATAGGTAATACTGAAATTAATTGGATCATCCTGACCCCCCTGGAGTGTTTGGGGACATAAGATGAATACCCATGAAGTAGCTGGAATGGGGACAGGAGGCATTATATGCATTAAAGTCCAAAATGAGTGATGTAATCAATCAATTGGTACTCTGCTAGAATAAAAAGAAAAATAAGGATAGAAAAATCAAAACAATGCAATCTCTGCCCTCAAAGAGCTTATATTCTGATGGGGAAAACAATATGCACACATTTAAGTTGATAAAATATGTATTCATGTAGAATATAAAATAATTTGAGGTACATGAGAAGCTAGGAGAGGGATCAGGCAAGGCCTTATGTAGGAAGGGGCCCTTAAGCTGAGTTTTGCAGATAGTTATAGGCATTCTAAGAGGCAAAGATGAGGTAGGAATGCAACCCAGGGATGGGAGACAGCTAGAGCAAAGAGAGAGGCAAAAGGCAGAATGTTGTTTATGAAGAATAACAAGAAGTCCAACATGGCTAGAATGTTAATTGCATGAAAGAGGGTAACATGGAGCAAATCTGGAAAGGTCAACTGGAGCTAGGTTGTAAAGAGCTTTTGAAGGCAAGGACAGTCATTTGCACTTTATCCTTTAGGCAATAAGGAACTATTTGATTTTCTAGATCAGGGAAATGATGCCCTTTGGCAGTTGTACCAAGGAGAGTTTGTAGAAATGAGACACTGGAGGCAGGGAGACCAAATTGGAGGCTAATGGAATGATCCAGGCAAGAAGCCTAACTTAGAGCGAGTACTGTAGGAACAGAGAATATAGGACTGATGCAAGAGATACTTTGGAGACAGAATTGACAGGACCTAGTTACTGATTGGATATAAGGGATGAAGGAGAGTCAAGATAACTGAAAATTACTCTGAGGCTTCAACCCTAGAAGGATGGTGGAGCTCCCGACTGAAATAAAGAGACTTGGGAGAGTGATGGGTTTTGAGCTGCTCTATGAATTCTAATAAAGGAGAAGATACCTGCCTAAGGAGATAGTGAGTTCTGTATCACTGAAGGTCTCCAAACAGAGGCTAAATGAAAGCTCACTGGGAAGCTAGCAGAGGGGATTCTTGTTTAGCAGTGGGCTAGGTTAAACAGGCCCTCAATTCCCTTCTAGCTCTGAGATTTTGTGATTCTGTGTTGGAAGCAGGGACAGATATGGTTGGTATAGAGCAGAAGTGTCAAACACAGGGGCTGCAAGCCCAGATTATACTGCAATTATATTTAGCAAAAATCAATAAAAATAGATACTATATTTTAAAAACTAAGCCAATATGCAACTCACAGAGATACTCATGTACAGGTTGGAGGTTCCGTTGTGATTTGAGGCACCACTGGTACAGAGTACAGGGAAGGGGCCCACCTGGTAGAATGCAGCAGTAGATTTGACCTGAGAAGGAATTAAAGACAAGGCTAGAAAGAGACTGGGTCCAGATTTAGGCAGGATTTTGAATAACAGGCCAAGGAATTTGGACTTTTTCCTCTTGACAGTGAGATTTCAGAACAGGGGAAGCAGAGCAGAGGAAGCAGATGATGTTCGCTCTGCTTTAGCAAGATTAGTCTGGCAGTGGTGTGCAGAAGGAATTGGGGCAGGGGGAAGGGAGAAAGAAAGAAAGAAAGAATTCAGAGCACAAATAAAAACAATTTGGAATTCAAGGGAATGATCAAGAGCACACTTGAACTGCAGGAGTGCAGCACAGTCAGACAATGACCAGTGGGCTTGCTGTGTCTGGGATGAGGCCAAGGATATTTTTGGAATGCAGGCAATGGTTAGAACATTGTGGCATAAAGACTAACAAAGGGACACAGTGGATGCTCCACCAGCCCTTGCTTTCCTACCTTGGAATCGTGGAATTGTCTTGTGCTCCCTTGGTGGGAAGGAATATTGGAATGCGGTAAAAGAAACTTTTCATCCAGAAGTTGTGTGTTTAGAACTGAGTATCCTTTAGCATCTCCCAAGAGCACTCATAGTTCTTAGAGCTTTGAAGATGCCTAATGCATAATTTGGCCATGAGGACTCTTGAGCAGGGAGCAATCTTGGAGCTCTGAGATATTTAAATGTGTAGCACAGTGCTCCATGGATTTGCCTCCTCTCCTCATTGTGACTAAAAGTCAGTCTAATTAGATGGTGTTTAATCCATTTATTAACTCCCCAGGAGATCCTGTCTTGGTCACCAGGGCTCTGGGTTTGTCACTAGGAGGTCTTTATGAATAATAGGGGCATATAAAGGTTTCAGTCTGAAGAGCATTAGCTGGGGAAAATATTTTTTCCCCTTCTGCTTTAAAACGAAACAAAATAACAACCTGCTCATAACTGTGTAGCTCTGGCTTGGGTATAGGGACAATGCTTCTGTGGTTAAACAGATGAATTACAACCCCAGGCCAGAAACAGTGGGGGTCTCAACCAGGAGAGATGATTTCTTCAACACTCCTTGCTAAGGAACCTAGACCAGACAGAGGGGGTTCAGACCCAGCACTGGTAGAAATTTACCATACCTTTCCTCTCACACCTGTCTTCCACACATATCATTCCTGTCCTTCCCTTTTGATATCCTGATCACTCACAGTGGATAGACCCTTCCCTGGGATAAATGATAAACCATCTTATTCTGTGAGAATCTCATCCATGTTCTCCCACATAATCCCTCTGGAGGCCTTCCTCCAGGTCATTTACGTTCTATGGGTACTAGCATAGCCCTTGGGCTTTCCCCCATTAATTTCCTCTTCTTCCTCCTCCTCCTCCTCCTCTTCTCCCCCTTCTCCTTTTCCTTTTCATTCTCCTCCTCCTCCTCCTCCTCCTTCCCCTTCTTCATCTTCATTTTTTTCTCCTTCTAAACAGGACAGGTCTACTTCCTAGAGAGATGTATTCTGGATGGTGCCTTTTCATATCAGTTCTTAAGCTCAGGTCTTCATTTCTCTCATAGCTTTGTAATACTGGGAAAGTTGCTCAAACACTACTGAATCTTGGTTGTTTTTTGTCTGTAAAATGGGAATATCAGGACCTACTCTACATATCTCACAGTATTGTATGAGAACCAAGTAAGATACACTGCTATATAAATGCCTACTCTCATTAGTATAATTGAAAACCTCTTGAAGGTATGAAGCCTTGCTTTACTGTGCCCACAGGGATAGGAGAGAATTAGGGCCTGCCTCTGTGATTTCACTGTTGTATGGAATTTCCAAATGAGGAATTCTCTCTACCAATTCAGGAGAATACTTACACTACAACTTTAAATTTTTACAGAGTTGATTAGGATGGTTCTCAAAATGTAGGGGTCCTAAGACCTTCTCAGGGAGTCCACAAGGTCTAAACTATTTTAATAATACTAAGATGCTTTAATTTTAATACACACATGTTGCTGTTGTTTGTCCTTCAGAATCGAAGAAGACCAAATGACATCATGATGTTGGGGTCAAGTTACAGTGTAGTCTGGCTGTGACTGATCAGCACGATCAGCTCAGATGGCTCTACCACAGATGAGGTAGAAATAGTCCCTTTGAACATTTGGGATGGAGATGTCTCTGAGTTTGTGCACCTTTCCTTTGTGCTAGTGTATAACATACAAACAAAAGCTCTTTGTGGGGATGAGGGGGTTATCCTCAATAATTTTTAAGAGTGTAATGGGGTTCTTTAAGACCAAAAAGTTTGAGCACTACTAGCCTAGAACACTCAGAAGGTAAATGACTTTCCCCAAGTCAAGAAGTCAGTGGACCTCAAAGAGGACCTTTGAACCCATCTCTGGGCTCTGAGTTGGGCTCTCTAACCAGCATATAACACTGCCTCTTTGGTATACACATAGTAGGCACTTAATAGGTATTATCTGGATTGAATTGAACTTGTTCTATCTCCAGTGAACTTGGGTTGGATTAGATTAGTTTCCTTTGCCAGCAGGAAAGGCTTAGGTTAGCCATGAGGAAGAACTTTTTGGCAGCGCAGGTTATGAGTCATTGGAACAGGATTCCTGGGGGAGGTGGTGTAATCTCTATTTCTGGAGGCCTCTCAAAATTAATCTCTTCCTTATCTAAACTTCCATATTGTGGACTGTCTGAACTACTCATTTTTGTACTTATCACTTTTTTTGGCCCCAAACCATAATTTTATCAGTGTAGGGAGCTCCCAATAAGAAAACTCCCTCTACCATGGTAGGCAAGAAATTTATAATTCTAGAGAGTCGCTCTGGGCATGAAGAAGTTAAGGGAAATATGCATGTATATGTATATAACTAGTATGTGAGGAAAAGGGGACTTCAATATAGGTCATCCAGACTCTGAGGTTAACCTACTATTCTGTTCCTCTATTCCAAGGCTATTTAGAAGTATTAGGAGAGTTTATTCTGGCCTTCCAACCAGGCTATACACTTCCTGAAGGCAGGAACTGCCTAAGAATGGTGATGAAGACATGTCATGCTTATCTAGTGCCTTACAGTCTCCAAAGGATTTATACCTCAATTATAGCATTTGTTCCTCATGAATACCAGTGAGATAGGCAAGACATGCATTATCTCCATTTTCAAGAAGGAAACTGAGATTGGAGAGAGAGGAAATGACTTGCCCAAAGTCACACATATAGGATTTGGAGGCAGCACAAACTTGATGTCAAATCCAGGACTCCTTTTACTCCAGTGACTCAGATCAGGTCACAGACAGTGCATTAGCTTATAGAGCATAGATCATAGATTTAAACCTGAAAGAGACCTCAGAATCCACAGGGTGCTTATACAGTCCAGTGACTTGCTCAAGGTTACACAGATAAATAAGCCTCAGAAGCAGGATTTAAACTCATGTCCTCTGACTCCAGAACCATTGGAGCCTAGGTCATATGATCACAGGATCATAGATTTAGCGCTAGAAGGAAGCTTGTTGTTCAGGTGTTTGGTCATGCCCTACTTTTCATGACCCCATGAAACGGGGTTTCTAGGAAAAAATACTGGAATGGTTTGCCATTTCCTTCTCCGGTTTCATTAAGGTTGGGATTAAGTGACTTGCCTAGGGTCACATAGCCAGTAAATATCTGAGGTCAAATTTGAACTCTGGTCTTTCTGACATCGAAGTCCAGTGTTCTATCCACTGAGTACCTAGCTGTCTCAGAAGGCATCTTAGAGGCCATTGAGTGTGTCTCTTCCCCTACCATTTTGAAAATGAGGAAACTGAGGCACAGAAAGGTTAAGCAACTTGCCTAGGGTCACAAAATAGTGTCTGAGGCAAGATTTTAATCTAGTTCTACCCTGTCTCCAAGTTCAGTGCCTTAGCCACTATACTACATTCTGCAATCTCAACACTACAGCAAAATTGTCCTTTAAGGCTGGTGAAGTAGATCAATATCTAATTGTTGAATTGACTTGAGTTGAATTTGACTAAGGGATGGTTTAGGTGCAATTGGACCTGGAGGCAGGGGATGGATTAAATGACCTCTTAAGGTGACTTTCAGGCCCAACACAGTGCTTGTCTTTGGGGTCCAATTCATCATGATCCAAGTGAGGATCCATTGTTCAATCCTTCCATGACTTCTAGAAAACAGGCCACTGGCTGCAATGCGACACCCTGTGAGCTGCAGCCACTCCAGCCTCTTTCCCTCCCTTTTCCTCCTCTCCTTACCTCATCCACCTCCCCAACCAAGTATAAATAGGCCCAGGGCTCCCCCCTCCCCACCCCGCCTAGCACTGTGCAGCCATCTGCCAGGCTCTGCTCCAGCCCTGTTTTACTGGGGAGTGGGCACAGTGCCACTGAAGCTTATAGGCATGAGGGCCGGACGGCTGGGCGAGCATGTGTGGGCACCGCATGGGCCTGGTGAGGACGTGCAGCTCAGCCTGGGGTTCCCAGGGCAGGGGAGGGGAAAGGGAAGCAACCATGTGGCATGATTGATTGGTGGGGGCGTTTGAAGTTGGGGAGACCTCATGAGAGGTGTCCCTGCTCTTATATAGCTGCTAAAGCAGGCCCCCTTTGCCCCAGAATGAGATGGAATAGGCATTGCTGGGGTCAGAGAAGACAGGCAGGGTGAATCATTTCAAGAGTTTTTAATCTGTATTCCTTTCCCCATGCCAGTCCCCTCATCCAGCCCAAAGTGATTGCTCCCTGTCCAAGAACACTTGGTCTGGATTTCCCCACTGCTTCTATCCCACTTTGCCTTGGATCACACTTTTCTCATTCTGGTTTAGCATCCTCTCCCACCCCTGAGTAGGCTGTAAGCTCCCTGAGGGCAGAGGGCACAATTTGTGTGGTTTTTCATCTCTGCATTCTGGGCTGTGCATGGACCAAGCATGAGTTTAATTGATGTTCGCTGAATTGAATGGATTTAATGGGCCACTAGGTTTATTAGCAGAAGACCCACATGCAGATTCTGACTCTGGTGATCTTTGATGTCATTTTCCCTCTCTGGGCCTCAGGCTTCTCATTTTCATAATTGGTTTTGGACTAGATACTTTCTCAAGTCCCCTTCTAGCTCTTAGTATAGTGTCTAGCACCTAATGGGGTCTAGTGCCTGCCTGCCTGACTCTTCCAGTCTAAATCCTGTGAACCTATGCCTGTAGGGAGAGCTCTGCATGGCCATAAGAGGTTAGGCCAGAGTCCTTTGACTGGGTTTGTAAACTTAGTATTTCTAAAACAGTTCATTCTCTTTCCTGGGACCCTTGAGAGGAGTTTATCTGGGGAAGACTGTTGTCATTATCATTAGCTGAGACTTATTAAATAAAATATGCTGTGCTAGGTTCCATGGAGGATGCAAGGATGAATGAGGCATAATTCTTATTTAGAGTCATGGGATTTAGAACTGGAAAAACTAAGATCGGGGAAGAGTCTTTAGGATCAGATAGTGCAAACGTCTCATTTTAGAGGAGAGGAAATGGAGGGCCATAGAGAGGAAGTCACTTAGTACCCAGAGTTATACAGTAACTAGAGGGAGGATTTGAACCCAAGTTCCTTGAGTACAAATGCAGTGTGCTCTCCACTAAAGCACTATGCTATGCCCTCGAGGTGCTTAGTTGAGGTGGTGAGTTTAAGCTTTTCCAAAAAATTCAACCAAAATGGATCAAAACCACATGTGGGTAGAACATAGTGTTAGGCACATAGGGAAATAATAGACTTTATGTAGTTGACTAAAGTTTGCAAAGCATTTTACATTTTTTATCTTAGCCGATTCTCTCAACAACCCTGTGAAGTAAGTGCTATTATTATTCCCCCCTTTTTTTTTTCAAATGAGGAAAGTAAGGTAAGTGATTTGCCTAGGGTCACATAAGTGAGTGTGAGGCAGGATTTGAATTCAGGTTTTCCTACTTCAAGCCCAACTGATGGCTACAGACTATACCCACTAGATGCCTCACTTGTTCTTAGAAATTACAGTCTAGGTCTTGCTTTCAGACTATGCATTTTCATTTCAATGGAGTCTTTCTAGACACACAGTAACTGAGAGATAATTGAGGGAATTGAAAAGAAGAGAAGTTAGTCTCCAATTAATAGTCTGGTTTGACTTTTGTTTATCTGCGTGAGACAGAAAGAGTAATATGTAAAGTTAATATTTAACATTTTAAAATTTATTTGTAAACATAGCAAGAGTGACCTGGGAGGCAGGCAGCCCAGGGTTCAAGCATCACTTCTGACTCACACCACCTATATGACCTTGGACAAGAAATTTATCCTCTCCTTGTCTCTGAATTAAACACTGTAATTGGCAGAGCAGGTTCTGATCAGCATTGGTGGTAGTGGTTTGTTATCGGGAGCCCTCTACAGTGATAAAATCAGAGGAATTTTTTTCTGTTTGTTCTTTGTTTTTTAAGGTCTAAATGGTTTTAGTTTCTGGAAGTGGGAGGGGGAAGGAAGCTATGTATCAGAGACGTAGAAGATAGCATCCCCATTCACTACAGCTTCAATCTAGTGAAGGCTCATTGGATTTAAGAACTGGGAAAAGCCTTAGGGATCAGTTGGTCTTAGACCCTCATTTAATAGAGGAGGAAAACAAAATTCAGATAGCTGACTCACCCGAACTCACATGGAGAGTGTGTGCGTGGGGGGAGTGGCGGGATTTGAACATCCTATTCCAGGCTCTTTCTGCCATCATGATGTCTCCCCGCCAAGATATCCACACAGAGGGGAAATCTAGGCAATAGGATCCATTCCCTGCTCTGGCATCATCAAAAATGGCAGAGATATTTTACAAATGAAGAAACCAAGGCTGAGAATTCTAGACTCGCCACACCCACAGTGCGGCGGACATTGGTCAAGCTGGCAGTGGCGCTGGGGACCGGACAGAGCTCCTTGAGCCAAGCCTGGCATAGCTTTTGTCTTTACCTGCAGCTTTCACAGAGGAGTGGCATTCCCGGCTTGTTTCATCATTTGGGAAGCCCACGGGTACCATTTATCTCATGTGCACTCACAATGGATTGCATGATTGGACTGCTGCAGTAACATTAACAAGCCTAATGCTTTAAAGTAAAAGTTAATTGATTGAAATTAGACCAGCAGCAGCAGCTGTAAAATGACAAAAACAGAGCACTTATTTAACTGACAAAGTGTGTGTTAAATGGGAGGGACTGCTGATCTGAGAACACTGTAAGTAAACCACTGAGAAGGGTAATCAGAGAACCTTAGTGATGGAAGCAAGTCTCGAGATCATCTAATGCAACTGCCTTCTTCCCACATGTTATAGGCAGGTGGTCATTCTTACTCTGCCAAAACACTTCTAGTGATGTGGAAATCACGACCTCATGAAGGTAATAGAAGAGAACAGGCATTTAGTAAGCACCAACTGTATTCCAGGTACCGTGCTAAATGATTTATAAATATTACCTAATTTGATCTCACAACAATCCTGGAGGGAAATGCTATTATGACTTTCATTTTACAGTTTAGGAAACTGAGGCAGACAAAAGTAAAGTGATTTGCCTAAGTTTACAAACCAGTAAGAGTCTAAGGGCAGATTTGAACTCAAGTCTTCCTGACCCCATCCCACCCCCAAGCCTAGGGCTTTAACTACTGTGCCATCAAGCTGTACAATCATGGATTCATGGACATGCCCACCTTAGGAAGTTCTTCCACATAGTGATGCAAATTCTTCTTCCTTCTAACTTCCAGCTTTTGCTACTTTGTTTACCCTGTAAAGGTGCAATTAGCTTTCTGTGTGAATGTAAACAAGTTGCTTTACCTTGAGACTCAGTTTCCTTATCTGTAAAACATAGGGATTGGACTAAATGATCTCAGAGTTTCCTTCCATTTGAACATTATCTCAGTCTTAGTCTGATCCTTCCTCTACATGATGTCTCTTAAAGAATTTTAATATAGCCATGCCATTCCTCATCTGTAAAATGATGGAACTGCGAGATGCAACCTCTGAGCCCTTTCCCATATCTAGGCCTATGATTCTACAATGGGATCCCCTTGTTAACAGCAATCAATTTATCAGATACTTAGCACTTAGTAACTTAGGGCTAAGTATGGAAGGCGTGAGCCCTGTCCCCTGTTGAGAGGGCTGAACTCTGCTGTTGACATAGAAGAAGGGGATTGACTGGGACAGGAGGCCAGTGTGTGTATATAAGCAAGAATTTCAAAGACAGAGAGACAGAACTGGAATTTGCCTCCTGTTGGCCCCCATTGGAGGAAGCAGGATTGTCCCAGCATGTGGGAGCTGGGCTGCTGGACTGAAGAACTGAGTTGGAGTTTTCTTGAGAGACACAGAGAGAGAGAGTGTTTTTCTCCCAGTATCTGGAAGCTGATGGAGAACTGAGATGGAGTTTTCCTGAGACCAGAATCTGGTGAAGATCACCCGGAAGGCTGAGAGGGCTTTCCTGGAAGGTCAATATTCCTTCTGAGTCCTAGGGCTAGCTGAACTGCTGGAGGACTGAAGAAGGATGACCAGGATAAGACTTTGTTTATTCATGGACTAGGTGATCCTTGAGTTCCAGGAAAGAGAAGTGGTGAAGGTTTTGAGATGTGCTGGACCCTGTGAACTTTGGTGTGTGCCAGTGACTGCCCTGAGGACTGGACAAGAACCTGGAAGTTGTCTGCTTCTGAATCCAGGTGACTGTTTGGTAGATTCAGGAGGGAGCTGGGACCATGGAAGGTGATCCAGTGAATCAGAGAGACCACCCAGAGTCAAGATGAAGTAAAGGCCTCCCCTTGGATGAAATTGAGGTTTGCTGGACACCAA
>CM053595.1:91439677-91468617 GCA_028646575.1 Pseudocheirus occidentalis
AATTGTGAATCTAGATTAGTGACTGATTAAGTTAATGGTTGTCCCATGAGTGGAAGTTTAATTATTGTATTGTGAATTGACTGAATGATTAAGTAAGGAGAGTTTCCCCCTTAGGGAAACCAGATGATTATTCTTTTGCTCTTTGTTCTAAATGTTGTGACCACTGTAGTGAAAACTGGGTGGCCATTCTAATGTTAAGCTGTTATGAATACTATATTGTGACTTTCTGTGATAAGATGTAATGTTGTAAATATTATATTGTGATATATTGTGAATGTTTGCCTTGATTTGTAATGGAATAAACAGAGTGTTCACTATACTGTGTAATCCAAACCTTAAAAGCTGTTCACAGTAGCATTCTTTTGGGAATCTGCTGGCTCATGGCATTACACCCCTACATCTTCTACTTGTACCCAGAGTAAACAAGAATTATAGATCTAGCACTTGAAAGGAGCTCAGATACTGTCCAATCCAACTTCTCTCATTTTACAATTGAGGAAACTAAGGCAGAGAAATTTTTTTAAAACTTGCCCAAAGGTCAAGTAGCATTGGAGGCAGGTTTTGAACCAATATCCTCTGATTCCAAAGCAAGTGTTTTTTTTCTTCCATTCCATACTGGTCCTTCCCCATTTCTGGTTCATTCAACAACTCTCCATATAATATGGTCTGAAGACCCCCTTACCATCCTGCTCTCTTACCTCTGGATATGGTCTTTCCTGTCAACATTCCTCTTAAATTCTGGCCCCAGAACTGACGAATTCCACAGCATTCCACATTGGTCTGGTGTCCTCAGAGACTGCATGCAACCATGAAAGCCTAATTTTCAAGGAAGAATGGTAATTTTCTCAATTTTCATGTTTTTTTTTTCCTCACTGAGGCTATAAATATGGTTGAGGGGGTAGAAGAGGACTGGGCCAGAGTGTGTAGGTCTTCTATAGCCAGGCTTATGTGTGGAACTTGAATAACATACAAATGGAACAAAAATGTTGAGTAAAAATATAATTAAATCTTTGACCCTTCCCTAGTTGAATAGCTAATTTATTTCTCTAGGGGGTTACCCTACCTAGTTTCTGTTCTCCAACTGTATACCAACACTGAAAGACAAAAGTAAAAACATATATAAATACATCATTCCAAGAGTTTGCCAGGTATAATGTTGGTGGACATTTCAGCTCACAGTGGGTATGTGTTTTTGTGTTGGGGGTTTGTGTGACAATGGGCCAATGACTGGCAAAAGAAAACAGTGCAAAGGCTTAAGGAGACAAATGTAATAGGGAGCCACTAGAGGTTATGGAGTAAGGGGTGGGAGGAGGGGCCTATTTTCCTCTATTATAAAATGTAGGTGTTTGACTGGAGGGATTTAAAGATTCCCGTGATCTCTGGGGTTCTGTGGTTAAGCTGTCCTACTCTATGGTCATCCTTGAGCCTAAGTTGCAGCTATTTCCTATGCAATCAGGATGCCCTCAACACCCCACTTGTATAGCCTGTCTTTGTACCACATGTTAACCACTCTACCAGCACCTAACAAGGTCTTCTTGGGTTTACTACACCAGGTGGCTTGCAGAATGTTTTTGAGGCTCGGCTTGTCCCCTTCCTCCATGCCTCATGGTACCATATTTATTTATTTATTTATTTTTGTGGAGGGGAGAAGGCAAGGCAGTTGGTTTAAGAGACTTGCCCAAGGTCACACGTCTAGTGAGTGTCAAATGTCTGAGGTCAAATTTGAATTCAGGTCCTCCTGACTCTAGGGCTGGTGCTCTATTCACTTCGCCACCTAGCTGTCCCCATATTTCTTTTGATTAGATTATTTCAGGATGAATTTATTAACATCCAAGACTTTGGTTTCTCTCTGCCTATTTGTGTCATGGTACCTGAGTAAGATATATATGTTGAGAAGGAGGTTATTGCTTTTCATAACTGTGCCAGGAACATTTCTGATGTTTGAGGGGAAGATCCTTAGGCAGCCAAATGGGAGGAATCCAAGTCAGAATAGGACAGTAGGAATTAGCCTTGTACTGAATACTTCCATGGCCTTAATAAGACATTTAGGATAAAGAAGAGGAATGCTCAGCAGGGTAACTAATTGGTAGTAAAAATATATAGAGGATTGATAACAATTCCTGGAATTTGTTTTGTTTTTGTTTTTGTTCATGTGAGCTCATTTTTTCTTTTTTTTTTTTTAAATCAGGTTTCCCTATGGGATGATATCTACCAGCTGAGGTTATTCTAACTCACTAAACTATAAGTTCCATGTGGACAGAGCCAAAGTGCTAGGCTTATAGACTTAGAACAGATTTAGATCTAGAAGGAACCTTAAAGGCAGAGTTCCACCTCCTCATTTCACAAATAAGAAAATTGAGACTCAGACAATTTGAGTAACTTGCCCAGAGTCACACAGTCTTGAAGTTTTGTTTTGTTTTGATTTGGTTTTTTTGGAGGGTGAAGGCAAGGCAGTTGGGGTTAAGTGACTTGCCCAAGGTCACACACAGCTAGTAAGAACCTGAGGTGGGATGCAAACCTAGGCCTTCATGACTCCAAGGTCAGTGTTCTAAACATAATACTACCATATCTCTCACCTTTGTACTCACTCGTTTCTTTTTTCACACAGACTCAGCACTGGTGTTGTCCCAGACATCCGAGATCATATACTCAAGATAGAATCACAGAATGTCATAGCTTGATAGGACATCACCTATCACCTGGGCTATTATAATAGCTTCCTAATCATTCTCTCCTCCCTTTCCTACTTTTAAAATTAATTCATTTATTTATTTTTAGTTTTCAAAATTCACTTTTATAATATTTTGAGTCCTAAATGTTCCCTCTCCCTTCCCTCCCCCCTCCTCGAGATGTCATGCATTATGATGCAGGCTATACATGTACAATCATATCAAACATATCACATTAGTAATGAAAGAAGAATTAGAACAAAAGGGAAAAACCACAAGAAAGAAAAGAAAATAGTCTGCTTCAATCTGTGTTCAGACTCCATGGTTTTTTCTCTGGATGTGGATGGCATTTTCCATCATGAGTCTTTTGAAATTGTCTTAGATCTTTGCATTGCCGAGAAGAGCCAAGTCTTATAAGTCAGTCATCACACAATGTTGCTATTACTGTGTACAATGTTCTCCTGGTTCTGCTTACTTCACTTAGCATCAGTTCATGTAAGTCTTTCCAGGTTTTTTTGGTCATCACATTCATATACCACAACTTGTTTCTATTCATTCTTTCCTCAAGGATATTCTACTTGCCCCTCTAAGGGATTCTTCATATAACTGCCAAAGCAACATCCCTATAGCTTAGATCTTACCATGCTACTCTCTTGCTCAAGAAGCTTCAGTGGCTCCCAGGTATCTCTAAGATAAAGCACCAACTCTGCTCTTTGACAATAAATGCCCTTTAAAATAGGGCTCCAGGCTATCTGTTCCAGCTTATTACACAGTGCTCCTCTTAATGAATTCTATATTCCAGCTAAACTCTCTTCCCTACATTCATCTGATGTTTCCATGACTTTTACAAGCAGGCCCCCCCCCCCATGCCTGGAATGTTCATCTTCTTCAACTTTGTCTCTTTAGAATCTATAGCTTTCCCTCATGAAGTGCTGCTTTCTAGATGTGGCTTTTCCTGCCTTCCTCAGTTGCTAGTTCCTTCCTCCTTACCCCTAAATCACTTGATATTGACTCCATTTACTTACGGCGGTGGTTCTCAACCTTCCTAATGCCGTGACCCTTTAATACTTGTATGTGGGCACATCTGCATGTAGGTGGACCCGCCTGGAGACAGATTGAGGAGTGTGGTGTCTCGATGTTTTCCGATGGTTGTAGGCGACCCCCGTGACCCCTGTGAAAGTTGTTTGACCCCCAAACGACCCACAGGTTGAGAACCACTGACTTATGGGAATATGCTCTCTCCTACTTTCAGTAAAACAGAATTTCTTTTGAAGGTCATCTTTCATTTTTGCCATTCCATTAAAGGGAGTGTATGTGAGAATTTCCCCAGTGCCTGGTATATATCATTGTTGTTAGTCAGTCACGTCCAGTTCTTCATGACCCCATTTGGGGTTTATTTGACAAAAATGCCAGAGTGGTTTGCCATTTCCTTCTCCAGTTCATTTTACAGATGAGGAAACTGAGGCAAACAGGGTTAATGACTTGCCCAGGATCACAGAGCTAGTAAGCGTTGTGGCCAGATTAGGATGAGTTTTCCTGACTCCAGACCTAGCACTCTCTTTACTGCACCACTGAGTTGCCCCCAAGTACATAGTAATTCCTTAATAAATGCTTGTTAAATCAAATTGAATTGGCTCCAGAGATCATCTAATTCAGCCCCCCTTGATTTTTTGGAGGAGGCAATAAGTGGCTTTCTTTCTTAAATGCAACATTGAAGGGAGGAAGGGAACAAGCATGAAGAACCTATTGTGTGCTGGGGACCAGGTTAAGCACTTTACAAATAACTATCTCATTCGAGCGTCACAACTCTGGAAGGCAGATGCTGTTGTGGTCATTTTACAGTTGGGAAAACTGAGGCAAATGGTGATTTACTCAGTAAGTATCTGAGGCTGGATTTGAATTCAGGTTTTCCTGACTCCAACCCAGAACTCTATCCACTGCATTGGGCAAAGTGCTAGGCCCTGGAGATAAAGAAACCAAAGTAAATAGTCGGTTCCCTCTGGGACCTTCTATTTGATTTGGGATACATTTTGACGTAAGCACTTTGGGGTAGAAGGAAATATCTCTTCTGGCAGGCTAGACTCTGACATGTGTGTTGTTGTGGTTATTTTGATCCCAAATAAAGATGGAAATTCTGGCTGGTTCCAAATCCAATCGGGAATGTGACAATATTTCCTTTGACTATGGTTCAGCCTGAAGAGCACGCATTGTTTAGACTGGAAGGTTGCACCCTCTTACAAAAAGCTTATAAGCTCTCTCCCTCTCCTGCTCTCTTCCTCATTCCTTCTTGTCCTCCCTTTCCCACACAAACTTCTCCAGATCCAAGGGCACCAGCTTCCTGCCCAGCGAGCCGTGCTCTAAAATACAAACAGTGCAGGAAATGAAAGACCGGGGAGCAGCAGATGATGCGGGCGGGAGGCCCAGGCATTTCCACACATCGAGATCTGCTCGGCTCCCCAGGCACACAAGGAAAACTTAAACATTATTTACTCAACCATGTGCAAGTTAAAACCAATATCTGCCCACCATCTGTTCAGCCGAGTGACCCCTTGGAACTTCAGGGCCCCATATGACGTCAGCGTAATTCTTCCTCCTCCATCTCTTTCACCCAGCCCACCGTCAGTGGGCTGGCCTTTAGAGGAGTAGGGAGGGGGATGGTGGTGGGAGATGAAAGGTCAATGAAGCTTATTTGCAGATAATGTGGAAGGGTGTTCAAGGAATCCCGCGCACCTGATGTTAGAGCTGTTACATGCTGCTTGCTGCGGAGGTGGCTGCCTTTTAGAGTTTTATAGTCCTTTGGTTTTTGTTTTTTATTTTATTTTTCTAGATAACAGTTATTTTCTCTTCCTCTGAATGCTCTCCTCCATTGAAATAAGAAGAAAAAAAAGGAAAACAACAACAAAACCCTTGCAACAAATATACATAGCCAAGCAAAATAAAGCCCCACATTGCTTCATTTGGCACCAAATCCATCTCTCTATGACAGGAGGCAGGTAACATGCTTCATTATCAGTTTTTCGGAATCATGAATGGTTATTGCACTGAACAAAGTTTTTAAGTCTTGCAAAGTCATTTGTGTTTATGATGCTCTATGCTTTAAATTATTCTCTTGGTTCTGCTCACTCAATTCTATATCAGTTCATATAAGTTTTCCTAGGTTTCTGTGAAACCATCCCTTTAATACTCCTAAAAACTGATCCAAGCCTTTTCCCTTTCTTGGAACCCTTTCCACCTTCTACTCATGCCCCACATTCTCAAGGAATTTCATGCCTAGGCATTCTAGGGTGGTAGAAACAGCCCTGGTCTGAATGAGAGTCAGGAAACCTGGGGTTTTTTTTTTTGGTTTTTTTTTGCTAACCAGTAATGTGCCCTTGGTTAATTAAGTCCCTTCTTTCTGGAAGCTTTAGCTTTCACGTTTGTAAAATGAAAAGATTGATTGAACTGCCATGATTTTTAAGGTCTATTCCGGTTCTAATAAAAAGAATAATGCTTATATAATGCGTTAAAATTTACAAAGCATTTTCTATTCAGCACTAATATTATCTCATCTGAGTCTCATAAACAACCCAGTAAGGTACTTACAGGTATTATCAGCTTTATTTCTGAGCGGGGATGGGACCTTTGTTTTCGCTGACAGGAGTGCTTGATAAAGGGACCCCCTTGGCCAATGCAGTTTAGACCTGCTCTTCAATTTTAGGGTTTTAGACAATTTTAGAGGTTAGACTTGCTCATGTTCACATAGACGACATGTGTCAGAGACAGAATTTGAACACAGGTCTTTGCTTTCTGGAAAGCTACACTTTTATCCACTATACCACAGCTGTCTCTCTTTTACAGGTGAGACCTATAACCTCATAAAGGTTAAATGACTTGCCCATGATCCCACAGCTAGTATCAGAGGTAGAATATTAAGCTAGTTTTTCTTGATTTCAAGTCTAACACTCTGTCTAGTATGCTGTTCTGTATCTATGATCCTAACAACATCCCTATGAGATAGATGGGGTGGGTATCATCATCTCATCTTCATTTAATAGATGAGGAAACTGAGTCATAGAAAAGGAGAGTGGGTAAAAGTTGCAGTGCTCATTAGTAGCAGAGTGAGAACTAGAACTCATGTGCCATGTATCCCAGGACAGGATTCCTTCTAAATCTTCTAGCTACTTTTCTATGAAGACCTACCTGTTTTGAGGATGTCTTCCTCTGGCTCCCTGAGGTCTCTTTTCCTTTAATATGTACTTTTTCTGACAAGAGCTATGTGGTGTCTGCCCATCAGCCCCAAAGGCTTTCTAGAAAGTAATTTCTTTAATTAGTCAATCAATCCAAATGTTTATTAAGTACCTACTATGTTCCATGTACTATTACTAAGCACTGGGACATATAAAGACAAAAGTGAAACAATCCCCATACTCAGGAAGCTTACTCTAATTTCTTGGAGATAGAATCCTAAGAACATAGGATATAGAATCTTAGATCTAAAGCTGAAAGAAACTTCAGAGGTCATCTGAGCCATCTCTTCCATTTTAACTAACTGAGGAACAGCCTCTATCATCCTTGGAAGTGAGATTGATGCGTCAGCCTGGGATGTATCCTGATATTCAGCCTAGAACTTGGGAAGTTATTGCAGACATTGCACATTGTAGGCCTTTATTAAATGTTTGTTGAATGAATTAATGAACGATTCTGGCTGGTGGTAATGACACATGGGAATTACTATGGGGTATTTTTGCTCAGATGATGTCACATAATAGAATTCAATCACTTTGATTCAATTTACATTTGTTCGTTCCTCCTACATGCAAGGGCCTATGCTAGATGCTGTATACCCACCCATGCCAGCCAACAGAATTTCCCTTTGACCTCAGCAGCCCCCAGGGCATATCCTAGTGTTGGAATAGCTGTTCAGAACCTAGGGTCACCTCCATGCCATGATCAGGTTGCTACTGAAGGACATGAGTGTTTGTGAGTCATTAACCTGTATTTTAATACTCATGGGGCAAAGGTTGAATGCATTACCTAGCCTAGAGCTGCTATACTTTATCTTCAGGTTCCTGGAGAAGCAATGTTTTGATCCAAAGGAATAGAACTCTAAGACTGGGAATTGCAAACATGGTAGGCCAACTGCAGAGATGCTTTGTTCAGTTATCCGTAGGAGCCCCTTGGATTCCCAGTGGCTGAGGCTGGGCCCACTCAGACCCTCCCAAAACATCCCCCTAGTCTCTCTTGGAGGTAGCTGCTGACACATATGTTCCCATTTACAGCTTTAGGAATGCTTTGTAGGGAAAGCAGAGTCTCTGGCATTTCATCTGGCCCCATCAGGCTCCACTCCCCCCTCACCTGACACTTTCTGCTGTCCTCATTGCTCCTGTTTATCTATTTGCACCTGGGGTTGCTTCCTGACATGGCTCCCTTTGGTTGCCTGGCAACAGCCTCAGCATTGTATTCTGTGATCCTGCATAACCCCCTCCTCCACCCCTAGCACACACTCTCCCACTACCCCCTATGGATTCTAGCGCCCACCCGCTTGCTTGCTTGGAATGAGCTGAATGAGCTGTTCACGATGCCCCAGCCTGACTGGCAGCTGGAGGACATTTCACTCACATGGAAGATAACAAAAGGTACCAGATTTGGAAGGCTAGAACTACTCTGGGGCAAGATACAAGTAGAAGGAGGAAGCTTAGAAGAACAAGGGGGGGACGCCATGAAAAAAACAAACAAACAAACTCTGGATAGGAATTCAGAAGAACTTGGTTCTAATCTGGTTTATGTCAACTTGGTGTGTGACCTCACGGAAGTTACTTCTCTTCTTTGGGCCTCAATTTTTTCATCTCTAAGATGTATTTGTTGCATGCTTGCTATGTATAAGCCCCAAAGATCATAGATCTAGGGCTGAAAGAAACCTCAGAGAGCATCTAGCCCATCTCCCCCCTCATTTTACAGATTGGGAAACTGAGGCTCTGGAGGGTGAAGTGACTTGCAAGAGGTCATATAAATAGCCAAAGAGGTGGAATTTTCTTTTGCTTTTCAGAGGGCAATTGGGGTTAAGTGACTTGCCCAAGGTCCCATGGCTAGTTTGTGTGTGTGTGTGTGTGTGTGTGTGTGTGTGTGTGTGTGTGAAGTGTCTGAGGCTGGATTTGAACTCAGGTCCTCCTGACTTCAGGGCCAGTGCTCTACTCACTGCACCACCTAGCCACCCCACTCCTTCCATGCAACCACTTTGATTTCTGTCTATTAATAAGGAGTTTGTTCAACGTGATCCTAAAGTCACTTCCATCTCTAATACTTCACTAGTATGGATTTAATTAGTATGAATTAGTATAAAATAATGCTTCATTGTTGATATATGTTGAGTAAAATTGAAACCTAATTCCCGTGGGCAGCTAGATGGCACAATGGATAGAGTGCTGAATGGAGAGACTGGAGTCAGGAGGACCTGAGTTCAAATCTAGGCTCAGACACTTACTAGCTGTATGACACTGGGCAAGTCACTTTTCCCTGTTTGCCTCAGATTCCTCATCTGTCCAATGAATTGGAGAAGGAAATGGTAAACCACTCCAGTATCTCTACCAAGAAAACCCCAAATGGAGTCATGGAGAGTCAACATGACTGAAACAACTGAACAACAACAACAGAATTCCTGTAGAGTTGGAAATCACATCTGGAATAGTGTTTGTGTACGTATAGACCTGGCATTCCCCAACAGGTGAGCTTACATCAGTTTACATCAATAGAGTCAGGTGAGGGCATAATAACTCCTTTGCACTGTGCCCTTACCTCTACTCAGACCATGGTGAGCTCTCCAAGGTACCATTTTCTCTCCTTACCTTCTCCCAAAGCACTGGAGCCCAGAGCTCTGCTGGGGAATGGGAGCCCCTTAGCTCTGCCCACAGGTTGAACAAACCTAGAAGACTGGTAGAAAATAGATCAATTTACTGGATTTGGAATCCTAGGACCTAGACTTAAAACTCACCTCTGCTCCTTACTGTCAACACTTTAGTTTTCTAGGTTTCAGGGAGAAGTCTGGATTTAATGATCTCTATTCCTCTCTCCAGCACTAGATCTGTGATCTGTTCCCAGGCTAGATTCTGGGGAAGATGATACCTAGTGAGGAAAACGAAGAAAACATCTAATTCCTGTGCAGGGCTGCCTATCTCATGCAGAGCAGGATAAATTGCACAAAGGATGGTTCATTTATGTACTATTAGGGATGACATGTTAATATCAAAGTGTTAAAATATGTAAATAGCATAAGCACGCGTCCCATCCTAATTACTGTTTTACATTATCAAGTCATTTACTCTTTATGACATTTTATGACCGTTCAGCTGTGTCAGCAAACAATTAGCTAAGCCTCCTACCAAGGGGAGAGAAAAAAGCGCTTTCCAGTTTCTTCCACCCAGAAAATTTCACACAAACCCATCCCAGTTCCAAGAACATGAAAGCAAGCACCCCAGAGGAAGATGCCCATTGTGGAAGAGGTTCTTTGTATGAACCATATAAGCCCAAGCAAGCTCTCTGCCATTTTCCTTGTTGGTCTCCTACCCACTTACTGTGCAGGCAGATGTATATGCTGCCTAATGAGAACTGACATTTCTTATGCTGCATCTTACAGCTTCTGCCCTAACTTAATACTTTGCAGGTGTTACCTTATTACAAAGTAAGCTTTGAGGCACATAAGCTTTGAGGAAACTTAGCAGTTATTATGAGAGGAAAAGATGATTTGCGTAGTAAAGCAGCGTACCTTTATAGCCATCAAGTCTTTATCCCAGGGCTGACATTTGTAAAATATTGGTACTGCCAGCCGTTACAGGTAAAGTCTTTCTCCAAAGCTCCAGGTAAAGTCCATTGTCATTGTGGAACAGGTATGTTTCCTGTTTTCTGGAAGGAAGGCTCCCATTGGATGCGTTTCAAATTCACTTAAATGAACTGGGAATCATGCTGGGATGAGAAATCACTTGGAGATATGATTGATGGAAAAGAAAATTGGAGACGTGGTACAGGCAAGGTATGGAGCCTGGTGAGTCAGTCTCAGTGGTCAGAAAAGACTCATCTTCTATAGTCAAAGAAGAAAGGGGAGGAAGGCTTTGGATGGAATTCTAGATTTTTAACTATCAGATGTTTACATCACCTAAAGCTTGAAACATTCCTGGTAATGACTCGGAATTCTTATGATGAATAATTCTATGTTTAGAGCTACTAAAGAGCAGTGTTGATAGCAAAAGAAAGAACAGAGAGGTGAATAGACACAATTTCCATTAAAATGGATTTCAAGAGACAAAAGGCACATACAAAACTATTTTAAGCCAAAGGCAGGTGACATGGGATTCAAAATTTAATGAGCCTTAAATGCCATTGGATGAATGTACCAGGAGATGTACGGTTACATCAGAAAGGCCCCGCACAGTTGCATGCCTTTCCATAATACTCTATTTTTTAAAGGCTCCTTAGAACTAACAAGCCCAAATTCAATCAAATGGCGTAGTCATAACCATTTCTGGTGGTTACAAAAACCCATTCGCAGCTAAATGGTCTTTTGGCTGCACACAAGAAGGCAGTCTGCAGGCCTCCCTGGCTGACAGTAGGGCAGTCTTTCAGTTTGCCTTTCACCTGGGGTCCTAAGGCAAAAATGCTTGCCTGGATTATGGCATCCTGCCAAATTGGTACCAGCTCTCAAAGATTTGTGGGCAAAACTTCTCCCTTTCAACTCTGAGATTTTTATATACACACATTGGATTTTTCCCAATCTTCTTGGAAAAAATGTTTCTTATCTATTCCCCCACCCCAGGTTTGGAGTGAGTTTTAAAGGTTATTTGTGACTGCTAAATTAACCATTGAGGTGCTTGGATCATTTGCATATGTTTTCCATTTGGCTACTACACTACATGGAAACTAAGTCTATCAGGTCGGAGATTTAGAACTGTAAGATACCTTAAAGTTCATTCAGTTTAACAACCTCATTTTACCGATGGAAATGAGCCTCAAAAAGATTAAGTGACAGTTGAAATAAGAGATTTGATTCCAGGTCTTCAGACTCTCAGGGACACAGCACTCTTTCCTAGACTATGATGACTGCAATGATGTGAAGCTCTTATAGCAATGGGATTACTTGTAATATGAGCTGACAAATACCAGGGCATTTTTTAATAAAGGCACATCCAACCTTCATGTTAACTCCTATTTCTTTGGAAACAAAAGTTTTCCCTTACCTTTCCCTAATATGACGTAAACACACACACATTCACACACACGCACATACACACATTCACACAACTCAATGGCATATATTATGATCTTTCTAACCTTAGCTCTGAATTCTTTGAGCTTGTGTCATAAACCTATTAATTAAATATCAACCTTCTAGGTTTTACCCGGGGAAAATTATAAAGCCAAGAGGCAGGATTGTATAGCAGAGAGCACAATGGAACTGAAAGCAGAAGAGACCTGGGTCTGAGTCCAACCCTAATCTTTCCTAGTGATGTGAGATAAGTATTTGCCCTGACCTTTCTGGGCATCAAATTACTCATCTGTAAACGGAGGGTTAAAAAAACCCAACTTTGTCCTATCTACCTGTCTATGTAACTTTATGATCTTGAGGATCAAATGAGATCATAGCAATGAGAATGCTTTGTGAATAATAAAGGAAGAAAATAAGTATTTATTAGTTATCTATTATATACCAGGAACTATGCTAAGCATATTATGAATATTACTTCATTCGATTCTCTCATGAAGCCTGGGAGATGAGTGCTATTTCTCCTGTTATTTTTATAGTTTGGACTGGGTCTTTAAAGGAAATATATACGTGTGTGTGTATATATACACTCACATATGTATATATACATACATATCTATATCTATCCATCTGTCTATTATCTATCTATCCATCTATCTATCTATCTATCTATCTATCTATCTATCTATCTATCTATCTATCTATCTATCTGATTTCACTGTAACTCTGACTGAACTCCTTTATGTAAATGTAAGGTAAGCCATGGTAAGAGGTGTCAAGAGTTAGATGAAGACTAGTTTCCCACTTCAGCCCTAGATTACCTACCACCTTGGTTCCTTGCCTATCCTATCAAGAATGTCCATGAAGGGGTGGCTGGGTGACTCAGTGAATAGAGCACCAGCCCTGGAGTCAGGAGGACCTGAGTTCAAATCCGACCCCAGACACTTAACACATACTAGCTGTGTGACCTTGGCCAAGTCACTTAACCCCAGTTGCCCTTCTTTCCCCCTTCCAAAAAGCAAGGAAAAAAAAGAAAAAAGAAAAGAATGCCCATAAAGTATACAAAATACTAAAAAACACAATGACTCAAAAAAACCCACAACGTGCTCAAAATTGAATGTAGTCTGCTAGAAGGGAGCTTTGAGATCATTTAGCATAAATCTTATTTTACAGAAGGAAATGAGCCCAGAGTAAGTCAGTTAACCAAGGTCAGTTGTGGAGCAAGGACAAAGATCCAAGTCTCCTGACTCCTAGTCTAGCATTTTTATTGTGAGAACAGAAAGTATAGCCAAGCAGTATTAGACCTTAGGTTCCTGGGCACAGAAAAATAAGCACACAAAATAGGATGATCATGCATTTAGAATTGGAAGGGAGCTTAGAAGTCATCTAGTCCCACTTAATCATTTTACAGATGAAGAAATGGAAGACCCGAGAGTTGAAGCAACTTTCCCCATCATCCAGATGGTGAGGATGGATCATAATCCAGGGGTGCTGAAAGTTGATTTCTAGTGCAGGAATCCAGCAGCTGCTATAGGTGGTTCTAAGAGAGGCACCAACATCTCTCCAGCTCGAGGCTGCCTGCAGGCAGCATTCAGAAGAGCTAGAGTTCAAGCCTTGGAGCTCAAGTGCCAACTAAAATCTCCCCTTCTGTAAGAAGCCTTTCCCCTCCCCCTCAATCATGGTGTTTTCTTCTGTTAATCTCCTATTTATCTCATACATAGCAATGTTTACCAGTTGTCTCTTCCATTAAACTGTGGGCTCTTTAAAGTAAGAGATTGTCTATTACTTTCCTTTATATCCCTAGAACTTAGCACGGTGTCTGGCACATAGCAGGTGCTGCTTAACTGACTGGTATTTAGGCTGGCTTACTCTACTATCGATGCTGAGCTATTTGTTAGAAAGAGGGAAGATAGGAGACTCAGGTGAGAACTTCTTGTATCAGAGCAATGTCAGGTCATATTATGACATATCACATTGCTATGTGAGCTTTCCTCAGTCACTTTCCCTATTGTATGGGTCCCCCTATGCTCAGTATGACTTCGAAGGACAGAACCTGTTTTTCATTTTGTGTTTGTTTCCCCAGCCCCTCACACAGTGTCTAGTACATAATGAGTACTTAATAAATGCTTGCTGAATTGAAAGAGTGTGGTGGGGTCGATAGAGCATTGGGCTCAATCAAGAGGCCCAGGTTGGAGTTCCTTCTCTCTGTCCTCCCTTCCCATCACTCCCTGCAAATATTTGATAGCTCTTACTCTTTGACAAGGTATTTAACCTCGAAGAGATTTCATTTCATAACATGTAAAATGAAGAAAATAATGCTTTTACTACCACTTCCACTAGCATGCATAGAGTGTACAATGAGGGCATGGGTACCCACATACCTGATCCTCATGCTGTATGTACCTACTCTCACTCTTCATAGAGCTACTGTGAAGAAAGTATTGTAGAAACCATAAAGCATCATGTAAATGTGAGTTTTCAGTACTGTTATAGAGATGTATTGAGAACTATCTGATGCCTTAGACTTCAAGTGGCTAGGTAGTAATGGCTGTCACAAGGATAGTGACAGCAGCATCCTTCAGAAAATCACCCAAACCCTTCCTCAATCTCTCATTACACACTTGTATCAGAGGTCACACAGGACCTTGATCAGAGCCAACTTTAAGCAAGTTCCTCCCCTATCTGGATCTTAATTTCCATGTCTATAGAATGAAGAGTTTGAGTGAAATAACTTTCCCACTTCCCTTACAGTTCTGAATCCTCTGCCTGACTTGTACCTTCCCCCCTCCTGATTTCATCTACTTCTCATGCCTGCCTGTTGTCCTGATTTATGTTCTACCTGACTTTGATTATCTACCATACCACCCTCTGGCCATGACCCTATCTGACTCCAACTACCACCTATGTCTACTGTCTGCCACAGCTGTGCTCCAGACTAGCTGCCAGCTCCCTCGTCTGCTTCCTGGCACTACCCTTTTCTAACCTGTAAGGGATCTTTCAGAGTTCTTCCTGCCTGTGACATTCTCATTCCTGACCTTGCTTCCCAAGTACATCTCTCCACATTCTTCCCTTTTCTTCTGACTAGCCCTGCTAACCTGCTTACAGCTCCAAATGTCTCTCTCTAACTTGATAACTTGTAATGTATCTTTTATTTATCACTTATTTATTTTGAGCCATATTTGCACTCCAACTCTGGTATGTGAAACCAGAGGATCTTAGAGGGAAAGATAGATAGCACAGTGGTTAGAGCACTGGACCTGGGGTTAGGAAGACCTAAGTTCAAATCTGGCCTTTGATATCACTAACTGTGTGACCCTGAGCAAGTCACTTAATCTCTGTCTCAGTTTCTTTAACTGTGAAATGGTGATAACAAGAGCACCTACTTCTCAGGGTTATTGTGAGGATCAGATGAGATGATATTTGCAGAAAAGCACTTAGCACATAGTAGGCACTATATAGATATTTATTCCCTTCCCTTCTTTTTCTCTTGACTTACCAGTTGATCCAGCAGGGGCTAAGACAGATGACTGCCTGGGACACAATTCTACCACAGACCAAGTTTCAAATAGATTTGGTAAAGGCTTAGCTGCAACCTAGCAGGGGAAGATGTGGCTTTTAGACAGACAAACATCACTCATGCTGAACAGGCTGGAGTGATAGAAAGCATTAAGTTGGGTTATTCTAGCAGCTGTGACTGACAAGAGGTAAGCTTTGGATTCTTCTTCAATGTACTGGGGGGAGGGGACTAGAAGCAGGGAGCATCCTTCCTATCACGTGACTGCAATGAGTGGACTTTAATTAAATTGCTTAATTATACCAAAGCACTTCAGTGTTTTTTCTTCCATTAATTCTCCCCCCCCCAGTTACTGATATTTGCTTAATGTTATTACCAAGCATGGGAGAGGAGTGAAGGAGTGACAAATACAAGAAAGGTTTTATCATTTGTAAGTCTCATTCTGACTAGGTGTTATTTGTCTTTTTGTTCAGCCGAGCCTGGAAATGTACTCAAGGCATCTGTTTGTGGTGCCCTTGTTGGCTAGATTCCCTGAGGTCTGTGCCCAAAAAGCTATGATTCTGCGACCTGTTCCTTCAACCTGAGATAGAGCGATACTTACATTGTGGAAACTAGAGGGAATACACAAGAAGGGAAAAGACTGTTGTGTCATTTAATCTACCTTATACCTGAGTAAGACTCTCTTCTTACAGCATCCCCAACAAGCACCCATCTAGCCTTTACCTGAAGACCTCCAGTGATAAGTGAATCTCATTATCACATGAGGCATACCACTTCAGTTTCAGATACTTGAAATTTTTAGAAAACTTTTCATGACACTGGGATATGGAGATCCATCTTGCCCTACCAGAAAATCAGAGGGGACATGGGGGAGGATATAGGAGAGAGCAAATTGGGGGAGGAGGTATTTGGTGGGATCATTGTTGTGGGATGGGGTATAGGGGAAAGATGGTGAGAAAATTGTAACTCAAAATCTTGTGGAAATGAATGATGTAAGCTAAAAATAAACACAAAAGTTAATTTAATAAATAAATATTTTAAAAAATAAAACTTTTCCTGACATGAAGCTTAAATCTTCCCATTCATCTCTGCACTGTTTTATTTTTTTATCTCTGGAAATCATTCTTATTTTCCTACCACCAGGACCTTTGACTCTCTCCTTGCATCCAGCTGGCACTAATCTTTTGCACCCTCTTTCTGGGATCTAGGCCCACATGCCACTTTCCCACCATCTCTACACCAGCCTGCAAGCACTCCTTTATGTGTTTGTCTTCTCCATTGGAATGAAAGCTCCTTTAGGGGCAGGAACTATCTCGCTTGCTTATATTTGTATCTGCTCAGTGACGTGCCTGGAATGTGCTTAATAAATTCCATATCTATCGAAATCAGTTTTTATGCAACTTCCATCATAGTTCTGCCCTTTTGTGTTGGATAGACAAAGTCTAGCCCTATGTTCAAATGACAGCTCTTTAAATATTTGAAGGAAAGCTCTCTCTCCTGAGGGTGTGCAGGAACCACCTCAAATCAGCTAGCACAGATTTGTTACATTTTCAGTGTGAGCCTTTATACTTCAGAAAACTGCAAATGCTATGAATCAGGGATTGATTTATTGTTTTGGTGATTGTCCAGAATGTTAATAATACAGATTAAATTTAAAGGCAGGAATTGACTGTTTTTTGGAGAACCTGTAGTTAAACATTTACTAGCACACCCCTGAGATTCCCCTACCCCTTAGTCTTCTCTTCTACAAAGTAAATGGCCATTTCTGGAAAGGGAAACTGAGTCTTAAAGAAGGCAAATGACATTAATTCCTTTAAGTGATTCTCATATGACACACTCTCTGATCTCAAGGTTCTAGTCACCCTCCTCTAAGCATACTCCAACAGAGAGTCCTTTTTCTGTACCTGTGAATGGTTTTGCCAAGTAGACATTATTGGGTTGGCATTAGGACCTAAGAGAGTCAGAGGATACAGTTATCACAACGACAAAAGGCCACGTTCTTTGTTCTATAGAAAACTCCAAGCTTATTGGTTCAGTTTTTCTAATCCTGGTGCCTGTTGAAATTTCAGGCAATAAGGTACAAATCATGTGACTTGGCTCTGACTTCCTAAGACATTACCCCCAATCTGTCCAGTTCTGGGCATGGAAATCCAGGGGCAGAGTTTTCAGAAAAACTTGAAGGAAACAAAACAAACAAAAAAGCAGCAACCAAAATTGATGAGATATTAGTTTCCCCGCTTGAATCATAATTGGGAAGTCAGTATCTAATAAAGATTGAAGCCATAACAAAGTTGGAAAAAAATCACCCAATTAAACATCAAGATAAGTAATAATTGACTATGTCCACTTAGAATGGGAATGTAGAATATCCGAGGAGGCACATTTCCTGTCCCATTTAAATTTTATTAGCCTCTCATCTGTTTACATATAATGGATCCTTGCTCTGACTCTATTAACTACAGAGCAGAATTCAATCCAAGACACGGCTGTCATGGGCTCCATCTCAGGGGTTTCAGTTATTTTATGGGTGTGCCAGAGATGCTCATTATAAGGCAGGTTCCTCTATGATGAGGTGGTCCCATGGCATGGGCCCTCAGGATTGTACAAAAGCAAGGTCCCCACGTGTTCATTTAACAATTCCTAAGAAATCCATTCACCACAGCATTTATGATTGTTCTGAATTAGACAATAAACTGCTTAAGGTATAACCAGTTCTTCAGGACCTATTTTTCCCTCACTTTAACATATGTGTTTAATTAACATTTCTAATTAAAACTAGAAAGTGTAAAACTCAAATATTATCCATGAGAAGTTTTAATCTGCATGTGTAAATGATGCCAAGTTGTACATGGTAGGTAGAAGATTTTAATTTTCCTAGTGAGGGCCATTCCACTGTCCTCCACCACAGTCCCCCACAGATCCTTTGTCATGTCATGACAATGAACCCTGAGGTCTCAAAGGCTTTGCCAGCAGAATATCAGCTCGGGCAGGTGCCACCAACCTGGACAGGCTGGAGGTTCTTGGACTGGTGATAGGCTATATGTCTGTCTTTCAAAGATCAGACTAACTAAGTGCTGAGAGGTTTATTCTGAGTGATGCTTCAAAAAAAATGAGTATTTTGGTCTAGCAATTCAAGGAGCTCCTCGAATGAGGGGACGAGCGCCTGGGATCAATGGAGGGAATATCCACAAGAACACAATCACAAAGAATTTAAGTCTGGAAGAGATCTAAAAGAACATCTAATCCAAGGCCCTTTTCTTACAGATGAGGAAACTGAAGCTGAGGGAGGGAAAGCTATCCAAGGTCATTATCATTGTTCAGTCAAAACAACTCTTTGTGACCCCATTTGGGATTTTCTTGGTAAAGATACTAGAAAGGTTTGCCATTTCCTTAGGAGACTGAAGTGAAAAGGGGTTAAGTAACTTGCCCAGGGTCAGACATCCAGAAGTGTCTGAGACCAGATTTGAACTCAGGTCTTCCTTAACTCTAGGCCTGGCACTCCATCCATTGTGCCATCTAGCTGCCCCTACACAAGCTCATACAGATAGCACTTCATAGAGCTAGAATCCAAACCCCAGTAATCAGATGCTCAAACACTACACTATATTGCCTTAAAATAGACAAAAGTAATAAATATTGGTGAGACATATTTATAAAATTGAAGTAATGTCAATAAGTTGGAAGGAAGCAGAAAGAGCACTACCATGATGGTGAGTCAGGAAAGGGAGAGTGTCCCTAGCATAGCAGGAACTGGAGAACTAGAATAAAGAAACCTTCATCTACAAGAAAAGTGAGTATTTTCCTTTAGAATGAGACATAGAAAATTATATTAAACAAGTATGTATTTAGTACTTGTTATATGCAAAATTAGGCTAGGGTATAAAAGGAGTAGGCTCAATCTCTACACCTAAGGAGCATAAATCTTACTGGTAGTGGGGTGGGAGGTTATACGAGTGCACAAGTAATTCTAGTACTGGGTATAAATTAGTAAGAGACAAAAAAAGGAGGAAAGGAAAAAAAAGAACTCTGAGAGTTCAGAGAGAGAGGTCATACATAAGTAGTGCTGTGGATAGAGACCTGAGTTCAGATCCAACCTCAAATCCTTACTAGCTATATGACCCTGGGCAAGTCACTTAACCTCTGTTTGCCTTAATCCACTGGAGAAGAAAATAATAAACCATTCCAGTATTTTGCCAAGAAAACCCCATAGACAGTATGGTCCAGGGGTCATGAGGACACAACCAAATAACTGAACAAAATAATTATATGGTTAGAGAACTGGGCCTGTAGTCAGAAAGATGTGAGTTTAAATACTGCCTCAGCCAGTAGCTATGTAAGGCAAATCATTTGGCCTCTCTCAGCCTCAGCTCCTCATCTGGAAAATAGGGATGTTAATAGCACCTTCTTCCCAGGGTTTTTTGAGGATCAAGTGAGATAACATACACAAAACAGTTTGAAAACTTTTCTTTTTCCTTTTTCTTTTTCAGGGCAATTGGGGTTAAA
The DNA here is from genome assembly GCA_028646575.1 of Pseudocheirus occidentalis. Lineage (NCBI taxonomy): Eukaryota > Metazoa > Chordata > Mammalia > Diprotodontia > Pseudocheiridae > Pseudocheirus > Pseudocheirus occidentalis. The sequence goes on from CM053595.1 coordinate 91,459,593, forward strand.
TGACTTGCCCAAGGTCACACTGCTAGTAAGTGTTAAGTGTCTGAGGCCAGATTTGAACTCAGGTCCATCTGACTCCAGGGCTGGTGCTCTATTCATATTGAGCCACCTAGCTGCCCCAACTTTAAACATCTTAAAGTGCTATATAAATGCTCGTGATGAAGATCATGATGACGAAGAAAGTGAAGATGATCATATAGCAGGGAAGATCAAGGTAGGCTTCATGGAAGAGGTGATATCAGAGATGGGTCTTGAAGGATAGGTAAGATTAGGGCAGGCAGAGAAAAGCGTATTCTACATAGCAAAGATGTGCAGGCATGGGTGAGAATGAACATGGTATTTTTAAGGAACATCATAAGGACTGGCTTTCAAGGAGTGTGTCTTGGTGAAATCCTTTCCCAACATCATTAGCTCATCATCCTGAGATATTCAGCAAGGAGACCTGGATGGGGAATCTAGAAGCCTGGCATCTATCACTGAAGAGCTATCTGACTTTCAACAAGTATTTCTGAAGCGCCTGAAGGTGAGGTGTGAGACAATGGGCAAGGTACTGAAGATACAAACATCAAAGTCAAACAGTCTTTTCTTTAAAGGGTAGCACATTCTTCTGAGGGGATACAACACATGACCAAGAAAGGGAGCTGTGATCATGACTATTCAAGGGATTGTAAATGGAGTCATAAGGGAGATTATCATGCCATTTTAGGATTGCATTTTCTATTGGGCAGTATAACCACTAGGAAACCTTTCCCACAGCAAATCACTTAAACTCTCTAGGTCTCCTTTCCTCATCTGCAAAAGTAGAATAATCTATGCCCTAACACAGGGAGTTATTGACAGAATTAAGTGAGATAATGGATATAAATGAACTTTGAGAAAAATAAAATATCATATACATATAAAAGATTATTGTATCATTTACTCCAACTTCTTATTGTCAGTGACACTTGAAATTATTATATTAGAATTTAATCGAGTTAGAATTGAATATCCACTATGCTTCCTGATCAGAATGTTTTACTTTACCATGAATTCTGCTGAGAAGAAGCTAGTAGAAATCAGTGGTTCTCAACCTTCCTAATGCCATGACCCTTTAATACAGTTCTTCATGTTGTAGTGACCCCCCCAACCATAAAATTATTTTCATTACTACTTCATAACTGTAATTTGCTACTGTTACAAATTGTAATGTAAATATCTGATATGCAGGATGTATTTTCATCATTACAAATTGAACATAACCTGCAGTTTGAGAACCACTGTAGTAGAGAGTATATTGGGTTGAGTCAGGAGAACCTAGGCTCACTCTTGCTTCTAATACAGATTAGCTTTGTGACCATGGGAAAGTCTTTTAACCTCTCAGTGTTCCAAGCAATTCTCCAAGATGGGAAGACTTTTTTGGTTATTCTAAAAGAAAATTATTGCCATATTTTATTTTTATATCATCTTCAATTTTTAAATAAACCCTTCCTCCCCCTAGCCAAGAGTTATCCATTGTAACAAAGATAAAAAGAAAGAAAAAGCAGTTCAGCAAAAGCAACTGATATATCAACTACACAAAAGGCAATAAATTACAAATGAGTTGTTGATCTGTCTTGGCAATGTGTGGTCTTCCACAATGAGAATCCCATACACTGATAGGATTACAAGTTTGGATTGCCTGATCACTCCCACATACTTTCATACAAACTTGGACACACACCCACAGCTACACACCCCCACACCCCCACACACACATCCCTGACTTAGAAGGTCAACAGGAAAACCTTCCAAAGCACATTTGATGTCATGTACAGAAAAAAATTTATAATATAACTGTCATATTTTATCTACCTTAAAATGTGATGTCTTCTTTACTTCAAAACAAAACAGACAAAACAAAAAACAAACAAACAAACAAAAAAACCCAGACTCATTTTACAGCTATTTCCCATTGGAAATTCCCACTAGGAGCTGTCCACAGCTGAAGTTCATTCAGAGCATGAAGTGTGGATTTAGCACCAAAACACCTGGTTCCCAAGGATGCTGGTATGCATACTCACTTCATTGAATGAATCCGGGTATGTATGAAGTTAAAAAAAAAATTTCAATGAACAAAAATCTATTTTCTCTCCTTCACACCCCATTCCCCACGTTATAGGAAAATAAAAACCAAGCCTTAATATGTATAGTTAAGCAAAGCAAATTTCCATATTGACCATGTACAAAAAATATCTCTCCTTCTGTACACAGTCACCTGTCTGTCAGGATGTGGGTAACATTTTTCATAATGTTTCTCTGGAATTCTGTTTGGTCACAACTATATGAACTTTTGTAGCAGCCTAAGCTTGTTTCAGTCATTGGTTTCTTAAACTACTGCTTGACTTTGGACCGTGTTTTTGCAGTTTGCTCCCCTTGGATCTCATCACCTTCTCATGACTCATCTTTTGTTCCTCCAATCCTAGACTCACTTCCTGCCTCTGGCCCCGATTTGCTTGTTATCTTCTGCTAACTGCTCTGATGACTGATCTTTTTTCTCTCTTGATGACCCACTTCTTGTTTCTAACCTTTCAGAGCCTGAGATGTTGAAGTTGTGGATTGTCCTACCAGCCTTCTGACACCACTGTCCTCAATAGTCTTGCACTAGGTTCCAAAACCAAGGGGAAGAACCCTATTCCCAATCCCACCATTCCCTGGTTTACATTCATGTATCCAGAAAGGATCATTCTGTGACTGCTTTGTATGTCATTCATGTACAGTTTCAAGAGAACTTCACATCATTATCCATTATCCAAACGAAAGCCTCCTTTTCTGATTAAAGGTATATTTCTTGGGCTTTTGAAGAAGATATTCATTTCTGGGCTTGTGGGGGTTTTATTTGACTTGCTATTCCTGGCAGGAAATTTCTCATCAATGCATGAGTGTAGGCTTCTAATTGGATGAGGATGTGGAATTTCTGGTTCAGTTTCTTTTCAGAAAGAAGACCTTTAGTTTTATAGGTTGGAGATGTATTTAAGCAAGGTCCGTTTTTCTTCTGCAGATCTTGGTGCTATTTGAAAATGATTGTAAAATGAGAGAAAATGTTCTGGCTTCTTGAGAATTGTTCTGTGGTTCTAACAGCTTTAACCCCCTCTCAACCCCCATACTCTGTTTACTTATATTCTCCTGAGACAAAATGCTAAGACTCTGGCAGGATATGTATTTCATATATATGTATGTATATATCTGTATATATGTACATATATGCATGTGTATACCTATATTGTGTATACATATACTTTCCCCATTGCTTTTAAAGAATAAATAAAATAAAATCCCATGACCACTAACTGTAGTACTTCCCACATTTGATATTCCTTGCTTCCACAAATCTTTTGGTTTTGTATCAAAACAAGTTAATTGCAAAATAAATTTTTGTTTAGTCTGTGAAAATGTAGGCAATTCCTCTTTTTATGGCTAGAATAATAACAACCCCTACATCCATATAATGTTTTTCAATAATAAGGCATTCTTATAATCATGATCTCATTTAATGCTTCTCCATAATTAGAGTTGGATGGGATCTTAGAAATGATCAAATTAAAACTCATCATTTTAGAGAGGAGAACACTGGGAGATAGGTAAAGTTGCTTAACTGAAATTCACAAAGTCTGTAAGAAGCTGAGCCAAGATTCAAACCCACTGCTTCTGGCTTTTGATTCATTACTCTTTCCACTATATTATGCTGCCTCTAAGTTGATTTGACTTTGTCAAAGTTTTGGAACTTGTAGATGGCAAAGCCAGGATCAGAACCTAAGTTCTCAACTTTCAGTTCAACGATTTTATTACTAGAACACCTGGATTGGGATATTTCATCAAATTTTAGTAATAAATTTAGTAGAATGCATTTTATACCAAGGAATAAGATCCTGTGGGTATGGAGCTCCAGTTGTTAATTTTTTTTGTGCTAGAATAGAAGCTCTTTGAGGACAGAGTATCATGTTCTCAGTTTTGGCCTCTAGGTGGCACAGTGGATAGAGTCCTGGGCCTGGAGTCAGGAAGACCTGAGTTCAGATTTCACCTTAGACATTTAGCTAGCTGTGTGACCCTGGGCAAGTCACTTAACCTCTGTTTGCTTAGTTTCCTTAATTATAAAATGGGGATAATAATAGCTATATCCCAGGGTTGTTGTAAGGATCAAATGAGATAATATTTGTAAAGCACCCAGCACACCACCTGGAACATAGTAGACTTATAAATGCTTTCCTTCCTTCCTTCCTTCCTTCCTTCCTTCCTTCCTTCCTTCCTTCCTTCCTTCCTTCCTTCCTTTCTTCCTTCCTTCCTTCCTTCCTTCCTCCTCTCCTCCCTCCCTCCCTCCCTACCAGAGTGAGCATCAAAGTGCCTGGCCTATTTTAAGTTTTTAGTAAATGCTTATTGACTAATGTTCATGGAAGAAGAAGTTAGGAATGCCCAATATCATAAAGTTATCAGTAGAAGAGCCTGGGTGTCTGAGAAGGTAAGGAGAGAAGGTGAAAGAGGGTAGGGGAAACTGGGAAGGTGACAGGGAAGGGCATTAAAGACAAACATCACCTCATTCCCCATTTTGCTAAAAATCATCCCTGGTGTGGGGTTAAGTGCCCCACTTTCTTAAAAACAGACTTGGAAATTTTCCCAGATTGCACATCTGTTAATGCCTTGCAACTTTCATGTCAGAGAAGGAAGGCCAAAGGGAGAGCATCGAGGGGGATGAGTGAACTCTTCCCTCTGTCTTTGCTGCTACAACACACACCTGGCTCATGCTCCCCCTCCCTTTATACCCCCCACCTCCAAAGCCATCTGGCCCAAGACCATCTGCACTGTCAGTGGGAGCTCTCAGAAATGGTCTCTGTAGCCTTTCTGTCTATTTGGATGCTTAACTTTTTACTTGGCTATTCTAATAGGCTCCAGAAGATCAGGGGGTTCCCCCACAGAGGCAGGGCTGCTAAATTCAGACTCCCAAAATGAATAAATTGGAGGGAATCTATAACACTGGGGAAAGGTATAAGAATATCATTGTGTCTCAGCAACTTCTCAAGAGTTTCTTTAGCATAACCCTGCCCTAAGTCAGAGTTTCAGAGTTTCAATTAGAGAAAGTGAAATTATGGGTTTTCCTCTCATTCAAGTGGTGTGGCTAGGGACATTTCTCCAAGGCGGGAGAGGAGGGAGAGAGAATGAGCACTATGGTGTGATTGCATTCAAAATAATTTTCTCCCCCAGCCTAGGCTTCTTGGAGGAAGTGATCAGAAAAGGGAAGCATTTAATTTCCTGGGTAAGTAATAGGTCCTGTCTCATCCATCCAATCAATGAGTCCATCAATTATTCTCAGTAAATGATTTTTTACACCCAACCCAGCTCAGAGCATTGGCCTGAACCCAGGATAGGAGATGGAGGAGGGGGTAGGGAGGTTCCAATCAATGCTAGATTGGCGAGCAAAGCACAGAACCCACAACTGGAGAATAGTGTGTTAGCAGCAGTATTCAAAAACACTAAACTCTTGATGGAGAAGCAAAATATTTCCTTTGATTTACTACCAGTACAAGGAACATCTGTGGGAGACCAGAATGGCCTTCTGTGCCCCAGGAAGCTGGAGAAAGTAACTACCTCATGATTCTGCTGCCTTATAGGCAAAGGGTTTAGCTAGAATCATCTGCATCCCAACCTGAGATGCTGTGGGGACGAGGTCACAGAAAGCATGACAAGGAAAAAAGGGTAGCTAGCTGATGCTAAAAAAAATGATCTGGACATACATAGCTAGCTAGCTGGAACACTAATTAAGTGCTTACTATGTGCCAGATACTGCTAAGCACCAAAGAACACAAATACTGTACAAGCAAATAAGACAGTGCCTACTTTCAAGGGGTTTACATTGCATTGGAAAAATAACATATAAAATGAGGGTATACTGGAGATGTAGCAAATCAGAGGTCGCTAAATCTATAGTTGTTGTTTTTCTCAGTTCTCACCTTGCTTGGCATCTGACACTGCTGGCTGCCCTTCTTGTTGCTCAGTTGTGTTTTCAATTGTGTCCAGTTCTTTATGACCCAATTTGGGATTTTCTTGGCAAAGTTTCTTATAGGGTTAATAGGCCTATGTAACCATGTGTTCCCTTTTTGCCTTGGAACATGGGCCTTGTTCCCAGGTCTAAAAGTACACAGGTATTTCAATCAGGGATGTCTTGTTCCCTTGAGTTCCAGCCCAGTTCACAGCTGTGACTCTTCCTGAGTTGCACAGAGCCTATATTCAAGGAGATTTATATTCTCTTGGGGGAGGAGTTTACTTAGGAAAAAGCTTGCTTAGGGAGGCTTGCTTGTAGGAGGCCTTCCTAAGGCTTTCACACCTTTTGGTACTGTGTCAATTAGGCACTGAGTCACATGGGTTGTGATGCCTTCTGGCTCTGAGCATATTAATTGAAAACGATACATGCATATACATATATGTATATGTGTATATATACATATACATATATGTGCATAAACACATATAAACATATATGTGGAGGTTGGTATTTTACTTTGGGACTCACTCATGAGAAGAATTTCTTTGTTATATGGCCAGGAGGGACTCTGAGTAGCTGTTGTTAAGGGTCCCCCAAAACAGCTTTGTGAACCCAAATGTTGGTGCTCTCTGGTCTGGTGATTATGTGTCTATTACTTTGTTTAGACAGTTGGAGCCCTGTCTATTGGATTCTTTCTTGGACACTCACTTCTTTTACTTATCTGTCTGCATTGTTTAATTAAAGTAAGATTGTTAATTCCTTTGTAGCTGTCTTTCCTTTAGAAAAGTATGTCAAAGAACTGCTAGCAGTCCTCCTGTGGGCTGGTGTTATTGGTCTTACACCTCCACAGCAGCTGCAAGTACCATTGATGGTTATACTTCTCCAGATCATTTTCCAGATGAGGAAACAGAGACAAACATTGTTAAGTGCCTTCCCTGGGGTCACACAGCTAGGAAGCGTCTGAGACCAGATTTGCACTCGTGAAGAAGAGTCTTCCTAATTCCAAGTCCTGTGTTCTATCTGCTTCACCACTGTGTTGCTGGCATTGGACACCCTTACTTTCTGGATAGCTTCTCTACTCTCATATTTTGTGACACTGCTCCCTCTCTCTTGGTTATCCTCTGTCATTTCAGTCCTTATCAGTTGCTTTGCTAGGTCATTCTGTGCTTATCTTCCACATCCTACCCCTTAATAGTAGGTATATCCCCAAGGTTTTGTCCTTAAATCCTTTCTTGCTCTTCACTCTTTGAGTGATGTCACTAATTCCATGGATTCAAGATAGTCTTTATGCTAATAACTAGGCTATATCCAGCCCTATTCTCTCTCTTGAGCTCCTGTCCTTTATCATGTTTCCCACTGGCTATTCCACAGACCCTTCAAACTCAAAATGACCAAAATAAAATTTATAATAATTCCCCCCCCCAATCTATGTATCTTCTAAATTTTCCTGTTTTGTTTGAGGGCACCACCATGCTTTCAGGTATCCAGGTGGTCAACATTGGGATCATCCATGGCTCTTTACTCTTCTTCATTCACCATATCCAATCCAATCCAGTCCAGTCCAATCCAATCCAATCCAATCCAATCCTAATCTAATCAGTGGCAAAATCGTACTGTGCCTACTTTCACAACTTCTTTGACAAGTGTCCCTTTCTTTCCTGTCACACAGCCACCATTGTAGTCCAAACTTCTGTCATTTTTTGTCTGGACAATTGCAACAGTCTCCTTCTTGTTTCCCTGCCTTGATCTTTCCTGTATACATTCACTAAAGTGATATTCCTAGAATATCTTTGACCATTTCACCACCCTTCTTAAAAGTACTACAATGACTTGCTGCTGCCTTTAAAATAAAAGACAAACTCCCATGCTTGACATTGGAAGCCCTTTCTAACCTCTCTCCAATCTATCTTGTTTGTCTTATTTCACCTTGTTTCCTTTCCCCCTCTGGAAAATCCAACCAAAATGTTTTATCTTCGTTGTTCCTCGCACATAACCTTCCACCTCTAATCTCTGTGCCTTTACGTAGGCTGTTCCTCTGTTTGCCATATACTCCTTCCTCACCTCTAACATTGGGATCTATAAACACCTTCAAGCTTCAGCTCAAGTGCCACCTCCTACAGGAAGACTTTCCTGATCTCTACCCCCACTCCCCACAAACCCAATTTTTTACATCTGTCTTGTACTTTCCATCTACATATATAGATGCACTTTGAATTTCCCAGTAGAATGCTTCTTGAGCATAGGAAGTATTTCGTTTTTATTACTGTTACTCTATAGTCTATTTAACACTACCTTACACATAGTTGGCACTTAATACATGTTTACTGCTTATTATGAGATTATTATTTTTTTAATTTTATTTTTTAAAATTTTTTTATTGACTTGTTTGTTTACTTTTAGTTTACAATATTCAGTTCCAGAATCACATGAGTTTCAGATTTTTCTCCCCTTCCTCCCCACCCCACAACCGCCATGGTGGCATACAATCATGTATATGATCTGCAAACTCTTTCACATTGTACAATAGTCTGGTTGTATAGGTGTTATAGACAATGGAGCGAACAATGAGAAAAGAGAAACAAAAAGCAAACATAGAAAAGAGTGATAGCATGTATTGCTTCAATCTCCATTTAACCTCTGGTCTTTCTGGGTCTTTCTCTGAATGTAGACATTTCCTTCTGTCCTGAGACTTGTAGAGTTGTCTTTTAACTGTGCGCTGCTGAGAGGAGTCCAGTTTTTCAAAGTTGGTCATCACACATACGATGTATCTGTGACTGTGTACAAATTTTTCCTGGCTCCGCTCCTCTCACTTAGCATCAATTCGTATAAGCCTCTCCAGGTAATTATGAAGTCCATCTCCTTCCCATTTCTTATAGCACAATACTATTCCATCACATTCATATACCATAACTTATTCAGCCATTCCCCAATTGATGGCCATCCCTTAAATTTCCAGTTTTTTGCCACCACAAAGAGAGCTGCCATAAATATTTTTGTACATATGGGACCTTTTCCAACTTCTATGATCTCTTTGGG
>CM053595.1:91469117-91494394 GCA_028646575.1 Pseudocheirus occidentalis
TTTACGAAATATGGCATTCCATTCCCTCCAATCTTTTAATGTAACAGCTGCCAAATCCTGTGTAATCCTGACTGTAGTTACACAATATTTGAATTGCTTCTTTTCAGTTGCATTCAGTATTTTCTCCTTGACTTTGTAGCTCTGGAATTTGGCTACAATATTTCTTGGAGTTTTCAATTTGGGATCTCTTTCAGGAGGAGATCAGTGGATTCTTTCAATAACCATTTCTCCCTCTGATTCTAGGACCTCTGGACAGTTCTCTTTAACAATCTCTTGGAGGATGCTGATCAGACTGGTTTTTTCATCATGGCTTTCTGGTGGGCTGATAATTCTTAGGTTATCTCTCCTGGACCTGTTTTCCAGGTCAGTTGTTTTTTGAGTGAGATACTTTACACTTTCTTCTAATTTTTCAATCTTTATGTTTTGTTTGACTGACTCTTTTTGCATCATAGAGTCCTTAGCTTCAGTTTGTCTGATTCTAATTTTTAGTGCATTATTTTCCACAGGTAGTTTTTGGAGTTCCTTTTCCATATGTTCATTTTTCATTTTTAGGGGGGTATTTTCTCCAGTTAGATTTTGGACCTCCTGTCCTAGTTCTCCAATTTTGCTTTTCAAAGATTTGATTTCTTCAGTGAGATTTTTTTTTTCCAATTTGGTCACTACCTCTCTGATTTCATTTTTAAAATCTCTTTTGAGATCCTCCAAGAAGGCTCTTTGGGCTCAAGACCAGTTTGCGTTTCCTTCTGTGATCTCCAGTGTGAATATAGAGTCCCTGTTGCCTTCTGAATTTGTTTGTTCTTGCTCACTATAAAAATATTTGATGGTCCTAGCCTTTACAGTTTCCTTCTTCCACATTGTGAGTGCCTATGTCCTGGATTTTGGGAGTGGATATCTGCATCTGTGGTGCCGGAGTCTTGAGCTTCTCAGGCTGGGAGGTAGGGGCTTGGTAGCTGTAAGCTCTGAGTGTGTAGCCTGAGGCCAATACCAAGACTTTCAACATTCCCCTGAGTTACCCTGAGGCTTACAGAGTAACTTGTGGGGGTCAGATGGTCTAGCTCCTTCAGGTTTCAGAGTCTGTGTCCCTGAGCTGCGGCTCAAGCAGGCTCAGAACTGGCTACAGGTGAAGGTCCAAGTCAGAGCTGTTGTTTGCTGATTGGCCTGGTGCTGCTAAATTGGCTATTCTTGGTAGGGCTTGCTGGCTCCACCCTACTGGGCTTAGACTCTGTATTGTCTTCTTTCCCCTTTCCTGAGCTGTGCCCAAGCCTGAGGCTGTTTCCACCGATTCAAGATTTTACTCTGGTTGAAACATTTAATTCCAAACTTTTCTGGATCTGGGAGGGGGATCAGAGCCACTAAACTTTATTCCTCCATCTTGGCTTCTGGAAGTATGGGTGTATAAGTTTAAACATCCAGATTGCCCCCACAGAACCTGCGAACCCTGCTGTGGGCCCTGAGTTTTTTCCTACCTGGTTCGATGATCATCTGTCCTCTTGTGAGATGGCCAGGCTGGTTGAGTCTGCTGGCTGGCTGGCTGGGGCTTCTTCTCTGTCTGCTGTTCTCTACTCTCCACTCCACGTTGGCGCGACTTCCTTTTGCTCAGCGTTCTCCTTACCCCAACCTGAGTAGGCACTTTGCTGGGCTGGGAATCCACCTCAGTCTCAGAATGGGTTCTGTTGCTCTTGAATTCATTCAGATTCACTTTTTGGCCTTTAGGGATAGAATGACCCCTGCTGTGGCTGCAGCTTTTCCCAACCACCCTGGGGTCAGGCGTGGTTTTGGGCTGGGCTGGCCTTGGCTCCTGGCCTGTTCTGATGGGCCCCTCCTACTGCACAGCCCTCAGCGAGGGACATGTTTTCTGTATTTTTGTGGATTTTGGAGCCCTAAAATTTGTTCAGAGTCGTATTTTATTTGTATTTAAGGTGGCTGTGTGGGAGCCATGGAACTCTGCTGCTTCTATGCTGCCGTCTTGGCTCTGCCCCATTATGAGATTATTAAGAAAGAGTTTTGCTGGACCAGAATTTTACCAAAAATTGAGTAAGAAGAAGAGGTTGGAGCATGTTTGAGAAATTGTGAAACACAAATGATGATTGATTAGTTCTGTTCACTCAACAAGTATTTATCAGTTCTAGGCACTCTGAAATATATGAGAAGAATAACAGACATTTTCCTTGCTTGCCTGAAGTTCCTTACTAATTTTTTTTAACCAGACTTTTGACTTCATTGGCATGAGAATTCCCCTGCATGAAAACTCCCGCTATCATTGCATGGCTCTGTCCCTCCTAGTCAAGAGTCAGCTGAGGGCATGAAAGCTGAAGGCCTTGCCCAACATTACACATCCAGTGTACCTCAGCTGAAGGACCGGACCCCACATCTTCCTGGCTCCAAAGTCAGCTCCCTCCCCCCACTCTCCACTCTGTTTCTCCCATCTCTCTAATGCTCTTCTCGCAGCAGCAGGTGAAGTAGTGCAGATAGGATCTTCATTTTACAGAGGAGGGAACTGAGAACTAGAGAAGCTTCTTGATCTGCCTAGGCTCACACATTCTATAAGAGACAGAGCTGCTATCCAATTCAAGTGTCTTCTGACTATACCAAGCTGTAGTCACACAAATATGAACTAATTAGATACTGACGTAAAAGACTTACAGTGAAGTGCCAAAGCACATGATATTGAATACAGTAAAAATGCAATAATAGTTGAGGAAAGCAATGGGGTTTTAAAGTCTTCGGGAAAGGACTCACAAAAGAGGCAGGACTTTGGAGCTGTGTCTTAGTGATGAGCTGGATTTAGTTGGCCTGAGACGTTGGCAGGAGGGTCTCTTGAGAGGAGAAGCAGTTGACTCTTACTTCCCACTCTAGTCGTTTTCCTGTTGAGTTCAGTGATTGGGGGCTAGAAGATTTTTTGGAAGGTCAAGGTTCAGACTGATAGGGACTGAATTGTCGTCTCTCTTGCTCTTAAACTGTTCTGAATTCTATTTGCTCCCTATAGAGAATAAGAGAAAGGGTGGAGGGGGGAAAGAAAAGCATGGATGGAGTCTGAGACATTCCTGAAGCTCTGGGTAGTCCTGGGTCATGGCACTGGTTGGCTCAGCCCAGGTGCATGGAGAATGACAGATCCCCAGGGCATCCTACTGAGTAGACTGCTAATTTATTTCTTTGTGTTTCCTAGTCTGGGTATCTTTTACACAAGCTGTTCCAGAATAAATTTGTTTGTCCATAGAATAAACCCCTGCTGCCCAAGGTAGGGTTGTTGAGGTATACGGAAAAAGTCTGTGCTTGGGGTGGCAGAGAGGGAGGGAGTAGGGAATAAAGTTGCCCAATACCAAAATAGATCTGTTTCCCCAGCCTTTTTCTCCCTCACTCCATGGGATCACAGTAGATGCTCTTTCTTTTCCTTTCCAACAATAATGATTCTGTCAATACCCTCCAGGGGAATCTTTATGTGAAGACAGTGAGATTTTCTTTTCATTGTTATCGACTCTCCTACCAGTTAAAATATATTTTAGCCAAAGTAAACCATTCAAATAGACCATTAAGGTGTATTTATGAGAATCAGGCAGGACTCCTTGAACTAGCTCCAGTCTCTGCCATTTCTAACAAGGGGAAAGCTCTCCACATTAAAGATGGTAGAAAGTAAAGTCAAAGGCAGGGCAAGAAATTGGGTATGAGCTAAAGAGTGGGCCCTGCATTGCAATCACAGATACGTTTAAATTGTCCTTATATTAGGAATTCTTGACAGCAGTCTGCATCATTACACTGAAAGTGCATCGCTAAGCAAGAGCCTCACCTGAGTGGTCCTCAGGGCAGAATTAATGAATTGGAGGGGTTTCCAGGAATTAGGATTGTGCACTTGAATGCATTTTCCATTGCAAGTACAGGTCAAATCCCATTAAAATGAACTCCACGGGGCATCCAAATTTTTTCTTTTTTCTTTTTTAAATAACAAGCATGTTCTATCTAATGTTAGTGTTTCCATGGTCCTTAGGTAAAACAATGTAACAGAGGGATGGTTAGTTCTATAGGAATTTTAGCACTCAGACTTATAATAGATATTAGAGATCATCTAAACCAACCCCTTCTTTTTACAGATGAAGAAACTGAAGCCCAGGGAGCGAAAATGACTTGCCTAAGGTCACAAATATAATAAGAAGCAGAACTGGCATCGAACTCAGGTATAGGAAGAAAGGAAGGAAATAATTGATCATTAAGTGCTTACCCCATGCCAGACACTGTTCTAAGCATTTTACAAATATCATTCCATTTGAACCTCACAATAATTCTGGGAGGCAGTTGCTATTATTATCCACATTTTATAATTTGGGAAAACTGAAGGTTAAGTGATTTTCTCAGGGTTACAGAGCCAATAAATGTCTAAGGTTGTATTTGAACTCAGGTCTTCCTGACTCCAGATCTAGAATTCAATCCACTGTACTGCCTACCTGCCTAATCAGATCATAGAAGGTGATTTTAAGATTTTTTTTAAAACTGAAAGACACCATAGGGGTGATGTAACCCAATTTCATTCTATAGATGAGAAAACTAGAAAACTTAGACTTGGAGAAATGATGTCAACTTGCCTGAGGTCATATAAGGAGAAAATAGCAGCACCCTTCTTAAACTCAGGACCTCTAAATCCAAATTCAGTATTCCTTCCACTGCACCACACACAGGAACAAAGCTTAGCAAAGAGCTCCTCTTATGGGAGCCCAAGACATTATAGGCATTCAGGATGTGAAGGCAAGGTCTAGTTATGGTATCTTAATGATACAGGTTGCAGTAATGCATGGGGGGGGCATACTTGTGTTGGAATTTCATTTTTACACACCAAATATCAATGTCATAGTTGGTGCTTGGAAATTATGATATAACAATAGTATTGACTAGAAATCAGGAGTTCTAGTCCCTGCTTCACCACAAGTTTGCTGGGTAACTTGAAGAAGTCACTTGACTTCTCTGGGTTTCTACATCTTTTTCTGTCTAAAAGATAATAATCCCTGACCTGGCTACTTCACTTAGATTGTTGTGAGAATCAAATAACATTACCATTGTGAAAGTATTCAAAAAGTTCAGGTATCATTCACATGCAAGGTATTTTTGCCATCACTCAGCTTTGTTGCTAGAATCACTACCTAGTCCTAGGTGATGTGGGGCTTGGGGTAGAAGACCAGAGCTTGGGCACTTGGCCTCCTCATCTCTGGGAAGCCTGCTGCCAAGTGGAACAGTAAATTAGCAAGCAATAGTTCCTTTTAGAGGCAAACCTGCTCTGTAAATGTTACCAGTTGGATGACAGAGTGACTGATGAGGCGCTCTGCAGGGCAAGAAGTACAGAGATCCAGTAGTGTTTTTCATTTCTCTGCTTTAGCAGTCCTTTCAGGTAGAAGAAGTAGGTGACTACATACATTACATGGGTGGAGAGGTACCAGGAAGGTCCCCCCTGACCCGAAGTGCCTCCCTCCTCATCTGTCAGTGCCTCCTTAAGAGAGTAACTCCTTTAGTTTTCAAAGGATTCCAGAGAGACTCAGATTTAGAGTTGGAAGACTGCATAGACCATTGAATCTAATGTACTTATTTTGTATATGAGGAATCTGAAGGCCAGAGAGATGAATGTCTTAATAAACATTACACAACTGGTAAGTGTTTGAGGTGGGATTTGAACCTGGGTCTTCCTGACTCAAATCCAGTGCCCTATCCACTTCACTATGCTGTAATTCAGTAAAGTTCTTTGTTCTTCCACTAGAATATCAGTATCTCCAAATTAGGTGCTACCTTAAACCATCATGGGGCATAGACATTTCTCAGGAGGGATAGCTGAGGGCAAGAGTCCTAGGCAACGTGACATTTGAACAGTGTTTTTTTGAGGATGCAAGTAAGGACCAAAGGGCAGGGTCATCAGAGGAGGTTCAGAGCTAGGGTTAGGAGGGAACAGGAAAGAACAGCATCATCACTAATGTAGATGGTGAGAGTAGAGGCAGGTCTCTGCCTCTTTGATACTACTAATATTCAAAGAGAGAATCTGACTTAGTTGTAACTAAGAGATATTATAGAGCAATGGATAAAGGGTTAGCTTAAGAGTCAAGAACACCTGGGTTCAAAGTCCTGACTTTTGACACATACTAAGTGTGTGATCTTAGGCATGTCACCTAACCTCTTAGTGCCTCAGGAAGCTAACATTATAAGTTGTAGAATAGGGACAAATCTGAATCAAGATAGGTTGTTTCTTTACTGAAGAACTCACTATCCCAATGAAATCACAGGTATACATCCTTATAGATATAAGTAATAGAATAATTTAGGGATAAATGTGGGCCACCTAGAGTCATAAAACCTGTGTTTTTGTCTCAGCTCCAACATTTAATAACTATGTGAGTATGGGAAGTCACTTTTACCTCAGTTTCCCCATGTGTAAAATGGAGATATTCACAATAATAACACATTTCACAGGGCCATTGTGAAAAAAGTGCTCTGAAAATCTTCAAAGAAATTTGAGGGGCTATTATAAGGAAGAACCAACATACTTAAGTTATTAAATTTGAGGAGATGAAACCCTCTGTATCAATATAAACCCGACTATGCTAATTATAAAATTTATGCAACTATCTACTCATTAGAACAGGTGCCTTAAGAACATCTCATAGAAAGAAAACACTTGGTTCATTCAGTTTCTCTTATTGTACCTATTTAAAAGCAATTACACTGAACTTCTTTGAAAACATTCCTTTCGTTTTGTGGGTGATACCATATGCTACCAGAAATCAGGCTAGAGAGGCGGTGTGGCATGATGGAAGGCATGCCAGATCCAGAGTTAGCTCTGGGTTTGAATCCTGATGTCAGTGCTCAAGAGCTGGATCAACATAAGCAAGTTGCTCTATCTTTGTGAGACTCAGTTTCCTTTTCTGTAAAGATATGGATATCTACCCTACCAGACTCGCTCTATTATTGTGGGAAAAGGATTCATAGAATCATAGTTTTAGAGCTAGAAGAGAACCTTAGAGACTATCTAGTCCAAATTCCTCACTTCATAGATGAGGTAACTAAGATCCAGGGAGGTAAGATTTGAACCCAGTGCTCTGGACATTACAGTGACTTTGTAAAACTCAAAATCTCACAGAAATGGGAATGATCCTAGAGGGATGGATTGCCAGGGGTACAGAACCTGTGGCCTCAAGACTACATGTGGCCACACTTTCTAGGTCCTCAAGTGTGGCCTTTTAACTGAATCCAAACTTCACAGAACAAATCCCCTTAATAAAATAGTTTGTTCCATAAAACTTGGACTCATTCAAAAGGTTGCACCCAAGGATCTACAAGGTTATATGTGGCCTGGAGGCCACAAGTTCCCCACTCCTAGACAGAGTCCTATAACACTATAATTAGGCAGAGTTCTATTATACCATATTTTTATGGAAAAAGTAGAGGCTGGCCCCCATCAAGAGAGAAAAAGGGAGAAATAGTCTTGGAGGAGAATGAGCTTTTGAGAAATGAAGATCTGAGAATCCAGGCAAAGGACAGTCATTAAGGCAGACAGTCACTGGAGTTCTTTTCTGCCACCTGGGCTACAAGGGGGAGATTTATTACCTGAATTTACATCTTTATGTGTCAACATGTGAATGAGTCTCTTGTTAAAAAACATGCTTTATTATGTTCAGACAACTCTAACCCATTTAAATCATAAAAACTATGAGGCAGTTCTCTCTTGGCCTCCAAATTCTCCAGCTCAAGCCAAACATCCCAGACGTGAGATTATTCTCCATCCAGGAAAGCAGCAGAGAAAGAGAGTTGTGCTTTTTCAGTGGAATCAGGATGAGTCCCATTTTGTTAACCACATAATTTTTCTCCTTCTTTAGCACATAGCACAACATCCATCTTATTCCATATAAGGCGAGGTGGCAGAGTGGAGAGCTCTTTACAGACCTTGTCTGTAAGACAAGGAGACCTGGGTCCAAGCCCAGACTCCTCCACTTAGGAGCTATGTGGCTGTGGGTCTTATTGTTCCTATTTGGAAAATAAGGATAATAACAATCCTACCTCACAGGAGTGAAGTGAGGGTTAAATGAGATATTATAAGTATAGCACTGTATAAATATAAATGTTTCATATGTATAGGTATATGCTTTATACCTATTCTATATTTATAGGTATAAATATATAGTTTATAGGCATGCAACTTAGAAAATTGTGTGTAAAGTACAAAGGCATTTCTTTCTGTCTTTTCTGAGTATGCCTCATCTTTCTGTCTTGTGTTATGCCCTCCAGAAAAACCTTTTCAATTCAGATGACACAAATTTGGGCAAGGCCTAGGATTAGAATTTAAAATCATTTTTCTATTGGGAGGGGAGAGTGAAATTTTGCTAAGCAGACAAATAGTATGTAAGTGAACAAGTACTCAAAAGGCATGTTTAACCTAGTTAAGGAAATAACCCTATTTTCAAGCACATTCAAACACTTAGAAGGTAGCATTTACAAGCAAATACTTGGTAGGCTAATTAGAAAACATTCTTATATGCTCATTAAAGAAGGTTCCCTATGGATGGCAAATCTTCCATAGCCTCATTAGGTTTGTTATACACACTTAAAGAAATAAAGCTACATCTATTCAAAAATAATTTTATCATTCCAACTTGTTACTAAATCAGATGACTCTGCTTTCCGGGTTGTTCCAATTTAGTAAGGCAGTAATAGACACTTACTTCTTTTGTATAGGCAGCTGTGTGGTTCACTGGATGGAGTGCTGGGTCTGGAGTTACCAAGACCTGAGTTCAAAATCCGCTTCAGACACTTGCTAAGTGGGCCAGCCAGTCAGCATCTTTTTGCCTTCGTTCCCTCGTCTGTCAAATGGAGGTGATAATAGCACCTACTTTGCAGCGCTGTTGTGAGATCAAAATAATACTTGTGATGCACTTTGCAAACCTTAAAGTACTATATGTAAATGTTAGCTTTCATTGTCATTGTCTCTGACCACTCCCATATAAGATATATTAGATATACATACCGTCTTGCCCAGGTACAGTAGAAGGGGATCACTCACAGTTGAACAATTTACATTTGAATATGTGGGAAATGAAAGCTCTCCATGACTGTTCCTAATTTTATCATCTGTTTCAGTGGCTAAGATGCTAACATGGTAACGACTGTTGTCTATTTCCATAACCTTGTCAATTGTTAAATTGTGCAGAACGGCAGGCCAGATCTGTACAGATTTATTCTCCTCTCCCTGGCAGGATTCATTCCTGCCCTGATGCTTTCTTTGGAAAGATGTGAGATATATTGGGAGCATCTCCTAGGGACGATCTGGATAGGTGCTTTGTTTCCAAATTGCAAGGACATGTTGGACTGCAGGGGGAAGGAAAGGGATCAGGAAATCACACTGAAGTCGAACAGTCTTTTCTGGGTCCTCCAAGAAGAGAGAGGCATCTGGCATTAGCTAAGGGTGGTTGGTTATGCTATCAGGGCAATGAGTTGCTAAGGGCTAATAAGGACAGTTTTAAAAAGTTAACAGGTCTGTCCCAAGCCCCCACCACCAGCCTAAAACTGCATATCCAAATCCAGTACCTATTCCTATTATTAGTCTTACATTCTTGAGAACTCAGTGGAAGTTGTTTTTTTTTTAACAGATGTCTTTTGTTTTTATATTATCTGTATCTTCCAATGTCTTTTACCCTCTCCTCAGAGAACTCTCCCTTACAACAAAGAATAAACAAGAGGGAAAATAAAATAACTCAATAAAACTAACCAACCTATCAAAAAAAGTCTGAAGAAGCAAAACAAAACAAGTAAAGAGACAGTGAGTAGTTTGCTTCAGTCTGCATTCAGACTCCATCATTCTTTCTCTGGATGTGCATAGCTTTTTCCATCATGAGTCTTTTGGAGTTGTCTTAGAACCTTGCATTGCTGAGAAGATTAAAGTCTATCAGAGTTAGTCATCACAGATACAACGTGTCTGTAATTGTGTACAATTGTTCCATGTTACATACCTTCTTACAGCTGCAAAGAAATGGAGTGGGAGTATTCTCATAAGTCTTGTCTAGGACCAAGATTATTCATTCTATATTCACAGAGTTCATTTTCAGTTTATTGATGCTATTACTCTTTCTATATTCTGCATTGTAGTCACAGTTATTTTCCTGGTTCTACTTCCTTCACTTTACATCAGTTTATATAAGTTTTCTACAATGAGAGCTTTTTTTTTTTTTTTTACTATGTTTCTAATCCATGGACTGGAAAACCAATTGGGTAAAGTTCATTTTGATGCTCACATTCTGCTTTCTGCCAGTTTTTTTTGGGGGGGGGCTTGTTTTTGCTCTTAGGATTGCCCAGTTCTGTAAATTAATGGAAGTTCTAGGGAAAGAGAAAAATTCCACCATCAAAGTGGTTTCCATCCTGCCACACTGAGCACGTTGATGAGTGTGAACCTTTACCTTTGCTTAATGGACTTTACTATCCCAGGAACTTTCACATTCACTATCCTACTGAATTCTTCCAGAACTCCTGAGAGTTAATGTATCAGGCACCCCCACTTAGTAGATGAGGAAACTCCTAAAACACTTGCACTCAGTTAAGTTGTCTTCTGTTTCTTGGTAACATCTGTTGTTTTTATTTTAGAATCTGTTCATTTCTCGCTCTTTCCTACCTGGCCCAAATGATTGCTCTCTGGTTAGAAACATAACCAATTAGAACTCAGAGGGAACTTTGTTGTTGCTCTTGCTGGTCAGTCATGTCCAGCTCTTCATGACTCCATTTGGGGTTTTCTTGGCAAGTTACTGAAGTGGTTTGCCATTTCCTTCTCCTCATTTGACAGATAAGAAAACTGAGGCAGACTAGGTGGGTTAAGTGACTTTTTCATGGGTCACATAGTTAGTAAATTTCTGAGGTCAGATTTGAATTCAAGAAGATGAGTTTTCCTGACTCCAAGCGCAGCACTCTATCAACTGTGCCACCTAACTGTCCCCCAAAGACAACTTAGAGAAAATTTTATCCAATTGCTCCTCCATTTCATAAAGGAGTATGCTGAGACCCAGCGATGGGATGCAGCTGGCTCAAGGTCACACAATGAGTTAATGATAGAGCCAGGACAAGTCTTGAGGGTTCAAATCTAGGGTTTCTTCTACCCCCCCCACTAGCATCTATTAATTAAAGGAGATACAAACATAGTATAGTGAAGAGAGTGTGAGATTTAGAATCAGAATATCAACGTTAAAATCCATAATCTGCCACTTGCTACCTGTGTAGCCTTGGGAAAGTCATTTAATCTCTCTGTGACTCAGTTTCCTTATCTGTAAGAGGAAGATGTTGCCCTAGATGACCTTTTGGGTCCTCTCCAGTTCTAAATCTATGAGCCTATTGGGAGGAGGAGAGTCAGTTTATATTAAACATACTATGTGCCAAGCATTGTGCTAAGTGCTTTACAAATATTATCTTACAATAACCTTGTAAGGTAAATTGTGTTGTTATTCCCATTTTACAATTAAGGAAACTGAGGCACAAAGAGATTAAGTGACTTACATAGGCTCATACAGTAAGTGTCTGAAGCTGGATGTGAACTTAGGTTTTCTTGACTCTGAGTCTAGTATTCTAGCCACTAAGCCACCTTGCTGCCTGTGAGGGTTCTAAGGGAAACAGGAGGGAAAATGGGAAAGCATTTGGGTTTTCCTTTCTTCTACTCCAAGCAAAATTGTGATTCTTGTTACTTGCTTGCTAAGTTCCTTTGATTTTAGTCAAACAAAACAAAACAAACATATTTCCGATTTTGAAGGCTTCCTCCAACTTGGAGGTCTTCAAACAAAAGCTGGGTAAGGACATGTTAAGTGTGGTATATAATGGAAAATTCTTTTTGTTTATGGGTTCAATTAGATGGCTTCGAAGTCCTTTGCAACTCTTCAGTTCTGTGATTGTATCACCTATGGGTGGGGGCAGCTAGGTGGTGCAGTGGATAGAGCATTAGGGCCTGGAATCAGGAAGACTCTTCCCGAGTTCAAATCTGGGCTCAGATACTTAGCAGCTGTGTAACTCTGGGCAAGTCACTTAACCCTGTTTGCCTCAGTTCCAGTAAAATCAGCTGGAAAAGGAAATGGCAAACCACTCTAGTGTCTTTGCCAAGAAAACCCAAAATGGGGTCATGAAGAGTCGAACATGACTGAAAAATGACTAAACAACAAAACCTATGGGTGCCACTGATCCAGAAGGAACCGAAAGACAGCTGGGAGTTCTTCTCATAATTTGTACTAAGCCAATGGGCTCAGCAGGGGTAACCCCTGAGATATACCAGGAAATTCCACTGAGAGCATTGCGGCAAAAAAGACCATTGAGGATCCCTTCACAGCCTGGGTTGAGGAATCACCCACCAGTCAAACCATCCCTGCCAGACATTATCCAGCATGGGGCTCCTAATGAAAAATTGCGGGGCTATTAGTGCTTAGCAAATTAAGGGCACTTCCATTTATTACCGTGC
Source organism: Pseudocheirus occidentalis (assembly GCA_028646575.1). Lineage (NCBI taxonomy): Eukaryota > Metazoa > Chordata > Mammalia > Diprotodontia > Pseudocheiridae > Pseudocheirus > Pseudocheirus occidentalis. Next base: position 91,481,560 of record CM053595.1, read on the forward strand.
TCCACTAAGGATGAGCATTAATTTTTTTTTCAAAGCAAATTCACTGGAAACAGACAGTTTAAAATTTATGCTTGTAATGATGGCTACATGGTCCATTAAGACCACCTCTAAGTGAGCTTAATTTGTAGCAGATAAATGTCCGTGTCTACATATTTTTCAACATAGTTTATGGTGCATCCTGCACAGCTGCGCCCAACTGATTAAATCCCCACAAAATTTAAATAGGAAACACATTACGTAGACAGTATTATATCCATTCATCATATACGCATTTTCAATTTAACTCTCTCTGCTGTGGGCCAGGAGGAGTTCTAAGGTTGGCTCCCTCCCAGTGTTGGTTTGCTCTGGTTTTCTGACTCTTTGCTTCCATGTGTCCTGGGGGGCTCACTTCCACCTCTGTGGCCTAGCACTCAGTGAAAGTTTTTGATGTAGAGAACATGAACTGATAAGCAAGGTGGCCAAACTCTGCCTGAGAGAACTTCAGGGCCTTCTGACTTCTTATCAAGGCTTCTTTGCTGTAGCTGTTCAGTTCATTAAAGCTCCAGGTCATGGGAATCCTCTTTCCTCAGTTGTCTTTGCCAGTGACTGAAGCTCAAAGGTCAGTGTACCATAATTTGTTATTCCTCCCTGCATAAATTACCTCTCCCCTTCAGAGGGATATATTAGTAGTGTCTATGGCCTTAAATGAGGGTGAAGCATAGCTTGGCATAACTTTAGACTTCTCAGAGGAAGACTTCCTGATATAGTGGAGAAAGCATTTGGTTTGGAGGCAGAACATCAGGGTTCGCTTCCCTGTCCTGCTATTTAATTTGTGTATAATCTCACACCAATCACTTATATTCTCTGATCCTCAGCTTTCTCTACTTCAGAAAGCTAGGACTATGCAAGGGAGGTTAGATTAAATCAAGGGTTCATATATTTTTATTTTTTTGCTTTTTTTCCTTTTAAACTTAATAATTTTTAGTTTTCACTATTCAGTTCCACAAGTTTTTGAGTTCCAAATTTTCTCCCCCTTCCTCCCCTCTCCCCTCCCCAATGGCATATAATCCAATAAAAGTTCTACATATACCTTCACATTAAACATATTTTCACAATAGTCAAGTTGTAAAGAATTATAACCAGTGGAATGAACCATGGGAAAGAAGAAACAAAACAAAAGAAGAAAACAAAACAAAACAAATAGTTTGATTCAATATGTATTCAGATTCCGTAATTCTTTCTCTGGATGTGGATAGCTTTTTCCATCATGAGTCTTTTGGAGTTGTCTCAGAACCTTGGATTGCTGAGAACAGTCAAGTCTATCAAATTTAGTCATCACAGATTCAATGTGTCTGTAATTGTGTACAATGTTCTCCTGATTCTGCTCCCCTCACTCAGCATCAATTCATGTAAGTGTTTCCAGGTTATTATGAAGTCCGTCTGCTCCTCATTTCTTATAGCACAATAGTATCCCATTACATTCATATATCACAAATTATTTAACCATTCCCCAATTGATGGGCATCCCCTTGATTTCCAGTTCTTTGCCACCACAAAAAGAACTGCTATAAATATTTTTGCACACATGATTCCTCTTCCCATTTATACAATCTCTTTGGGATACAGCCCTAGAAGTGGTATTGCTGGGTCAAAGGGTATGCATATTTTTGTAGCCCTTTGGGCATAGTTCCAGATTGCTCTCCAGAATGGTTAGATCAATTCACAACTCTACCAACAATGCATTAGTGTTCCAGTTTTCCCACATCTTCTCCAACATTTATAATTGTCCTATTTTGTCATGTTAGCCAATCTGACAGGTGAGATGTGGTAAATAAGAGTTCCTTTGATTTGCATTTCTCTAATCAATAATGATTTAGAGCATTTTTCATAAGATAAATCAAAGGTTCTTGATCTGGGATCTATGAGTTTGAAAAATATTTTGGTGACTATTTCAATATAATTGGTCTCTTATAAAAACATTCTTCTGAAAAGGCGAACATAGGCTTCATTAGGTTCCCCAAGAGGGCCAAGACAGTGAAAAGGTTAGAAACTACTAGACTAAATGAAATTTAAAGTCCCTTCCAGCTCTCAATTATTTGGATTTTATGATACAATGGAAAGAGTAAAGCTGGAATCAGAGGACTGGGGTTTGAATCAAGCTTAGTCTGCCACTTGCTCTCTGTGTTACCTTGGGTAAGTAGTTTCATTTCTCCATGACTCATTTTCCTCATATAAAATCAAGGGTCTGGACTAGATGACTTTTGAGGTCTTTTAAAGATTTAAATATTGATTGTAAGATTCTTTTTTACATCTTTAATGATCATGCTAAGTTCACATTTCTAGAGGGTTTTACAGTATATGGTGGCTAAATTGTTTTTCTCATGATACCTAGCAAAGAATAGATATCTAAATGTTTTTTTGAATGGAAGAATGGATAAATGATGACCCTGTGAGTTGGGAAAACCAAATATTTTTATGCCTCCATTTACAGATGAAGGAATGGAGGCATAAACAGGTCAAATGATCGGGCACTGGGCATGTTGCTGCTCCATTCTTACAATAGACAGGTACTATTATAACCATTTTACAGATGAAAATCTATACCATTGGAGGAACACAACTGAGAACACAATTGAGTGAAGCATTATAAATGGGATTCATTCTAGAGAAAGAAAATAACCCTACATCATTGGCCGAACCAGAATTTGACACTACAATTTTGGTGTTTTTTTTTTCTAACTTTGTTCCTTTAACTCTTTCTACTATAGCACATTCCTTGGTAACTCTGTACAGTGGGAAACCACAGAATCATAGAATTTAGAACTAGAAAGAATCTTGGAGATCAAACCCTGTATTTTACAGAGAAGGAAACAAATTCAGAGAAGTTATATAATTTTCCGAAAGCCACACAATGACCCAGTAGTGGTGTTTAGTATTTGCTTCTAGGTCAAACTAGAAGGTCATTTCTATCCTCTTTCCTTTTCTTGTTGGAAATTCAAAGAAGAAAAAGTGCTGGAAGAGTCTTAAAAGAGAGAGAAAAGGCTATGTCTCCTCATTTCCTCTTGTAGGCCACTGAGACAGTTCCTCACACTGTGGCCAATCATTTCTAACACAGCACCATCACTGTTGACCCAGCAGATGTTATTACATAATTTCAATAAGATTGTGTTAAAATTATATTTTGTTCTGGTTTCTTTGTCTACTCCATTTCCCTTTTTCATTAGTACAGTAAGTTTATAAGTAGCCAGTATAAAGTAACAATAGCAGGAAGTAAGATTATAAAGGGAAACCTAGTAGTCATGTACAGATGTTCTAAAGATCATAGGAGCATAATTTGCAAATAGGAAGTGCCCTAGTCCAGCAGATCAGGAAGTTCCTCTGTTTACTCCTGTAACAGTGATATCTTCCATAGTGTGAAATGTATCAAAAAAGATTTGTTGGGGCGGCTAGGTGGCGCAGTGAATAGAGCACCAGCCCTAGAGTCAGGAGGACCTGAGTTCAAATCAGACCTCACACACTTAACACACACATACTCAAAAAAACTAGCCGTGTGATCTTGGGCAAGTCACTTAACCCCAATTGCCCTACCTTCCCCTCTCCAAAAATAAAACAATTAAAAAAAAAAGATTTGTTGAATTCATTTGAAAAGTGAGGCCTGGCTATGACTGTTTCACTTTTTAGTCCAAGTGACAGGTTGTTGTTTTTAACCAGTTTATTTAAAAAAAAAATAAAGACACTTTTCAATATCCCTGCATTAAACCCTGCAGATTTCATAGACTTGTTTTATGTATGGATTTGGTCAAGGATCTCTCATAGGTCAGTAGAGGGTCACATACTTGGTGTGAGAAGGCTGGACTGCACAACAAACAAGAAATAACTCAGGACATTTATTATAAAGGATGTCATTAGAACACAAGAAAAAGTTATGCAACAATCATACAACAAGAATGAAAGCAGGAGAAAGAGATGCTTGATACTTGTCACCTGTGTGCTCCTGTGGTAACCATATAGCATTAAACAAGCATAAGAAAGACCTTTTTGGGGATGCCTCGTCATGAAGCTAGCAGAGTACATGGATAAGGGTAGCACAAAATGGGAAGGCAGAGCCAATCTGCAATCTCTGTCATTAGAGGAAGTGCATCACCAAGATCATGCTTCCACTGCAGTTTTAGATGATCGCTTTGCATTGTGAAAATGGATTTATGCATAGTAAGAGGTTAGATTTGGAGTCAAATTCTGACTCTGGCATTTAACAGCCATATGACAGAGTAATTCATTTAACCTTTGTAGCCTCAGTTTCTTCATCTACAAAATAGGACTAATAATACCTGTGGCATCTATTTTACAGAGTTGTTGTGAGGAAAGTGTTTCATAGTTGCCATAAGTTGCTATGTAAACAGGAGTGAGTGAATGAATCAATATGAGTTTTCATGAAAGGGATTTTTATGTTGGAAGTCAGTGATACAGATAGACTGCATTTAGTACAATAGATGTGGTCTAGAAGGAAAATTTTTGTCTAACATATTTGGGGAAAAGAAGAAGACATCTATTTTAAAATAATATTATGAATCCTTTTAGTGAGAATGTGCTTCTGATATATCTTTGGTATAAACGTCTTTCCTTCTAGATTTGTCATCTGCTTTGCTGCTCATGCCTATTCTTCCTCCTCGTTCTCTTCTTCACCTGGAATAGCATCCTCTGAACCAGACTTCCAGAGACCATGCTGCCCTTCCCTAGGGTGGGTTAATCCACTCAACTGTGGGTCTTTGTTCTGGGGATGAGTGGTTCTGAATGGCAAATGCATGAGTGGAAATTCATCTATCCCACTTTGTCTATTAAGCCCGGGACCAGGCTTTACTACATCTCCCCATTCATTCATTCACCATTTGCCCTGCCATCAGTTGCATATGCATTCCTCCAACTTTCCACTTCTTAATTTGAGCACACTAATCAATGCTGCAATTCCTTTTGGAAAGGGTAAGTCAATCAATTGTAATAAACATCACTATCTCTGTGGCTGTCCATAATAAACCTCCCTTCCTTGGACAACATATCCCAGTCAGGTCACTTTCTAGGAAAAGAAAACAAGGCTCAGAGAGAGCTCACTCCAGGTTCCTCACATCTATGGGAAAGCCAGAATTCAAACTTTCCTCTCCTGACTTGTAAGTCCATCCATTGACCTCATTTCTTCCCTATGTTCATGTGCTATTTTAACCTGATCCTGTTGATCTTAACCACTACAAGTTAGTGTGTATGGTACTAGCGGAAGAGTTTGTGGTTAATTTCACCTTCATTACTTTGGCCTGTGAGCACAATTATGCTCCTCTTTTTTCCCAGTATTAACTTAAACTTGACTCATACATACTGTTTCCCTAACTGAACTGTAGGCTTCAAAATGAAACACTACCAGGTTTTATCCCCTCAAAGCTGTATTCCCTGCTGGATGATTGAAGTAAATCTGACAAACTAATCTCTATTAAGGTATACCAAAGTAACAACCTGTCCTCCCCAACCAAAAGAAATATTTGCATTCCCCACCTGCCCTCCCTTCTGAAGATATTATTTCAGGCAACTCGAATGCCAGGGTGTCAGGTATGTTGCAGGGGAAAATGTCAGGGGTCTGTCAGGTTTTTCATCCTCTCCAGTGCTTCAAGTAGTCCCGCTTTATTCAGAGATCACCACTGTAGTCAGCACTCAGCACCTAGAAAACAGCTTTATGAAACCAGGGAGGGGATGTTTAGATTCCCTCTCACTCAGCTTCCACAGATGTCCTGTGAGTGATGAAATGTTATTAGTGGCTGAGATTCTGGGGGTGAGGACTGAAGATGGTTCCCTGTCAATGATGTCTCTGTTACTCCAGGCCAGTGAAATTGAATGCTTAGGATAATTTCCCTCAACTTCTTTAAAATGGAGGGAGATGTTCCCACACCTCTGTTTTGTAACTTAATTGGTTGTTTTTTGAGCTTTCTGTTTATTCCTGACCTCAGAGTTAATAAACAACCCATCAGTGTCTCTGCTGCAATCAAAGGCAGTTTACAGAAATGGAGATTTCTGATGTGCCTGTAATCATCTGCAGTGTTTTACAAGTCTAGTTTTCATTCATCAAATTCCCTTTTTTCTTTGAGGGCAGGTGTCAATGCAGGTGAACTTCACTTTATGTGGTCTTAACATATGGAATTTATATTAATTAAATTAAAAAATACTATCACAACTTTTTTGAGGGGCAAGGGATGGGGTGCATTATACCAGTGCTGACTCGTATTACCTTGGAGTCCACTAAAACTTCCTGATACTTTTCACATGAACTACTGTCTAGATGAACTGAAATAACTCATTGTCTTATACTTATGAATTTTTTTTCCCCTGAAAGGGGCTCGCTTTTAGTTTTTAGAAAGAGGTATTTACTTTAAAGATAAAATAAGAACAAAAGCACAGACATTATCCCTCTGCCCAATTTTTAGAGTTTCATTCTTCCCATACCATCCCAGTCTCTGGGAGAGTAGGTGCAGTTTCTCTGTTTCTTCATAGCGTTGGTCTCATCAAATTCAGGTTCAAATGTTGCATCAGTGCTGGATGAGTTCCTGTCTCTGCTACCAGTGATCTGGGTCCCAAAGGTCATTTCTCCATCCTTGAAGCCTCAAAGTGGAAAAGGCTGGTTGTACACCCTAGTACAGACTCTATTCCTGTATCCGCTGATGGCTTACTCTTCTGACTTTTCAAAACTCATGAACTCATGATATCATAACCTATAATCTCTTTTCACCTAAAACAGGAGAACAAATGCTGAGGCAAATAATCAAGGCCTATATTTATAGGCCATTTGTTGGCCTCAAATGGGGTGGGCCTTGGGCATTTTCCTTTACAACAATATCTCTCTTCATCCTCCAGAATGCCAATAGAAAAAATCAGGAAGGATTCAATGAAATTCCCCACCTGCCCTCCCTTTGCACCTTCCCTCTGAGATTACTTTCCAACCACTCAGTATTTTTTCAGTACATAATCAGTATCACCCCTGTCCCTCACTAGAATGTGAGTTCAAGGACATTGTTTTTGTCTTTCTTTATGCCTCCAGTGCTTAACACAATGCCTGGCACAGTAAATATTTACTGAATGGCTGTTTACTTATCAACCTACAGGACAATACTATGGATCTTCATAAACTAGGGCATTGCATTGAATATAATAAGATGAAATTCGATAGATGTAAATGTAAAGTTTTACACTTGGACACAAAAAATCAATTTCACCAGTACAAGATGAGGAAAACATGGCTTGCAGTTGGTCTGAATGAGATCTGAGGTTTTGAGTGTATTGCAAGTTCAGTGTGAGTCAACATTATGATACGGTAGCCCAAAAAGGCATTAATAAAATTTGTAGGCACATTGAGAAGTAGAGCTTCTAAGAACAGGGAGGTGATAATCACTTTGTACTCTGCCTTTGTCAGATCTCATATGGAGTATTCGATTCAGTTTTAGGGGCCACAGTTTAAAAAGTTGAGAGGGCTTAAAAAAAGAGCTCTTCTTTCTTTTTTTATTTTCTATTTGTTTCATTTTTTAAGTATCTGTATTCCCAGGGTTTGGCACACTGTAAGCACATAAATGCTTGTTGACTGAAAGATTGACTTATTACTCAGAATAGACCACCTTGGTTGGGTTGGGAAGGTGTGTGTGTGTGTGTGTGTGTGTGTGTGTGTGTGTGTGTGTACACATACATAAATAAATGTGACATAACAACAAAAGGCATTAATGAAAGTAAATTTTAAAAATTTTTGCCAAAAGCAAATCATAGGGTATTAGATTCAGAGTTCATCTAATTCCACACCCCCCTCCATTTCACACATGAACAAACTGGACCTCAGAAAAGTTAAGTGACTTATTTACAATCATATGGTTAAGGTACCAGAGCCAGAATTTCAGTTCAGGTCCTGTGACTCTAAATCCAACACTCTTTGTGTTCACAATATCTATTATCAAGCTTTCTGGTTACCTCCTTACAATTATTGCTCTGAGTTGCTGTTCTCCAGTCATTTCAATTTTGTCCAACTCCTTGTGACCCCATTTGAAGTTTTCTTGTCAAAGATACTGAAGTGATTTGCCATTTTCTCCTCCAACTCATTTTATGGATGAGGAAACTGAGGCAAACAGAGTTAAGTGACTGGCTCAGGGTCACACTTCTAGTAAGTATCTGAGTTTGGATTTGAACTCATGAAGATAAGACTTCCTGGCGCCATCCACTGAGCTACTTTTCTGCCCCTACTCTGAGTTAGAAGATCCTAATAATGTTCTTTCCCCCTTTCATTTTAGAAATAAAATATCTGTGCAATAGAAAAGGGGATTTTGTAGTCAAATATCATTCTGTGGTGATTAATGTGGACAGCAAGATCTGTCCAGTTACAGTTAGTTAAGGGGAAAAAAATTTATGGTTCATTTTTGTTTTTTACCACAGTCTTTTCTTATGATCCCTCCCCATATTAGACACTTTCCTGCAAGAGAGAAAAACCACGAAGCAAAACAGACTGACAAAATGATGACATATGCCAGCATAGTAGCTGGCTTCTCTACCCAAAGAAATGTTTTTTATTGTCCTTTCTCCAATGCTCACATTAATCATTGCATTTAATCTGAGCTGAATTGCTTTCCTTTAGGGTTTTCATTTATGTTACTATATTCATTTTGTATGTTGTTTTCCTGGTTCCCTTTCTTGATTCTTCATCACTTTACACAAAATTTCCTGATTCTCTAAATTCTTCCTATCTGTTGTTTCTGATGACATGATAATATACCCGTATATTCATATAACACAATCTGTTCAACCATTCCCCCACTGATGGCACTAACTCCATTTCTAGTTTTTCACTGGGATGCAAAAGAGTTGCATCCAATTTAGAGGCAGCTGGGGGGTAGGGTTAGCTTTGCACAGCAAGACATAAAAATAAGCGTCTGAAGAAAGCTGAGTGCAGCAAATTAAGGTTCCTCTTTGTGGAATTCAGACCCCTATTGTTGTCTTTATGCTGAACCCTATAGCCTATAATGACTTGCCTGACCCCAGATCATATCTCTTAGACTCTTATTCTTGATCATTGCACTGACTCTTCTTCCAGTATACTCTCTGTATTGTTTCTCATCCCTCAACTTAATAGCCCACAACCTCATTACTGCTTTTGGCTTATTCTACAATGCTTCTAGAACCTCCATAATTGGAATTTTTTCCCCAAGCCATGGTTGTTCCTAAGGCTTGGAATACTGTGAAAAGGTGTGTGTGTGTGTGTGTGCATGCATGTGTGTGTGTGTGCTTGACAAGCATCCATACATGCATACATGTAAATGTGGATATATGTATGTGTATGTGTGTATGTTGGGACTGGTGGGGCCTCAGATCATGTCAATGTAGTGAAAATGACTTGGAATCAACAGACTTGGATTTGAATTCTAACTCTACTACCTGTGTGACATCAGAGAAGGCACTTGATCTCAATATTCATCTTTCCCCTCTAAATCATATCATCTCTTCTAAACAGAGATCCAGCAACTCCAACATGAGGTTTAATAGAGGAATTCCTCTTTTTCTCCTGGAAACTACCATTCCCCTGCTGCCCATGTGTTTTTGAAGTGACTGGCTTACCCCAGAAACTCTTCAACTGCTCCAGCTTCCTCTGCCTAAAGCCATTCCTGAGCTACATGATTCCCTGGGAGGAGTTTTTCTCCTTGTGAGTAAATTTTTCTCTCTGTCTCTCTGTCTCTGTCTCTGTCTCTCTCTGTGTGTCTCTGTCTCTCTCCCTCCAACTCTCTTTCTCTGTCTCCTTGTCAGATCCAAGGCCACAAAACAATCAACTATCCTTACTGGGTAGTCAATAAGTCAACCAGTAAGCCAAGAAGGTGAATTTTTACCTTATCAAAGAGATACTATCAATGCTAGAACAAAGCACTCATCCACATTTACCTGGTTAACAAAGGGTTAACATTGACCAGGAAATCTCACAGCTCATTAAGGAGAAGGAAAAGGTATTCAGGACTGCACTCTTCCACTCCTCTTGGACACATCAGCTACCTTAAAACCACTAGATTCTATGACAAATGAGCTCATGCTGAAGTGAGTGGAACACCAGGAGGACAATTTATGCACTAACAACAACATTGTGAAAGAAAAATGGCTGAAAGATTTAAGATCTCTAATCAATGCAATGACCAACCATAGCTCCAAAGGACTTGAAAGAAAGCATTGTCCCCAATTCCTGATACTGATAAACTCAAAGTACAGAATGAGACATCCATTTTTGGACATATCATATGGGAAAATTGTTTTCTTGAATATGTTTATTTATTATAAACTGTGCCTTTTTGTCTTTCCATTTGGAAGAAGAGGGAAAAAGGGGAAAAGAAAGAAAAGAAGATCCTTGAAGCATTTTTTAAATGCACAGAAGAGAATTGAAGGAAGGTTGGAAGGAAGCACAGATAAGCAGGACACCTTTGAAAGTAAAATGTTAAATTTATTATAAACTTTGAAAGCAAGTTGTGCATAATAAAGATTCTAGTGTTCACATATGATCGTCTTTTTTCTGTCCTACTTTGTGTATGGAACTTCTTTGGGGAGGTATCCATTAAGTTCAGAAAAAATAAAATAAAAAGATTCTATGAAAAATCTAATAATAGTGATATTTTTCTTCTATAATTTCATTCATATCCACTTCAATGAAGGCATAAAAGTGGGAGACATTTGTTCACCTTAAGTGCTCTCCAAGGTGATAAAAGATGTCCTACATAAAGTCCAAATAGAAAGGAGATTTCCTATCCATTGTGAGGTTTTTCTAAATGTTTCTATTTACAAATGATATTGCAAGGGTTTGAGAAGTGAGTGGGTTGTGAAAAGATGGTAGTGATAGATGTGGATAGCCCTTTCTATGAATTTGGATTTGAAAGAGAAGAAATATGGGCTGATAGATAGCTTGAAAATTTTTTAAGGATGGGAAAACCTGGACATATTTGTAGATACCAGGGAAGGAGACAGTGGATAAAAAGTCAGTAAAGATTAAGAAGAAGAAATGATTGAAGTAAGTTCCTAGAGGAGAGGAAAGAATAGGTTCTAGAAAGGTGATGTTGCCTGGTGGATATGGAATTGGACTTGGAGTCAGGAATCCCTGTGTTCAGATCCTGTCTCCAGATTTTACCACTTGTGGGACTGATGAGGTGTAGGCTCTGGAACCCCCCTTGAGCTCTCCTTGAATCTTTAAGGTACAGGCTTTGGGAAACCCCTTGAAGTCTGATTGAATCTTCCCATTTGATGAGGCATTTGCAGAGGTCATAAGTACTTCATTGTGGCTAGGCCCAAACCTCTATTACTATCCTGGCCCTCCACTGTCCATCTGCCTTCCCATCCCAAAATATCAGCCTACTCTTGCATTGGCCTCATTGACTCCTCCTGAAGACCCTCCCCAAACTCCTCCTCTAGACCACCCTTAGATTCCTCTGTATATAAGAATCCCATCTTCCCTCCATGTATATGAGAGCACCATAGAATGACTTAGCACAGATTTATTCTGTGACAGACTTGCTCTGTGAGAGTGCCATACAATGCCCTACCATAGACTGGTTCCTTAAGAGTCTACCCCATATGGCAAACTTTTAATGAACTTTGAATAAACTTTACTTTTCTTTGGTTGAGAAGACTTGAGTGGAATTCTTTCTGCAGGACCTAGAATGTTGGTATTTTGGGGTCTCAGGCAACCCTAACCTTCTTTGGGCAAACCTCTTCAGGACCATGGGGAAGTTATTTATTCTCTTGTCCTTAGTTTTCTTATCCATATAATTTAGATGTTAGGACCTGAAGAGATGACCTTATTGAGTTGTTTTGAGATTTAAATTAGTTAATAAATGCAAAGCACTTTGCAAGCCTTAAAGTATTACATGCATATATCCATTCCTCACCTGACTGTACTACTTTGGGACTTCACCATGTACCAGGAAGCTCATTATTGGGATAAATACATCATCCTCTAACATTAACCTTGGAATTCCACTGTATCTCTACCTTCAGCCACTCTGAATAAAAGATGGAGTCATGAACTCCAAACCTCCATTTAAGGAGAGATTTTGCTTCAGATATATCCTTATTTCAATCAATCAATCACTAAGCATTTATTATGCACTCATTATGTACCAGGTAGTGTGAAGCTTATCCCATCATGTAGCTTCCTATTTGATGTAATTATTCTTGAGAAAAAGTGTACCATAGTATCAATAAACATATATTAAATACCTACTAAATACCAGGCAGTATGCTAAGTGCTGGGGACACAAAAAGATGCAAAAGATAGTCCTTGCCCTCAAGGATCTTACAATCTAATGGGAGAGAACACATTTAAGCAAATATATACAAAATAAGCTATTTATAGAATAAATTTGAAGTAATTAAAAGAGGGAAGGCACTAGAATTAAAAGAGATTGAGAAAGTTTTTCTGTAGAAGGTGGGATTTTAGTTGGGATCTAAAGGAAGCCAGATAGGTGAGTAGTCAGAGCTCAGGAGGGAGAGCACTCCAGGTATGGGAGACAGCCAGAGAAAATGCCCAGAACCAAGGGATGGAATTTCTTGTTCATGGAACAGGCAGGATACCATTTTCACTAGATGAAAGAGTATACACGTCAGGGAATAAGGTGTAAGAAAACAGGTAAAGTTAGGAGAGTACTAGGTCATGAAGGGCTTTTGACGAGGTGTAGGCTCTGGGACCCCTCCCCCCTTTTTGAGCTCTCCTTGATTCTTTGGCTCTGGGAAAGTAAACCTTCCCAGGGAAGACATTTGCCTACGGTCATGGGCCTTGAAATGCGGCTCTGCCCAAGTCTTTAGCTTGCTTTGTTCCAATAGT
>CM053595.1:91494894-91565281 GCA_028646575.1 Pseudocheirus occidentalis
TATATATATATATATATATATATATATATATATATATATATATATATATATGTATATGTTGGTTGAATTGAATTCAAAAGAATAAAGTTCCTTAAGGACAGAGCTAGTTATATTAGCATCACTGTAGGAACCTTTGTACACAGGAGGGAAATAAAGCAGACAGTAAATGCCTACTATGTGCCAGACTGTGCTAACCACTTCACAATCATCATCTCATTTGGTCTTGGAGTCAGGTGCTACTACAAGTTCTGTTTTACTTTTGAGGAAAGTGAGGCAGAAAAAGGTTAAGTAACTTGCCTAGGGTCACACAGTTAAGTACCTGAGGCCAGATTAGAACTCACGGTTTGCCTGAGTCGAGGTCCAGGTCTATAACCACTATGTACCCAGCTGCATCCAAGATAACTAGTGCTTCTCACATAGTAGGCCCTTAATATCTGTTTATCAATTGATCAGATAGAATCAAATTGAAATGTTCCTAGTTTTGTGATTTTTCTGAGGAAGCCTAGAATCTAAGGCCAGAGAAGGGGACTTGGCACTGCTTTTGTTTCTTCTTCATCGGTATATGTGGCTATGTTACCACCACATACAGCATTAACCCTGCCACTCATATGCTGCTTGACTTTGGACAAACCATTGCCCTTCTCCAGATATTAGAACCTTCATCCTGAAACCATCATCTGAAGTCAATATATAGTCAACAAACATTTGTTAAATCTAAGTGCCAGGAACTGTGCTAATCTGAAGGGGTTCCCTTAGATCAGTGGTTCTTAATCTGTGGGTCATGACCACTTTGGAGGTCAAATGACCATTTCACAGAGATCATGGTGGCACCTAAGACGATTAGAAAACACATATTTCTGCTCTTGACACTGTGCTCCTCTATCCATCTCCAAGCGGGTCTGCCCACATGCAGACACATCCCCATACAAGTATTAAAGAGTCGCAGCATTAGGAAGGTTGAGAAGCACTGTCTTAGACGATCTCCAAGGTCCTTCACTCAATTTACAGCTCAGAGATGGTCTTGGCTTCCAAGAGGGCATTTGAGGCTAGCGTGTCCTACACCACAAAGTACAGAGAGTATCAGAAGACCTTGAAGACCTACATAGAAATAATATAGGTGATATCAGATGGCAGAGGCCCAGATTTTAGAAAGACTTCCCCAAAATCCTCATCATCGTTGTCATCGTCATCATCATCATCATCACCCCTGCCACTAAATCACATCACCAACACCACCATTTGTCAAACAAAACAGCATTTCTTCAATACCCATCTATTCTGGCGCTTGGCTGGCCACTGTTAAAAGTTACCTACCTAGTTATGCCCTGGGAATTTCTGATCTATTACAGAGTGAGTCAGAAACCACTCTGAATGTTGCTTCTCTCTTATTGATGCTGTGACTGACAGCATTTACCCTCCATCCTATTCTGGGTGCTCTCCGCCCTGGAGAGGCCTCTCTCTTAATCTTAGAGGAGATTGAATTTAGCTCTGTTGTTCTCTGGCTTTTTGTCATCTAAGGCTTTAGTACTTAGTGAGTAGAATTACTGTGACTCAGGCAAAGATGCGGTCTGTTCTCCACACAGAACATCTCCCCCCAAAATCTGCTTTTCCTTTTCCTGATGCCCCTCATCATCAGTGCTCTTCCCCTCCTCAAATTGTTATGTGTGTACTTAGCTGCTCCCCCCCCCCACTCTCATGCTGTCCTCCTTGTGCAGCCTTCATCATGATATACCTGGACTATTGCAATAGCCCTTCTGATTAGTCTTCTTGCTCCAAGTCTCTCTCGTCTCTAGTCTGTCCCTCACTCAACCGATAAGATGGTTTTCCTAAAGCACAAGTCTGATGATGTTACCTCCCCATTCATTAAACCCCAATGGTTTCCTGTTATTTCTAGTATCAAGTATGAAAACCTCTGTTTGACAAAGAAAGCATGTATATACAATATGTATAATGTATGCATATGTTATATATTTGTGTATATGCTATTATATACTTACATATACTATATACATAGATACATACAGACACACACATATGTAGCACCTACTACATGCCAGTATGTTAAGCACTGGAGATACAAAAAAAAAAAAAAAGGGAAAGGAAGTCCTAAGGAGCTTGTAGTCTGATGGTAGAAACAACATGCAAATGAGTATTTATGTACCCACAAGCTACAATAAACAGAAGGAAGACTCAGTGACTGACACTTAACTATGTATAGAGATATATAGATATATTACCTATATATGTATATAATATATTTATTAAGCACCTACTGTGTGCAAGACACTGCATTAAACCCTGAGGATACCAAAAAAGGCAGTGCATACATTGTGTATTTCATATATATAATTATATACTTAGGTATATGTTATATATGTATAGACACACATGTGTTTATAATATACATATATTTGTGCATATACTATCATATACTTATATATACTATTTGTAAATCTAATATATTCATATTGGGCAGCTAGATGGTACAGTGGATAGAGAGCCAGACTTGGAATCAGGAAGACCTGAGTTCAAATCTGTCCTTAGACACTTACTAGCTTTGTGACCCTAGGCAAGTCACTTAACCCTGCTTGCCTCAGTTTCCTCATCTGTCAAATGAACTGGAGAAGGAAATGGCAAACCATTACAGTATCTTTGCCAAAAAGCCCCCAAACAAACAGGGTCACAAAGAGTCAGACATAACTGAAACAACCAAGCAAATATATATTACCTATTCTCAGAAATATAATGATCCAAAACTATTCTGAAAGATTTACAATTCAAAATTCTATCTACCTTCAGAGAAAGAACAGATGTAATCTGTAAACATATTGAAGCCTACTTTTTATTAAAAAAAACTTTGCTCATTATTCTTGTTTTTTGGTCTGCGTTTTCTTTTGCAACATGGCTAACAAAGAAATGTTTGCATGACTGCATAAGTACACGCTATATTAAATTGCTTGCCTTCAGATAATTTCAAACTCAAAAATTTTAAAACTGAAAGTCAAAAATGTTTTTGTTTATTTGTACTTGAGAAAAAAAATTAAAAACCAAATGTAAAAATACAAACATACACATCCATTTATGATTATTATATAAACATATAAAACACTTGTATATATTTATATATAAGCTATTTATACATTGTCCAGTAGAAAGTGAGTTCCTTGAGGGCAAGAATTATTTTTCATTTTGTCTTTGAATCTACAACTAGCATATCACCCTAACCTAATAAGTATATAAAATTGCCATAGAGTTAGATAATTGATAATAATAGCACTCACCTTCCAGAGTTGTTTTTCCAAATGAGATAATATGTGTGAAGTGCTTTGCAAAGCTTTGAGTACTATATCCATATTAGCTTTTATTATAATTGATTGTTATTATTATTATTTTACCCAGAAAATACCGCAGAGATGATATACTCCCTCGCCCCCCTCCCATCTTCACAAATGAGGAAACTCAGGCACAACATGCTTAACACACTGGCACATAGTAGGTGCTATTTATATGTATGTATATGTGTATGCGTAAGTATATGTGTATGTATATGTGTCTGCATACATGCATATATCTACATATATAGTACATATAAGTATATAACAACATATACATAAATAAACTGTGTGTATATTTGAGCTCATACAAGAAGGATGTAAAAATAGGCCATATGCCTCCATGTTTAGGAACTTTTCCCCCTCTACCATATCCCAATAACCAGATTGCTCCGTGTGGTCCATAGACATTCTGGGTAAAGGCACAGTGTGGTGGAGGGAACAGACTGAGGTTAGAGGGACTTTCATTCCCATGATGATTAGAAGACTTGGGCTATTGGGCAAAGCCCTGCAGCTCTATGACCTTTGGTTTCATTCAAAGGAGGACTATCCTGCCCCTACCTACCTCACATAGTTGTTTTGAGAAAAGTGTTTTGTAAACCTTTAAGTGTCAAGTTTGGGATTTTGGGAGATTCTATCAAGTGTCAGGCACTGAGCCCTCCCTCTGTCTACTGTAGCTTGTGGGCACATAAATTTTTATTTGCATGTTGTTTCCACCATCAGACTGGAAACTTCTTGGGACTTTCTTTTGCCCTTTTAAAAAATATATCTCCAGTGCTTAATGCATTGGCACACAGTAGGTGCTTCATAAATGTTTACTTGACCAAATGAATAAGCAAGTACTCACTGACTTGACTCAGGCCCACACAGCACTCTGCTAAGTACTTGATGCACAGTGTATAAAACACAATGGTCTCTGTCCCCTGGGAGTTTATAATTCAATGAGGGAATCAAGATGGAAACATTTATGGACCATATATCCTATCAGCAGGATAGAATAGAAAGGACTCCTTCTATAGCTTCTATAGCTTCAAATCCTAACTCTGATACTTAGGACCTACGTGACCTTGAGCAAGGCCCTAGATGACCCTAGGCCTCAGTTTCCTCTAGACTAAATAGTCTCTAAGGTCCCTTTAGACTTATTATCCTATCCAATCCTACATTTATGGATAAAGTCAGAGCTCAATTTCCTGACCCTTTATGCCAGGCCTGTACAACATACAGCCCATGTGTCACTTGCAGCCCACCAAAGGCTTTCAGGTGGTCTGTGTAGGTTTGCTACTGGGCACTCTGTTGTTTGTCAAATGACGTTCAGCAACCAACCGTCATCAGTTTGACTCAAATCTAACCTATCTGTGGCCCTAAGAAGTTTAGTCTATTTTAATTTTGGCCTCTACCTACTGCCAAATTGTGTAGGTCTGCCTTATGCACTATGGCTCAAGAGGCACCAAAAATCTTCTCTTGCCTTAAAACACCTCCCCCAGTAGCATATCATTGATGCTCAAGATTCTACCATTCAGGAGACGTGATATTTCTAGGAGTCTTTTGTTAAAATGCAACTGTACAAAGGGAAAAATCTTGACCTGGGAAAGAGGACAACAGGATTTGAGCTCTATTTCTGTTAATAAATGATTGGACAACTTGAAGTGTGTTCCCCAATCTGGAGTTCAATTTCCTACTCTCTGAAATGAGGAAGTTGGGGAGAGACCATAACCCTGCACTCTGGAGCAACATCTCATAGAAGAGGAAACTAATTCACAAAGAGGTTAAGTGACACGATCCTCTACAATCAAATATAAACTGCTACTTGTCATTTAAAGCCCTTTATCCCCAGACCCAGCCTACCATTCTCACTTGTCACACATTCCTCCCTTCCATGCACGCACTGTACATGGGAGTCAATCTGACCATCATACTATTTCTCATTCATGACAAGCTCCTCCTGTCTCTCTGCCTTTATAAAACCTGTTTATCCCCTGAGCCCAGAATTCATTCCTTTCTCTCCTCTATCTCTAGAACTTCCTCAAAGGCGTAGTTTTTAGTAATTCAGTATTTAGCTTACCTTATGCATGAGATCTCTCCTCATATCTCCATTAGCAAATGCTTGCCTATCAATGTTTCCTTGAATATATGTCATACATACTAATATTTTCATGCTGGCAACCTGGAACAAACATAAGCTCACTGAGGGCAGGAATTGTTTCACTTTTGGTCTCTGTATCTCTAGCACTTAGCACAATTCCTGGCACATGGTAGATATTTAATAAATGCTTGTTAGCTGATATCAGGTAGATGGTAAATAATAGAGCCAAAATTTGATACAAAATCTAGGGCTCTTTCCTCTCTACCAGTGGTTCTCAACCTTCCTAATGCCACGACCCTTTAATACAGTTTCTCATGTTGTGATGACCCCCAACCATAATTCATTGCTGCTTCACAATTGTAATTTTGCTACTGTTATGAATCTATCTGATATGCAGGATGTGTTTTCATTGTTACAAATTGAACATAACCCATAGGTTGAGAACTGCTGCTCTATACCATGGGTCAGATCATCAAGGAAAATCCCTCTTGTTTTATAAATGAGAAAAATTGAGTCACAGAGAACTAAAATGAATAGTTCATAGGTAAGTTGAGGACTAGGATTTGAATCCAGAGCCTCAGGATCCAAATCCAGAACTCTTTTCAGCATGCCACTATTCTTTTTAACTATGGTATTCTGTAAATTTAGGACCCCTAAGAGTAGAAACAAGCATAGTGAGCCATCATCAGATATTCATTTCCCTTCCAGTTTTGCCCATGTCTAGCCCACCTGACAAACACTCATCTTCACCTCCATCTGGTTTCCAAATTCACCAAATGCCCTCTGTGCCACAAATAGCTATACTTCCTCCTCACCTGCCTTAGACTATCCATGAGAACAGAGAACGAAATCACCAGCCAGCCTTGAAGGGGTGTCAGATGAGGACAAGATGCCCAGGCCTGGGCCTAGAAACCTGCTGTCACTCTTTGGGATGGTATGACTATGAACCATTATAAGAGCAAGACAATTTCCGGGACTGAACTAGGGAGCCCATTAGAATCTGCTTATTGTGTGAGTTGAAAGATAATTGCCGTAAGCAGGGAGTCATTTACTGACCAATGGTGCCTTAGTGATGAGCTCACCGGAAAATCTCCAGGACCTTTGACGACTTTCTGGAAACGTGAGCAAATGGCCTACTTAGGAAGAGAATTGCCAGCAAGACTCAGGCCATGTTCACAGCTTTCCTGCTCTTTGGGGCTTTACTCTCTTAAAATAAATAAATAAATCATAAAGGCAGATGTTTTTCTTTTCTGGGCTTTGGCTACAAACTCCATCAAAGGAAGCGCTACCTTTTCTTGTTGAAAATAGCTTGAAAATGGGCATGAAGGGCTAAGATGCTTCCCATGAGCCCTTGAAAATAGCCACAGCCCTTTTCTGGACCTCATCTTCCCCTCTGTGAAATAGGTAGAGGGTTGGACTAAATTGCCAAGTTCTATTCCACTTAAGCATGAAATTCTATGAGCCTTGTTTTAGTCTACAAAGGGAAAGATGGTCATTGCCAGTTTGATAGAGTATGAAAGAATAAAGTAAGCATTTATTAAGTGTTTACTGTGGTTGGTGAACTATGTTCAGCCCCAAAGGGATAAAAAAATTTAGATAAAAGATGGGTTCTGCCTTCATTGTCCCATCATATAACTCTTCCTCTCAGTGGCTGTGGAAGCTGAGCATCAACTTCCATGTCTACTTCATTCCCAGGGCCTCTAACCAAGCTGAATATCCATCTGGTTCAGAGAAACAGTTCAGTGCTGCTGTTTATTACAGACTGTTAATCAGTCTTAGATCGTAGAGCTAACAGGGACCTCAGAGGTCATCTACCTTAGAGGTACAGTCCCTTATTTTAGACATAAAAAACACTAGGATCAAGAGGCTTATTTAAGATCAAATGAGCATTAAGTATAAGAGTCAGGATTCAGTCTCCATCCTGGCTCTCACGAGCCTTTCCAATACATTTTTTTCTGTGTCGAAGTCAGAAGAGACTTGAGTCCAGTAGTTAATTGCTGGGTGTCCTCCCTGGGTAAATAATTTAACCTTTCTGAGTCTCAGTTTCCTCATCTGTGAAGTGGGACTAATAACAGTCTCATTATCTACCTCACCGGTTCATTGTGAGGAAAGCAATTTGTCAAGTCTTAAAACATGCTATAGAAATACAAATTGTGTTGTTGTTAGAACATGCCTGTGATTTTCTCCACTTAGGGAACACTCTTTCCCAATGCAGGATGGTGCATACTCTTCATTTTAGTTTTAAGGAGATGCCTGTAGAACTGAGAGGTTTAGTGATTTATCCAGGATCACACAATCAATATGCATCAGTGGAAGGACTGGTCCCCCAACTGGTCTTCCTGACTTCCTGACTGGTTCTCTATCCATTATAAAATGCTGCCTCTCATGATTAATGTTGTTAGAATTATTATTCCTATCATCATTAATATTATTGTTAATTTTGCTGTTGTTATTTCATTATTGTATTTTTTCAATGGATTTATATGCTAACAGGTCTGGGATAAGTGGATAAGACTATTGCACAGGTAGATAAAATAAGTGCTTTTTATAGTTGAATAAAAATATTACAACATAAGTGCATCCCCTAAAGGCTCACATTCATAGTACAACTCTTGTAGCAGACAAGACAGTAAGGATGTTACGTATCCCCTTTCTGTTCCCATAGTTTTTCAATTTCCTTGGATGTTTTTACTTTGAGAGTTTTTCATTCAACATAACTTTGAGTCCATGAGTATTTGGGATGGTAACATCCCAAATTAAAATTAAAAACATTATTTTTTCAATTTTTATGGATTAATATTATATCTAAGTGAATGAATGTAGACAACAGCATGGCCCATGATAATATTCTGGTTTGGGGTACAGTTTATTTGTTGAGTTTTCTGGAAATTTTTGAGGTCTCTACTTGTAGCATAAAGATTTGCCATCAGTCAATTCATGAAAGATTTCAAAGAGGTTAGTGTCAGTCATTTCTCTTAATAATATTCTTTTCTTTCTGATGTTCATTGAATGAAGAGTGAGCAAGCTTTCTGATTATTATTTGATACAATTTGAGTTTTTGTTGTGGTGGACTTCTTATAATCAGGTATGTGACCTCAAATCCTATATCTTCCTTCTTACAGGGTTCTTTCTCACCTCTTATTTCTTTGCTTCTCAAAACTTTAAAAGATCTTATAAAGATTTTGGTGAATGTTGGTTTGCTTTGCTCTTTGAACTGCTGCTTTGATACCTAGAATTGTATAAACCTTCAATCATTAAGGGAATCAGGAATTTCTACTGTGCTTTTGTTTTCCAGATTCCTTTCCACATGTTTTTGTTGCCTTTAGCTCAACAATATAGCATTAAATTTTTTTTCCTGCATGTTAAGTTAGGTATTAATGCAATCTTCCAGGGCCTTCCCACAGACTTTGAATAGCTCTGTCAAGTTGTTTCTACCCTGAGGGCATTTGACAAGAGCCTTTAGGATTATTCCTTGATAAGAACTTCTCCTTCTGAGGATTTTGCTGTGGCAACAGCCACTGTACATGCTGCAGTGCACAGGCTTTAGATGTTTTCATGCTTTCTGTCAAATGCAGTGGGAGAATGTGCTCATTCATATCAGTGGTAAAAACAACCAACTTTTAAAAATTACTCTGTTTTGATACAAGTGGTCTACTAGTGGGAGGTTATACCATCAAATTCAGAAAGGGCTGTTTGGAATTCCAATCTAAGTATATCTATTTCCTTTTCAAAATCATTCTAGAGTTGAAGTTTTTGTCATCTACTTCATTAAATTTCTCTTTTCAGATTACATTCAGTAGCTACTCTATTTTATCTCATCTAGGTGAAAGAACGTAGTAGTAACTGTTGTTTTGTCTTGTTTTATGTTGACCCTTCATGGATCAGCAATATATTACTATGTCATTGGGAGCTCAGGTACTCAACCAAAAACAGTATTAAAAGTCCTTACTTATTACTGGTGAGATCTGTTTCTAATTTTTCATGGAATAGAGCTGGGCCATAAGAAAAACATATATAATCTTAAGTCTACTTTATATGTGTACATTTCTGATTTATTCTGGTGTATTGTGACTATTTTTGGTACCAGAGAACAAAGGAACTCTGCTCTCTCAGTTATCCTGTGTGTCAAGCTGATCACCATGATGGTGGCCAGCAGTCCTTTATACTTACAGCTATCTCTTTGACTTTTAGGAACAGAAATATCACATGGACAGGGGTGTCAGCCTAATCAGTGGTGTTTTCAGAGCCCAATTTACTGGGGTATCTGGGTTCCTATCAGACATCCACAGCTACTGCAATGGTTTCAGGGAGCACAGAGGAGCTCCCAATACACATCGACCTGGCTGTATTCTTTACAGTTGTCTACCCTTTACCGTGTCATGGATGGTGGGCTGGACTTTGAGAGCATTATTGTCAGAATTATTAATAACTTACGTTATTCATGTTATTAGCAATAATGAAAGATTTTGTTCTAATTTAAATTACTTAATTTAGTTTGGTGTTAGTTTTAAAATGATGAATTAGGTTTGTGATTCAGAAAAATATATACATATATGTATGCATACACATTTATGCCTACGTGTGTCCACACACACATAAATGTGCATAGGTGTATCTAAGTATGTATAGATGTACGTGCGTATATAAATATATATTATGTAGCTTCGGTTCAGGACTTCTCAGATTCATTTTACTTGTGATGGATTTTGTTCTATAGTTCTGTTTGGTTCAAGCCCAGCTGCAAGTTTAGCTGCCAGTCACTCAGCTGGCAAGCAAGTCTTTCAGCTGAACCAGTGGGAGGAGGAACTGTGTTCCCAAACCACCTCTTTCATCAGTGGCTTGCAGGTGGGGTCAGCTATAAACTCTGAGGGAACAGCCTGGACTCCAGGTCAAGTTCTTCCATGTGGGACTCTGGGGAGGAGGATGAAGTTGGCACAGATTCAGTCAGGTCCCAAGACTCAGCAGAACATGTCAAGTAAGCCTTTGAGGCTTATTGCCAGGTGCTACTAAACGTCTAATATGTTCTGAGCAACGACAAAGGGACAGTGTGACCTTTCCCAGGATGGTTTGTTTGTGATTTCTCCCTAGAGGCTCCCTAATTTGGCTGCTCACCATACACACAGGATCCACTTAATAATACTGAGAGAAGAAGTACATGTCTTCCTCCATTCCAGCCAGGCTGAGTGTCATCAGCATGTCCACCACCATAGGTCGCAATCATCCTTGCCTCTAGATCTTGTCCATACTGCTTCCTGTACTTTGGATACATGCCATCTGCTTTCCTCTTATCCAAACCCTAGCTCTCATTCAAAGCTAAGCTTAAGTCTTGTTATCTCTATTAAGCATTCTGTGACAGCTCTAGCCCGTACTGATCTGTTATCTCCCCCGAGCCTCAGTTTTCCCACCTATTAAATGGAAATGATAATAACTATCATCTACCATGCAGACTTGTTATTAGGATCAGGTGACTGCATATATCTAAAGAAATTTGCAAACCTAATAGCATGATAAAACTAGCTTCTTATCATATATTAATAATGATATTATTAATAATTTGTTAATACTTTTAGGAATTGGAATGTCTGGGTTCAAATCCAAGGACGTTACTACCTGTGTGACCTTGAGCAAATCATTTTAACTTCTCTGGGCTTTCACTTTCTTGTCGGTAAAATGTGGGTATTGGAATCAAGTGCCTTCCCACTCTAACCCTAGGATCCTATGACCTCTGCATTCCCTGAACTGCTTTTTAGCATTTATAATCTAAATTATACCCTTTGACACTGAACTGTTCTGTATTCCAGGTGTGTTAGATTGTAAGCTCTTTGATGGTAAGCTTTATTATATTCCTCATAGCACTGACCTTGAGGCAGACACATAGTTGGTGATTGGGAAATACCTGATTGGGTAATTGCTGTGTGCTTTCTCTGCCTCCTTCCCCACCTGCTGCCCTTATCCCTCTCCACACTAAACAGACTTTCCCCACAGGAAGCAGTTGTGCCAGAGACAAGGACGTACTCTGTGAATTAGCCAAGCATAATGTCCGTATGTCATTCCTCTAAACACTCCAGGCAGCTGCAGAGCTAGTGTTGGGAGAACTGCCCCCAGAGTTCTGAACACTGACCCCTGTCTAGAGACTAGTGAGATCATTTGGTCTGCTCCTGTGTGGTAGTGACTCTATGAGCAAGCAAAATGTCTAAATGCCACCACACCAAGTACCCTAGGATGTGTGCTGTGCTCTAGATCTGTAGCAGTACTAATGTTCCCTGAACTAACCGTTTGCTCCATTCATGATAAATGGAAATTTATGACTTCTAATCATTATACTACACAGGGAAAATATTACTAAGGGCCATTTCAATGAGGAAATCCATCTATTTTTATGCCCTGGCTCACTTCTCAGCATCATCCTCTCCAAATTACCTGTTCCAAAAGTGTCATTAAACACACACACACACACATACATACAAGCACACACACATGCACACACTCAGGTCAAAACTGGATTGCCTGCCTAGAGCTCATAAAACTGAGAGCAAGCTTTCCAAGTGCACCTTGAGTCATTTATCACACATTTCTTGAGTTAAATACAGCGCCCTTACAACATTCAAAATTGAACAAACATTGATTGAACACCTACTATGCTCAAGGTATTCTGGCTAGGTCCTGTGAGAAATAGAAACATGAGTAATACACAGTCCTTGCTCATAGACAACAGGTAGTAATTCTTTTCCATCCATGCCTACTCCTCTGTCATGCATTCAAAGCCCTTAATCTCTGGTTTTGGCCTGCCTACCTCTCTAATCCCACTCCTAGCTACTCTCTAACAATGACCTTCCTCTTCAACCATTATGCCCTCTTCACTGTTCCCCAAAGAGAAACTGCTTATTCCTGTATCCACGGTTTTGTTCATGCTGTTCCTCATACATGGAATGATTTCTTTGCCATCCAAGTTCTAATCATCTCTAAAGGACCAAGTCAAATCCCATTTCTTCCAGAATGCTTTTATTTTTATATTGAATTTAATTTGTTTAGTAAACAGAAATCCACCTTCTCTCCCTCTAACATCTCCTTTATCCCTCTTTAAACAAAACAAAACCTTGTAACCAGTATATATAGTAAAACTAAGCAAATTCCTACATTGGTCATAAAAAAAAGCATGACTCAGTCTGCGCCCTGGATTCATCACCTTTCTGTCATGAGGTGAGTAATATATTTCATGATCTGATCTCAGTAATTGTGTTTAGCTATTGCATTGATCAGAGCTTTTAAGTCTTTCAAAGTTTCCTGTCTTTACAATATTGTGGTTATTGGGTAAATTGTCCTCCTGGCTCTGCTTATTTAATTCTCTATCAGTTCATATAAGTCTCTAATGATTTCTACAAAACTATCACCTTCATTATTTCTTCTTTTTGTATTTTTATTTATTCTGGCAAACATTTCTTAATTACACGTAAAAAATTTAACATTCATTTTTCAAAATTTTGAGATCTAAATTCTCTTCCTTGAGAAGGCAAGCAATACAATATTGATTATACATGTGAAGTCATACAAAACATTTCCATATTGGCCATGTTGCAAAAGAAAACGCCCTCCCCCCAAAAACAAGAAAAATTACTTTTTAAAGTATGTTTTAATCTGCACTCAAAGTTCATCAGTTCTCTCCAGAGATGTATAGCATTTTTCAGCATGAGTCTTTTGGAAGTGTCTTGGATCATTGTTCTGATCAGAGTAAATGGGTTTCACAGTTTATGATCATCACAATATTGCTGTTACTGTGGACAGTGTTCTCCTGAGTCTGCTCATTTCATTTTGCGTACATCCTTGCATGGTTTTTGGAAACCTTCCTATTTGTCATTCCTTATAGCACAATAGCATTCCATTACAATCACATACCACAACTTGTTTAGTCATTCCCCAACTGATTGACATCTCCTCAATTTCCAATTCTTTACCACTACAAAAAAAGAGTTGCCATAAACATTTTTGTACAAATAGACCTAGTAGTGGTACTGCTGTGTCAGAGGGTATGGGCACAGTTCCAAATTGTTCTCCAGAGTGGTTAGATCAGTTCACAACTCCACCAACAGTGAATTGGTGTCCCAATTTTTCCACATCCCCTCCAACATTTGTCATTTTCCCTTCTTGTCACATTAGCCACTCTGATAGGTGTGACATGGTATCTCAGAGTTGTTTTAATGTGCATTTTTATAATCAGTAATGATGCAGAGCCTTTTTTCACCTGACTATTGATAGCTTTGATTTCTTCTTGAGGCAATTGTCTGTTCATTTCCTTTGACTATATCAATTAGGGAATGGCTCATATTTTTATAAATTTGGCTTGGTTCCCTACATAGTTGAGAAACTCTTCATCATTTCTTAGAGGACATTCATATACCACAATTTGTTCAACCATCCCCCAAATGATTCATATCCCCTTACTTTCCAGTTTATTGTCACCACAAATGCTAGCAATACCACGGGAGATTTTCCCAGGAACGATAGCTCATACTGACCTGGGTTATTATTCAGTTGTTTTCAGTCATGTCTCACTCTTCCTGACGCCACTTGAGATTTTCTTGGAAAAGACACTGGGATGATTTGCCATTTCCTTCTTCAGCTCATTTTGCAGACAAGATCTGAGGCAAACAGAGTTAAATGACTTGCCCAGGTTCACACAGTTACTAAGTGTCTGAGGCCAGTTTTGAACTCAGGAAGAAACGTTTTCCTGACTCCAGATCTGGTACTTAATGCACTATGGCACCACCTAGCTGCCCAAATGCCAAATAGAGGAGTATATATTTGATTCTGAGGGAAATAGAGAGCCACTGCAGCTCACTGAGCATGGGGGTCACTTGGTCAGACCTACACTTCAGAAAAATTAACATTACCTTCTCCACTCTAAGCCTGTGTAGCTTCTTTTTAATTCACCTGTAAACTTTTTTTATATTTATCCATGGAACTTCATAGTTATCAATTTCCATTAAATTTCATCATGTCAGATTTAGTCTATTAATAAACATTTATTAAACACTTACTGCATGCCAGACGCATTATTTTAACCATCAAGAACTTTTCAGATCCTGATGATCTCTTATAACACATTAGCTTTCATCAGTTATCCAAACTGGAAACAATCATTTGCATTCTGTCCCAGGTCCCTGGGCTCTCCAAGGTGAGATTTCACCTTATTTTTGCTGGACTCAGACATCTAAGTGACTTCTCATCTGCTTCCAGATGATATTACCTTGGCTCTAGCAATTCTTCTTCTATCCTTCTCACTGAAAATACTTGGGCCATGTTACTGGGTCCCTGGACATTGATAAATGACCTTTCACCTTATCTTTACAGGTCTCTTAATCTACCCCCTTTTTAGCTCCCTTTTATATATTGTCTTCTCCCATTAGAATGTAATTTCCTAGAGAGCAAATCACTATGTCTGACACATAGTATGCAGTTAGTAGATGCTTTATCATTCTTTCCTTAATTTTTGTTAGGAGATAGCCTGGTACGCTGGAAAGGGCATCTGCTTTGGAATTACAAGATCTGGGTTCAGATCTTTTCCTTGTGACTTTGGACAAATCTCAACCTTCATGGGCCTCAGTTCCCCCATTTGCAAAATGCGAGGGTTGGATTAAATTACTTAATTAAATTACTTCCAGTTCTTTCCAATTGAGCCTAAATTGAGCCCCAAACTTAATAAACCTATCTTTTGTTATTTCATTCAAGTCACTCATGAAAAAATGCACAGAAAAGGGCCAAGCATAGATTTTAAAAAATATTCCACTAAAGGCATTTCTCTGGGCCTCAGTTCTCTGTTCTGTACAATGACATATGTTAGGACAAATGCATTAATTCAGATAAATATATGAATAAAGATGCCACAGGGCTCTTATTTCCTTGTTGCTTCTGAATCTGGCAGGAAGGGGCCTCTATATTGTCCTCTGTAGAACTTGGCTGGGAGTCAGCCTGTGGTGGTCCTGGCTATTTGTTGGTGGTGACAGCCTCTTTTAAAGGAAAACCCCTCTGTCCCCAGGCTGTGGTCAGCAGGTTGCTGAGAAAGCCAGCTGCTGGGTACTTTGCTAGAATAATTGAAGCAAATGACCTTGTTAGAAGAATGAGGAAAATAACAGAGTTCTCTGTAATGGGGTCTTTTGTTATCTCCGTCCTTGTAGCTCTCCGGCTTCCACTGTTGCCTGCCATTAGCTTATACATGTTTGCCGTCATAATTATAATTGGTCTCTGGATGTTTCCTGACTATTTTAACTCATCACCTTGAGTTTCTTATTTAGATCTTCATTGTTCTCTGCTAAAAGGGATTTTGCCTCTTTGTTTGCTGGGTTGTCAGGAATTTTTCCTATTTCTTACCGATTTGGGAAGTCATTCTTTCTAAGGTTCCAACTGAGGATCTGTTCAAAGAGCTGGAGATATTTAATCTAAAGAAGGAAAGATGCAAATTTGGGGAAGTGAGCATGAGAGCAGTTTCAAGTGCTTGAAGAACCACCACAAGAAGAGAGAAGTAGAACAAACTGGCAAAACAGGAAAAAGAGACTATGTGGTTTTCAGAGCAATACCTGGATAATCCTCCATGCCTCGTCATCTTTGCATGAGTGTCCCACAGGACCTCATCCTGGTCCCTCTTCTCTTGTCCTTCTACTCTGTCTCTGTCTTTCTCAATCTCTGTGCCTCTGTCTCTGCCTATCATCATCATCATCATCATCATCATCATCATCATCATCATCATCATCATCATCATCAATCATCATCTCCTGCTCAGTTATTGTACCTAGGCAGATGACTCCAAAATGTACACATCCAAGCTTTATTTCTCACCTGAACTTCAGTCCTGAATCATCGATTGCTTGTAGGGCATCTCCATCTGGATGTCCCACAGGTATCTCAAACTCATCATATATAAAAGATATTTCTTTTTGCATTTGAGAAGTACAGGAGGAAGAAGGAATGGTTAGGAATAGGGCAGCAACAAAAGAAAAAGGAAGAGAAGGAAGGAAGGAAGAAAGGGAGGGATGAAGGGAGGAAGGGAGGAAGGAAGAAAGAAAGAAAAAGAAAGAAAGAAAAAAAGAAAGGAGGGAGTGAGGAAGTTGAGAGGGAAGGAAGGTAAGCCAATACAAAATACACTTAAATACTATTTAAAATTTTCTACATTTTTCTGTCTGTGTTCTTTTGTGACATGGCTAATGTAGTAAAATGTTTTGCATGACTGTGCACGTATAATCTATTTCAAAGTTCTTTCCTTCTCAAGGAGGGTGGAGGGAAGGGAAGGAGGGAATTTGAAACTCAAAAGTTATTTTTTTAAATGTTAAAAAATTGTTTTACATGCAATTATGAAATGAATAAAAACAGCCTTTAAAAACATACATGCAATGTTATTGGGAATGGGGGGAGCAGTAACATTTGTGGAGAATCAGAAAATGTCCAGATTAGGAAGTGATGACTGAGCTGAGCCGAAAAGCAACCAAAGGATGGTAAGAGGCAGAAGTGATGAGGAAGAACATTCCAGGAAAGATTATGCCAGAGGCAGCTCAAAGTGGTTCAGGAAGGCTGTTTGTTAGATCTTCAGTTGACCCTCTACATCTTGAAAACTGGCAAATGTTACAAATCCAGGTTTTATTTATTGTTTAGTTGATTGTTTATACTTACAAAAGTGATAGAAAAATGTCATTCATGTAGATTGAACTGAGAAATATATCCTACAGAATGAATCAGTTGTAAAAGATATACCAATATGCCCCTGATTCTAGGTATGGACAAAGGCTCAGAAGTGGGAAATGGAATATTGATTGTGTCTCAGAATCAGCCAAGATTTGTCTGGAACAAAGATTGCATGAAGGAGAGTTTGCACTTCATGTTATGACGTCCTTTAAATGCCAAATGGAGGTATTTGTACTTGATCCTAGAGAAAAAAGGAGAGCCTTTTGCAACAAGGGAGCAACATGGTAGGGACTGTGCTTTAGAAATTTCAGTTTGGCAGCTTTGTGAAAAATAGATTAGGAAAGAAAGTTACTAGAGACAGAGAAACCACTTGAGAGGCTATTGCAATGATATATACACTAAGATGTCAATAAATGGAGTTTTTGCACATATAGAAAAGAATCCATGTTAAAGCCAAATGAACCACTAAGGTAAAATTTGAACCCAGGAAGTTACCTAATAAAGTGAAGAACTTAAGTAAGTAGTAGGGATATTTCACAGAATTTGAATTTTAGAGCTAAAAGATACCTCAGGTATCATCTAGTCCAACTCCCAGACAAAAGAAACTTCACCAATAATATGTTCACAGAGGCTCATCCAACTATTGCTTAAAGCCTAAGGAGGACTCCATTACCTCCTTATTTGGTCCATTTCATTTTGGGAAAGATCATATCGTTAGGAAGTTTTCCCTAAAGTCAAGCCTAAATTTGTCTCTTTTTCACATCCACCTAGTACTCGTAGTTCTGTAAGCAAAGAGACTAAGTCTAATCCTCCTTCCATGACAGCCCTTCAAATAGCCAACTATCATGCTTCCCTTCTTCCTACCCACTGACCCCAGTCTTCTCTTTTCTGAGCTAAAAAAAGCTAATTCTGTCAATCTGTCTTCATACAACATGGATTCAAGTCTCTTCAGCATCCTGATGGCCTTCTCCTGGATGCTCCTCAGCTTGTCATTTTTCCTTTTTAAATTATGACTCCCAACACTAAATAAAATGTCCCAGGTATGGTCCAAAATAGGGTAGACTAGAGTAGACTACCACCTCCCCATGCCTGGAAGCTAGTCTTTTCTTAATGTAGCCTCAGCATCAGGTTGATTTTTTTTTTAATTCTATATCTAACTACTGATTCTCATTGAGTTTATAGTCTACTAAAAATCCCAGTTCTTCAGACAAACTTCCATCTAACCATACTTCCTCTGTCCTGTACTTCTGAGTTTTTTGGTGTAAGTATAGAACTTTACATTTATCCCTATTGAATTTCATCGTATTAGAGTCACCACAGTGCTCTAGTTTGTTAAAAAAAAAAATAATAATTTGCCAAGAAACTCTGTGATGCAATGTATGAGCTAACTCTTCTCATTTTGTGATATCTGAAAATTTGATAAGCATAATTTATTTTTAGTCTGAACTTAGAAAACACCAAAACAATAGGCATTTTCATATGCATACCAGCATTGAAAAAGAGGATCGTACATGAAACTGCATAGTTTGCTTTTCTTTTTAAGTACATAATAAGTTCAAACTATACCTTTGAAAACTGACCTCCTTGCCTTGTCCTCCTTTCTGGCCTTCCTTCTGTTATCTTCTTGCCATGTTTTTCAAAAGATGCTTTAATGAGCCTGTGTCTCCCTTATACTTCCCCCATTGGTAAAGAAAAACAAAATAGTTGTTACAAATATGAACTCAAGTAAAACAAGTCCTAACATTGTTTGTATCTGAAAATATATGTCTTATTCTGCATCTTGAGGCCATCACTTCTCCCTCAAGAGCTGGATAATATACTTCATCATCAGTCCTTTGGAAATTGTAGTTCATCATGAGCATGTATCATGAACATCGATACTTGTTATTCCATTAGAGTGAAAGAATATTCTGAGTGTTGATGGTCCTTAGGGCATTACAGTACTGCTCCCTAGACCAGTGAATCTGAAGCAACTCTGTATGGAGTTCATTGCCAATTAAAAATTATTAGTAAATCTTTTTGATATACTTAAGTTATAAAAGAAAAAATGAAATCTGGCCATTTAGATGTTTTTATGGAAAACATAGGAATAAAGGGATCCAAAGATTAAAGTGGAGAATTGCACTGTAGGAAAGAAACTGGGAGTATTTAGAGGTGGTTGATATTCTTATCTTAGTTTTAATTTTATATCTTTTGTATAACACTACAAAAGAAGTATTTTGTAATTTGATTTCTTTGTTTAGTGCTGTTTGCTTGCATGTTACCAACACAACCTTTTTGAAGACCCATAAATCATGACACTGAACAACTTTGGGGGGGTTTTGGACATAACAGTAAGTGCTGTGCTGTTGGAATAATTATGTAGACTGTCTGAGACATCCCAGGCTTATTTAAACAAGAGAAATTGTAAATAATACCAGTGATGCACATTGAGAAGGTATGAATTGGTGCATCTCCCTAGCATTTTGAGTTAATGAGTGGAATACTTTGTACCCTAATAACTGGCAGCATGGTATACCTGCAGTGTACCTTGCAACATTAAAGCAAGGTTTTTATTCTAATGCAGAATAATACTGTTCAATTAAAAATGGACAGAATCATCGACAGGAATATTAAACAACACCAAGTACAGGGCATCTACTGGATGCTTCTTTCTGAGTTGACAAGGATCCATTAATGACTATTCTTTGAGTCAAGTCCAAATCTGTTTAACTATGTCATCATTTAGTCCATACTTTCTTATTTTTTTCCATAAAAGCAGCGTGAGGTACATTATCAAATGATTTGTGAGGATCTAGGCAAAATATATCTACAGTCTCCAAACTACTAGTTTAGTAGTACTGTCAGAAAAGGAAATAAGGTTAGTCTGGTATCAACTGTCCTTGATGATGCCATTCTGGTTCTTTGTGATCACCCCTTCCTTTGATGGAGGGTAAAATTAAAGAATGGATTCTTCCCACCACCCCTTAAATCAGAAGAAGTATGGTAGTACAGTGGAAAGAATATTTAAATTGGAATTGGAATTGGGAATCAGGGAACTGAGATTTGAAACCTAGCTCTACCATTCACTAGCTCTAATTTGGGGCAAGTTGCTGCATCTGTCTGTGGTTCAGCTTCTCATCTGTAAAGTGTTGTGAATAAATAGTGAAGGTCAAGTGAGATGCTTTAGTGAGCCTCTATCTCCCTTACACTTCCCCCATTGGGAGAGAAAAACAAAAAGAGTTGTTACAAATATGCAGTCAAGTAAAACAAGTCCTAACATTGGCTATATCTGAAAATATATGTTTTATTCTTTGTATTGAAATCATCATTTCTCTCTCAAGAGCTGGATAGTATATTTCGTCATCATCAGGAAATTGTAGTTCATCGTGAGCATGCATCATGAACATTGATACTTGTTATTCCATTAGATTGAAAGAATAGTCTGAGTGTTGATAGTTGCTGTATTTTGATAGCATTTAGGGAATTACAGTATTGGTCCCTAGACCAGTGAATCTCAAGTGAGATGGTGCGGTTTGTTTTTTTTTGGTGGAATTTAGAATTTCTTTCCTTTAAAAAAATCTTTTCTTTTAAAAAATATGTCATGAATTATCAAACATTAAGTAGCATGGACATTTCCCACATACAATGTAGAACAGAAAGAGATATACATGAAGCTGTG
The DNA here is from genome assembly GCA_028646575.1 of Pseudocheirus occidentalis. Taxonomy (NCBI): domain Eukaryota; kingdom Metazoa; phylum Chordata; class Mammalia; order Diprotodontia; family Pseudocheiridae; genus Pseudocheirus; species Pseudocheirus occidentalis. The sequence goes on from CM053595.1 coordinate 91,515,641, forward strand.
AAGCTATATTACAAAGAGATGGCTTTTCCTTTTAAGTATATAATAAATTTAACTTGTAACTTTCAAAGTTGCCCTGCTTGTCTATACTTCCTTCTTTACTTCCTTCTGTGCATTTAAAAATGCTTTAATGACCATTTTGTCTTTTTTTCCAGTTAACTTTGCTTCTAGTTCCCCTCTCCTCATAAGTTCTCATCTCACCCACCCACCCCCTGACCCATATACACAATATACATTGAAGAAGAAAAACAAAATAAAATACTTCTAGTAAATATGCATAATGAAATAAAACAAATCCCCGCACTGGTCTTGTCCAAAAATAGATGTCTTATGCTGTACCTTGAGCTCATTGCTTTTCTGCCAGGAGATAATATGTTTCATCATTGGTTTTATGCAATAGTAGTCGGTCACTGACTTGATCAGAGTTATTAATTACTTCAAAGTTGTTCTTTACCATCTTTTTCTTGTATAAGCTGTTCTTTTGGCCCTGTACAAGATCACATAGGCCTTTTAGACCTTTCTGGTTTTCACTGAAACCATCCTTTTTATCTTTTTATGGAATATTAATATTTCATTACATTCACGTACCATATTTGTTTAGTCATTTCCCAGTTAATGGGCACTCCCTTAGTTTCCAGTTTTTTGCAAAGATAAGGAACAGTTAAAAAGATTTATACATGTATGGGTTATTTTGGTCTTTGTTTCATCTCTGAGCTACATAGACCTGGTAGTGGCATTTCTGGGTCAAAAGGCAAGCACAGCTTGGTGATTTGGGGGGATGACATTCCAAATTGCTTTCTAGAATGGCTATAAAAACAGTGTATTAATGCCTTTATTTTCCAACATTTGTGCTTTGTTTTGTTTTTCATTTTTGTCAACTTTGCCAATTTGATGGATGTGAGGTGGAATCTCAGGCTTATTTTAATTTGAATTTCTCTATTAGTGACTTGAAGCTGTTTTTATATGGTTGTTACCTCAGTTTTTGTTCTCTGAGAATGCTATTTAAAATATTTTATTTATCTATTGGGGAAAGACTATCTTTCTATATTTGAATCAATTCCCTCTATATCTTTGTTATAATACCTTTATTAAAGAAATTTGCTATAAAATTCTCCCCCTAGCTGTTTCTCATCTAATTTTAACTGCATTGCTTTTGTTTGCGCAGAAATTTTTCAGTTGTACACAATCAAAATTGTCTATTTTATCTTCTGTGATCCTCTCTATCCCTTATTTCAGTGTTTCTCAACCTGTGGGTTGCAACCCCTTTGGGGGTCGAAAGACCCTTTCACAGGGGTCACCCAAGACCATGAGGAAACTCATAATTCTGAGGATCTTAGGAAATGAGACATGGCTTCTCCATCTGTCTCCAGGTGGGTCCACCCACATACAGATATGCCCACATATGAGTGTTAAAGGGTCGCGGCATTAGGAAGGTTGAGAACCACTGCCTTATTTGATCATGAACTATTTTTCCAATCCATAGTTCCAAAAGCCATTTTTTCCTTGTTCTTCTAATTTATGATTTAATCTTTCATATTTAAGTCACGTGTCCATTTTAAGTTTATTATGGCATATGATACTAGACGTTGATCTAAACTTAATATCTCTTATTCGGTTTTGTAGTTTTCCTGGTAGTTTCTTTTTGTTTTTTCAAATAGTGAGTCTTTAGCTTAGTAGTTGAATTTTGAGGTTTATCAAACACTATGTTCCTATGTTTGTTTGCTAATCTGTTTTTACTGGTTGATGTCTCTATTTTTTTTAACTTATACCATATAGTTCTGATGATTACTGTTTTGTAGTACAATTTAGAATTTTGTCCTGATGGGTTCCCTTCCTTCCTTCATTTTTTTTTTGCTTTTTTTGGAGGGGGGAGGGAAGGGCAATTGAGGTTAAGGGACTTACCCAAGGTCACACAGCTAGTAAATGTTAAGTGTCTAAGGCTCAATTTGAATTCAGGTCCTCCTGACTCCAGGGCTTTATTCACTGCACCACCTAGCTGCTCCCCTCATTCTTTCATTTAAAAAATAATTTCACTTTGGATGTTTAAACTTTTGTTCCTCCAGATGAACTGTGGGTTTTTTCTAACTCTATAAAGTAATCTTTTCATAATATGATCACTATAGCACTGATTCCATGAATTAATTTAGGTAATACTCTCATTTTTATATTAGTACAACCTAACCATGCTACACATATATTGATTCATTATCCGTGGTACCTTTAAGTATAATGTAGAATTTCTGTTTATCTTTTGTAATTGGTTCTATTTTTACTGCTGCTTTGTCTGAGAGTGTGACTGCTATCCCTGATTTTCTGAGTACACCTAAAGCAAGGGTGGGGAACCTGCAGCCTCAAGGTCACACGTGGCCCTCTAGGTACTCAAGTGTGGCTCTTTGACTGAATCCAAACTTCACAGAACAAATCCTTAAGGGAAACAAATCCTCAAGGCTACAGGTTCCCCACCTCTGACATAAAAAAAAATTTGCTACAACACATTATTTCAATGATATATGAGTTTTTATTTTCCAGTTTTATTTCTCATAAACAATATGTTATTGGACCCTGCACTAATCCAGTCTGCTATCCTCTTCCATTGTATGGGTAAGTTCATTCCATTCACATTCATGTTTATTGTTTCTAACCATCTATTTCTTTCCATCGCATCTTCCTCACTTTATCCTCTCTTTACTTCATCTCTTGCCTCCTTCTTTACAATGAACATGGACAAATATACTACTGATCTATAATTGAAGTGATCTATTTCTGCTGTACTGTTCCTTTTCTCTTTCCCTTAACCTTCCCCATATCACTTTCTTTCCTATTAATTTCCTGTCTTTGCTTCACCCTTTGATACTGGAATTTATTTCACTTATGACTATTATCTCACCCATCTGGTCCCCCCTCTTAAATTCTCCTCTCCCTTCTCTATCTATTTTCCTGTTGAGTTTAATGTATTTCTACACCAAATTATTTGGGGAAATGGGAAAGAGGGAATATGTGTGTGAATGTATTCAGCATACCTTTCTCTAACTCAGATGTATGTGAAGTTTATGTGATGTTTGTTCCTCTTCCTCCATGTGCATAAAGTCTTCATCTTAGGTACCCATTTTGTGAAATAGCAAATTTTCTTCCTTTCCTCTTTCTTTCTTTTCTAGTATATTCCTTTTCACCTCCCATTTCTTTTCTTGAGACCACAAAACAGAATAAAAACACTCCCCTGGCCCTCTATTTCCCTTACTTAACTACCTCTTTGGCCCTTAAAGACATTATAATTCTGAAGTAACACATTTTTCCCTCCTGTAAGTATGTAAGCACTTCAACATTGTATATCACTTTCCAAAAGTCCAAAAGTTATTATCTTTTTTTGGTTTTCTCTTGACTTTTTTTGTTTGTATTCAACTCTAGTCTATTCATAGAGGTTGGTTGAAAATTGAAAGATAGCAACAGTAATTATCATTTATATGCTGCTTTAATGTTTGCAAAGTTCTTTGCATATGCAATTCATTTAATTCTCACAAAATCTTGTGAAGTATGTCTGATTATTATTCCTACTTTGTAAAGATGAGGAAACTGAGACTGAGAGAGGTTGAGTGTGACTTATCCAGGGTCACACAACTCATAGGTATCTGAGCAGCATTTGAACTCAGGTCTTCCTTAGTCTAAATCCAACATGCTATCCATTATGCTATCCAGTTATGCTACCAATGCCTTTACATTTTCCTAATGTAGGATTATATTCAGTGTTGTATGGCAAGTAAATCTTGGTAATAAGCCTTTATCTTTTGTTTTTTTTAGAATATTATATTCCGGGATTTTTCTTACCTTTTTATTTGTAACCGTCAAATCTTATGTGATCCTGACTATGGTTCTTTAGTACCCGAACTCTTTGTTTTAGACTGCTTAGTTTATCCTTTCTTTGACTTGGATCCTTCAGATTTTGGCTGTAGCATTTATAGGAGTTTTCAATTATGTTTTTCTTTCAGAAAGTAACTAGTTTGTTCTTTATAGTACTTTTACTTTTCCTTCTTGATCTGGGAAGTTTTCACTTTATGATTTCTTGAAATATGGTTTCCATGTTGTTGTTGTTTGGGGGGAGAGTTTGGTCATAATTTTCAGATAGTCCAGTGATTCAAAGATTGTTTCTTCTTGATCTGCTTTCTAGGTCACTTGTATACTTATCCTACATATCTTACATTTTCTTCTTCTTTGTCTTGTGACTTCGTTTTACTATTTCTTATTGTCTCATGGAGTCATGATTTCTGTTTGGCCCATTCTTACTTTCACGGAATCTGTTTCTCAGGTAAGGTTTATCACCAATTCTAAGCTATTAATTCTCCTCATTCATTCATTCATAGCTCTCAGTTCACTTAATCTTACATTTTAAATCTCTTCCTTCATTTCCTGTAAGTACTCTTATAGTCTTTGTAGCCAGGTCATCCTTTTTTTGAAGTTCTACTTGGACTTGTTGGGTTACTCTCTTCTTCTGAGTTTATTTCTTGGGTTTCTTTCAGCTTCTAATATTTCCTCATTGTGTTTGGCATTTTCATCTCTTTGCTAATATTTTCAGAGTTCTAGATTGTTCTGTTCCTTCCATATTCTTACATGTGGGTAAACCCTTCTTGGTCATGGTTGTGGTGGATAGTATTAGGACTCCAGGATTTTTGTATAGTCTCTTGATGGTTCAACTTAAGTTTGGTTCTAGGTCCCTTTTTTTCTGTTTTCTTCTTGCACAATCTTGAGTACTGATAGAGCCAGCATTGGCTGCATTCCGTATTGTGATCATGACAACCTTAACCAGATAATATCAACTATGTTAGCACTGGACTTCCTGTAAGACCTCAAATGGTTTCCTGGCCTTTCTCTTGCTTTGGCCCCTGGAGTGTTTTGCAAAATTAAAACATTTTTTCAAGTTACAATCATAACCTAATCCAAAAGAGAATGGGTTAAGGGGATGTCAGACAAATGATAGGGGAAGTAGGAAATGCTCGTCCCACGATAAAAAGGAAAAGTTGAATGACTTCTTCAAAAGTTCATTGAAAGTTTAGAATGAGTCTCATCAAGCTTCCATATTGCTGTACTTTCTCTCTTTTCTGCTTGTGTCTAGAGTAGGGGCCATGAGGACAATGTGGGCCAGGTCATCATGCATTGGATAGAGGAGAGATAGTTGCTTGCAGGCCCTCAAGAGAGGTTATTAAAAGCATGATTAAGTCAGGCAGGTGGCTTACCACAGCTTTATTCTTGGCTGGGAACCCCAACAGGACAATTAACATTAATTGAAATCAGTCTGATTGATTGGGATGTGTGAACCTTCATCTGAGTCACCCTGAGGTGCATATGGAGATGGACAGAGTGTAAAAGCTGATTTTACTCTATTGAACTGGGGGATGGGAGAGGAAATGAGATATGAAACTTGACTACCCTGCAGGTAACTAAGAGGGAGAGAGAAAACCTAGTCTCTGTCAGTCCAGAGCTTGGGCAAAATGACTTGAATTTCTTCTGGAAAAGGTTTGGGACTCCAACAGTTGGGTTTTGTGTGAAGAGAATTTTAATTTTATTTCATGATTTCAAGTATGACTTCTTATCCCAAATTGTATTTTTACAGTGGATAGCACTTTTTTGAGGAAACACTCACTTCAGTAAAGGTTGGATGACCAGTTGTCAGACATCATGGAAAGAAGTTTCTTTTTCAGCTGTGAGTCAGACCAAATGGAGTCTGAGGCTCAGTCCAGCTTCAAATGTCTTTCATTCTGTAATCTCTTGATTCTACTTCCCTCGTGGTAACCTTTTCAACAGATCTGTGTCTAGAGTTGTTCCCCAGAAGTGGTGTCTGACCCTAGCTTTGGATGGCACAAGATTTAGAGTGCTTATCCATAAGGTTCAGATGTTTGATTCTTTGACTTGGATTAATGGGCTGTGCCATAGGGATTTTAATGAACTGATCATCAGGTGAGATTTAAAAAGATACTCCCCCTAATCAGCAGCACCCTTAAAGATGAAATATTCAATTTATTCTTTTTTTGAAGGGGTAGGAGAAAGGGCTCTTATGTGATCAATGGCAACTCAGACTAAGACTGAAGCAAATGAATCAATGTCATCCTCATCATCAACCTCACAATAGCTAACATTTATGTAGCACTGCCCGACATTATAGTAAGTTATTTACAATTATTACCTCATCTGATCCAATAGCCTTGGAAGGTAGTTACTATTATTATCATCATTTTACAGATGAAGAAACTGAGGTCAGGGTCACCTATCATTAAATGTCTGAGGAGAAATTTAAACTCAAGTCTTCTTGACTCCAGGCCTACCACTCTATCCACCGGATCACATAGATGCCCATAGAAGTCTAGATGTTTAATATACTCATTTAGAATTGTGTACACCAAAATGATATAGTGGAAAGAGCACTGGTCTTAGAGTCTTCAGGTAGATAATATAACTTCTTTTAACCAATGTTGTTTTCACAATGAGTAACATATTTCTGAGAAAACACTTACCTCATAGTTGGTACTTGTGCTACCTGTGTTATAGGGTCAGGTTAAGGAAAGTGCTCTGTGATCTTTAAAATGTCATGAAAAAGCAAGTTTATAAAGTGTTTTTGAGTCCTCCACTAACATCCTTCTCAGTTCTGAAGTTATGTTGTGGCAGGCCCCACCAAGCTAAGAAGACTTCAAGTATGGACACTCTAATGTACTGGATTTTTTGTCACTGTCTTTATCATTGCTGTTGCTTTTGCTGCTGCTTTTTGAGACTAGTTCTTTCTAAACCAACCAGGCTGGAAGGGCAGCATTGTTCAAGGGTCTGATCTAACCACTGGGAGCTTGCATCTGCTTTGACCTGGGTCAGTTTTTCCCTCCGTAGGCAGCTTCATGGCTTCCTGTTACTGGGGGATCAATATAATGGTGGAAGATTTAGTGTGGCTACTGATTTGTTTAAGCTGCTGAAACTTAAAAGTCCTGAGTCAAATGATCCACCAGCCTTAGCTGTCCTATTAGCTGGCTAGAGGTTTGCACTACCACGCCCAACCTACTGGACTTTGAGAACCAATCAAACTAATTTCAGAAAGGCTCATAGGGTTACTTTTTTCAAGCACTCTAAATCACAAAGATCAGATATTAATTAAAGAACTTCAAAATACTGAAGTATTGTGTGACTATTTTGCTGAAATTTGTCCATTGTGTAACTCAGTGTCTTGTAATAGATCTTTCAAGTTTATGTAATAGAGTGTTTATTGACTTTGAAATTGATCTGATAACCATTGAGGGCACAGAAAGGAGTCACAGGAACTCAGAATTTCTAAGTGGAAAAGGACTCCAGAGGCCATCTTGTCCAGCCCATGACTGAGAAAGCATCTCCTGTCCATCCTATCAGCTCTAAAGGTTAGGAAGTGTTTCTTTCAGGCAAACTTAAATTTCCTTCTTTGCAACATGCACCCATTGAAAGTGAAATTAGACTTCTTTCAGCACTGATGAAAGGTGGGAATTTTTTTTAGCAAATCCTTTGGCTCCCACCATCCCCACCTCCTTCAATGCCTTTCTGTCTCTTCTCCTGATTGCTGTCCTTGTTAAGTTGTCATTTTGTCATAGCCACTGAAAAAAAAGAAAAAAAAAGAGTTACCACTGCTTCATGTAGGCTTCATGCCTCCTGGGGAATGTTTCTCACACTTCTTCCAATCCTTGGTCTCATTTTATCTGGGCATTAAGGTGTCTGAAACAATACTCAGATAGTCTTCATTTTCCTTTGCTTGCCTTTTTTGTAGCAGTCTATGCAACATATCATTACTATTATGTACACTATATCCATCCAATACCAAAGCTAACCACACTTTCCCCCAACCATGGTCAGATAGAAAGCACCTCTCTGAGATGTCCAAAAGGTCCATGGATATTATTACATGCCTTCATGCATTATAAACTAACTTACCCGCCCTTCTCCTTTTGAGTAGCTCTATGGTCCCAATCTTGGATTCCCATAATATGAATAAACTGTGAGTCATTCTTAAAGGTCTCCAGATGCTTCTGTGGACCTTGTCCTTGGAAAGGCAGCTTAACTGGAAGATACAAATGTATTTCACAATGACATAATGCCTTATGATCAGTAACCTTGTGTGTCTGTTTTATGCTAAAACTTACAAGTTGGTGCCCCAAATCCTGGTGGAATTTCAAATGAAACTATGTGAGTACTCATAGCTCATGGCCCATAATCACCCAAGTAGTAAATATCAGAAGTAAGATTTGAACCTAGGTCCTCTAACATCTATTCTGCCTGGGTCATTTTCTTGTACAAGAGTCTTAGGTGGAGTCTTATTGTCTCTAGGGTCATATATAAATTTCTTCCTATCCTTTAAAGCCGTATTTAACCTGGCTCCAACCTATTTTTCCAAATTGATGACACCTTTCCTTCCCCACCTCCATCTGATACACTCTATGCAGTAACTAAACTAGTCTACTTGAAGTTCCTCATACCTGTCATTCCATCTTTTGTCTTCATTCCTCTGCAAGCATTCTTCCTCTTGTCTGAAAATTCTCCTTCCTAGAAACTTTACATTCCTTTGAAGCATAAATCTGGTGCCATCTCTCCTAATTCTTTCCTGATTCTCCCTCTGTAAGTCACTTGTTAATACTATCCCTCTCATATATATTTAACATGTTTGACTATACTTGTTGCTTTCCCTAGTAGCCTTAATCTATGTCTTAACACTGGACTTCCATGATTCTGGAGGAGGGAGTGAGGCTGATGACTTTACACAACTCTGCCTCACTTAAATCCAATTCACTTGCACGTCAAGACACCACCCTCCTGGTGTCATTGATCTCTTCAAGAATGAAGGATGAACAACAACATCATCCAGTAGAATATAAACTCTTTGATGTCAGAAATGTTCATTTTTTATCATTGTATCCTCAGTATAGTGCCTGGCTAATAGGAGGTTCTTTCTAGATGCTTTTGAATTGAATTGATATTTGTCTAAGGGAAAGAAAATTATAGTGATGAAGCAGAAGAACTGTTGTGGGGAAGAAGAGGTTATGCTTTTTCTTCTTGATCCTTAAAGAACTACAAGCAACAGGTAAAAGTTTTCAATGAGCTCTTACATACTGTGGGCTGTGTCCTTCTTTGTACTGACCCAATCACCAACCAAGTTGATTGGTGCAGAGGGGATAAGCTTCAAAGATAAACAGAATAATTTCACAAGGGACTGAGGGTGTAGAAACTGGCAGTCCAGGGAGCCAAGATTAAGGTCTGATATGGAAGATGCTGATGTAAATGGTGAGAAGTAGGGAAATAGCAGCAGGAAAATAGCGAAATGGACTGGGTGGATGGGTGAATTATCTGAGAAGAGTCTCTTACATGGCATTGCTAGACACATCCCTATGTTTCTCATCTTGATACCTCTACTTTTCTGGTGAAATGCAAGGCCAAATCCTCAAATACCAGCCGCATTTCTCATGCTTCAATGTCAATATTGGATCCATTCCAGAAGACAGTGTAAAGACAGGATATCTTAGAATTTAAAGCCATCTGTCCTCCAGCTGTTCCACTGGAATCGCTGGCTCCTGTCCCCTTTCTCTACTTCAATTCCATTTGAGAAATTCAGTGCAGACTCCAAGGTCAGACACAGCTAGCTACGGCTGAGGTCATCTTGGATCTTAAGTCTGCAAGTACGGAGAGGACAAGCACCACATTGCATTTATCTTTGTATCCTCCTCAACACACACAAGATTGACATATAGTAGGTATTCAGAAAATGGTTGCAGCATGAATGAAATGATTTATAAGAATATTAGATGCCTCTTTCATTCTCCCTTATACTCCTCCCCCATCCCATTATTCTTGTTTTCAAGAGAAAGAAGTATTAGGTGATTAGATATAGGAATTTCACGTCAGATAGATGAGACTGGGCTTCAAAAAAGTTGGCTTGATTTTTTCCCTTCCTTTCCCTTCCATTCCCTTCCCTTCCCTTCCCTTGCCTTCTCTTCCCTTCCCTTCCCTTCCCTTCCCTTCCCTTCCCTTCCCTTCCCTTCCCTTCCCTTCCCTTCCCTTCCCTTCCCTTCCCTTCCCTTCCCTTCCCTTCCCTTCCCTTCCCTTCCCTTCTTTCTTTCTTTCAATCTTTGGGTTATGTTCAGTTTGTAACAATTAAAACACATCCTGCATGTCAGATATTTACATTATGATTCACAACAGTAGCAAAATTACAGTTGTGAAGTAGCAACAAAAATAATTTTATGGTTGGGGGTCACTACAACATGAGGAACTGTATTAGAGCATCATGGCATTAGGAAGGTTGAGAACTACTGTTCTCTTTCTTCTTAAGTTGTTCTTTCTTTTTCTTTCTTTCTTTCTTTTTTTCTTTCTTTCTTTCTTTTTTTCTTTCTTTCTTTCTTTCTTTCTTCCTTCCCTTCCTTTCTTTTTTTGATCATTTCCTGAGAACCCAAACCAACTCACACATAGCCCTGTTCTGCTAGTATATGGTATGTTCTTTCGAACAGAGATGGATCAGTATAATTAATAACATTTCACCTGATTAATCATGAGTTTAGCTTTTTCATGCTTTAACACAATTTTTGCTATATTTTATTTTTATATCATCTTTATTTCCCAATATATTCCTTCTTCCTCCCCATTTCATTCCTTATACAAAGACTTAAGAAGAAAGAGAGGGAAAAGGCAGTTCAGCAAAACCAGGTAACACAGCTACCAACTCTTTCATTATATGCAATATTCCATACCCATAGTGCCACCTCTTCTAAGAAGGGGTGAGGAGGGGATGGGGGTCTCACATATTTTCTTCAGGGCAAAGTTTGGTCATTATGAATACACAACATTCAGTCATTTTTTTCTTTTCTTTATTTATTTTTAAGTTTTCAATGTTCACTTCCATAAGATTGTGAGTTCCAAATTTCTCCCCCTCTGATATATGCAGTTAAATATACAATCATATTAAACAATTTTTCACATTAGTCACATCATAAATAAGAATTAGAACCAAGGGAAGGAATGGGGTGAGCAGAAAGAGGAAAGAGAGAGACAGAGACAGAGACAGAGAGACAGAGAGAGCAAAAAGCATGCTTCAATCTGCATTCAGACTCTGCAGTTCTTTCTCTGGATGTGGATAGCATTTTTCATCATGAGTCTTTTGGAGTTATCTTAGAGCCTTGTATTGCTGAGAAGAGCTAAATCTATCAAAGTTGATCACCACAGAGTGCTGCTGTCACTGTGCACAATGTTCTCCTGGTTCTGCTCACTTCACTCAGTTCATGGAAATGTTTCCAGCTATTCTGAAGTCCACCTGCTCATCATTTCTAATGGAAAAATAGTATTCCATTACATCCATGTACCACAACTTGTACAGCCATTCCCCAATTGATGGGCATCCCCTCAGTTTCCAGTTCTTAGCACAAAAAGAGCTGCTATAAATAATTTTATACATGTGGGTCATTTTCCCATCTGTTATTTTTGTTTTGTTTTTTCCATGGGAAGCTTTCACTGACATCATTTTAGTTATTTTATCTAAGTCTCTTACCAGTTCACACAAGTCTGCCCGTATTTTTCTGAATTCCTTATGTCCATTGTTTCTTATGGAACAGTAGTATTCCACAAGCCAATCTTGAGTTGCCATGACCTCTGATAAAAAGAACCTTTTGAGCATTACCTCACAAATTTTATTTAATTTCTTTTAGCCTTGTTAGTTTGGGGAAGAAAGAAAGCAGAGGGTTACAGTGGTTGTTTCCTATACCATGGAAGTTCAATGATATGATCAGGACTATTTGTTTATAAACATGGATAAAAGTAAATACTTTGAGGGTAGTAATGGTTTCCTTTTTTTGTTTTGTATCTCCAGCACCTAGCACAATGTCTGACACATAATAGCTTAATAAATGCTTATTGATCAGGTAAGAGAAGACCTGGGGGGAGTATGATGGCTCTCCTCAAATAAATGGGTTTGTGAGCTCTCTTTCCACAGCCTTTCACCCTGGGGAAGACATTTTGGATGGAAAATGATGACTTTGCAAGAACCCCTATCCTCTCCCTCCTTCCTTCTTGCTGTTTTTACCTTGACAAATGTTTCCTAAGGCTAAAGATTTTCTTTTAAGTTGCTGAAAAGGGAACTTTAGACGCAGAACTCCCACTGTTATAAAGCTGATAACGAGGGAGGCGGGAGAGAAAATAAAAGGGGGGAGACACAGATACAGATGTGCTGTAACACCTCACATACCTACAGTGCTTAACTCTTGACAGAGTCTTGCAAATTCATTACCTCAGTGAAACCTCAAACAGTTCCATGAGGGGGTCAAAACAGATATCATTGTCCCTACTTTACAAATAAGGAGATAAAGATTCAGAGAAGATGAACTGGCCATTAGTGGAAAATAGTAAAACTTCAAGCAGATGAGGATCTGAATCCCTGGAGGATCTCAGGATTTAAAGCTGGGAGACACTTTAGAGACATCTGTCTAGTCTAAGGAAACTGAGGTCCACAGAGGGGAAGTGACTTACCCCAAATCATCAAGCATATGGCCCCCAAATAGAACTCTTTTGGACATGGGCATTCCATACTCCTCCCTCCACCATTGGCCATTAACTCCCATGCTTGTGAACTGATGAATGTTTTATCAACCAGAGCAAATGGGTCCGTAAGCCAGTTTCCATATGTTCAAAAACATTTCTTACCCAGCTGTATGAACACTTGCGTATAAACACAGAGAAACACACTACACACACATGCACTCACATACATGTACACACATGCATGCACTCACACTCATGCACACACGCACACAGGTTTGCGTGCACACGTACAAACACACACCAGTCCAGGTTGGTTTTCTTGTCAATATAAATGAATTTACTATCGATATTTTCCTTTGTTCTGCAAGCCAGGTTATTTACTAACTGTATTGACTGTAATCATATTTATATTGGTAGAAAGTAATTTATCTTAGTGGCATCATGTGTGCAGAAGCAGGAGCCTGGGTGTGCATCAGGATATTAGCTGATCTGCCAGCAGGCTTGTCTTTATTAGTAACAGTGTCTCTCCCCGGCAATCTTAATATTGGGTAATGTTAATGAAGTACACTTGTCTCCCCCAGACATTTTCCAGAAGGCTTCTCACAATAACTCAAGTATCTAGGGCATGTTCCCTCTACATGGGTCTCTAGGACTCAGAATGGGCAGTTAGGTGGCACAGTGGATAGAGAGGGGGGCCTGGAGTCAGGAAGACCCAATTTCAAATCTATCCTCAGATACTTACTAGTAGTGTGATCCTGGGCAAATAACTCAACCCTGTTTGCCTCAGTTTCCTCATCTGTAAAATGAATTGAAGAGGAAAATGGCAAATTAGTATCTTTGCCAAGAAAACCCCAAATGGGATCATGAAGTGGGCAAGAAGGTAGGAGAATATTTAAGTGGGTACTCACTGACTTGCATAGGGCATGATCTTTATAATCTTGGACACAGACATGTTTTGAAACAAGAAGCTTTGTTTTAAATTTTTTTAATTATGAAAAAAATAATACGAGCTCTTTCCAAACCACAAATGGTCATTCTTTATGACTTGCTATTATTTTAAATGGTATAATAAGTCAACATATAACTCTCAAAGCTTCTCTGCTTGTCTATGTTTACTTCTGCCCTTCATTCTTTTCAAAGGGAGAAATTCTTTGAATTCCAGACAGTTTATCAAAGACAACTGCCACTAACCTTGTGACAATGATTTTTCACTATCCAGAGTCTTCGATGTCCTCTGGACCTAAGGCATCCTGTTGCTAATGATGATGTCTATCTTTTAAGAGGTAGTGTAGGTAATGGATAGAATGCAAGACTTGGAGTCAGGAAGACCTATATTTGAACCCTTCCTCACACACTTACCAGCTGTGTGATCTTGGGTAAGTCAGTTAAGCCCGTTTACCTCAGTTTCTTCATGAGGGTGTTGGACTGGGTGATGTCTATAGTCCTCTCAGGTATGACATGTAAGAGTTGGAAGCATGGCTTAGCACATATGACTTGCTCAGAAAGACAACAGAGTGAGAACAGAGAAGGATGGGGGCAGGAAGGCCAGACCCTGGAGACATTTCAGTATTACACCATGGAGATGCCTCACCTAACTTATAGCTTCTCCTTCTTTGTAAAATCAGCACCGGCATAAGAGCCCAGTCCAGTTCTTCCTCTCCCTGCTATTTGTTTGCATGTGGCCATCCTAAGAGTCAAAGGAAGGCTAGTGTAGTCTCTGGTCCTACTGCTTCCAATTGCTTTATTCTTGCCCCACCAGCTTAGAGACTTCCTTACTGTGGCAGCAATATCTGCACACAGACAGCGGCTGGCATAGTCTATGGCAGTCACTTAACAAGAATCACTTTGGATGAGGTCTCTGTTCTTTAGAAGGCCATAGTGCAATAGGAACCCAAAATGAAAACCTTTCCTCCTCAAAGAACTCCAGGGTTTAGCACAGTGTTGGAAAACAGAAAGAACTTTATAAGTGCTTGTCATTTGACTTATTGATTGATTAAACCCAGGGAAAGACTCCCAAAAAGTACTTGAAAGGAAATATATCAACAATAGCTAACCACCACAGTGCAAACTGTGTTTGTTTGTGGAGAGGTTCTGAAGGAGTGGCCAGGGTTAATTCTACAATTCAATTGACATTTATTAAGTGCCTACTCTCTATAAGGCATAAAATTAGGGAATGTTTCCTAATGGGAGTTTGAATTTTAAGCAAGGTTTGGAAGGAAGAAAGGGCAATGGAGCTGACAAAAGGGAAAAGGATGGGAGGAAGAGTGTACTGAGGGTCTAGAAGTAAGCAAGACAGTTGTGTGAGGGGCAGCTAGGTGGCACAGTGAATAGAGCACCAGCCCTGGAGTTAGGAGGACCTGAGTTCAAATGTAACTTCGAACACTTAACACTTACTAGCTGTGTGATCCTGGGTAAGTCACTTAACCCCAATTGCCCTGCCTTTCCCCCTCCAAAAAAAAAAAGGCAAAAAAAACACAGTTGTGTGAGTAAAATGGCAACTAAAGTGGCTCAGTATAAAAATGCTTTATAAGAGAGTGAGAACAAATGAGAAGGGCTAGAGAGGGTAGAGGTGATGGGTAGAATGTGACACACGGTGTCCTGAAGCTTGGTTCAGGACTTCATGAGTTTTATATGATGCGCCTTTGAGATATTTCCAGGTAATGACTGCTCCATAAGGAACAGAATCATAGAAAGTTAGACATGGAAAGGGCCTCGGAGATCATTTAGTTCAACCTCATTGTTCTATGTATGAGGAAACTAAGACCAAGAAGGAGTGAAATGGCTTGTCTGGGATCACATGGTGAATTATTAGCAGAACCAGGACTAGAATTCAGGTCATCTTAATGCCCAGTGTAGAATTCTTTCAGCCACAACTTCAATTTTGTCCATGAATGGATGGAGCTAATCACATCCTTCTATGAAATTAGTCACATTTAGAGACTTAGTCACACTTAGGGAAAACAGATATTCAGGAAAGGACTTTAGTGTCCTTCCCCCACTCATGGTGTTCCTGTGTCCTTATCCACTCTGTGACATGGCATCTGTTTTGTGTCCCATTCCTGGAAGGATTTGGTCTCAACTGTTGTTTGCCACCTACCCAGAAGGCAATGACCTTCCCCATCATTCCTCATGTAGTACTTTCTTTTACAACTCGCTAAGACCTTTTTTAGGTATCATTGTATACCCCAGTTATCTATATTTGGGCCCAATTAACTTCTTAGGCTGTAAACTCCATGAGGGCAGTGACCCAATTTTATTCAATAGTTTAATTCAACATTTACTAAGCATCTGTCATAAATGTGCAAGGCCCTGTGCTGTATTGCTTACTTATCAACACTTTCTATCTCTCTAGCTACAAGATGATGTTCTGCACACAGTAGGCCTTCAATGAATACTTGTTGACATTCTTTAGTTGCTAATCAATCATCCATAAGATATTAATCATTAATAATAGTTCAGAAATTTGGGGGTGGGACTTTAGAAGTCATCTCTTCCAACTCCCTCATTTCAGAGAGGAAGAAAAATAAGCTAGAAAGGTTACATGACTTGCCCAAGGTCATGTAGGTGGCAAGTTGGAAAGCTAGGATTTGAACCCAGATCCCCGGAATCCAAGTCTAATGCCCTTTCTAATGTACCATGTTACTAAGGGACTTTGATGGATTAAAAACAAACACAAACATACAAAACTCCTTTGAAGTCTAAATGAAAGAATGACTAATTCTGAAACTCCAGACACCAGTTAGAGAAAATATTTTGGGGGCTGCAAGTTTTTGCTAGTCTCCCTAAAACCAGACCACATTCAATACATGTATTCACACAAAATTGGATTATAGACTAACTAGCTTTTCCTGTGGAGAGAAATAGAATATAAGATAAATGTATGTGGTTCTAGCAGAGGGGGTTAGGAGATTACAGGTTGGACTGTGAGCTGTCAATCTGAAATGAGTAGAAATATCAATTTAGGATGGGCTGAGATTCAAGCTAGCTATTTTAAGGCAAATTTTCTCCTTCCATCTAGTCATCCAGGCTAACTAAATTGGAAGGAGTTTGAAGAAATGCTTTAATGGCGAAATTCTTGGATCTGTATGCTGTAATCACCTAATTACCAGGCTTTTCTCTCTCTAGAATTTCCTCACCATAACATTGTATTGGAGCAGTGGTCTCTGGACTATTTTGATCATGAACCCATCAGCAAAAAAGTTTAAGCATATACCATTAAAATGTGTATGTTTATCTAAGCATATTATGAAATTTATACAAAATATGCATTTAAAAAGATGAGATAAAGATGAAATTATATTTGATCCTAGAGGCAATAGGGATTCAGCAGGGGAATGAAATGATCTGACCTGTGATTTAGGATAATCACTTTGACAGATGTGTAGAGGATGGGTTGGAGCAGGGAAAGGCTTGAGGCAAGAAGGTCAATAGTCCAGATGAGAGGCAAGGAGAGCCTGAACTAGGGTAGTAGCTATGTGAGTGAAACAGGGGGAGAGATGTGAGGGATGTGGAGGTAGAGATGATGAGATATGGCAACTGCTTGGCTATGTGAGGCAAAGGAAAGCTTAGAATTGAAGATGGCACCAAGGTTGTTACCTTAGGAGACAGGAAAACGGTGGTGCCCTTGATATGAAGAAAGGGATGGGATACAGAGATGGAAAAAAAGAAAAAAATGTAATGAGATCTTCAATTAAAATCACAATCTAGCCTTACCTATGCATTATATGTCATTAACTCTGTCTCATCCAATCAAAAAGGTGTGTAGGGTAGAGTTTTTATTCACTGGCTAAAAACGCAGTGTACAGAGCCAGTAATCTGGGTTCCCTGATGAGGGTTAGGCTATAACTGTTCTGAAGTCCAGCACCAGAAGAAGGAGAGATCATATCTTATATATTGGAGAAATGGGAGCTGTGCAGAGGACAAGAGAGAGTGGGGAACATTGGGATATGGGCAGGTTTTGGTTGTGTTGGAGACAAGCCCCATGATTGGCTATCACTGAGAAGATGGGATACTATCATCTTCCCATCTTCTGATTGGTTGATTGTGTGCCCTTTGGGGTCAGACCAAGGCCTCCTTGGGAAAAAGGTCACTCTTCCCATCCCACTTCTCCCCACTTTAGAGACCATTAGATTACAACAACTGTTGGGAATCTGTAATAATAAGAAAAAACCTCACATTTCTAAAGTGCTTTACAATTTACAAAGTACTTTCCCTGCAAAAGCCCAGTGAAAGTAGGTCATATGAACATTATTATTACTATCTTCTGTACAAAGAAATTAAGGCAAAAGAAGACTAAGTTATTTGTCTCTAGTCATGAGGTTAAGTAAAACAAAGTGGCATATCAACCATGTCTGATCGAGCGCAGTTCACCATAGCTGCAGTCCACTACCTCCTTATCAAGAGGAGGGAAACCTATTTCATTACCAGTCCTCTGAAATCAAGACTGGTCCTAATATTCATTGGAAACATACAACCCCTTAGAGTCATTTTCCTTTACATTATTATGATCATTATATACATTGTTCTCTTGGTTCTGTTTTCATTATTACAGCAGTGACCAGTTCATATAGGCCTATACAAGTTTCTCTGAATTTCTTACATTGAGTGCAACTGGGTGGCACAGTCGATAGAATGTTGGCCTTGGAGTCAGGAAGACCTCAGTCTGAATCCTCCCTTCTTTACTGTGTGACCCTGGGCAAGTCATTTAACCACTCAGTCTTAATTTCTTTATCTAGTGATAAAAGAATAAATAGGGGGGCGGCTATATGTCACAGTGAATAGAGCACCAGTCAGGAGGACGTGAGTTCAAATCCAGCCTTAGACACTAAACACAAAAATTAGCCAAGTGACCTTGGGCAAGTCACTTGACCCTAATTGCCCTGTCTTCCCCCTCCAAAGAAAAAAACAGCAAAAAAATAAAATAGAAAGAAATACCTCACAAGGTTATTTTGAGGATCAATGAGATACATAAAAGTGTTTTTGTGACATGATATAAATGCTAGCTATTATTATATTGGTTGTTTCTTGTGGTGCAATGAAATTCTGTTAGATTCAGATAGGTTCATATATCGCAGTTTGTTGAGCCATTCCCCTATCAATGGACACACACTTTGTTTCCATTATTATTATTGCTCCCAAAGAAGGGTCTGGGCAGCACATGGCTGGCTGCCACCATAATATCTCCCTTCCCCATAGATCACAAGAGGCAGCTACCATTGACCAATGTCTTGACACAGTTAGCAGATAATGTGAACCTTGCTCTACCCTTATGGAAAAAGTCAGCCTGGGTTCAGCCCTAAATCTAGTACATTGAGAAGAAATGGGTCAGCAGCTTGGCACAGTACCTTCCAAAGACTGCCAAACCCTGCATTCCTGGCCACAAACAGGTGGTTTGTTCTTTCTTGATCTAAGCTACCTATGCTTCCTTGGGGAACCTCCTTACCTTGGTTATATCTATTTGAGGTGACCTGAGTCTCAGTCATTACTGAGTACAGGATAATGGAAAGATCACTGATTCTATAGTCAAAGGACCCAGAATTAAATACTCTAATGTGTGAGCCTGTGTGACTTGGCCTCGATCACTCTTGGCCTCAATTTCTTCATCTGTAGAATAATACAGTTGGCATAGATGGTCTCTGATATTATCTATCAAAAGATAAATGACCTAGAGATGTACTCTTTGAATCCCTTAGGGAAGGGGAAAGGGAATAAGCACCTACTATGTGCCAGGCACTGTCCTAAGGGCTTTTACAAATCATCACTTGTTCCATTACTAGTTATATGTGCCTAAGTAAATCACAGTCTGTCTGAAACTTGGTTTCTACATCTTTAAAATATGTATAGTAATACTTAGTTTACTTACTCCAAGAGTTGTTTTGAGAAGTAAACCTTAAATTGTTATAGAGCCATGTGTGATTGCTATCAAGCAGGTAGGTGGTACAGCGAATAGAGTGCAGGGCCTGCAGTTAGGAAGACTCGTCTTCCTAAGTTCAAATCTGGCCCTAGACTTGTACTAGCTGTGTGTGACCCCGGGCAAGTCACTTAACCCTATTTGCCTCAGCTCCTAATCTATAAAATGAGCTGGAGAAGAAAACAGCAAACCACTCCAGTATTTTTGCCAAGAAAACCCCAAATGGGGTCACAAAGAGTCGGACACAAGTGAGAAGACTAAAGAGTCATACTATTATTCCCCGCAAAAGTTCTTTGGAGCTTACCGTTCTTTGGCCATGACCAGTTGTTAGCTCATACTACCCATTTCCTTGTCTGTGGGAAATCTACAGCCAGAACTGGGGCCGTTTGCTTCCCTCTTCAATTATACATCTCTTTATCAGGGGTGTTAAACGTTGGGGTTTGGGATTCCTGGCTAATGAGCTTCTCTCTTTTCCTGCAAGGGAGCCCAGCCAGTTGCTAAGCTGCCAAGCTCTTGACTGGTTCAATGTGTAATGCCAGGAAGGCTGCAAACAGCAGCACAGATGTGGCTCACAGAGAGCTCCCTCCCCTCCCCCCAGCATGGGGCTGGGCCAGTCTACCTCCTCTCAGGCAACCTTCCAGACAGCTCAGGGACTGAGAAGAAGCAAGCAAGAGAGCACCGAGGTATTGCAAACCCCCATTTAGCCAATTAGGGAGCAAAATGTGTGTTTTCAGCATGATTAGCCTAAGCTTGGATAGCTTTTATTTGTTCTCATCGCAATTTCCACACACACAGGTCATAATATTTTGTTCTCAGGGGCTCTTATCTCAAGCTAAAATGGATATGTGTCAAGCGCATGAGGATGGTCTAATAAATACTAAATTCATAAAAGCGCTTAACACAAATGTTTGGAAGATGTTGCAAGGAGAAATGGAGAAGCTGAGGGCATAATAAACCTAGTAAATGTCTGTTGGGGGCAAGAAAGAAAGCTTTTCTGGGAGGTTTTCCTTGATTACAATATGAGCCAACAGTGCAAAGCAGCTGGGTAAAGAGTTGATTGTATCTTGGGTTACGTGAATAGAGAGGCCCATCATCCAGAGGGAGGAAAGACCTGGTTACTCTGTCCTTTGTCCTGATTCCAACGCCTCTCTAGTGTTGTCTTACTCAGTTCTGAGATCCATGTGTTATGAAAGTCATCATAAAAGGCTATAAATGTGTAGGGGAGAGGAGACAGGTAAGGCAGTATGCATATATGTAATTTCACACCATGGTCATTTCCCGATACATAACCATCTATGTTTATGTGCCTAAATACAAAATGTACCTGCATGTGCATTTACACATATATGCATATGTGTACACATATATGTATGTTTGCATCAAGAAATGACTTGTATGAAAATAAAGGATCTTTTTGTTCATTTGTTGGAGGCAAGGGGGTTAAGTGACTCACCCAGGGTCACACAACTAGTAGGTGGACAAAAGGTCTTGATAAGAAACTTATTTTAAGACAACTGATATTAAGCAGTTTTGTTCAAATATAATGGAGAATAATTAATTGGTTTTGAGCATTTTAAAATCATTCCATAATGTTTTGAACTTCTGTGTTACCTTGGAGAATGCAGCTATGGATTAAACGCTGCAGGTTAAGGTGGAGTGGAAAATGACTGACAATCTAGAGCCAGATTATAGAAGGGTGACCAGATGGTGAAAGGTCTGGAGTCATGTCACAGGATGATCAACTGAACAGACTAGGAATACTTTTGGAGAAGGGAAGACTTGAGAGAACAGGATATTTATCTTTCTATATTGAACAACCTGTCATGAAGAAGAGGGATCAAATTTAATGATAGAAGGGACTTTAAAAACCATCAAAAACAACCCCTTTGCTTTATGAGACTCAGAGAGGGTAAGGGACGTACCCAAGGTCACACAAATAGTAAGTGACAGAGGTAATATTTGAACCCAGGTCCTCTGATTACAAAGCCACATTAGACATTTTCTGTGCAACCCCTGAGGGGAGAACTAGGATAAGTGGATGGAAATTATAGCAAGATAGAGTTCAGTTCACAGGATCATAGATTTAGAAACAGGAGTGAACTTAAATGTTCAATCCATCTCCTCTTTTTACAGATAAGGAAACTGAGTCCCGGGGAGTTTAAGTCATTTATTCAAGGTCACACAGGTAGTGGCAAAGCAAAGATCTGAACCCAGTTTCTCTGATTCAAAAATCTAGCACTTTCCCTACTAGAACACATGATCTCCTTTTAGGGGGTATCCCAAAAGAAAGTGCTAGATTTGTGAAACAGAAAAAACTATTAAAACTTAAAACTGCATTAAGATATTTGGGATACCTTGTATAAGGAAGAACATTTTAATGGTCAAAAATGATTGATAGCAGAACAGGATGCCTTATGAGTTAATAATCTCCCCATCGCTGGAAATGTTCAGTCATTCCTTAATGGAATTTGTGGAGGGAACCTTGGCATGGTTAAGGGGCTGCATTCTAAAGTCCTACCCAACCCTAAAATCTGTGATTCCATGAAGGACTCCTCCCACCTCAAATATAAAGAGTTGCTCCCACCTTAAATATAATTCCTGGGCATTTGCCTTCTTCCACATAGAAGAGACTTTCAACTGAGATTGGGCATTTATAACTAAACACTATCATTTATATGTTTGGAATCATATCAATCCAAACTAGAAACTGAGCCTCTCAGTCTCTTGAATCAAGAGGGGATGGTAGACTAGCCCCTTTGGTTTAGGCCAAGTTGTTTTGCAGAGAACTTCCAATTCTTCTACACAATAATGAAATATGATACAAAGCAGCCTTGTGTCAATAAATCTACGGGAGAAAGGTCAGGTTTACATCGCTGTACGGGACTGGCAAATGCAATTGTTCCTGCAATGTCTGTGTTTTAAATGCCACCCTCTGATGAACCTGGTGCTGAAACACACTGGAGAGTTTGATGAGATGTCAGTTTCACTCAGCCCTGATCAAATACGATGAATGAAAGTGAAGCAAGAACAAAAATATAACTTGTGACTTAAATTTTTTTTAATCTTATGCATTGTGGGGAAGTGGGTCAGTTGGGAAGATTTCTCTTAAACAAATAATAAATGCTACATGGTATCATTGATAGAACCACCACTCCGTGGACGAAACCAGCCTTTTTTTCAGACCAGGCTCCTCTGGGACTGTGGTAGGTCTGTGGTTTCTTCCAGGGAGGTATTCCCAACACACTTTCTTCTCTTGAGTAGTCCTTGCCTGTATTTTTCCATAAATTGTCCCTAAAGCATCTGCTGCACGCTGGAAATATTCTCATTCTTTTGTTCTACTGGGAATACTAACGTACTGATTGAGGGATTGATCCATCTGTTGCCTCTGACTGTCATAGAATAACTGACCCACCTCCTTTGTTGGTCATACATGTCCTCAACAGGGTTGGCTTCTTTTCATTTTTATTCATATTTTTTGAAATGTAGAATGATGTAATCAGAAAAAGTCATAGATTTTGAGTCAAGTGACTTGAGTTTAAGTCCTGATGCAGCTAGTTGCATCTTGGACAAATTAATTCCCACTTCTCAGCCTCAATTTCTTTAGCACTAGAAGAAGGGGTTGGATGGAGAAGTGGAAAAAAGTCAACAGGCAGGCAAAAACTGCTTATTAAGTACCTACTATGTGTCAGGAAAATGTGCCAGGATAGGAGACAGAGGACTGGGTTCAAATCTTGGTTCTGCCACTTAGGTCAGGGGACCAGAGATCCAGAACTAGAAGGAATAGTCCTTCCTTTTCTTTTTCTAGATAAGAAAACAGAGACCAAGGGAAGGTAAGTGGCTTGTTTAAGATTACTCACAAGCAAGGTTCAGATTTGGTCTCTGAGTCCTGACCCTCTCATTCTATTCCGTGTGTTTTCCACCACACCACATGGTAATATAATAACCTGAGAGAACATGCCTAATCTCTCTTGGCTTCAGTTTTCTCATCTGGAAAAGGAAATTATTGATTTGGATAGACCCCCAAGGTACCTCTTAGCTGACAACCTATGATCCCATGACCCTATCACTAGATGACTTTCATGGTACCTTCTGGTTCTAGAGTTGATGATCTTCCATTTTCAGCAACCATTTCTTCCTTGGGAACATGCTGTAGTCTACTTGTGCCTACCATGTATCTTTTCTTTGATTATTAGGTTATTTAAGATTTTGGTTCTTTCAATGTTGTAGTATTTTTAAATTCTCATGTACCAACCTGTTTCATGGACACATTTAGCATATTTGTGTAAAGATGTAGATGAGAGTCACACAAGAGGAAGAGGCAAGGATGGGCTGCCTTTCTCCCATTGTAGGGAGCACCCATATCAATGAGACTGCAGTCATGCTGAAGTATTAAAACAAATCATAATGTTATCAGGAGAACAATGTTTTTTTAAGACAATTTTTTTTTGCAGTAGTAAACATCTTTTTCGATAGAAAGAATTGAGAGATTTCCCAAAAATAATCAAGTTCAATCTCTTCTTCCTATTTTGTTGCGGGCCCAGTTTTCTATTGATTCCAAGGTATACATAAGGTCTGGACCTGGAATTTCATTGGCAAATGAAACAACTAGAGAAAGAAGCTCCCTCTGCCAGTGGCAAGCCCTTCTTTGCCACTTAAAATCTCAAAAGTATCTAAAACACTAAGAAATTAAGTGACTTGAGGTAGGTCACACAGCCAGATCTTCCTGGCCCTGAGGCTGGTTCTCTAACCACTCTGCAAAACTGCTTTTCAAATTGCACAAGATTCCACTGATAAGTGGAAAATTCAACAGGCCACCTGCCCAGCTGCATTTCATCCTGTACAACATATCTTTTTTTCCATTTTTTCTAGCATGGATAGAGAGATCACAATATCAAACAGTAAAGCCAGAGCAGTCATTAGGCAAAATCCTTCTCCTCCCATCATGGCTCTCTGAAATATAACCCATTCACTGGTTTATTTTATTTAATTGAAAAATTAGTCACTAAACTTCCCTAAATTAAAACTACCCAAAAATTAAAATCTAAGTTAAAAATTTTAAAATAATGAGTTATATGCTTAACTTTAAGCAACAACACAAATGAATAAGCATACATCTGTATTTACACTTGAAAATGAATCTCTGCAAAGGACACACATGTCCTTAACATCTTACCCATTATTTTAACTACTTCTCTTTCCATTCTCTGTTCATTTATCTCTGTATTTGCATATACATTTGTCCTATTCATATGGTCATATGTGCAGTGTTCTGTCCTCATTTGGCATTTCTTCATATGTCTTTCACTTTGCATTACTTTATGAAGTAATTATGAAGTCTTTCCAAATTTCCTGTTATTTCTCATTTTTTACAATTTAACAGCACTTATTTAGCCATTCACCAACTGTTGGCTAATTAAGTTATTTACATTTCTTTGTAATTACAAATAAGATTGCTCTTAATACTTTTGAACAGATATGTCCTTTTCTCTTTCTGGTGACTTTCCTAGGCTATGTTGCTGTGAAGTGAATCTAGAGGCCAAAGATGGTGGTTATTTTTGACTCTTGTCATGTGCCACCAGACTGAGTTCTAAAGTGAGGGGTTTTAAACCTATAGCATTCATCTTCAAAACTAAGCCCATCTAATCCACAACTATTTATGGAGTAAGGTCCTGAGCTAAACCAGACAGGAGGTAAAGTAACAAGTAAGCCCAAGTCCCTGCTCCCATGGAACTGACAGTCCAGTTTGGGAGAAAAGACCAAAATACTAGAATTGTAGTAGCAATAGAAGATTTCACACTGCAAAGCACCAATAGAGTAGTCATCCCAAGGAAGTGTTTGATCAGTTGCCAGGGAAATTATATAGCAAGATATGAACAAGAATCATACAGGCTGAGGAGGCTTGAATGGGTTACCTCATGTACCAGTGAAGAGAATATTACTATTTGTGCTATTGGGGTTTAGAGGACATAGGAATCATTTGAGCAGGTTAGGAAGAGGGGAGGAGTTAAAATTGAGCTAGGCATGGAAGGACCAGCAGGATTTAGATTGGCAGGGAGGAAAAGGGAATGCATTCTATGCAAGAGGGACAGCATAAACAAAAATGTTACACATAACCTCAAGACAAAAATATCTGGAATGAAACTTTTTCCAGAAACCGAATTGAATCAAATTGACTTATCTATGTAAGCATGATTTATCCCTTTCCTAATAACAACTCCTTCCATTAACATTATACTTTACACTTCTTCAAAGCACTCTCCCATTATTTATAGGAGACCTTGTTGTTTAGGAGAATATTTGGATTCAAAGAACCTGAATTTGTATTCAAAGAACCTGAATTTGTGTTCTAGATCAAAACTGACAAATTATGTGACCTTGGGCAAGTTACTTTCTCTCTGAGTCTGTTTCCCCATCTGTCAAATGTACTACCTATTTTGTGGACTTTTTTTAAACTAGGAAAACATTTTTTAAACTTTAAATAACTACAGAAATGTGAATTTCTGTCATCATCTCACTTATACACACAGTGGCCCTGGGTAGCATGTAGGAGAAGGGTTTCTATGTCCATTGTCTAGATGAAGAAATTCCTGAATAAAGGTACCATGGTTACTTTGACTGATACATATCACATGGCTCCTGTGCTTTGCATTGCTTTTAAATGACCACCCATCTTCTTCAGAAACTATGGTATAATATTTTTATAATGCTTTTTTAAAATTTTGAAATAATGTCCTATTTGAGCCCCTCTCTTTGGACTGGCAAATCCAACTTGAAAATGTGACTCCCCAAGTGAGTAAGTACAGTAATTCACTCCTAAAATATAGACCCATTTCCTATAGAAAAGTAGCTCATTTGTACTATAAAAAAAGCCCTTTGTACCTCAGATCATTTTGTTTTAGGTGGATGCTTGTGTCTTTACATATGTCAGATATGAGGGTACCTGCTGTCCTTGAACTTGCTGCATAGGACAAGAGACTCACAGACCATGTGGATAATGTAATAACCTGTTTTTCTCTCTTCCTCTTTTGGTTCTCAATGAAGGTAAGTGCTGTAAGAATTCCATTTACTGACGGAGTTAGAACCACTGGCTGGAAGCAGCATGGCCGAACGGCACTGTCTGTGGGAAGTGTCCATATCTTTTCTGTGGAGTGACAGTGACAAAGGAGTGGTTGACTCTGCATTGTAATTCAGAAGCTCAGCTACATTGCCTTTCCCAGCCATAAGCAGGAGCCCAGTTTTCCCAACTATAAAGAGAAACTCCCCTGTAACTACAGTGGATCTTTTGCCAGTAAATTTCATATATGGCTGCCAAGGTAAAATAGAAATGTCCACTTTTGAATTAGATATGAGTGTGTCTGTGCAGTACCATTAGTACAGCTGGGAAGAACATGGGACTTGGACTACAATGATCTGGGTTTGAATCCTGACTCTACTGTCTATGCCCTGTGCGACTCTGAGCAAGTCATTTATTGTCGCTGTTGTTCAGTCACGTCCAACTCTTCATGATACCATTTGGGGTTTTCTCAGCAAAGATACTAAAGTTTGCAATTTTCTTCTCCAGTGTATCACATGGATTAATTTTGTAAGGCAAACAGAACTCAAGTGGTTTGCCCAGGATCATACAGGTAGGAATTATCCAAAGTTGGATTTGAACTCAGCTCTTCCTGACTCCAGGCCTAGTGTTGTATGGATCTATTGACTGCCTCTACAAAGCATTTACATTGTGTTTTACTAGAATAATCTATTTTTAAAACTTTTTTTAAAAGAACACATTGCCAGAGAAACTGAGAGGGCACTTCAGAAGGTCCCAGGGGTATAAACAGTAATTTGTTGATTGGATAATTATTGAACAAGTCTCATGAAAGCACTATAACATTAATAGCACTTTCACTGCAAATATTTCATCTTCATTGATTTCTGCAAAGACTTTTACTCAATTCCACCCAAATAACTTATTCATATGTTGCAATTTCATAAAATATACTTAAAGTGAGAATACTAGAATATTGGATGTCTATATGGAAAACTCTCCTCTATTTAAAACATGCCACAACACTATCATGTCAAGAAAAATTGAAATAAAACATGACATCTTTGAGGGAGACAGTTTAAAGCCATTATCATTCTGCGTAACAACAGTGCAACATTCACAATGCCTATGGTGACTATGAATATTCTGGTATAGTTATGAATCACAAAATGTAACAAGCTTTCCACATGGAGGACAGCACCAAAGCCTTTATTCAAATACCAGAAAACCAAGTCCCAGAACGAGAAAGTCAAAGTCATTAAAGTAATCACAAAGTTGGTACACATGGTTAATGCAGTGAACACCCACATTCCCAAGCCTTCACAACAGAACAGGTTCCCTCAATCAGGGATCCTCCTCTCACTCATGGTAGCTCCTCAGCCTGGTTCTCAGAAGCTCTCACAGAAGTTCCCAGAAGAAAAGTCTCAGCAGAAGTTCCAGCTGGCTCTCAGAAGAAGCTCTGCCACCATAAGCTCCACTCTCAAAATCAAAATCACTTTCTCCAGCATGGGCCTCTCCTCCTCAGTCTCCATGCTGCTTACTCCAAGGAATTCTGACTTTCCAGCTTGTGCTTTTCCTTATATACAGTATTAGCTCCTCCTTGTTTAGCCTCTTCCTGTTATGTCAATAAGTCCATCCTACCATGGGATTCACAAGTTCTGGATCTTAATACTTAACTTGAAACTAAATGCTAAGTCCCTGTTAGCTTGCCAATACAAGGGGATCTTCAAATTCAATTACTATTACATTCCACCCCTCCAGGATCCTTGGCCTAACAATCTAAATCTAAATGGCCATGGATCCTAGAACAAATAGAGGCACTATACTTTGTAATCCTGACAACTATATATATAATATAAAGCCAAGCACAAGCAGCTTTCCAGAGGACTGCTACTGTGAACAGCTTTAAAGGTTCTGATTACATAGTATATTGAACTCTTTATTTATTCAGTGACAAATCAGAACAAAACATTCACAGAAAACAAAGTACAGCACTTAGAATGTTATAACTTTACAATTTATCCCTAAAATGGTCACATAGTTTTCACCAAAGTGGTCTCATACTTTTAAGCAAAAGATAATATTCATTTAGTAAGTCCTTCATTTAGTAAATCCTTAATTCAATCACCCTTAAGGAGGCAACTCTCCTTAATTGACACAAAGTACAAAGGTCAAAGTCCTCCACCGATGGGGTACAATTAAGTTACAATATCATCAGTCACTACTAAGTACCCTCTTAAGGAGTAGCAGAAAGTACAAAGGCCATCCACCCCTAGGTCACAATTAAGTTACAATCTCATCTGTCAGAATTAAATACCCAAGGAGAGATCTTTTCATCTTGACTCAAGGCAGTCTCTAAGTTTCCATGGTTCTTCTTCTTCTTCAGCTTCTGTCCAAATCTAACTAACTGCCACCTGAGTTCAAAGGCAGACAGCTTCTCATTCCTTGTCCAGCTCTCCATGAAGTTTCTGTTCCATATTGAAGCTTACAGTGTTTAATCCACCTCAAGTCCATCACAGTTTCTGTTCCTGGGAAGACAGAGCTTAACCAAGCCACAATAACATTCATGCACATTGCTGGCATCCTCATCAATTCACTTTTCATCCTGTGAAATCAACATAGACCCAAAACAGACAGACAAAATACTGACACCACAATCATGCTTCCTCAGTCTTTGGCAACTCCGACTGGCCCTCAGAAGTCTTCGGCAGTTCCCAGAAGAAGCTGGTAGCTCTGCAGCCTGGTTCTCAAAAGTTCTCAGCAGAAGTTCCCAGAAGAAAAGTCTCAGCAGAAGGTCCAGCTGGCTCTCAGAAGAAGCTCTGCCACCATAAGCTCCATTCTCAAAATTGAAATAACTTTCTTCAGCCTGGGCTTCTCCTCCTCAGCCCCCATGCTGCTTGCTCCAAGAAATTCTGACTCTCCAGTCTGTGCTTTTCTTTATATAAGGTATTTGCTCCTCCCTGTTCAGCCCCTTCCTGTTATATCAACAAGTCCATCCCACTGTGGTATTCACAAGTTTTGGGTCTTAATACTTAACTTGTAACTTAGTGCTAAGTACCTGTTAGCTTGCCAATACAAGGGGATCTTCAAATTCCATTACTATTACATTCTGCCTAACTCTAAACTAACTAATTGTGTCTCTTGAACAAAAGTGATGCTAAGTCAATGGCATCATCATATTAATTACTTACTGCATATTCATAAAATCAAATTATATGATTCCACTGAAAAGCATATCAAATAGCTTCTTCATTTCATTGAAACTTTGTCCAAGGATGTCCAAATGCCATTTAAACTTTTTAAGTGTAAAACTTGTAATGTGTACTGAAGAAAAATAAGAGACATAGCTCTGGCCTAGAATCCATAAGTCAAATGCAACTAATACATGAAGACAATACTTACAAATACTTTATATTTTTCCAGGCAAATAAATATCCTTTGTAAATTTGTCAAAAATAATATCAGCAAAGGATATGTCAAGAAACTTGCTAGCAACCTAAAGTCAAAGTTAAATGGAAAGAGGGCATTTAGAGCAATTAATACCTGTACTATTGTATACTTTTGGAAGAGTAAATAATCACTAACACATTTATAAAACATTCTAACAAAAACTTATGCAATATTAGTAAAACACAAATCCATCATGCCAAGGCATTTACAATAAGATTACTAGTTCCTTACCAAAGAGGAGAAAGATAATTGATATGTTCTCAAAACATGTGATAAATATGTTAATAACTTATAGAAATAGTCCTACAACAGCTAGACATCATTTCATAGAACAATAGTAAAGATTGACAGTATGTACATCCCCCTAGACTTATCAAATATGACAAATATAGGTTGACCTCTATATCGAACCCCCAAAATGGCAAGATTCAAGACAGAAATCTAAAGGTCTTCCACAAACAACATGTATATGCACTCAAATAACAAGATGTAGATGAAGAAACATTGAAAAAAATGGTTGTTACCTGGAGTTGTTTACAAAAACAGAAGGGTTTTATAATAACAACTCAAGACCAAGGTCATTGCCATCAGAAATGAAAGGTTTTCCTTAAGGGACCTCAGCTTATTGAACAGTGCAGATTATATGAAGATACAGTTGAAAATGCACAGTATATCATTGTACTTTGTAAAAATTTCGCATCTTCTAAATGCCTAACAGAATATGATCTGGTAGCCAGGATTTTACTTCCAAAACGTGCCATCTTTCAAAACCTAATACTCAACAAATCTCCAGACTGCAAATACAAATCTCAAAATATCCTTGAGAATTCAACAATTAAACTATCCTGGAATCCAACCTATTATAACAGAGAAGATGTATGTCCACAATCCCTATGACATAACACAGATAAATAAAAATTTAAGAACTTTTTCAATAGATGTCAACATACTGGACACTCATAACCTCCATGTTACATGGAATGAAAAGTTTTCCAAATATAAAGACCAAGTGGAAAACATCAAAACATCACGGAAAGAATATAAAGTACCATCCATTCGTCTAGTCTACTAATGAAGTTGTACAAAGGATACCTTCAGTGAGTTAACAAAGAGTGAACTTCTATCCTAATACTTTTATTTTATTCTACCACAAAAAGCAATAGTTTTATCTACCTATGCCATAGTTCATAAAATATTCAATGTGCAAGAATAATAGCAGAATAGAGACTTCTTAGAAGACTATTTCTACTTGAACCCCATTGAGAAATATGAGAATGAGGGAAACAAACATTTATAAATCACTTACTGTGTGCCAGGAACTATGCTAAGTCCTTTACAAATATTACCTCATTTGATCCTTATAATAACCCTGAGAGGCAGGTGCTTCCTGAGGTGGATAGAGTTTAAATAACTTACACAAGGTCACACAACTATGCAGCTAATAAATATCTGAGGCCAATATTTGAAGCCAGGTCTCTCTGATTCCAAATCCTGTGCTCTATCTACAGTACTATCCAGTTGCCTTTAAGAACAAGCTTTGATAATAATCATGATGATAGTAGTGATGATGATGATGATGATGATGATGATGATGATGATTGGTGATGATGGTGGGTGCTGACAGGATAAACTTATATTCTAAAGATTAATTCAACTACAAAAACTTATTTTATCCACCTATGGAATGACCCAATGGATATTAAATATAAAAGAATAAATTGTAGTATAGTGACTTGTCCTAGGAGCATTGGTATCTGAAGCCTGTAAAGATATGAGAAGAATGTGCTACTAGTACTAATAATAATATGATGAGCTTACATCCTGATAGTTTTATGCAATCAAAAATCCAGCCATTTTACCCACCTGTGCAACAGATTATAGAACATTA
Source organism: Pseudocheirus occidentalis (assembly GCA_028646575.1). NCBI lineage: Eukaryota > Metazoa > Chordata > Mammalia > Diprotodontia > Pseudocheiridae > Pseudocheirus > Pseudocheirus occidentalis. The sequence goes on from CM053595.1 coordinate 91,547,426, forward strand.
AATACGAGAAAATATAGGATAATGACCTATCCCAGGACCAGATTTCCTACATAAACCCGACTGCAAAAGACACAAAGAATGAGAAGAGGATAAGAAGGACAATAGGTTTCAGTACTTCAAAGATCAATCATTTCTTCCCCTAATCAAGATCAAAACCTCTCCATTGTTAACAAATTGTTTTCATGAATTGTTGTAGCTTAAAATTTATCATTCTCCATCCAATCTGGTGATGGGTCTCTTTGAATATTGTTTGGCTAGGATTCAGATCACAAACTCACAGTCCATCCCTGGCTCTGTACTTGAAGCCTCTCCATTTCAGTTGGACACACCACAGTTTACCTTTAGCTGGCACAGCCTTCAAGAATCCACGGCTACTGGACTTCACAATGAAGTATCTGAGGAGGACTTTAGTGGAACAATAACAACAATAATAATGAAAATAAAACTCTTATGGCCAATGACTGAGCAGGATGTCCTCTCTTCTCATTATTAAGATGATAGTATGTGTACAACAGTGAGCCCTTAATAAACACATCCTATCCTGTCCCGTGAAAGTACTCTACCAAAAACAAATAACAGAACCCCTCCATATTTGCTGACTAATCATTTTGTTCTTCTCTATGAGGGTTCCAGTTGCATTTTATAAATGACTTTAATTTACAAAGCATTATGTTTCTATGTATTTCATGCCTCTAAATCCCCATGCAATATTTTGTATCTTTTCCCTTGATAGTTTAACTGTCTCTAACCTTTTTTTGCCCAGTTTTTTTCCTTGTAATGCCATCCAACTATTTCTTCCTGAAAGTACCTGATAAATTTTGAGATACCTGATTTTTGCAGCATCTCTGCTGCCTACTTGGTAACCTTTATGTCTCTGTTAATATCAATTATATTCATTTTATGCAAATATTTTCCCAAGAAGAGTGTCCCAAGCCAGTACCTTTCCTTTTGCAAATATAAAAGCAGAGCATGAGCACACAATAAAGGCATCACCTGTTCCTTCATCAAGGCTGACATAACTGAGCTGCCATCATTCTGAGGGAATTTATTGTTCTTATTGAGAGTCAATGCTGTCTTTTCCCCTTCTCCTCCTTCTCTTCTACCTCGTACCCTGTCAAAAAAAACCAAAGCAAAACAAAAATATATGTTACTGATTAGATGAAAGGATCCAAAGGATCTTAGACTTAGAGCTGGAGTGGACTTTAAAGGCCACTGAGTGTCCTTTTGGTTATGTCTGGGGAAACTGAGGCACAAATTAATTAAGTGGCTTGCCTAGAAATTTTCCAGTCAGTAGCTACATACCCAATGTTGTTTTTCATGATTGTGGAGGGAGTGAGGATAGCAGAGGGACAGAATGAACAAGTAGATCTGTGATTTTAGTGATACAGGCAACTCCCATATCTAATGCAAATTGGTACTTTCTCTGGTGCTCACAGTCTTAAAGTGCTGACTATAGCATTGAACCTAAGTGATTTGCCCAGATAGTATGTGGCAAAGATCTTCATGGTTTCAGATTGGCTGTGCTGCATTTTATTTATCCAATGATAGCAGAGATAATCCAAAAGCCTCTTTTACCTATTGCCTTCAGCTTTCTTTATTCACCTATATTTACCTATTGCCTTCAGCTCTACTGCTGCTGCTGTGGAAAGACAAGCACAATAATTCACTGCCAATGGAACTGGGAATTTCCACCAATCTGGAAAACAATTTCAAATTACCCTTAAAATGACTAAAGTGTCCATACCCCTTAATGTAGATATGGCACTGTTAGGCATGTAGTGAAAGGGGGAAGGGAATAAGCATTCCTATAGCACCCCTGTGTGCCAGACACTATGTTACACTCTTCATAAAAATTATCTCATTTAACATACCCCAAAAAAGTCAAAAATAAAAAGAAAGGCCCCATATACACCAAAATACTTCTTATGGCACTTTTTGCAGTTGCAAAGAATAGAAAACAAAGTAGATGGTCATCAGTTGGGGAGTGCCTAATCAAATTATAGTGCACAGATGTAATGGAATATTTCTGTACTATAAAAAATGTTGAATATGGAAAATACAAGGAAACATGGGAAGGTTATACTAAGTGAATCTAAGTAGAAATAAGAAAATAACAGAAATATACATAGATATTTAGATAAATATGTATACACACATATAATGACTACAACAATGTAAATAGAAAAAAAAAAGCCCTGAAGTTTCATACCCTGAAGTCTACTTAAAATGACCACACTTTGGCACCAAAAAAGAGAAAAGAAAATGCGCCTCTCTCTTTTCCTAGCAGAGGTGGGGGTCTAGTGGGTGGGATGCTGCATACAGAGTCACACTTGGTTGAGATGTTGATTAGTTTTGCTGAATTGCTTTTTTTCTGTCTCTTTCTTTTTTGTTCTATATAACAAGGAATGGTTCTCAGGGAGGGATATATTTGAAAAAGACCTACCCAACTGTCCTGATCTCAATACTGTCTTCCACGTGCTCCAAATTCCAGCCAAATTGGACTTGTCACTACCTCTCATTTTCATCTCACCTTGTTTTGTAAAAACAAAAGAAGTTAATAAATGTTTTTAAGGAAACAAGGAAGACCTATGAACTAAGGCACAGCATAAGTAAGCTGAACCAGGAAAATAAACTATGAGAGGACAGCAATGAAATGGAAAGAACAACACAATGAAATGTAAGGTTGTATAATTGTAACCACCAAGCTTGACTCTAAAGAAGTGATGAAAAAAATGTAACTCCTCTTCATTGATGTGGTGAGGGACTATGGCTATAAGAGGGAGAGAATAAAAATTTATAAAGCACCTACTATGCTTTGGGCACTGTGTCAAGTGCTTTACAAATATTTGATTCTCACAATAAACTTGCAAGGTAGGTACTATTTTATCCCCATTTTACAGGTGAGGAACCTAAGTCAAACAAAGGTTAAGTGACTTGGTGACTTGGTCAGAGTCACACAGATGGGAAATTCCTGAGGTTAGTCTTCCTGACTCCCGGTAAACCTTCTATGTCCTGGGCCACTGTAATTACCCTCAGGTTCAGTCTAAGTTCTAGTTAGTTCTGCTGAACTGTTGTTTTTTTTTCCTTTATTAATCTTTGTTACAAGTGTTGCGTCATTGGGTAGGAGAAAGGGGATGGGTGTGTTGGGAAGTGAATGCAATGTAAGAACAAAAGGAATTAATTCTGTGCCCTCCAAAGAAGCACTTTATCCTTGAAGTGGACAGGGCCTTGATAGGCATGACTTTCTTTGGGTCTTGGACTTCGCTTCTCTCAAACCTGTGATTCTAGGAAGACAGCACCTTTGAATGGTTATAGTCTCCTTCTGTCCTAACCCATGCTAATCCTTTTGCTTTCCTCCAAACTCATTAAACTTGTCACTGCCTCAAAGATTTTGCTTCTGCTATTTCCTTTTCCTGGTGTGTCCCCTTCCCCCACTCTTTTCAGACTCTAAAAATTCCTACCTAGTATCTGGGTCCAAGTTAAGACCCATCTTATCCATTAAGTTTTCCATGACCCAATGTAGAACAAACAGATCTCTCCCTCTTTTGAACATCTACATTAATTAATTAGGACTCATATTTCTATAGACCTTTAAAGGTTATGAGGCATTTTGCTCACAAGCCCATGAGACAGGTAATGCAAGCATTACGAATATAGAATCTAGAGTTTGAAGACCAACTCATTCAACCCAATTATTTGACTGCTGGGTAGCTTTTGTCTCAGAAAAGGGAAGTGATCTGGTCAGGGTCACACAGGTGGAAAGGGTCAGGTCTCCATCCTCTAAGTCCAAGCCTTTCCTATTACATGACACTATCCATTTCCTACTTTCTATGTCAGTCATTTGGCAATTAGCATAAACTGTGAAACACTGAAGTGTTCGAATCTTGCCTCTGAAAATTCTATAGCTGTGTGACCTAAGCAAGTTACTTAACCTTCTCTGAGTCTTAATTTCCTCATCTATAATATGATGATAATAGCTAGCATTTATATAGGATTTTTTAAAAGGTAAAGCACTTTATAGGTATTGCCTCATTTAATTCTCAAAACAAATCTGTGAATTGACACTATTATGACCCCCATTTTACAAATGAGGAAATTGGTTAGCAAACATCTAGAAAAGAAAGTGGTGATCACAACAAGCCAGCATAGCTTCATAGAGACTAGTCCTTGATATAATAACTTTATTTCTTCCCCCACCAGGGTTTCTAAACTAGTAGGTCATTGGGATGCTAATAGATGTACTTTACCTTGATTTTAGTAAGCCAACTGATGAAGTGTTTCATATTCTTCTTGTTGAAAAGATGAAGAGATACAGGCTAGATAATAATACAATTAGATGAATTTGGAGTTGATTAAATGACCAGACCTAAAAAAGCAATCATTAGCAGTGCAATTTCAGCTTGTAAAGAGATTTCCAGTGGAGTGCTCTAGGGATCTGTGCAATGGCACTGAGCCGTTTAATACTTTTTAATGACTTAGATAAAGGCCTAGACAATTCAATTCAACAAGATTTCATCAAGTGCTAGGGACTGGCACATAGTGGGCATGCTTATCAAAGCTGTAAGTGGCACAAAGCTGGGACAAACGAGTAATCCACTGAATGATAGAGTCAAGGATCCAAAAAAGATCTTGACCCACTAAACACTGAACCAAATCAAATAAAATCAAATACAATAATGATAAACGCAAAGTCTTAGACTTGGGTTCAAAAAATCAACTTTATAACTGCAAGATGGGGAAAGCGTGCCCAGACCTTATTTGTCTGAGAAAGGGTGGGCAGGGGGGAGGTATATCAGTAGACTGCGAGGTCAAGAGGAGCCAACAGGTTGCCATGGCAACCAGGAAAGCTAACATGCTCTTGGGCTGCAGTAAAAGAGATACCAAGTCCAGAAAGGAGATTATAGTCCTGCTGTCATCTGCTCTAATCAGACCACAATACCTAGAACTGTATTTAGTTCTGAACTCTGTATTTTAGGTATATCATTAACAAACTGGAGAAAATCCAGAGGAAGACAATCAGGATATTGAAGGCTCTCTAGATAAGGATCATTTGAAGGAACTAGGAATGCTTGATTTGGAAAGCAAATGAAGGGAGGGTGCAGTGTGAAGGGTAGGCTATCTGTATGCAAGCATCCCCTCTCCAAGACTATCAAGTGGAAGAGGTTCTAACTTGCTCAGTTCTTCCCCAGAGGACAGAACTACAATAATGGACAGCAACAGGGAGACACTTCCAGGCTTAACATCCGGACAAATGTCCTAATGATTAGCACTGAGTTGTTTGGGGCCAGAGATTGAGTCCACTCATCCTCCCTGTGGGGGATACAGGGTGAGCCATCAGTACTACCTGCCTGAGCCAGGAGGCAGAAGTTTTCTCTCACATCGGGATGATTAAGGCCAGCACTTCCGCAAAGGCAGGAGCTGGCGAATCACTAAGTTCCATGATAATTGACTCCATTACTCCATCTGGTCCCCTCACAACGCCTGGAATTTATAAAGGCACTGCCAGTTTATGCAAAAGCTCTCTCTTTTAATTAAGTGTCCTAGAATTGTCAGCTTCAGTAAATAGTGTGACAGGGACAGAATTTATCAACAGGGACCAATGTTCTGAACAGGAGAGCTGCTAGCCTCGATGGGGATGCTGCCTGCATATGGTGTTGCTTGGAGCGAACAGTCCCTAAAGGACGCTGCTCTTTCAATGATCTCAAACCAAACACAAGGGCTCATAGGGCACCCAGCTGAAGGAAACCTCCCAGTATGCTTTGACTTCCCAGGTTCCTTGATTACCTATAGGGCATAATGAGATAAGGGAGGTCTGTTCAAAGAGATTCTAACCCTTCTACTTCACAGCCCAGGGAGGGGAGGCCCCTGCTGAGATTTTCAGATATAAAGTCACAGAGGGAAGTGATTTGCTAAAAAAAAAATTTTAAATTTTTAAAAATGGAACAAGAAATAGCTCTTCCTTTAGCTGGTCAGAGTAGAACTTCCCTTTTCATGCCATCAAATAACAGCTCCTCAAGGGAGTATAGTACTTTAAACTGATACATACTTTAATAATATACACAGTCAGTCAATAAAAATGTAAGTTTGTAGGATGTGCCAGATGCTGTGCTAGCTCCTGGGGATACAAAGAAAGGCAAAAGACAGACCCTGCCCTCGAGTGGCCTACAGTCTTATTGGGAGACAACATGTAAACAACTATGTATGAACAAGCTAAAAACAGGATAAATTGGAGATAATTAACTGAGAGTTTTTTGAACTTCCAGCATAGTCCCAGAAGTCAAACAGTGATAATAACTGATGCCTATAACTAAGAGTCTTTGAAAATTGCTCCCCACAGCTAGGTGGCACAGTTAATAGAGCACTGACCCTGGAGTTAGGAGGACCTGAGTTCAAATCCAGCCTCAGACACTTAACAGTTACTAGCTGTGTGACTTTGGGCAAGTCACTTAACCCCAATTGTCTTGCCTTCCCCCCTCCAAAAAGCAAAAAAAAAAAAAAAAATATTGCTCCCCACCCCCACCCCAGGCTCAGAGAGGTCCCTAGCCGATGTGGCAGGCCTGGGATTCAACCCAGGTTCTTCTGGGTTTGAGCACAGCACTCTATTCACTTCATCATGCTATTGTTTTGCTTTCATAATATAAATGCTTTTTAAAATAATGCACAATAATCATATCATCAATGACTAAATAATTAAATAACAATGTATTATATTTTTTAGCATACTAAGTTGCATTCAAAAAGTCCTGGACTTAGGCCTAGAAAACCTAGACTAGAATGCTTGTTCTAATTCTGTTATCAGCTCATTGTGTAACAGTGGGTAAGCCCCTTCCCTTTGTGAAGCCTCAGTTTCTCTACTTGTACAACAATAGGGTAGGATTACACTTCTAAGGACCGTATCAACTCTTCTAATTTCTAAGACCTCTTCCAGTCCTGACATCCTTTGTTCTAAGATCCAAGCCAGCTCTGACATCCTTTGTTCTAAGGCCCCTCCCAGCCCTGATATCTTTTGTTCTAAGGCCCCTTCCAGCCCTGATATCCTTTGTTTTAAGGTCCCTTGCAGCTTTGAGGGTCTGTGACTACACCCAAGACCCCATGGGGCCAGCTGCTGACCACAAGTCTGAGCTCAATAGGACAACTTTCTCAGTCACCTTCCAAAGGAAAGGGTGACTGGAAAACAAGGGAAGAGACCAGGCGCTACATCAGCTGCAGTTTGAACTAAGATCAGGATTTACTGTGAGCTGGAGACAGCACATACCACATCAGCTGGGAGGTGGGAGAGAAAGGGAGTCGGAGAGAGACTTGCCGAGGTTTCTCGCATAATTCTTGGAATCTCAGCATCCTCAGAAGTCATCTTAGACAATTAAGCGACCTTGGGGATAGGAAGGCACAGATAAAGGAGCCTGGTGATTTCCCAAGACAAGTACAGGTTGGATTCCCCCCAACCCACCACACGCTTTCCCCTTTCCTCTTGCCTTCTCAGTTAGGACACTGTTCCATAAAGTTGGTATTTGTGTCACACAGGGAAATTTTTAAATGCTGTATTTGGAAACATGAATGTGTAATGTCTCCCTGGAAATCTACACCATCACGGTGAAAGATACAAGCGCAGTCCGAGACAGACATGTTTAATTAGTGAGCAAACTTGACATTTCCAGTGTTTGGACTAGACAGAGAGAGAGCCAAGAGCAAACCAGGATTTTTCCTCCCTTTTTTTCCAAAGCTTGCCAACAGAGAATTATGTATTGAACTCAAAGAAAAATGAATGTCTTTACATTGATAAAGAAGGAAAGTTCATGGGAGCCAGAGACGAGCACTGGCCAGTTGTCACCATCCTAGGGTGGCTTCACCTTCCCTTCCCCCAGGGTCCTGATAGTGCGTTGGCTGGTATGTAGTGATCTCCCATAGACAGCTGTTTACAACAGAAAACATCCCTCTAACAAAGCCCCATCTCATGTCCCAAACTGCCTCAAAAGCTTGGTGATAATATTAAGAGGAACAGGTACCACATATAGAACACTCTAAACTTTACAAAGCACTTTACAGATGGGGATGTGTTATTTCATCTGATGCAAACAACAGCCCTGGGAGGTGCTAGCATTATCTCCATTTTGGAAGCCAGCAAACTGAGAGTGAGATGGGTTAAGTGATTTACTCAAGGCCACACAGCTAATAAGTGTCTGAAGCCAGATGTGAACTCAGACATTCCCGATCATATGTCCAGCACCTTATCTGCTATACCATACAATGGTTCTCAATCTTCCTTATGCTGTGGCCCTTTAATACTTGTATGTGGGTATATCTGCATATGGGCGGACCTGCCTGGAGATGGATAGAAGAGGTTCCTAAGACCACTGTGAACGGGTTGTTTGACCCCCAAAGGGGTCGTGGCCCACAGGTTGAGAACCGCTGATTCAAGAATGTTGGAGAAGGGTTGGGTATCCTACCATTGCTTTAGAGACACATGGTCTGTCTACATGGTCAGTCCTTCCTATAGGCTACAGTAACAGGCTAAGGTTGCAGGAGGAAATCCCCTTGGTAAAGGGTCAATTAATGTCCTAAACCAGTGTCATGCAGATCTTGCAGCTTCTCTCTAAATCATACAATGTGTTTCAGAGATAGTTCCTTTTAGACCAAAACTCCTCTAATGCATTTCTGCCTGGCCTCAGTGCCAATGACATCAGTGGTCCCAGAAAAGGTTCACCTGTCCTTTGCCCCCAACTTCTCACCCACTGGATTTCCTAAGCCAAAGGTGTTAACTTTACTCAGTGTACCATGGAGAAGGGGTGGGTTGGTGATACAGTAACTAGAACACTGGGCTTGGAATCAAAAAGACTCATCTTTAAGAGTTCAAATCTGGCCTCAGATACCTACTAGTTGTGTGATCCTGGGTCAGTCACTTAACTCTGTTTGCCCCAGTTCCCTTATCTGTAAAATGGGCCCTCTAGAGAAGGAAATGACAAACCACTCTAGTACCCTAGCCAAGAAAACACCAAAAGGGGTCACAAAGAGTCAGACACAACTGAAAAAAACTCAAGAGCAACAATGACAACAACGAATTACAGAGAAAGACTTATTCAGCATAGGATTGGTCACTAAAGGAAAAGATAATTCCTGAAGCTATGACCTTTGAGTAATGAAGGATGCAGGCGCAAAGATCACAAGTGGATTCACTAATCAATATTCTAGGGATTAAGAAACTACAAGGGAAAAATAAGCTAGATCTGTAGATGAAGTGAGTACATAGTCAGGTGTTCCTGCACTCCAGGATCTCAGCCTGACAATTCCTATGTTTCACCTGCTCTCTTTACCCAGAATGCCCCATAGCTTTACCTGTCAAGCTTCTACAACTCCAGTTGAAGTGCCACCTCCTCCATGGAGCCTTCCCTGGCCGCTCTGGCCCATAGTTGTCAGTGGCTTCCCTTCTCAACCAGGATTTAGATAATCTTGGAGAAGGATTTAGAGCTCCAGGGGACCTTTAGATTGCACCTTGTCCAACCCCTTCTTTTTATAGATTAGAGAAGGGATACCTAGAAAGACTAAAATACTTACCCAATCTCACAGAGCTTAGCATAGGGCTTGACACAATGTAAGCACTTAACTAGTTAACTGACAATAAGTAGCAGAAGACAAAGGTTCTCTGGCTTCCAATCCATTTATCTTTCCATTATGGCATATTACCATGGTTTATATACCACAATTTTGGGGGGGATGAGACTGAAGTTTTATTCCTTCTCCACATTTTAAAGTTCCACAGTCATTTCCTAGCATATAATCCCCCTTCCCCCACGGAACCTTCCCTTATAACAAAAAAAAAACAGTTAAAGGAAACCCAATTTTGTCACAACCACACCTAATGGCATATGTGACATTCTATACCCATAGTCCTCCACCTCTTTAGCAAGATGAGAGAAGCATTATATTTTGATATTTTAATCACAAGCCACTTTATATTACTGTTTCCTGAGTGTAAAACATGTGTCTAAAAATAGATCAAGAAATTTCAGAGCAGAAGACTAGTCTTCTCCTCCTGCCCTCTCCAAACTCACCTCTCTCCAGCCCCATAATGTCACACAGAGCTAGAAGCAGCATGTATTGAATACCTATAATTTTCCAGATACTGTTAAACTGGATGTTGGGGAAAGCCTTATTTAGTTGACCAGAAGACAGCGGAGTGATTAATCCCAAGAGATGAGAATGTTTCCATTGTTCATAGGCAGGCTAGGTTAGGCAAATGTTGAACCCCCCACCCTATTCCTTCCTTGGCTATCTAATTTAATTCATTCAGAAATAAAGAAGTAATGTAACCCCTTCTCTCAGTCTTTTAGCTGACCGCATAGCCACCCCCCAGTGTTGGGCATCTGGTGTGAAATGTCACACTTAGAGTCAGATCAGCTTGGTAAGTTTAAAAATACTCTGTTCCAGGAACAAAGAGGTGTTTACAAGAAACAAACACTCTGCTAACAGCTGTTTCTTAACTCACACTGAGCCCCTACAGAGAGGTAGACAAAGAGGAAGGACTTTCTGCTGTGGGTGGTTTTCCAGGCCAGCCTTGGGGCAGGGGGATAAATTGCCTTCTAATTCTTCTCACCTGCTCATGCCAAATCTCCTTAGAGCAGGAGGAAGCCAGTCTCAGAATGTCAGACCTCTACATAGGATCTAGGCGCTCATTCTTCACTCCAAAGATCACCTTTAGGCACAATCATGGGTACCACTGTCACCCCCTCTCAGGAGCCCCTTCACACTCAGAATAGCTCTCAAAACACACACACACACACACACACCACTACTCACACACAGAGTCATCTCACCTAAAGGATCCCAGGATTCACCCCACAAAAATGTAGACCTAGAGTTCAGCAGGTCCGAGAATTTATTGGAGTTGGTTTTTTTAGTCTCTTTAAGTTATTTTTGATCCCTGCATTTCAATATAATTGGTTTCTCTTATAATCTTATGTATTTCATTTTGTGCATTTAAAAGCATTATTCTGAGAAGGGGGTACATAGATTTCAGCAGAGTGTCAAAACAGGTCTATAACCCCAAAAAGGTTAAGAATCTTTGCTTTCAATATGGAAGCAAGACAGCAGAGTAAAGGCAGGGACTCCCCTGAGCTCGCCCCCAAACCTCTCTAATACCTTTGAATAATGACTCTAAACAAACTCTAGAGCAGCAGAACCCATAAAAAGACAGAGCGTAACAATTTCTCAGCCCAAGATAACTTAGAAGTTTGGCAGGAAATGTTTGTTGCATGAGGCTGAATGAGGATCACAGTCGAGCACAGGCCACGTCACCATAGACTATGCCAGCACAGTCTGCTTTCCAACAAACCAGGAACAGACCTCAGGGCAACTGAGTCAGTGGAAGCAATGGTGGCTTTCAAGACTTCTCAGTTCACAGACTGGATTGGACAATGAGTCAAAAGGAGGTTTACAAGGGTCCTTTTGCTGGTACCAAGGGTGGGATTCTGTTGCATTGCCTATACTTGGAACTTGCAGTCATCAGTCCTAGTGCCAATGTGAGGAAGAGCACTAGCACAGCAGAGCTTGTGGCCTCAAGGGAGCAGGGACCCTGGTCTCAGTTCCAGGATTGAAAAGAGTGCTAGTTGTCACTCACAAACCAGTGTGTAGTACAGGAGAGTGGTAAATACAACTCTCCCAACATCATGCCACCTTGGAAAAGCTAAAAACTTACAGGTCCCCAGAATTGCCTCTGTAAATAGCTGGGCAAAAAAACTAAAGCTTGAGGCAATTCCCCACCTACTTGAGAAGTACTACCCACTTTGGCACAAAGTTAAAAGTCAAGAAATAGGGTGTAAAGTAAGGAAACAACAGAAAAAAATTCTGACAATAGGTTATTATGATGATAAGAAAGGTCAAAAGAAGATCTCAGAAGAAGACAACAAAGTAAAAAATTCTGAATCCAAATCCTCAAAGAAAAAATATGAATTGGGCCATGAAAGAGCTCAAGAAGGATTTTTGAAAATAAGTAAGAGAGGTAGAGGAAAAATTGGGAAGAGAAATGAGAGGAAAGCAAGAAAATCATGGGAAAAGGCATTAACAGCTTGATAAGGAAGGCACAAAACAAGAAAGTAAAACCTGAAAAGACAGAATGGGCCAAATGGTAAAAGAGGCACAAAAGTCCAATGAAGAGAAAAATGCCTTGAAAAGCAAAATTGACCAAATTGAAAAGGAAGTACAAAAGCTCACTAAAGAAAATCATTCCTTAAAAGTTAGAATTGGGTAAGTAGAAGTAAATGACTTTATGAGACATCAAGAAATAATTGAACAAAATCAAAAGAGTGAAAGTAGAAGACTGTGAAATATCTCATTGAAAAAACAACTAACCTGGAAAATAGATAAAGGAAAGGTAATTTAGGAATTGTTTTGAACAGATGATCTCAAAGATCTCTTCCTGGTCTAAAGCCTATGGTCTGAGTTATTCTTCCTCAGAAAGCCTAGATTCTGCTTATTTGTCCATCCTGCCACCACCTGCCATGGCTAGAATACACTTCCTACTTTATTAACACTTTGGGTTTCCCTGGTGTCCTCCAAGGAAAAGGCACTAGATTCATAATATCACTGGTATAGAAAACTCCCAGGCAAGAAAACCTCTTTCTCTATACATTTCAGCACCTTCTTTGCAAGTCACAGTCTTAAAGAATTGTCTGTTCCCCAATTGATAAATGGTCTAATTCCCCAAGTGATACAAAGTCAAAGGATATGAATAGGCAGTTTTCAGACAAAGAAATTAAAGCTGTCTATAATCATATGGGAAAATGCTCTAAATCACTCTTGATTAGAGGAATGCAAATTAGAATAACTCTAAGGTACCACATCACACCTATCAGATTGACTAACACGACAAAAGAGGAAAATGATAAATGTTGGAGAAGATGTGGGAAAATTGTAACACTAAGGCACTGTTGGTGGAGTTGTGAATTGATACAACCATTCTAGAGAACAATTTGGAGCTATGCCCAAAGGGCTATAAAGCTGCATACCCTTTGATCCAGCCATGCCACTAGTAGGTTTGTATCCCAAAGAGATCATAAAAAAAGGAAAAGGACCCACACGTACAAAAACATTTATGGTAGCTCTTTTTGTGGTGGCAAAGAATTGGAAATTGAGGGGATACCCATCAATTGGGGAATGGCTGAACAAGTAGAAAACGAATGTAAAAGAATACTATTGTTCCACAAGAAAAAAATGAACAGATGGGTTTCAGAAAAACCTGGCAAGACTTATATGAACTGATGCTGAGGGAAGTGAGCAGAACCAGAAGAACATTGTACACAGCAACAGCAACCTTGTGCAGTGACCAACTTTGATAGATTTAGCTCTTCTCAGCAATGCAAGGATCTAAGGCAATTCCAAAAGACTTAAGATGGAAAATGCCATCCACATCCCCAGAAAGAACTATGGAGTCTGAATGCAGATCAAAGCAGACTATTTTCTCTTTTCCATTGTTTCTTTCTCATGTTTTTCCTTTTTGTTCTGATTCTTCTTTCACAACACAACTAATGTGGAAATGTGTTAAAATGATTGTACACGTATAGCCTATATCAGATTGCCATCTTGGGGAACAGTGAAGGGAGGAAGGGGAAAAATTAGAACTCAAAATCTTATAAAAGTGAATGTTGAAAACTAAAAATAGATTTTTAAAAAGAAAGAATTGTCTAGAATTGGATCTCACCTAGGATTATACAGTCAATATGGACCAACGGCAGCACTCAAACCCAGCTCCTCTTGTCTTCAAATCAAACTCTCTCTCTCCACTTTACTGCATTGCTCTCTTCAAGGCTGAGTCCAAATCCTTGCAGGACTCATTTCCTTGTTCTATGCCCCTTCTCCCAACTCTTAGTGCCATCTCCTCTAATATTACCTTCCATCTCCTCTGTATATATCTTATATGTACCTACTGTTGTTTATATTAGAAAGTAAACTCCTTGAGGGAAGGAACTGGTTTTTGCCTTTCTGTATCTACAACACTCAGCTAAATGTGTCCTACATAGTAAGTGCTTAAGAAATGTTTGTTGACTGACTAACCACCGCCACCTTCATTCTTGTTCCTCACCCCCACAACATGTACATCTGTACAGGCTGCTGGGTGATGCAAGACTCTAATCCCTTTTCCCCAGGCTTACAAGATGATGCTCCCAGTGAGGTCTAAAAGCAAGAGGAAAACATTCTCTTGACATTTAACAGTCCATTGAGACAGCAAATGTGATGCCGGGAAGCATGGCGTTAGAGCAGCTGTCTGTATCTTCTGCCGCAGCAAATGTCTCTCGCTCTGCATTGTATCCTGACATAATTCAGCTCAGCACCTAGCAGACCTTGAAAAAAAGCCAACTTCTTCCCAGAGCCTTCTCCCCTTCCAGATTCATGGGAGGAGAGGCAGGATGATGGGAGTCACAGCTAAAAGGAGGTGAGTGACTGGGATTAATGTGGCTGTCAGGTCAGGTCCTGATTACTGTAGGGATGAGAAGGCCTGAGCTCTGTGACTCAGGTCCAGTTGTAGGAGAAGCTTGTGGCTTGGTAGTTTTACTAGTGCTCACAAAACAATAATAAAAAGAACATTTTTGTTACCCACCACAGAAAATTAGTGAGTTCTCCATCACTTGAAGTCTTCAAGTGAAAGCTGAATGTCCATTTATTGGTGATGTTGAGAAAGGGATTCCTGTTCAGTTATAGTAACATTTGAAACTCCTTCTAACAGAAATTCAGTGATTCTGTAGTTTCCAGTTCATTCTGATGCAATGAAACCCATGCACGCTCACTGAAGGGGGAAGTGGAAAAGAATGATTGAACCAAATTCCTTCTACTTTGTATTTAGGTTAATTTGTTTACTTCAAGCATAGGAAGACCACCAGGTGTCTTACCTGTGGGCTCTCACGTATGCTATGAAAATCATCTCTTCCCATTAATCACTGGTGTATTTGGGAGAGTGAGCCCCAGATGTTAAAGCTAGAATTTTCCATTACTTATCATTCTACTAAATGCCTTAGCTATGAGCTATGTGTGTGCTCTTATTGACTAGTAGTGACATCCATAGGGGTTTATAAACTGTGGTTTTCATCACATGCATTCCCATAAAATACTTGAACATGGGGTAGCTTTGTGAGACTGCCATATTACTGCATTCATCCATTGAAAAGTTGGGCTTTTTCTTTTCCTTCAATGATTGGACAGCATGGTTTCAGTGTGTGTATGTTCATATAGGTCAGACCAGCTGCTGAAAAATATCTATTATACTAACATTTATAAAGTTCACTGAAGTGTTTTGTTTATCAACACTGCTGAAGTGATTGTACTGTTGTAATTGAGTATTCAGTTTAGTAGCCACCAAAGCTATTCAGGCTCTAGAATCTTGGTGTTGTCACTGGAATTAACCCACCGATTGTGGGAATACCTCTTGGCTAAGCTGAAAATCATACTGAATGGGCTTTACACCAGGCTGAGAGCACATTTGTGGGGATTTAAAGTACTATCTGAGGAATATGGGGACAGAAAAAAATAACGATGTTAGTATACTGTCTTAAATAGTGAAATATTATAGCATTTTCAGAGACACACTTGTTAATGGGGTCATTTGGGAATTATTTAGTAAATCTTGTAATGACAACCATATCTAGGAATTATCAAGAAGGTTTGAAGGCTGAGAAAGGAATGAAAAGGGGCCAACAGAAGGGAATAAGGAAGGACGAACACCATAGTTCATGGGCAGGGCATTTACAGCAGTTCCTAAATCAAGTGAATCATGGTATAGGGACAGCACCAGCAATTCCAGATTTAGTAATTTTGGTTAAGAATAAACAGCATGTGCTGTTTATCTATCAGTCCTAACCAGAGTTAAGGGAGACAGTGGGATGTAGTAGAAGCTGTGAATTTGGAGAAAGAAGACCTGATTTTGAATCCCAATTTTGCCATTCACTGCCCTCCCTGGGAGTCAGTTTTCTGATCTATAAAATGAGATACTTGGATTAGACATCCTCTAAGCTCTCTTTCAGTTCTAAATTTAATACAATGATGTCATACTTCAAGGTAACTCAAGTGTTTAGTAAATAACTCACAATTCTATGCTGATGTCAAGCTGACTAGTCCTTTATCAGTAAATAGCTGATGATAAGTAGATCAGGCCCTTCTTACCAGTATAAACAACCATTTTGTCAAGGTAACCAGATACACTCATAACAAGCACCTGGTTATAGTGACTTATACAGTCCAGTTTTTACACACTTATGTGCTTGGAGTGTCTCTGACTCTTACAATATCAGAGTGGAGTCACTCATGTCAAAAGCACACTGATGACATTACTTCAGGAAGTGATGGTGTCCTATATCCAGATATCTGAGCAATGGGCTTGGAAAGTACTAAGAAAGAAAAATTAAGTGCCCCTAAGCATCATCCTGGGAAACAATTCCTTGGGGAGATGCAGCCTAGCAACTACTTCTTCAGATTCTGCAGCTATAGCCTCTGAAAACCCAGAAAAATAGATTTCTTACAATAATAATAACAATACTAGCGAACATTTATACAATACTTACAATATTCTTGGTACCATCAAGTGGTTCAACATCAGATATTGATGTGATTTTATCAGTGAAGATAATATTAAAGAAGAAGCATTGCCATCTGCCTTGCTGTGCCCTAAGGACCATGGGACCTTTCTGTCTGACTTACTACTGAAACTTTCCTTATGTGTATTCTCCCCAACTAGAATGGGAGTGCTATGAGAGCAGGGACTACTTTTCCTATTGGAGACCCCAGCATTTAACACAGTGTCTTGCATGTAGTAAGCACTTAAGAAAAGTTTTGTTCATTTATTCATTCATTCAAAAGAGAGGGCAAGGAGGTCATAAAGCATGGGGAAATACGGAATATGAAAGATTGTGACTGAATAAAAGATTTTCAGTTTATGAACACAGATCAAAGGTAAAACCATTCCTGTATGAGGCTGAGTAGTATAAAGGAGTGGGTTTGGGTAGAGGAATAGATTGAAGAACTGGGAAATTAGGATAGTAAAGGAAATATCAGTATATATGTTGAAGTCCCCTAATAGGAGGAGCAGGAATTAGGGAGAAAAGGAGACTGTGAAATAGGAACTAAGCTTGTGGAGAAAAAAGGGAGAATGTTCTAGAGTAGGTTGATAACATCTATTAGTTAGGTGGTGCAGTCCATTGTGCACCAGAATTGGAGTCACTTAGACTCAAATTCAAATCTGACCTCAGACACTTGGTGACAGACCCTGGGCAAGTCACTTAACCCAGTTTGCCTCAGTTTCCTCTTCTGTAAAATGAGCTGGAGAAGGAAATGGCCAACCACTCTGGTATCTCAGCCAAGAAAGACCCAAATGGGGTCACAAAGAGTCAAACAAGATTGAAAGGGACTGAGCAACAGCAAAAGATCTGGATTTGAGATAAATTTGAGTAATATGTGCTTCAGAGGATTGCACATTATTCATGCAAATGCACACCCACATCCAAACAGGCCTAGATAAGCCATTTTATTTCCTTTCTCTGTCCCTGATTCCTAGAAGGTTCTCTCTCCTCAGTTCCAACTCTTAGATTTTTGGTTTCCTTCAAGGTTTAGTTCAAGTGCCACCTTCTACATGAGGTTTATCTCAACCTGCCCCCTCTCCCTTTGTTATTTTATATTTATTTTGAATAGATTTTGCTTTTATTTGTCTTTGTATATTTTGTCCCCCTCCCTCACTAGAATGTTAATGAAATCAGAAGATCTTCCATGCCCCTTTCTGTTGGCACCTACTAAAGGCACTTAGCACCTCAAAGGCTTAGCTCCTTACTTCCAGTTAACTCCTTGGGAGTAATTCACACCTTAACAGGAAGGGGCTGAACAGGG
>CM053595.1:91565781-91603372 GCA_028646575.1 Pseudocheirus occidentalis
TCTGTGGAACTCTGCTTCCAGAGGGGAAAGCTCTGTCCCAAATTGCTGGGATTTTCGCAGCTGCTGGATCTATTAGGAGGCTGCTGCAGCCCCCACCAGCTTTGGCTCACTGAAAATGCACCCCAGGACCACCACCCAAGACCACAATCCAGATCCAGGCTGCTCAACGCAAGTGCACTTAGCCTCTGAACAATTGCTTGGCCCCCCTGCAGTCTGCAGACCGGGAGCTCTGAAGCAGCCACATGGAGGTGGCAGCAGGGCCACCACTTCTGCTGCTTCCTTGCTCTGGAGGCAGTTTGGCCAGACTGCTTTCCTTTCCCAAATTTAGCTGAGTTCCACTGACCTTTTGCTTAATCCTTGTTTTTTATGGCTTGATAAATCTGGAAACTGCCACAGCTCCCACTGATCCACTCTCCTGGAGGCTCCAGCTGCGACTCCTCCTGACCACCCTGGGGCCTGGCCGCAGTTTCAGGCTGGGCTGGTTACAGCTCTCAGCTTGCTGTGATGAGCCCCACCTGCCGAGTTGCCTTCAGCGAGATATGTGATTTTCTGTATTTTTGTGTGAGTTTTGGAGACCTAAAATTTGTTTAGAGTCAAATTTTATGGTTATTTGGGGTGGCTATGAGGGAGCTGCAAAACCTTGCTGCTTCTACACTGCCATCTTGGTTCCACCCGGCTATTACTATTCTTTAATGCTTAATCTTCAAAGCATGATTGTGCAGGTGGATAAAGTGATTGCTTTTGCAATTGAATAAAAGATTGGTATTTAAGCTTATCTCCTGTAGACTCACTGAAAACATCTTTAGGATGATCCTAATAGCAGATAGGGCAATGTGCAGGAGAAAGAGGAGGAGGGGGTAGGGGAAGAGCAGGAGGAGGGGAGGAGAAAGAAGAGGAGGAGCAGGAAGAGGAAGGAGGAAAAGGAGGTGAGGGGAAAGAGCAAGAGGATCGAGGAGGGGGGAGGAAGAAGAGGAAGAAGGAAGAAGGGGAGGAGGAGGTGGAAGGAGGAGAAAGAAGATGGGAAGAAGGAGGAGAGCTGAAGGCTGGAAGGACCCAAAGCATGCTACCCCCCTGACACAGTCCACTGGGCCCCCTGGAGGCCATGACATTTCTAGGCATCAGGGCTCTTACAGATAAGCTCCACTGGGCCAGGATGATTTGTGAAATCAAAATGTGTGGCTGTGATAGAGATGTGGCATTTCAGTCTATTGATCAATGACACAAGAAGTAAAACACAAGGATAAAAATGCATTGGGAGGTCATGTTGTCAGAGGCAAATAGAAGATTCTGCTGCCTGTTTTGGAGAAAGAGAAGGAGGAGGGGGAGAGGGAGAGAGAGAGGAGGAGAGAGAGAGAGAGAGAGAGAGAGAGAGAGAGAGAGAGAGAGAGAGAGAGAGAAGGAGGGAGAGAGAGGGGGAGAGGGAGAGGAAAAAGGAGAGGGAGAAGGAGAGGAAGAGAGAAAGGGAGAGGGAGAGGGAGGGAGAGCAGCTACAAAGCAAGAAATAAATTGCATCTAAGGATTTATATTGGTTTTTAAGAGTTTAAGCCTGATTGCCACTGGAAAATAAAGGAAATTAGGAACTTTTAATATTCTCTGGATTGGTCTTATGCTATGCATAAAGAAAGAGACTGGTCGGGAAAAATTCTCACTTGACAGGCAAAAGGTACATTTCTGTTTGTCTGCAGACAACCCAAAGGATTGGGATCTCAGCAAACATTCCAGCTGCACATCATTAGGGTGACAACTTTCTGTATATGTGCAAGACAGACCACATGCCTGTTTCTCCCCATTACAATTCCCTCCCCTCTCCTGGTGACCCAGTTGTGAGTTTTCTTGTCTGAAACAGCCACTGTGAATGGATCTTCTCTATGAGTGTAATTCAGGACCTAAAAGGCCTAAGACTGTGCCAATCTAGCTTTGGCGTGTGTCTGTTCATCTGACCTCTAATGTATTTGCCAGGAAAGACTAAAAAGAAAGTGCCATAGATACCAAAGAGACCAAAGGAAGTTGGAAAGGACCAGAGAGATCGCCCAGCCTGACACCCCTTCATTGGGCAGAGAAGACAGTCGAGGCCCAGGTCAGTCAGTTGTGCAACCCAAGATCAGAAAGGTAATAAGTAGGAGTGCAGAGACTTAAACCTTGGTCTTTCATCTCTAGATTGGGTGTTTTATTCTCCCAAGGGCTCAAATATGATGCCAATGTGATAAAAGAAGGTGAGTATTAACTGGGAGTCTGCAGACCTAGCTCATAAGCAACAGCTTACATTTAAATAGAGCTCAAAGGTTTACCAAATACTTTACATATATTATCTCATTTGGTCCTTCCCACAATTCTGAGGTAGGGACTATTCCTATCTCTGTTTTATATATGAGGAAACTAAGGGCCTAGAGAGATTAAGGGACTTTCTGGGGGTCCCATAACTTATAAGTGCCTGAGGCAGGATTTGAATCTGTGTCTTCCTAACTCCAAGCCCAGTGTTCTCAAATTAGAATACGTCATGGCCTCGATGAATTAGAGATGTGAGGGAAAATCTTTTCCTCCTCTTTTAGTCTCATTTTCCTCAAGAATAAAATGAAAAGCTCAGACAAATGATCTCAAACATCCCTTCCAGCTCCATCATTCTGTGACCTGTGATTCTATGATTGACTGACTAATTTTTAAAAACATATTCTTTCATTGAGAAGTTTGTGATCTTGGTGACTTTCCTGACTTAGTCTGAAGCTTAATATGCAGCACAGAGGGGAGCATTGGTCTCTGAGCCTGGAGTAAGTGAGAGAAAGGGAATTGGGGTTTTATAAATTATTTATAAATCTGCTGCCATCAAACTATAAAGGGAGCACAGTCATAGCTTTCCCATGGCAAATTGAAAGGGTTTTGTTCACCAGCTTCCTTTACCCAGTCTAGGAGGTAGAATTATATGGGTTTAACTTAGGAAATAGCAAGGAAATAAAGTAGAGCAAGAAGGGCAGAGGCATGTAGGTGGATGAAATGACCATAACAAAATTCTAGCCACATTGAGGAGGAGGATGATGATGATGATGATAGAGAAGGAGGAGGAGGAGGAGGAGGATTGATTCTTGGGACATTCTGAGCCTGCCCTAGAAGGCTAACAAATAGGTTAAAGAGATGCCTATTTTATCTCAAAGGGATAAAAACATGGTCTTTGATTGTAAAGATGTAGGGTGTACCCCTTTAGTAGACTATTAACTCAATAAGAGCCAATAATTAGACATGGAAGTCCCACCCTCCCAAAAATGTTAATGCTGTAGGTTGCCTTAAGAAAGGTCCAGGGTCATACTCACTTTGACAGCACATATACTAAAATCAGAATGATACAGAGAAGATGAGCATGGCCCCTGTGCAAGGATGACACACAAATTCACAAAACATTCCATATTTACAAAAAATCTCAGTAAAAATAAAGGTCCAGGGTCCAGACACAAGAGCAGGTGGTCTCACTGTCCTCTGCAGGATGGTCAGACCACATCTGTATTATTGTATTAGTTCTAAGTATCTCATTTGATGAAAAACCTTAACAAATAAAAATGGGTCCAGAGAAGATAGACCTGGCTGGGGAAGGTACTGGATACCATGCCATATGCACCTATGTAGGAGTTAGTCTGCTTCCCTTAAAGAATAAATGACTTGCAAGGGACATGGTAGCTATGTTTGAATAGCTAAAGAGTTGTGGAAAAGAAATTAGGATTGTTCTGCTTGCTCCCAGAGAGAAGAATGAGGAACAACAGGTGAAAATTACAGAAATGTGGAGTTCTGCAAATGGGGAATAGGGTGTTTCAGGAGATCAGTGGTCAACCCCACTACTGGAGGGATTAGTGAGAAGATGCCCAATTATGTATAAAACATGCTTTAAGCGGAGTCCTATTCATATATAGCTTGGAACAGGGTACTTCCAACTCTGAAATTCTTTGATTCTGTGAACTTGAAACACATAAGGAAATTTGTTAAGAGCAGTTTAGACCTGCCAGTACTAAACCAGGAAAGTTCAGGCCCAGACTTCTCCCGCAGTACCATGGCCTTTGTCGCCGTGTTTCTGACCGTCTGCTGTCATAGAATCATAACGTTAGTGCTGCAAGTGATCTCAGAAGTCACCTAGTCAGGCACCCTAATTTTACGGGACGAGAAAACCGTGTCTGCAAAGATTAAGTTATTTGCCCAAGGTCACACATAGGAAATGGACGAGGTGGGCTTTCCTCATCTATTTCTCTAAGGAATGTGCCTTTTCTCTCTCCCTAGTTTGTGATGGACCCAGGGGCTATTTCATGACTCATAAGTAATTAGTGACCTGTGAGACTCTAATTACTCCTGACCAAGTGATCTGGGTGTTTATTGGGCTTAGATCAGTGTCTCCAATCTGTTGATTTGATTTGACAAAGAATCACATCTTAATAGCCGTCCCCTCTGCCTCCTGCTCAGCAATAGATAATAGAGCGATCTTTAAATATAGCAAGCAGCCTAGGGTCTGAAATGCTCTCATAGGAATAAAAAACACACCAATGGCTCCATGGCAACAATGGAAATGTGTATTATGTTACCTTGAATCCTCAAGGAGAAAAATATGCTGATTGAATTCCATGACTCCCTGGTCAGTCAAAGACTAACATTTAGAACAAGGACAGTCTAAAGCCCACCTTCCATAGAGAAAGCCAAGGAATGTCCCTCCCAGTGTGGTAGGGATTGGGAAAGGTAGTCATCAGCACCTGATCACTCAACCATACACCACCTAGGGAAACATAGCACATCTTGAGAGGGCAGTCCCACTCTTATCCTAATATAGGGTTAAATCATTCTGTCCTTGGAAATGGAAAAGAGGCAATTTGTGTCTGGTCCTCCCTTTGAGTCAATGTAAAATTTAAAAAGCAACTAGTTGTGTTTTACTGTGAAAGGTATAGGCTGGCATATTTAAGATGAAGTGTCAAGTACATCTAAGTTTGGATTATGTGAAAGACTCTGAACTCTCCTTGGGGGAATATATTTAGACTAATGCAATTAATGGCAAAAGATTCTTAGGTGACTATCCCAAAATATTCATACCTTCTGGCTGAGACTATTACTCAGAGCAAGAAGGCTCATTTTTTTTTTTTGTCTTGGCTCCAGACAGCTAGGTGGCCCACTGGATAGAAAGCTGAACCTGGAGTCAAGAAGACCTGAGTTCAAATTCAGCCTCTGACATTTACTAGCTGACTGGCCCTGGGCAAGTCACTTAAACTCTGTCAGTCTCAGTTCCCTCATAAAATGGAGACGCCTCCCACAGTTGTTGAAAGGATAAAATGAAATAAAATCTGTAAAGTCTTTTGTAAACCTCAAAGCATTATGGCTTTTGCTGTTTAGTGATTTTTCAGTCATATCTGACTCTTCGTGATTCCCATTTGGAATTTTCTTGGGAAAGATACTGATAATGATCATAATAATATTGATTGCTAAGATTTGTATAATGTCTACTCTGTGCCTGGTACAGCTCTAAGTGCTGTACCAATATTTTTTTTTCATGTTATTTTTACAACAACCCTGGAAGATAAGTGCTATTATTTCTCCCCATTACAGATGAGGAAACTGAGACAGACAGGGTTAAGTGACTTGCCCAGGGTCACACAGCTAGTAAGTATCTTAGGCCAGATTTAAATTCTTGAAAATGAGTCTTCCTGATTCTAAGCCCAGTGCTCTAGTCACCACACCACATATCTGAGAAGGAACCTTCCTTTCATGTGTTCTACCCTCTCCTTCCCACGTTATCCCTATGCCTGAGCCCTGATACAGGGAATGGCAGGGGCAGAGGTAGGTTTGGGAATTTTTCTGAAGGGCTGACCTAGGGTATAGACAAGGCTGGTGGTCATTTTCGTGTCATTGATATGAAGGGTGCTGAAAGCCCAATCTGCATAAAAATAACTCCACCATAGTGTTGGATTCTGTCACCATTAAAGAAGAAACATGGTCTGGGTGTTAGATTAGGTGGCAAATGGATGGAGAACCAGACCTGGAGCTAGGAAGACCTGTGTTCAAATCTAGTCTTAGACACTTACTAGCTGTGTGTCCCTGGACAAATCACTTAACCCCTGTCTGTCTCAATTTCCTCAACTGTAAAAGGGGGAGAAATAATAACACCTATCTCTCACAGTTGTTGTAAAATGAAAATGAAAAAAAAATATTGGTACAGCACTTAGAGCTGTACCAGGCACAGAGTATACATTATACAAATCTTAGCAATCAATATTATTATTATCAGTATTATATTTAAGAAAGATTTGAGTTACAATCCTTACTCTAATATTTACTAGCTTGTATGACCATGGACAAGTCAACTATCCTCCCTGAGACTTAATTTCCTCATCTGTAAAATGATGATGATACCGCCTGTAGTGTAGCTGCTCAGAGCTTCTGGGAACCATGAACAAGACAACCACTGCAAAGTGCTTTGTAAACACTAAGGAACGAGATGAGTGCCATCTACACAGTCGCTCTCACTCAGCAAGCCTTCAAGCGATGTTTGCCAAATTTAAATTAATAACATAACTTGCCTCTCCTTCGGTGTGTTATTAAACCCAATGGAAGTGAAGAGATCTGGGGTTAAGGTGTTGAAGGCCCCTGTTGGAATGCAAATACATTAACAGGGAGGAGAGAGAGTTTCAGTCCTCAGTCATTAATCCTTTATCATATTTATCATATTAGTCAGACCTTTAGCAGGGAGGAACTATATAGGTAAATGCTCTTGTGGGAGAGAATCAGAAATAACCCTCAGCCCTGGATCATTTGGGGAGGGCAGCTAAGAAGGCAGGGACCAGAGCCGAGGGAGCAGGAGGAGATGCAATCTTTGGTCTAGGTAGGACCCAGCCTGGTTTCCATTCTATAGCCAGTCAATGTCATTCTACCATTATTGAATTTCTCCTTCTACCACCTTCCCCACCCCTTCTTCATCCCCAGGTCTGCTTTCTGCTCTAGAATCCTCAGGATTTTCACATTCCCTCTAACCACTAGAAATTGGATTTGGGGACGGGAGTTCAAATCCTAGCTCTGACATTCATTAGTCATGTGACACAGGCAAGTCACATCTCCTTCCTGAATCTGGTTTTCCTCCTCTTAAAATGTGAATAATAATGCTTGTAATGAGAGACCATGTAGGCTGGCCTTATAATCGGGAAGGGCAGGGTTCAGATTTTTCCTCCAATACATACTTGACCATGGGCAGATCACCTAATTTGTCTTTTGAAAAAAAATTGTTTTTTGTTTTTATAGAGCCTAAATTATCCCCAAAATCTCTTTCTTCCCTTTTCCAGAAAGCCATCACATATGACAAAGAATATTTTAAAGGGAAATAAAAGGAGGAAGAGAACAAGATCAGAAAAACTAATAAATAGCTTGAAAAGAGTCTGAACATACGCGTAGTATTCCACACCTGTGGACCTCCTAACTCTGCATAGGAATAGAAGAGACGCCGTCTCCTATCTCTTTCTCCAGCTACGTTTACTCTTTATAATTGTGCATCGCTCACTTTGGATTATTTTGTGGTTGTTCTTTCCGTTAATATCCATCATTTTCTCGGCTCTGATTAATTCACTCTGCATCAGTTTATTGCTGTTCTGTATTTATCGGTCATCATTTCTTACAGCCCAATGATATTCCATTGCATTTAGATGCCACAATCTGTTTAGCCATTCCCCAATTGATGGGAATCTATTTCTTTACTACTACAAAAAATATTGCTATAAATATTTTTATGTATATGAGGACTTTCTTCCATCAATGAGATGCTTAGGAGAATACACCCAGTAAAACTCCCTGGGTCAAAGGTTATGGACATTTTAGACACTTCATTTGCATAATTCCAAATTGTTTTCTAAAATTGTGGCACTGCTTCCTAACTCCACCACCAATGCACTGGTGCGCCACTCTTTCACAACTCCTCCAATGTTGACATTTTGGGGGAGTCATTTTCCTTCATCTTTGCCAACTTGCTGAGCATGAGGTGATACCTCAGGTCTCTTAATTTTTCAGTTCTCCTGGACAATTCTCTAAGTTGAGACCAAATGCTGCTCTACATCTGTGAAGGGTCGCCCCAAACCAAGAGCTTCCTGTGCTCTTTGTTTCTCACTTGGCTGTGCTACTTTGGGACTTTTTGGACTCCTCCCTTATATCCTAGGAAGCTCATTCCTCATCATCTTGAAAGATGCCATCAGCCTTATTATACGGAGGGATCATGGTCTCTAAAACCTCCACTTAAGAGAGCAATTGAGGCTGAGTCTAGGACACACCATTTCTTAGCTGGCTGCACTATTCAGAGTCTTCTCCAACATGCCTCCCTTGTGGCCACCTTCTCTCTCCTTCCTTTTTCGCTGTTCAGCTTCCTTTAATATGTTGTCATACCTCATTAGACTGTGAGCTCCTTGAGGGTAGGAATGGTTTCTTTTTTTGTATCTGTATCCTCAGTGCTTGGCATATATAGAGTATGTAATAAATGTTTATTGGCTGACTGACCCTTTTCATTTTAGTGCCTTCCCTTTCTGAATTATTTCTTATTTATCCTGCATATAGTTTGTTTGCATACATTTATTTGCTTGCTGTCTTCCCCATCAGATTATTAATTCTTTGAGGGGGTGGCTAGGTGGCGCAGTGAATAGAGCACCGGCCCTGGAGTCAGGAGTACCTCAGTTCAAATCCGGCCTCAGACATTTAACACAAAAAACTAGCCGTGTGACCTTGGGCAAGTCACTTAACCCCAACTGCCCTCCAAAAAGCAAAAAAAAAAATATATATATATATATAACAATAATTATTATTGCTTTTATTATTTTCAGTTGTATGATCTCATATTCGTATACAAGTTAGTGCTTTCTAAAACACTTTCTTATCCATTTCATCTTTTGTTTCTTATGATAACCCTATAAAATCAACAATCCAAATATCATCATATCTATAGAGATAATGACTCAGGTTCAAATGGTCGTGGGAATCATAGAACTATGGAGTTAGTGCTATAAGTAGAGAAAGAAACAAGCATTTACGTTTCTACTATGTACCTTCATTGTGCTTAGTACTTTACAAATATTATCTTATGTGATCCTTACAACAACCATGGGAGGTAGGTGCTATTATTATACCCCTTAATTTACAGTTGAGGAAACTAAAGCAAACAGAGGTTAAGTGACTTGGCCAAGATCATACAGTTAATAAAGGATCCTAAGCAAGATTTGAACTCAGGTCTTCTAGACTCTAAGCCCAGAGTTTGATCCATTGCATCTTGCTGCTGTTCAGTCAAATCTGACTCTTCATGATCACATTTGGGGTTTTCTTGGCGAAGATACTGGAGTAGTTTCCCATTTCTTTTTCCAGCTTATTTTGCATATGAGGAAACTGAGGCAAACAGGGTTAAATAACTTGCCCAGGATCACACACCTAGTAAGTGTCTGAGGCCAGATTTGAATTCAGGAAGAGGAATCTGCCTGACTCAAGACCTGGTGTTCTATCTGCTTCACCTTACAGCTGCCTAACTGTAAGGGACCTTAGACATCATCTTGTCCAATTCTCTCATTTATATATAAGGGGATTGAAGCCATGGATATGGAAAGTTAATCACTTGCACAATGCTATACAGGCAACAAATGGCAGAGCTAGGATTTGAACCCAGGTCTCCCAACTTCTAATGTAATGAGTAAGGAATCCTAGCACCATGGGATGATAAAGATGGCAGGAACTTTGAAGAGCATCTAATCCACTAGTGTCAAACTCAGATAGAAATAGGAGCCACTAATCCTTACTTAAGAATCTTTGCGACTACCAAATATTAACTTAGTTTTAAAATCTAATGTTATCTATGTTTTGCTGTATCTTTATTTATTTTGTTCAATATTTCTCAGTTACATTTTAATCTGGTTGGGTCACACTTGGGAATGTTGTGAGCCACATATGGTCCAAAGACCAAGTTTTTGATACCTCCAATCTAATCCAGTCCCTGAATCTTCAGGAGGAAGAAGCTGAGACCCAGAGAGCCAATTTAGCAATGGTAACCACTCCTTCCTCTCCTCTTCCTCCCATAATATGTTGAAAGAAGGAGGAAAGACCCAGGCTAGAAGTACAACTTAGGACTGTCAAACAGAACTTTTACCGCATGTAATCATGCCTCTTTCAAGGCTTTAAAAAGTTTTCTAATTTGTACCCAAAGGAATTTGCTTTCTTTTTGCATCCAAAACAAGAAATTCAAGAAGAGTTGTAAAGGCTGACTGAAGTTTACCTTTTTCTTAAGGGATTTAGGTATTATTTACATAGATTTTTTTTTGTCAAGGTGCAGAGAAACTAATTCAAAATGTAGTAACATGATATTTCACATTTCACTATTTAATGGGCTCTTATCACTCCCCTCAGAGGGGGCACAAGGAGTCTTTGAGCAATAATGAGGAGGCATCTACTGTGTGTTCAACAGCAAAGTTGCAGATGCTGCAGAACTACAATTCCCAGTATACAGTGCAACCTGTAGCCCATTTCTCCTTTAGCTGACACTGACTAAAGAATGAATGGAGGACTTGCCAGGGCAGATCTGTGGGAGATCCAAAGCTGGCAGATGATGTTCCCACAACAGGAGGAGAGCAGAGCAAATACAACCCCAGTGGCCAGCTCCTTAGGGGCCTTCTCATAGGCAGGAGATGAGCTTTTCTCTTTCCCAGCCCTTCATGTTTTCAGTTTCTTAATAAAGATGGGCTAGCCTGAATGGTTAAGGTCACAGCCCCTGCTTCCTGGCTAAAGATGAAGGAAGCAGAGCGCTGAGCCTGGAGACAACCTGCCTTTTTTCCCAGAAGAGGTAATCTCTTGATAACATTATCCTGCTGACCTCTTCACTAATTTATTCTCTGAACATGGGGATGAAAGGAGGCTGTGTTGTTATATCGCTAAAAAAAGGATCTGCTTCCTGAGGACTGAGGACCTTGACCCCAACCTTTTCTCCTCTTAGAGCATACTAAAGGAAGAGGCAAAGAAAAGACCCCTACAATTTAGGATCCCTGTGGTGGATGGACTCTTGTGGGCAGGAGTCTAGGTAGAGAAGTGACTTGAAATCAAGGCTTCTGTAGAAGGCAGTCTGGTACTCACTGTAGAGCAAAGATTTAGATTTTTGGATTTGGACTCAACCCCCAAATCTGAATCCCAGCTCCTCTATTTACTACTTATGTGACCTTGGACAAGTTCCCTAGCATCTGGGGACTTCAATTTCCCCATATATAAAATGAGAGGGTTAGACTGGGATCATTAGATTGTAGAGGGACAGTAAGGTAGAACAATGGATAGAGCACCAACCCTAGAATCAGGAGGACCTGAGTTCAAATCCCACCTCTGACACTTACTAGTGGTGGGATCCGGGGCAAGTAATATACCCATGATTCTGGCCGGGGCAGGGGGAGGGGAGAGAAATGTGGGTTGAGGGGCAGCCTCTAGCTACTGACTCTCTGAGAATGTATTCTCAGAGTTTCCTACATCTTGAGTGGGAATTCCAATCATTCTCTGGGATTGAAAGAAAAAACCCACCCTGGTCTCAGAGTAGATGGAGAATGAACTAAAACCTGCTAAATGAAATTGTTGTGGGCACAACACCAGGGCAATCTGCCCCTTCACTTTGCTCACTTACTGCAGCAATAAGGAGCCCAAATGGTTAGCACTTTCTACAGGTGAGTTTCTGTGATCTGCCTTTTGCCTAGAATGATTGCTTATGAAACAAACCTGTGTCATTGCCTGGGGTACTGATGACATGTAGCAGTAAGGACCAGGTTCTGTCAATAAAATGCTCATTCATCATCTGCTCTGCTCACCACTCACCCCAAGCTCTCCTTGACTCTCTCTCCTTTTAGGTCTATTCCTTTGTGGGCAGGAAAAGCACAGTGGCATGGTGGAGTGATGCCCTTAAAGTCAGACCAGAATTAAAATCCCACATCAGACATGTGCTAGCTGCATGACCCTGGGAAAGTCACTTACCCTCCTTCAGTCTCAGTTTCCTTGTCAACAAATGGAGGGCAAAAATAGCACCTACTTTAGGGCGTTTGCATGAAGTTCAAATCAGATATTAAGTGTAAAGTGCTTGGCAAACCCTAAAATACTATGTAAATGTTTTATGAGAGCTACCATCTATCTCTGGCTCATCTATGGTATCTACCAGTCACCTTGATTTGAAAAACGTAGTAGCAGGTGGCTTAGATGTCAATATTAACAAGAAAAAATCATACTACGTTAAAGTAGGAAAGGACCTTAATAGTCTTCTAGTCTCATTTCCTTATATTCAGATTTGGAAACTGAGGCCTAGGGGTGAAGTGATTTG
The DNA here is from genome assembly GCA_028646575.1 of Pseudocheirus occidentalis. Taxonomy (NCBI): domain Eukaryota; kingdom Metazoa; phylum Chordata; class Mammalia; order Diprotodontia; family Pseudocheiridae; genus Pseudocheirus; species Pseudocheirus occidentalis. Next base: position 91,578,089 of record CM053595.1, read on the forward strand.
CCATCATCATCATCATCGTCATCATCATCATCATCATCAATACCACCATCACTCTGCATCTGTTGCCCTGCCTGGTTTCAACCTGATCACCATGGAGCTAAGTCAAGCCTTGATTGTCACCACCTCCTTCAGCCTCCTCTTTCTTTTGACTGGAGGACTGGAGGGTAGAGTACCAAAATCCTCTGAAAGTCTTACTTTATAGGGGACAAAAATTGGACTTCCAGCTCATTGTACTCTCTGCTGCTCTTCCTGGTTTCAATACTACTGAACAGGATGCCCCATACACTGGGCAAACCCTGGTGTTCTCCTCCCTAAACCCTCTACTTTCCTGCCTTGTATCTGATCTCCCTCACTGGATTGTAAGCTCCTTGAGGCCAGGGACTGTCTTTCTCTTCCTCAATGTATATTCATCACTTAACACCGAGCCTGTCTCACAGTGCGTGCTTAACAAATGTTTGTTGATTTGATACTTATGACAATTTTTTGAGGTAAGATACCATTATTATTTTCATTTTATAGGTGAGAATATAGAGACTGAAAAAATTTAAGTGACATGTCCAGAGTCACAAAGCTAGTGGTTGAAGCAGGATTCAATTTAGTCCTTCCAGCCTTCAATTTTTAGCTCTCTGTTCATTGAGTCACTTTAGTTAACCTGTGTAAATGTAGACAGTTAGGTAAAATTTGAACCCATGTCTACTGCCTCTAAATGTAGCATGCATTATAGTACCTCATATTGCCTTTCCCTCTTCAGGTCATTACCCAGGCTTCCTTGCCTTCTGTGCTTGTTTGGCATAAGTTCCTAAGTCAGGTCTGCATAACCTGGGGCCCACCAAAGGAATGCTTTAATGGGCCACATGTTGTCCTAAATCCTTTGTCTTCTTTCTGTCATCTCTTCTGAATGAGCAATGTGACTGTTGGCCACATCTGCTCACCTCACATGAGCTCAGTTATTAGAGATTCCTGAATGAGGCTATACTTGTTTACAGGAGATACCCACTATTTCTCCAGCCAGAATGATGCTATGTACTTCAGTTCAAGTCAACAAATATTTGAGTGCAAATCCTGTGTTGGTTCCTAGGGACACAAAGACACAAACAAAGTATTTCCTTCCCTTTAGGAACTAACATTCATTTTACTAGGGGATATGTCGTATAAACAAATAAATATGGCACAAAGAAAATGGGGAAAGAATGAGTAACAATAAGGATGATCAGAGAAGGTTTCCCAGGTGAGACAGCATCCAAGTTAAACATTAAAGGAAAATATGGATTCAGGAAGGTAAAGATGGAAGGAACGCTCATTCCAGACAGGAGGGATAGCTGGTACAAATGCAAAGAAGTGGGAGATGGAATGGTGAGTTCAGCTTTGTCATCTGGTTGGGTTGAAATCTCGTGTTTGTGTAGAAGAGGTGGTAGGAAACAGGACTGTGAGGTAAGGAGGATTCAGACCATGGAGTGTCAGCAATGTCAGACCAAGGAGCTTGTACTTTCTCCTTTAGGAAATAGAGAAATGCTGAAGGCTTAAAAATTGAGTGCCATGGCCAAACCTGCACTTTAGAAATGTTATTTTGGTAGTTGTGTGGAACATGAATTAGAGATGGAAAGAGGCTGGAAGCAGGGAGATCAATTAGAAGGATACCCAGTAACCCAGGTGAGAGGTGATGAAAAACTGAATGAAGGTGCTGGTTGTATGAGTGGAGAAAAACACGAATGTGATTAATGTTGTGAAGCTAAACTTGGCAAGATCTGGCAAATGATTGGCTATGGGATAAGTATGAAGGAGCAGGGAAAGCCAAAGCTAACTCTGAGGTTAAAGCCCTGGGTGACCAGGATGATAAGGTGCTCTAAATGGAGATGGAATTTTGGGGAAGTGACAGCTTGATTGTGCAATGGATAGAGTGTATCACCTGGATTCAGGAAGAACTGAATTTAAATTCAGTCTTAGACATGTATTATCTGTGAGGTCCCGGATAAGTCACTCAGATTCTCTGGGCCTTAGTTTTCTCATGTGAAAAATGGATAAAATACTAGTACCTCTTGGGGTTGTTGTGAAAATAAAATGAAATAATATTTTCAAAGTACTTTAAGAGTTTTAAATCACTATAAAAATAAAAAACTGTAATTATTATTTAATGAGGAAGATCAGTTATGTGGAGTTTGAGATACCTGGAAAATATCCAGGAGATATGCAGGAGGCAATTCCATTTTTTTTTCAGTAAATATGTTAGAGATGGATATATTTATTGCAGTCATCTGCATAGAGATGGCAACTGAACCTATGGGTGAGATTTCTAAGAGAGATAATATAGAGAGAGAAAGAGAGAAAAGAGGGGCCAGGACAGTTCTGAGAACTCATACTAAGGGGGAAAGAGATGGCTGGATTATGAGCTAGCAAAGAAGACTGAGAAGGAATGGTCAGTCAGATAGGAATAGAATAAAAAATGAGAAGTGTTAATAGCAAGAAAAAGAGAATACCTGGGTGATCAATAGTATCAAAAGATACAGAAAGAAAAAATGATGAAAAAAGCCATTGGACTTAGCAATAAAGGTTCCATTGGTTGAAGAGCCCAGAGAACAGATAATGGAACTTACCTCCACCGTCACAGCATGGATATGAAAAACTACTAAGACAGAATATGGTATGTTTTGTCAGATTCTATATTGGATTTTTTGCTAAATTATTTTTCTTTGTCACAAAGAAGAATTCAGTCTGAAGAGAAATATGTGGGAAATGGCTGTGATGTAAGACCAAAGGCATCAATGAAATGTGTGTGTTTGTTTTTATGGCTATTTCCTGTATCTTACATCACCAAATGTATCCCTCTCCCCTTCCTCTTCCAAATAGCCATCCCATATGAAAAAAAATGATATTTTTAGGATGGTGGGGGAAAAAGTTGGCACAACTGACTGATACATTGAAAAAGCCCCAAAAGATGTGTAATGTGAAACACCTATGAACCTCTCACTTCCACAAAGGGGTGTGTTGGGAGTGTCTTCTTATATGTCTTCATTCTCATCCTATTTGATCTTTATACTTTTGTTCTATCTATTTCTAGGTTTTAATGTTATCGTTCTTTCCATTTACATTATTATAATAAATGTGTTTGTTGTTTTCTTGAATCTGCTTAGTCACTTTGCATCAGTTTGTATAAATCTTCTCATACTTCTCTGTGTTTCTTTCACACTTAATTTCTTACAGCACAATAATATTCCACTACATTAATGTACCATGGTTTAATTAGCCATCCGGAGTTGACTGCATCTACTTTTTTTTTCCAGTTCTTAGTTATCACAAAAAATGCTGCTATAAATATTTAGAAGCACATGGAGACATTTTTTCTTATTTATGGCTTTCTTAGGGTATACAAGCAGTAATGCAGTCTCTGGTGGAAAGGACATGAACATATTAGTCACTTCACTTCTGTAATTCCAAATTGCTTTCCAAAATAGTCATATCATTCCACAGCTCCACCAACAATGCATTAGTATGCCTATCTTGCCACAACCTTCCAACATTTGCTATTGTCATTTTTGGGGTGATTTTTGCCAGTTATCAGAGTGTGAAGTAAAACCTCAGCATTATTTTTATTTGAATTTCTCATGCAAGTGATTTGAAGCATTGTTTCATGTGATTGTGAATTCTTTGTAGTTCTTATTTTGAGAACAGTTTGTTCATATCCTTTGATATCTATCTATTGTGGAATGACTATTAGTCATAAACATTTATTGTTTACAGATTATCTTGGATATGAAATCCTTATCAGAGAAATTTAGTATAAAGATCCTCCCTTCTTTTGGTTACTCCCTTCTTAGCCCAGATACATTAATGTTGTCTATGCAGAAGCTTTTTTCAGTTTTAAGTAATCAAAGTTATCTATTTTATCTTTTGTAATTACTTCAGTCTCTCATTTGATTAAGACTCTATCTCTTACCTATACTCCTGAAAGTTATATGATATGCTTCTCTTATAATTTTTTACAGTATGACCTTTAATATTATATATATTTAGGATGTTTTATTGGCTATGGTATAAGATGTTTGCTTAAACTTAATTTCTTCCAGACTACTTTCCAGTTTTCCTGGCAATTTTTTCTTATCAAATAGGGAGTTTTTCCCTAGGTGATTTATGTTTTCTACTTAATAAAATTCAATAACCAAATGTTTTATTGTTTCTTAATTTCTCTTGTCTAGTCTGTTCCATTGATCTATCTCTCTATTAACCAATACCCGATGGTTTTGATGACTGCTTCTTTATAATATAATTTGAAGTCTGGAAATGTTACTCCCTATCCGTCTTTAAACTGTCTTTACTTCTTTTCATCATCCCTTTTGACTTTCTAATCTTTTGTTTTTCCAAATGAATTTTGTTTAATTTTTATCAAATTCTATAAAGCATCCCCTTAGCAATCTGATTGACATAGCATTAAAATTGTAAATTAATTTTGGTAGTATTGTCATTTTTATTATATGGGCACAGCCTAGTCATGAGCACTGAATACTCCCTCCAGCTATTTAAGTTGTTCTCTATTTCTTTAATGAGTGTTTTGTGATTGAATCTATACAAGCATTTTGTGTACTTTTGGAGACTGAGCCCCAACTATTTTATATATTTTGTAGTTATTTCAAATGGGATTTCCGTGTCTATTATTGTTGTGTTTTGTTAGTATTACATCGAAATATTGTGGTTTTGAGGGTTTATTTTGTAACCTAAAGCTTTACTGAAGCTATTAATTGTCTCAATTACCATCTTTACTGAATCTCTCAAGAATCATCAAACCATCATATCATCAACAAACAGGAATAAATATAACTTCTCTTTACCTAAATATATTCCTTTGATTCCTTTCTTTTGTCTTACTGCTATTGCTAGCATTTCCAGACTTACATCAAATAAGTTGGCAGAATTTGTTTCACTCTTTTATTTATTTATTATTTATTAGAAAATGGTCTAGTGTATCCCACATTGTGAATGATGCTTGATTTTCATTCTCAATAGATGCTTTTTGTGATATTAGAAAAATCTTTCTGTGCCTATACTTTGTATGAAAGATTATTCTACTTTGTCAATGGATTTTACTATTTATTGAGATGATTATGCAGTTTTGGATTTTTCAGGTTTTAATATGATTGTGTTGTTTGTTTTCCTAATGTTAATTATCTAATTATTAAAATTATTAATTATCTCATTAAATATGCTCATTGTTGTATCTCAGGTATTTTACTTGGCCATAATGAGTGGTTTCTTGGATAAATAATGATAGTCTTCTTAACAGGATTTGGTTCAAAATTTTTGAGTCAATGTTTATTAATGATATTGGCCAACAGTTTTCTTTTCATGTTTTATCTTTGCCTGGCCTAGGTATTAGGATTATATTTGTCTCATAAAAAGGATTCTGGTTGGATGTGATATGTATTTAGATCCCAGTCTATATGGATTCTGATAGAGTGAGATATATGTAACAGTCCGCTTAATTTAGTAGCTTAAGGGTCAGCCTTAGGCGGTAGTCTCAGGAAGGATTGAGTCAAGAGAGAGGTGTACAGCAGCTGACCTTTGTTGCATTGCAGCGTCCTTCCTTAAATACCCTATAGCCTTAGATCTAGCATGATTCTCCCATGCACTGGAGGAGAACTGACCAATGGGAGAGGAGATTGATCAGTGGAGGAGGAGCCGAGCCAGCTGTTTCAGCTGCCACTCTTCAGGTGAGCAATTTCTCCAGAAACCTCCCTGTGAGCTTAGCAACTGAGCTGTGACCCTCAGCACCACAAGTGCTTTGACTCGCACTGATCCCTACAGATATAGATATCTCATCTGCCAGACAAAAACATGTGTTTGTGTGTGTGTGTGTGTGTTGTGTGTTCTCACTGGTAACTTTGGAAAGAAGAGTTTTGTTTGAGTTCTCTGGTTGAAAGACAAGTCACATAAGGATTATGAAGTGAATGGGTGGTGAGGAAGTGGAAGGGACAAATGCAGATGATTCCAGGTGTTTGACAGTAAAAAAGGAAAAATGACAGTATAATAGCTTGAGGGGCTTGTGGGGTCAATCTTCTCAGTTGCTTTTAGTTATCAGTTAGCATATTTCTATTACAATCTCTATAAAAACAGAAACAAACAGGAGCCTAACATAATTACCTAATTAGATCCACTCACCAGCTTTGTTTCTACTTAGTACTGAGATGCATATATTTCGTTATACTTCCCTAGAATCTTGGCTTTCTGTTGAAATGACTTTTTCTGGACAAATCACCTAGATTCTCTTGGCATTGTGACTTGTGAAATGAGAGGTACTTGGCTTAGATGCTCTCTAACATACCTTAACTCTAAAATATATTGTCTGAGTATCTACAAAGGATAGTCTGATATACAGTCCTAAAAACACACCTAGAATTAGGTTTTTCCCCTTGGGTAGGATGGGGGAAAGTAGTGATAGGAGTAGGTTTCCCTAGTCTTAGCCCAGCTGATTAGAGCATCAAGGAATCAGATTCTCTTTTTTTAAAGTTGAGTAAGCATCTTTTTTTTTGTTCCGTAGTCATACATCACATCCCAAATTTCACTTACAAACCTCAAAATATTTATACTACAGGGGATTCCAGGTGAAAGAGTGTGGGTGGATTTTTAAAGAGGCAGTGAGATATAGTGGAAAAGAACTGTCAAATACTTAGGTTATTATCTGGCTCTACAATTATATAGTTGTGAGATCTTGAATGAATGAATGAATGCATAAATGAATTAAAAAGCATTTATTAATTGATTACAAGGTGCCAAGCTCTGCTAAGAGCTAGAAATACATATACAGAAGCAAAGGCAGCTTAAACTTTAAGAAGGGTAGACAACACATACGGAGGAATGATGTTCAGAAAGAGATATTTTGGCTTAGAAAGTAACAGTGAAGCCATAGGGGAGTAGATTGCTACATCCTTTTCAAGAACAATGACAGAGTTGATATGATAACAGAACTGGAAAGAGGAGAAATGATGAGTGAAGAGGGTATGCACATTGTGGCATGGTGGCTGCCAAGGAGATGACCATGAAGTGAAACGTGCCTAGAGCTGGGCATAAAATTAATGGGCAACTGAGGCAAATACTGATAAGGACAAGTCACTTAATTTTTTAATCCTCTTAGGATTTAAAGGAGATCCAGCTCAGAGAACATAACTGGTTATAATTTATCAATATTAAAGCAAAGGGAACAACGAGGATAACATGCCATCTGGGTCCCTTTTGTCCTCATTTCAAGTTATGCTGCATGAACACATGAGGTCCTACCAGGAGTTGGCCCGCTCTTCCAGGATGGCAAACTGAGTGTGAGTGGCTCCTTGCCTCCACTCTCCAGGGGATACATTCTTTTCTACCAAAAATAAACAAAGGGAGTTGGCATCTTTTCCAAATTAATCAATTTAGGCACAAGCAAACTCATACACCCCTAAATGTACCAATCAAAAGTCAGCTACATAAGAACGAACCACCAATTTAACACCAGTTTTGACGTTCATTTACCTGTGAATTCATAAGTCACTATAACCATTTCTACATGTCCCTCCTTATGTCTGACTAAACTACCTATGTTGTATGTATGAGTCTCAGTGTCCTCACCTATAAAATGAGAAAAATAATCCTTCAGTCTATGAGAGCATTGTTGCAAGGATCAAATGAGCCAAATGCGTGCTTTATAGACTGTAAAGTACCACATATAGGATAAATCTGGGATTTAGTGAGTGTAGAGAACTCTCAATGTGAGAACCCATTTCACTGCTGTAAATTATAACCATTTGTGCTTGGGAAATTAATACTAAAGAGTGGCCTAAGTCACAAAAGTTCTAAGTTTATAGGCTCAAAGATAGAGACCTGTAAAGGATGTTAGAAAACATCTAGCCTCTTCAAATTACAGATGAGGAAGCTGAAGCCTAGATGTGTCACATCATTTGTTCAGGGTCACACACTAAGTGTAGAATTGGAAAATTAATTTGCTTTATCCTGACTTCAAGTCCAACATTTAATCCAATATGCAATACTGCCTCTACTATATAAATATAAGGTAGTAATAATATTGTTATTGTCCAGGTCTGTGATTTAATTAAATAAGGAACTCTTTATGAAAGGAAATCGGCGACTATTCTGCAATTTATAATCTTAGAGAGTTAAGTGGAGACATTGAGAGATTCTTGTCCGGGGTCATATGGTCAATATCTGTGAGAGGTAGAATGTGAACTCAGGTTGCCCAACTCCAATCCTACGTTTGGTCCACACTGTCTCTCGTTAATATTATATTAGTAATCATGATAATGATGGTGATAATCATCCACCAAGGTTCTTCCTCCACTAAAATCATTCTCTAATGCCATATCTTGGCATGAAAGTGACCCTAATAAACTTAATACTTTGCCAATGAAATTCATACAGGTCCTTCTCAAGGTCAAAAATCTTCCGGTGTGGGTATAATTATGGAATGTATATCTGTAATCTGCAAAGGAACCTAGGTAAATGAAGAGAGATTCATTATCCAAAGGTTGGTTGCCATGCCACTAATTTTATAGGAGAATAAGGAGGAGGAAGAGAAGGAAAAGAAGAAGAGGAGGAGGAGGAGATGAATAGTAAAGTATTAGTAAAGCACATAGTGAGTCTGGCACATAGTAGGTATTTTTAAAAAGCTAATTGACTAACTTAATTGATAAGGCATGAAAGGTTTGTGATTTGCATCAATGAAAGGAATCCATGCATTGATGAAATAATAATAAGTATTGAAGAGTATAAAAATACTCTTGAAGAAATAATATGACAACTACAACAACTTTGTCATGTTCCAAGCAATTGATCATTGCTATTGGGAAAACAATTCAAAGTGCTTGCCCTATTGACAATAGCCTAAAAGATTGTGTGGCATATTAGGAAGAACCATCAACTTGGGGGTGAGTGGACAGGTTCCAGTCTGAGCTCTATCACTGATTACTGTGTGATTTGGAGCAAGTCACGTCTGTTTTCTGAGCCTTCATCAAATGAGAGGGCTGTATAATAATGGTGCCTAAGGTCCCTTCAAGTTCCAGTAGCTTCCATTTCTTTATCTGTAAAATGAAGAGATTAGGTTAGGTGATCTCTAAGGAGTCTTTCAATTCTAAATCCTGTGGATCTGATTGTAGAAAAGATGACCCACTTTGTAGGTAATGGAAAGGAAAAGTGGGAAAGATTTCAATCTCTTTGGTGCTGTCCAAGGTTCTAAGTAGAGGTACAACTTCTTTTTTGTTTTCTTAACTGGATATTGGTATGTTTCCCTGAGGGCTCTGTGTCTGTGAAACCATGGATTCCAGACTGTACTCCAGTGTGAATGGAGAGTCTTGGGTAGAAAATTCTTCAGGTGTAAGGTGACATCAAGCAAACATGCAAAACAGTTCACTTTGCCATCACTCAACAAGAAAGGGAGAGCTAAAAATTAAAACCCAATATGTGCATGCACACACACACACACACACATCTCCCAAAAGTCCCTCTGCAAATAATAGTTAGACTTTTTCCTGAAGATAGTTTGTTTCAGGCTCAGACACTTGAGAGTAATAACTCCATGTCAATGCAGGAAAACTTTGGCTATTTGCACAAATATTTTCTGTATTCAAAGCCACACATCTGATTCTTTGCTTGATTGAAGAAATGCTTTGATGCTTCTTAAACAAGAATAGAGACCTTAATGTAATAGAGAAGAAAATGAACTTCTCTTTGGAGTATGTCAGTCTGGGATAAAGAAGAGTTTTCTATTGGGGAGGTCAAAGCAAAGTAGTTTCCCCTCAAGAATATAAATGAGAAGATGACATATTTGGTTTTGATTTATCCTTTAAACTAGACTTATAGAAAGCAGTGTGTAATTATTCAGTAGAAGTTACAAAATATTTACATATGTTGTTCTAATGGTTCAACTCCTGAGACATTACCTTAATGAGATTATGGACAGGTGGCAGAGGGTAAGACTTATCTACAGAAGAATATTTCCACCAGAACTTTTTGTTGTAGGGGGGAAATGGGGAGAAGCCCTAAATGTCCACCAATTAGGCAGTGTCTGAATAAACAGTGTCATGGACAGCGAACTGGCTTCCTACCTCAGGCACATACTATTTGACCCTATGCAGGTCTCTCTCAGTGCAAGGCAACTCTCTAATACTGAATGTTGTAGAGAAAGTACTAATGTTCATTGGGTAGATGGAGTTTTCTCACCAATACAAGGAAATCACAAACCCTGTCCTTATCCCTACATAAACATTATTAATATTAATTGTGGCATAAGCATAGATGAATATGGAGAATTGAGAAAATGAGACTTATATAAAGTGACTGACAGTAAAGAAGACAAAACCAGAGCAACAATCATCATGTTGAGTAAAACCATGTAGTTAAAGGCAAAAGTAATAGCAATAAATTCATGTTATAGACACAGGAAAGATTGCTGTTATTGCTGATTATTTTTATAAAGGATTAGGCAAACAAAGGCTAGGTGGGTACTACTGGGATAAAGTCAATATGCACCTCTTGTGAGGGCAGGGTTAATGAGATGGCGGAATATGTTGATTTGGCCCCGTATCTGTAACCGTAACACTTAGCTTTATATCCTGCCTCTGACATTTATTGCTTGTGTGACCTTGCATAGCCCTTCTGAAAATGCCCGAGTTGGATTAGATGGCCTCTAAGACCTCTACCATCTCTAAATATGATGCTATGATCTTACAATTAGAAAGTAACAGAAATTACAGACACATACAGGTTTCTACATTAGGTGGATAGAATGATGGACATGATTAAAATCAGGAAAACCTGAGTTCAAATCCTTCCTCATACATTTACTAGATGGAAATACCCTAGGCAAATCACATAGCCTCTCTTTACCTTGGTTTTTTCATCTGCAAAATGGGGTTGCTGTAGGGATCAAATAAGTAGGTATATGTAAAATTATTTGCAAACCTTAAAGGGTTATAGGAATGTTATCTATTATTACTATTTGTAATAATTATAATAATAAAATCTTCTCAATTAGGTGGTTTCAATTTATATATTCTTTTTTTTATTCTATTTTTTTTACTCAGTATAGAGCAGCACATATAGTTCTGAGCTTGGAATCAGTAGTAACTGAGTTACCAATATTCTCATTGAGTGGCAATGGCTTTTGCTCAATCCCCCTTGTCTTTGGCACCAAAGCACCTACAGCATTTGATCCCTTTGAGCACCTTCCCTTCTGGATACTCTTTCCTCTTTGGATTTGTTTATGACACTCCTATCTCTTTACTCTCCTCCTGAATGTCTGGTTGCTTCTTTTTTACCTCCTTTGATGGCTCTTCACCTTTGCCACATCCCCTAACTCTGGGTATCTCCCCCCCCACACACACACACAGACTCTGCCTTTAGCCAGCTTCTCATTTCTCTATATGCTACCTCACTTGGTGATCACCTCAGCTCCCATGGGTTCAATTGTCTTACCTATAGAAATGATTCCTGGATCTATATATCCATCCCTGTCTCCTGAGTTCTGATCCACAGTCTCCAACTGCTCATTAGACATTTTGAACTGTTTGTCCTATAGACATCTCAAAATCAACATATCCAAAGCAATTTATTTTCTTCCTCCAACTCCTTCTTTATTCCTAACTTCCCTGTTATTTTGAGGGTACCACCATCCCCAAATCTCCCATGTTCATAATCTCAGTATCCCCTTAATTCCTCACTCTCACTCATCCAATATACCTAAATATGTGCCATACCGTTTCATTTCTACCTCCACATTTCTAATCTATATTTCCTTCTCTAGTCATAATGTTTCTTTACACCAGCCCTTTTCTACATTTCCAGTCTTCTTGTACCTAGTTCAGGCTCCCATCTTCTCAATTCTAACCACTCTCCTGACATATAGGCTGATATCTCCAACCTAGACATCTTAAATTCAACATGTCCAAAACTGAACTCATAACCAGCCCTCCCCCACAACTCTCCCTCATTCCTAACCTCCCTATAACTACCAAAGGTATCACCATCCTTGTCACCCAGTTTACAATTTAGGTTTCATCCGTGACTCCTCATTCTTTCTCACCCTTCCATATCCAATCAGTTGACAAGTGCTGTGATTCTACCTTTATAACATCTTCTCTCCCCTGACACCAACACCACACTGGACTATTATAATAGCCTGCCTGGTTGGTACTGCTGCCTCTAGTATCTCACCACCTCAGGCCACACTCCACTCAGCTGTAAAATTATTTTTTCCTAAAACACATCTGACCATATTGTCTACTCTACACCCACACCCACCCCCATTCAATCAATTTCAGGGGCAACTCCAGATTTAATAGAGATCATTTCCAGGATCAATAAAAAAATCCTCTGTTTGGTTTTTAAAACCTTCCATAACCTGGTCCCTTTCTACATTTCCACTCTTATATTTTACATCCCTCTCCTCTCCCCTGTTCCACGCCACTCGCCTCCACTGCATATTCTGCAATACAGTGACAAGGACACTCTAGACATTCCACCTCCTGGCTCCAGGGTTTTCAGTGACTGTACCTCATGCCTGGAATGCTCTCCCTCTTCATCTCCACCTCCTTGCAGTCTCAGTTAAAGCCTCATATTCTACAAGAAGCCTCTCCCAATCCCTGTTAGTGCTAATTCCTTCCTTCTGTTGATTATCTTCAATTTCTTCAGTATAGATTTTATATGTACATGGTTGTTTGCATGCTATCTCCCCCATTAGACTGTGAGTTTGAGAGCAGAAATTGTCTTTTGTTTTTCTTTGTGTCCCCAGGGTTTAACACAGTGTCTGGCACATAGTAAATACTTAATAAATGTTTATTGACTAACTGACTATTACAATAGCCTTCTAATTGGTCTCCCTGACAAGTCTCTCCCCACTCCAATCCATCCTACATGCAGCTGCCAAAGTGGTTTTCTGAAAGCAAAATTCTGAACATGCTGTTCAGTCGTTTCAGTCATCTCCAACTCTTCATGACCCCATTTGGGATTTTCTTGGCAAAGATCTTAGAGCAATTTACCATTTCCTTCTTCAGCTCACTTTACAGTTGAGGAAACTGAGGCAAACAAGGTTAAGTGACTTACCCAGGGACACACACCTAGTAAGTGCCTGAGACCATATTTCAACTCAGGTTTTCCTGACCCCAGATCTGGTGATTTATCCACTGCACCACCTAGCTGCCATTTCTAAATATGTTACCATATGCTCCCTCCAATCAATAAATTCTAGTGGTTTCCTATCGCCTCTATGATCAAATATGAAGTCCTCTGTTTGGCATTTAATGTTCTTCACCACTTGGCCCCTTCCTATTTTTGTAGACTTCTCTTACTTTACTCTGCTCCCCACACTGTAGCATCCAGTGATGCTGGGTTGCTTCCTGTTCCTCATATAGGATAACTCAGTCTCTTATTTCTTCACCTTTTCTTTGCACGTATACCTGGGGTCCTCTCCCTCCCCTCTACCTCTTGATATCTCTAGCTTCTTTCAAGATTCAGCTCTAACCTGACCTTCCACATGAGGCCTTCCTGGTTTTTTCCAACTGTTTGAGCCTACATGTCTTCTATTTGACATATTTCTTGAAAGCACATGTTTTCTCCCCCATTAGATTGGAAGATGCTCGAGGCTAAGGATGGCTTTTGTTTTCTCTTTCTTTGGCAGTTAACACAGGGTTAGGCACATAATAAGTGCTTTTAAAATGTGTTGTAATAAGAAATGATGAGCTCGATGATTGTAGGAAAACATGGATAGACTTGTACAAGAGCAAAATGAGCAGAACCAAGAGAACACTGAATATGATAACAGCAAGATTGTTTTAAGAACAACTTTGATGAGTGAGTCATTTTCACTGTGATAAATACCCAAATTAATTACAAAGGACCTATAGAGAAAGATACTATCTTCACTCACAGAAAGAACCCACAAATAGAAGTATAAATAGAATGAGTTAATATCATACATATACATACATACGTATTTGTTTTTCTAATAGTAGCCATCCCTAGGACAGCAGGCAGGGGGAGAGAGGGAAGAAAAACAAAGATATTTACAGGACAACTTTATTATACATTTTAAAAGAATAGCAAGTAGTACATAATTAGACTTTAGTTTCATGTGCAATAATCTTTTTTATTATACTGAGTTATGGAAATGCATGTTTTATTCCATAAATTAAAAATATAATAAAAACTTTTTAAGAGTTGATTGCTTGGTTGCCATAACTAAGGATATGAAGACCAAAGTGAAGCAGTGTCTGCTTTTAAAGAGCATTATTAAAGAAATATTTCAACAGGGGAGATAATATGTCCATATCTAGGCATAAAAAAGAAGCAAACAAAATAAACACAAGATAATTTTGAATGGGAAAGTACTTTCCTTGGTCCTTGAAATGTCTTACAGGAAACCAAAGACTACAAAAGGCAGATCTAAGGAGAGAGAGCATTCCAGCCACAGCCATGGCAAGGGCTTTGGAACACCCTGTGTGAGACATGGGAAGGAGGCAACATGGATACTCCATAATGTGTAGAGGAAAGCAACATAAGAAGAATGAAAGGTAAAAGGGGCTAGGGGCTAGAGAGCTTTAAATTTCATACAGGAGAATTTATGTTTTGTATTAGAGTTAATAGGGAGCCACCAGAGTTTACTGGGCAGGGCAGAGAATGACATAGCTAATACATATGTGTGTGCCTATATACACATATGTATATATACACACATATATATACATGTATGTATATGTGTGTATACAATTTCATCCAATTACATGTAAAAACAATTTTTTTTAAAATTTTTGAGTTCCAAATTCTCTCTCCTTCCCCTTCCCCCACTGAAAAAGAAAGCAATTTGATATTTACATAATATGACTGTTTCAAGGATATTAACCTAGAGGTCTGTAATTTTCTTTGTAAACTGATAACTATATTTCAATATATTTGATTTCTTTTGCAATTCTATATATTTCAATTTATATATTATCAAGAGATGTTATAGCTTAAACAGAAAGATAGTACTCTGAAAAAATAAACCTCACCAGACTGCCAAAGGGGTCCAGAACATAAAAAGAAATTTAAAGGGGCAGATAGGTGGCACAATGAATAGAATCAGGAAGACCTAAGTTCAAATCCGGCCTCAGACACTTAACACTTAGTAGCCATGTGACCTTGGGAAAGTCACGTAACCCTAATTGCCCTGCATTCCCCCTTCCAAAAAGCAAAAACAAACCAATACAAAAATAAAAATTTAAAAATTAGCTAGACTTTCCTTATGTAGATGGGGTAAGTAAGGCTGGAATACTCAGAACAGACCTCAGATCTTCCCCTCCTAGCCCCAGCCTTTTATAACTTCCTTTCCCTAGTTCTGAGGACTGTTTTGCAACCTTCTACACCATCTTCTCACCAGGAAGAGAATTCTTAAGGAAAGTCTTACTGGGTACAGATCAGTAACTGGTAAATAAGAAGAAAACCTAAAATGAGTTTCTTAGCTACATCTCATTATTCCCCAATTAGATACGCTCTATAGGACACAAATTAAAGGCTTCTTTATCTGGCTAGACAGTGGCATTCCCTATGGTCACACCTCCAAGCCAGTCTCTGACATTTCTGAGATTTTGCCTGCAGGAAATAGCAAAGCACAATGTGGCTGCTCTCATAGACCCTCCATCCATCACTGGGGCTGCAGCTGCTTTATTTCTTAGATTGCTGTTTTTTGATGCTCACATGAAGTTTGTAGTGTACTAGGGGAAGTAAAGCATGGACAAAAACAAATATAATAAAAACCAAAATACATTAATTGTATAAGCACATAATGAACAGAATGGGATGAGAATTCAGAGGACAGGGGTTCCTGATTCCAGGAAAGGGAAGAGGGGAGATGAGGATTCCTAGGCTTTCTAAAGGAAATAGGATCTTACCACCTTCCATTAACAGTGGTTGGTAACTAATAGGTGCTAATAAATGCTCATCCATGTTAATGGACTGTTAATTACACACAAAATGCAATATTGATAAAGTAAAGCCATTGGGGGGAAAAAAAGCAGAATCCTAGAAGACAACAGGATTTCCTGCTGTCTTCTCTTGGTGTCTTCTTCCCCAAGAAACCTTTTATTTTTTGTTACAAACATGTAAGCTACTAGGGGTTACTGTTGATAACAAAACTTTGCACTGTCACAGATACATATGAAGGATTGTTGTTTGTTGTTTGTTCTGGAAGAGGACCAGTGACATCAGGGAGGTGATACCATGCCTTGCAAGTGAATTGGCTTTAAGTGAGGGAGGGTTGTGCAAAATCACCAGCTTCCCTCTCTCGTCCTGAGCCATCTGGATCCAGCAGCCAGATATAGACCAGGACGACTGAAGATGGCCCCTGTATGAACAAGCAGATACATGTGGAAGAAAAGAGAAAGTGTGCTTTAGGCCAGGTAGAACAGTCACGAGCACGCTGGATCTGGGAGAAGGAAAAACTGCCTTTGACACTTCTTAGAAATGACAAGTCACTGGACAAGTCACGTAATGGTTCTTCAGTTTCTTCATTTAGGAAGTCAAAACAATAACACCTGTAATACATTTCACAGGGCTATTGAAAGGTAGGTTTTACAAACCTCAAAGTTTTATAATTCTATATCATATATGTAATATATAGTAGGTGCTAATATTATTAATAATTAATTAATATTATTAATAAATAATATGAATAAATATTATTATTATTAAGACAACATATTATTTTTATACATTACATTGTATTGTATTGTGTTGTTACATTGTTATGTTATGTTGTGTTGTGTTATGTTATATTTGTTATGCTATTCTATGTTACATTTATTATATTACGTTGTGTTATGTTATATGTTATGTTGTGTTGTGTTGTATTACATTATATCACATCACATCATATTATATCATATCATATTATATTGCATCATATTGTATCATGTCATGTCATATTATATCATTATATAATATTGTATTACATTAGCTGTTATTATTATGGCCTGCTAAGGGAAATCTTTTTTTCTTACAACCTATAAAGATTTACCTGGGCCACTTACAATGTTAAGTGACTTGCCAAGAGTCACACAACCAGTAAAATGTCAGTGTCTCATCTTCCTGACTCCTAGGCTGACTCTATGATGTCACATTACCTTTCTTATTGTTCTATAAACTGATTTCCTTCATTCCTCTACATGCTTTGCCTTGTGGGGACAAATTGGATTTTTGTCCTAACTTGACTTCAATTAGTAGGAACTGAGGCATCTTTACTCTCAGTGTGTGTGTGTGTGTGTGTGTGTGTGTGTGTGTGTGTGTGTGTGTGTGTGTGTGGCTGGCCCACACAGGTTTGTTCCTCCACCTCAGCTTGTTGCCATTCAGTTCTTTCTTTTCAGTCATATCTGACTCTTTATGAACCCATTTGGTGTTTTCTTGTCAAAGACACTAGAGTGGTTTTGCCATTTCCTTCTCCAGCTCATTTTACAGATAGGTAAACCGAGGCAAACAAGGTGAAGTCACTTGCCCAGGATCACACAGCTACTAAGTGTCTGAGATTGAAATCGAGTTTGACCTCAGGTCTTCCTGACGTCAGGCCTGACGCTCTATTCACTGTGCCACCTAGCTGCCCCTCTGACTGCCAGCACTCCATCATTGCAGAGCCAATGCTTGCAAGTAGAAGCTACAAAAACCCAGTGGAGGTGGAAACCTTTTTTTTGCAGTTGTTGCTGTAAGTTAAAATATGTTCTTTTCTTAAGAGCGTCCTCCTCTGTGGATGTAGCAAACAATCTCCAGGGTGGCAGCCTGAAGTCCCCTTACATTGAGGGAACTGGGGTTTGACTTTGGGGAAGGCAGCACAGTTTTCTACGGGACTTGTGGCTACCAAGAAATAGCACCCTTAACGTCCCAGCACAGGCGCATTAACTTCAAGTTAGGAGTTAAAACCCTTTCTCAGATCAGGCTTGTACAGGGGGTTACAAACTCTCCCAACTACTCCTCAGTTCCATCCTACAATGCTATCCATTCCAAAACCTGCTTGAAAAAATTCTTTATTCATTCAAACACTTATTTATTTGTTTAACATTTATTAAGCACCTCCTGTATAACTGGTCCTGGCCTAGGGGTTGCAGGGAACATGAAGAAGTTTAAGGCTCCTTTCCTACCATCAAGGAATTTATAATTTATTAGAAGTTTGTACACAAATAACTAGTATGCAAATTATAATGCAGTAGAGGCATGAGGTCATCATATTGTGAGCTCAAGGGCAGGAACTGTTCTTTGCCCTTCTTTTGACCCCCAGCCTTTAGCACAGGGCCTGGCACACAGTAGGCACTTAATAAATGCTTATTGACTGGCTTACTGAAAAATAGGTCTACTGGGGGCAACCTTTGGATTGACTGCTTGAGTCTGAATTCCATCCATTTCATTTGTACTAAACAAACAGACTGAGAAAAATGGCGGGGGGGGGGGGGCGGGGAATACAGGGACCCTTCAAAGAAAGGAGACAATCCTCTAGCATCAGGCAAACCTTCAAACAACAAGCAGCTAGGGGGTCCTAAGTTTTGGTACAAAATGTGGACTTTCTGGATTTTATTCCCTATGAAGCATCAGTTGGCTGGCCTGGCAAAAGGACTGACTGGTAAAAGATTTCCTTGAGCTGGGCTGTTTCTCCGTTTCATATACCAAGCTGCTAGCAGGGGGCCAGTGAGACTGGCTATGAGGTCTTGCCCTTGCATCTGTAGAATTCACTTGGACTAGTTGTTATGGAAATGCAGCAGGATGGGGGTCTTAATACATGTCCTGTCTTCATTATAGGCGCCTTTGCTTCAGGAATCTCTCTGAGGCAAGGCCACTTACCTTGCTCCCCACTATGTTTAATCTCATTATATTCACTCTCCTAGTAACATCTTTATTCTACTTGAAAGAGTGGGAGGCTCTGGAGAATGTGATTACATTGGAAGCTGAATCTGCCTTATTGAATGGTATCCTGTGTAAATTCCAGATGTGATCATCTCCATTCTGATGAGCACGGACATATGACCTTGGCTGAATGCCTACACCAGGAAAGCTGAGCTTGGGCAGTCAGCCCAGAGGGAGCACCAGGACAAAAGAGGACCACCAGCAGACTTACTTATGTACTCCAGCAATAAAAGTTTGAGAAATTAAAACAACAATAACTAACCATGCAAATTGTTAGAATCAGAGCCAACTTGCCTGAATTTGTGTCAGAAAAAAGATTTCAATTGCTGAAAGAATGGAGAGACCCCTTGAAAATAAGAAAAGCGCTCAACCCAGGGAAAAAAAGTATTGGATACTGTTCCAACCTATGTATTTGTCTCCCTTTGCTGTCCTGTGCTACATTTAATTTAATCTTAATATTTATTTATATTTAATATTAATTAATAGTAATGCACACACACACACACACACACACACGCCAGCCAAGTGGCACTCTGGATAGAGCCTGGAGTCAGGAATTCAAATCTGGTCTCTGAAACTGTGTGACCCTAGGCAAGTCACTTAGCACTCATTTGCCTCATCTGTAAAATGGGGACACACTGGAGAAGGAAATAGTAAACTACTCCAGTTTCTTTGCCAAGAAATCCCTCTGGACAAAATCTATATAGTCACATAGAATCAGACACAACTGAACAATTAAACAATAACAATATATACACACATATGTACATATATACTCCTTGGGGGGGTCTACTCTGGCAGACCTCTAAGGGGCACTTGTTAAAGCCAAGAGAAGACGTAGGCGTCAGGGGACTGATGGACTGGGAGAGGAGAATTTTCCCAACACACTTGTAAAGATAGCAGAGTGAGTACCTGGGTAGCACTTAAATTAGAATTGCCCTGAGGGACCAATCCCTGACTCAGAAATGGGAAGTTGGGATTTTATAGAAGGGAAAGAGATGAAGTTAGGGGATGTTAGCGGGTAAGGATAAGATGTGGTTGACTTGGAGACAAGTCGCACTATTGGCTACAGTGGGGAGGTGATGTGGCCCACCTCACTCCTCCCTGGTTGATCAAACACCTCTTCTTGAGGTCAATTCACAGCCCTCTTTTAGAAGAACATTCAGCAAAAACAATAGACTTAATCATACAACAATAAACAATCAGATTTAATAAGATGGAATTTAACAGGGATAAAAGCAAAGTCCCATTTATACATTTAGCTGCCTGAATATAAGTTGAGGGATCTTAAATTTTCTTATGAAAAAGTTCTTTTGCTTTTTCTGGCAGCCAAAATAATCTAACTTGACTTCAGAGCATACTAACAAGTATGAAGCCCCATTGAGCTCTGCCGTGGTTGCCTCACATCTGGAGTACTGACATGAAGACACTGCAGACAGCCCAGAGAAAGGTGACCAGGCAGTGGAGTCTGTGCTATATGGGAATCCACCCAAGGACCGAGGGTGTTTATCTTGGGGAAGAGAACCCTAGGAAAGGGACATATTGACATTCTTCAAGAATTTAAATTATTGTCATGTAGAATAAATTCTGCTTGGCCTCCAGGGGCAGAACAGGAAACAACAGCCAGAAGCTGCCAATTTCACTTTCTTTTAAGAAATATCGTCTAAGAATTGAAGTTGGCCCGAAGCAGAATGGGCTGCCCCAGGAGGGTGTGAGTGGTTCATACACTCAGGAGTGTGGAGCTGCAAGGGACCTCAGAAGCTAGTCTAGCTGCCTCATTTTATAGATGAGAACACTGGAGTCCAGACAAGTGAAGTGACTTGCCCAAAGTCTAAACATAAAAGGGATCCTTCATCATTGGAGATCTTTAAGCAGAGGCTGAATGGCCACATATCCATGATGTTGTAGAGGGTATTCTTGATTGGGTATAAGTTAGACTAGATACCTTCTGGGGTCCCTTCCAAACATGAGAATCAGTAAGTCCAAGAGCAGGCACTGCTTTCTGTACCTGGCTTCCACTCCCATCCCTTGAGAAGCTTTCATCCCATTCAAATACTATCCATTCTCTAGCACCCAGCTTGAGCTCTGCCTCTTTCATGAAGCCTACCGAGACCACTATAGCAATGCCTAGGGACATTTCCCTTCTTTGACTTCCTATAATATTTCTTGTCTATGTGATTTATTTTGACATTTAAACTGCAACTTAAGGGGACAGGGGTGGGGGTAGATTAGCTATTTATTATTTATATTGTGTTTTACTTCCCTAATGAGTTTCCTGAGGGCAAAGGCCAATTCTCATATACCTCCATATTTTCCACAATGCCTGGCACAGGGCTGATATGACTGGCAGTGAGTGCTCAATAAATATTTGCTAAATTGGATTGCATTCCTGGCTAAATGCATTACATTTGCAACCTGGTATCTTTGTTTATTTGGAATATTCTCAACAATAAATTTCATTCACTTTACTAAGTGGCTAGCTTTGGGGGTTTGTGTGAGCCTTTGGTCATCCTTGTATAAAGATCCAGGCCTACTATTTGCCCCCGTTCCTGTCTCTGCCAATTTTCAGGGCCAGATGTATACAGTGAGCCCTGGCAAACCCAGTGTGAACACTAAAGAGATTGACTGGAGACACTTTCCCCATTTCTTTGGAAAAGTTATTCCCTTCTTTAATTACTCCCTCTTGTCATTTTAAACACCTTTAAATGGTTCTTCTGCTCCCATGTCCTACATCCCTCTATAGTGGAGAGAAGACTAACAAGTAGAACATCTCTGAAAAGCTTTCTAGAGACTTACACAAACCAATTCTTAATTTATCAGTGCAATCACTGTCTGTCAGTGAGTGCACTGAGACCACTGCTCAGTAAACAGTAAGTAAGCAGTGACAATCTACCCAAGAGTGTGCCCTGCAAGGCTTGACAATGGGACTGCTCTCAATTGGAAGGGGCAAGGTTTCGAGCTAAGTGGGCTAAGCCCTTCTCTCGAGGGGATACAACCTGAGACCAGGTACTGTGACTGAGAGGAGCACCAAGGAAATAATGTAGACCAGTGGTTCTCAAAGTGGGATCTGGGGACCTGTGGGGGTCCCTGAGACTCAAGGGGTCTGTGATGTCCAAAGTATTTTAATAATAATCCTAAGATGTTTTTGTGTCTAATACAATAAATACCAATAGATCTATATAAACAGAGGATTTGGGGGAGTCTTCAATAAATTTCAAGAGTGTAAAGGGGTCCTGAGACCAAAAAGTTTGAAAACTACTGGTTGAGACTGTTTTGTAGAAAAGTTAAAAATAATATTATGGAGAATCTTATCTAGAATCATAGCATATTAGACTCATAAACACTTAGAACTGTAGCATGCCAGAATCAGAAGAGACCTGAGAAGTTACCTACTCAAATCTGCCACCCATTGTGGGAGGGAGTCTATATAGTATTCATAACAAGCTCTGCTTCAACATTTCTGGTGAAGAGGGAGCTCACTGGCTCATAAAAATTCTTGTTAAGCCCTAATTATTTGAATGCCACTATTTTTGAGCTGAAGACCCTCTACTTATAATTTTAGTCTCCTAGAGTACCACAGTCTTCTCTCTCTTCCACCCGACAGCCCTCAAAAGATGTGAATTTTATAACTATTTCTTAAGACTTCTCTTCTCCAGGGCAGCCATTCCTAGTTCCTTTAGCTAATCCTTAAATGACACCATTTCTAAACTTTTCAATTTACTAGCCATCCTATTTTGGACATGCTCCAGTTTGCCAAATAAGTACTCTATTATGTGGCATCCAGAACTAAGCCTAATAACCAATTGTTCTTCAGTTCCCAACCCCAACCCACCCACCCACCCCCCCCCCACACACACACTTCCTTATAAGGAAGGCTTCTAGGATTAGGGATTTAATGATACATAAGCACAGAATTATTTGGCCATGGAAAACTAAAAAGAAAAGTTTTTAAATGGTTTTCTTCTGTGTGGTTGCCTTTGACTTCTGTGGTACTAGAGGTAAGGTGATGGAAAGAGGAGCAAATGGTTCTAAGAATCATGGAGTCTATAAGTTAGCTAATTCAACTCTGGGAACTCTATCAGATCGCTGTTCATGGACCAGCAAATTGATATTCATAGAATAACTGGGAAAACTGGCTCATATCAATACTGGCATGCCCATGGTAAAAATAACCAGAGGACAAATGAAAGTGGCAGGTAAATGGAAGGATAAATGGAAGTTGGAAGAATAAATGAAGTTGGATAGTTGATTTCATTAAATACTTGGTCATAAAAACTTGAAAGGGATCATGATGGATATAAGCAAAAAGACCAAACGAAGATAGTTATAACTCACATGCCAACATTTGGGGCAGAAAATGCAGAGGCAGAGAAATTTTTTGAACAACTAGACAGGATCTTCCAAACTTAGTCTGAAAATGAATGAAAAAGTAGATATGTAGTAGGGGATAATGGCAAAGTTAGTAAGAAAATATGATTAAGGTTTAATCAATAAAAGACATGGTTTGTAGACCATTCAGGAGCTTACCATTCCCTTCCCAGGCCTGTTCCTAACATTCTAGATTTCAAAATCATGCCTCTTCTACTGTCTTACACTAGAACTTCTCTCAGTCTGGGGCATCCTCACTCTCTAGAACATCCTACCACACCTGTGCTCTGCACACACTGGAATAGTTCTCCTCTAGGCCTGCCTCCCTTCTCTCATTAGTGAGTTTCTCCTGGAGTCTTCTTTTTGTGACAAGACCCAGGCTAGCCTGCCTTCATTTTCCTCCTTCCTAATTTCCTGGACTTCAAAATCACACTCCTATGTGGATACCTTAATTCTCTGCTCCCATCCCAATCCTGCTTTTTAAAAAGCTCCCTTTTGTGTATTGTCTTCCTCATTAGAATGTGAGCTCCTTGAGGGCAGAGGCTTTTTGGTCTTTATTGGTTTTGTGTGACCAGAACTTATCCCAGTGCCTGGCATATTGTAAGTGCTTAATGAATGCTTGCACCTTTGCTAACATCCATATCAAATGAATAGTTTCTCCAAAAAAAAAGTTGAAAAGAACATGGAGAACACCAAACAACATCATAAAAAATGAAATTGTATCTTAACAGACAGGAAAAAAACAAGCACTGAAATGGGAGTCATATCAGAAGCAGCCATCTGTGTGCAATAAGATCATCAACTAGTCAGAGAAAAGGTCAAAATTCACATAAAATTAAAAAGATATTGATGAGAAGAAAGCTTCAGCAGCTTCAACCTAACATTGAAATTGAAAAATGGAAAGTGAAAAAAAGCCAGAGAATCCTTGATTAGCACCATCTTATGAAAAAGTTTTACTGATGAATAGCAGTCACCACAATGAGGAAGCCAATAGAGTCCACAATCCTCCCCAGTCAACAAAAACTTGATCTCTCTGAGAAACATGGGAGCTAAGTAAGAGCAATACTGGTTCATCATATACACTCATTTATGTGAAAAAAAATATTTCTGGAAAAGAAGTATGGTGGAAGATTACAAACAGTATTATCCCACAAATCAGGAAAAACCAGTGGAGAAAAGGTAAGACTGTGGGAAACTTAATGTAAATTAATTAAGCCTTATCATCCTAGGATTACTCATAGATGAAATTGATAGGAGAATAACAATAGAGAAAAACTGAAGCAGACTTTTCAGTGTTTCTACAATGATTAAATTTCAATACCTGTAAAAATAGAATATTAGACCCTAATATATCTATTCCCAATTTATTATGTGAAGAAATAGAAATAGTACTTAAGAAGATGAAATTGGGAAGAATGACTGGATCCGACTAAATACATGCTGAGGAAATCTGTTCTGAGGGTAACTCAATTTTGAAAGCATTAGAATATTGTTTTACAATATTTTCAGGGAAGAAGAAGACATTTTTTAAAATGGGAAAAATCACAGACAGTATTACCCACTTCAAAAGGCAATCAAGATGATATCAAAAAGTAATGGTCCACAAGACTATATTCTCATCTCCACAGAATCTTCATGGAAATGATCTGCACATGTATTGAGAGTATTCCTCATGAAAATATAAGAAAGGATTAAGTAGGCTTTTAAAAATTATGTTCTAACAGCAACATTGTGCAATGACTAACTTTGATAGACTTAGCTCTTTCAGCAATTCAAGGATCTAAGACAACTCCAAAAGACTCATGATGGAAAGTACTGTCCACATCCAGAGAAAGACCTTTGTGGAGTCTGAATGCAGATTGAAGTGTACTATTTGCTCTCTCTCTCTCTCTCTCCTCTCTCTCCCTCTGTCTCTCTCTCTCTCCTCTCTCTCTCTCTGTCTCTCTCTCTCTCTCTCTCCTCTCTCTCTCTCTCCTCTCTCTCTCTGTCTCTCTCTCTCTCCTCTCTCTCTCTCTGTCTCTCTCTCTC
>CM053595.1:91603872-91629526 GCA_028646575.1 Pseudocheirus occidentalis
CTTTGACCCTTTTTATCCATAAAAAAGGAGTCTAGAGTTTTATTGGTGTTTTTATTTTGCTTCCTCTTTCTCATGTTGGCCAGTCAATTAATTGGTTGGGTTTTTTTAGCTCTGTGAAACTCTGCTTCCAGGGGGGAAAGCTCTGTCCCAAATCGCTGGGGTTTTCCCAGCTGCCCAAGCTCTTAGGGGGGTGTTGCAAGTCCCCCCAGCTTTGGCTTGCGCACCCCAGGACTGCCACCCAAGACCACTATCCGGATCCAGGCCGCTCAATGCAAGAGCACTTGGCCCTGATCAATCAATTCAGCCCCCCTGTGGAGTCCGCAGGCCAAGGGCTCTGAAGCAGACTGGTGGGGGCCACCTCTGCTGGTTCTAGTAGTTCCCCTCCCCCACTGCTTCCTTGCCCCGGGGGTAGATTGGCCGAACTGCTTTATCACCCCCAAATTAATTTTCAAAGTTTCACTTTCACTAACCGTCACTGACCGAAGCTCCCCTCAGGCAGGTGCTTTAGATTTTCTTTGAAGTAGACTCATGCTGTGGCTTGGGAGGCTCGGCTCCTCCTCTTGGTCACCCTGGGGCTTTGCCTGGCCCCGGCTGTGGTTTTGAGTGGCTGTTCTCTGCTCCGCTGCTGTGGCGAGCTGCCCCTCTGCAGTTCTGTTCCTCATGCCTTGGTAGATGTGGAGGTGCGCTGCGGGCTGGCTGCCGGGCTTGGCTCAGCTCAGCCTGGTTCCTTCCCACCGTCCCAGGCCTGGCCGGAGTTTCAGCTTCAGGCTGTTCTAGCCTCCGCTCCAGTGGCCAGGCTGAGCCCCTGCTGCAGAGCTGCCTTCAGCAAGAGATGTGTTCTCTGTATTTTCGTGTGAATCTGAGAGTCCTAGGCTTTATCTGGGCTCATAATTTAATGGGTGTTTAGGGTGGTGGTGTGGTAGCTACAGGACCTTGCTGCTTCTACGCTGCCATCTTGGCTATGCCCCCCCAAAAGCATTTTTTAAATATAAAGGGTGAGAGAAAAATAATCTAAATGGCACCATGAATAGAGCACACTAGATTTAGTATCTAGAAGATCTGGATTCAAATTCTGACCCCACTATTCACTACTTGGGTTACTTTGTGCAAGCAGCTTCCCTTCTCTGGGCCCTAATTCCTTCATCTCTTAAATGAGAGGTTAGGGCCAGATAGATTCTAAAGTCCTATGCAGCTCTATATCAATGGTTCTATGGTCCCATGATCCCATCTCCTCTCCCTCCATTTCCTGCAAGAACTGCAAGAAAATCATTCTCTCTATGATTTTCATTTTCCCTCTATCTGTAAGCTCTTTCCAATTGCTTGTAACTACAGGTTCATAGACTGAGAGCTGGAAGGGACCTTAGAAGCCACCCATTCCAACTCCCTCATTTTACAGGGAAGAACACAGAGGCAAAGAAAAGTTAAGCGGCTCTCCTGAAATCATAGAGGTAGTAGCAGAGGCTGGATTTGAACCAAGGCTCAGGGTTTCCTTAAAAAAACAAACAAACCACTTTGTTAGATACTGCCATGCACTTCAAGCTGCTATCTCTTCTCTCTTTCCAGCCAGATCATTTTTTTAAAAATCATACTCATCACCTCCACTTATCGCCCACTCACTTGCAATCCATCCTTGAAATCCAGTGTCAGACTCCACCACTTAATTGCACTTTTCAAGAAGACCAACAGTTTCCTAATTATTAAATACAATGGTGTGGTCTTTATACCCCTTGCAATGCTATTGACCTCTCTCACCTCCCCTTTCTTGCTTTGGCTTTTGTGACACTTCTTACCCCAGAGTCTCTTTCCAAGTGTCTGAGGCTTCTTTGCAAGAGCAGATCATCATCTTTTGCTGCCCCCTAATTGTGAGTGTTCCCCAAGGCTCTGCCCTAAAGCCTCTTTATCAAGTTATCTCATCACTTCCCATGCTCCATACAGATGAACCTGAAATTTAGTCTCTCTTCTAAACTGCAGTCCTACATTATCAAGTGTCTGGGAAACATCTTCACTTAAATGTTTCATCAGATATCTTTCAGTCAGGATTCAAAAAGTTCACAATAGACTAAAATACTGGGTTGAATTTTAAGATAAAGATGAAATCTGATAGAGATCAATGCAAAGTCCAACATTAGGTTCAAAAAATGAATTTCACAGGATGAGCAAAGAGTGGCCATATCACAGCTCCTGGAACATAGTAGGTGCTTAATAAATGTTTACTGATTGGTTGATTAAGAGAAGCATAATATCAGGAATTGGTGAGGTTCTTTTTTTTTTTTTGCTTTTTGGAGGGCAGTTGGGGTTAAGTGACTTGCCCAAGGTCACATGGCTAGTTTTTTTGTGTTAAGTGTCTGAGGCCAGATTTGAACTCAGGTACTCCTGACTCCAGGGCCAGTGCTCTATTCACTGCGCCACCTAGCCACGCACCGGAATTGGTGAGGTTCTAATGTTGTACTCTTCTGCACCCCAAGTATTGTGTTCAATTACAGAGGTCATATTTTAAGAAGGGCATATAAGTCATTTGAAGGCAAGGACCAGTTCATTTTTGTCTTTAGATTCCCATTGCCAAGGACATTGTAGATATTTAATAAATGCTTGTTAGTGGATTGATTAATAAGTGACTATGTGTGTGCCTGGAACTAGTGAAAAACTTCTCAGTCTGGAATGTACCCTTCCCCTGAGTGCTGTACCCTCCCCTTTCCCCTGTCAATTACTTTTACCTTCCTTTGCCTGTTTTCCCCGCCTTGGTGAGACCCATCCCATCTCCCTCCCCTTGCAGTCTCAGTAGGGAAGAGATTGGTCGGGTGGGCTTCTCCACCAATGAGAGGAAACAGCTGGGCCGGGAAAGAGGACGGACTAATCAGGTCTTTAAAATCCTAGATCTGATCTTTGAAACTCTCTCGGCAGTCTGCCTCATGGGTCAACATCCGTAAGAAATCCCTCATGGGGCAGATAGCTCCCTTCTCCCAGGGGAAGGGAATAAAGCCCTTTTCTTATCTAAGGCATCTCTGTGTTTACTTTTCTAATTAAATTAAGGATAATGGGTATTTTTCAACCCAAACAACTAGAACATCCACAGAAAGTCAATCTCAATGGTAAAGGGCTTCAGGTTTATGCCATTTAAAGATCCCTTGGAAGATCAGCCTAAATAACTTAGGGGACATATGATAGCCATCAAGTGAGACAGGGATTAATCATGTTCTGCCTAACCACAGAGGGCAGTACTAGAAACACCAGATAGAAGTTGTAAGAGGCTCATCTAAATTAATGCGAAGAGAACCTTCCCAAGAATTAGAGAAACCTTTAACCCTCCCTCCGAAAAAAAAAAATTAAAGAAATTTTTAAAAAACGACCTCATGAGAGTTAATTTTCAACAACAGTCAAAGTCAACATAGGGTAGTCCTGAACTAGGAGACAGGATGTTTACCTTGGTCCTTGTATTGGCTCTACCCCAGACCCCCATGGGACTCCACCTCTCTTGGTCTCAGTTTTCTTATTTGTCAAATGAAGGTAATTGTATGGGCTTTGATCGTAAAGAAAATGGACTTAATAACCTCTTAAATTCTCTTCCAGCTCTAACATTCTATAATTCTACTCTTTTCCTGATGCTATCCTTAAAGGCATTAATTTTATATCCCCGCAGCATTAAGCATAGGGCTGAATCCTGCTAAAGGGAGCAGTAGTCAAAAAAAAAAAAATGTCAGTAACTTAACTTGCTTTTGGATCCCTGATTAGCAACAAAGAGAATCCTTCACATCCCTCAGAGCTCCCTAAGGACAAACTGAAGCCAACTCGAGTTGCCAATTCAAAGAGGGTCATGATGGATGGTGTTTCTGCTAACTCTACTTGTCCCAGGTCTGAGCTATCCCTCCCAGACACACAGTCCCTAGGGGAGAGGGGGGAGGGGATAAGGAGGAAACCCTCAATACTCCCTTTCTAAGGATTTGGCACATTCCTCCAAACCACAGAGAGAAGAGACTAACTTAATCCTGTCCTCAGGGGCCATCTCTCAATTATTCTAGCCATTGTCTCCTGTTCCAACCATCCACTTCCTGTGGTTATTGTCTGTGGCGCTCAAGGGCCCGGCAAATATCCAGGTTTCCCAGAGGATTTTCTCTTTCATTCCAATACTTGTCAGAAAGAGAGAGCAAATCTTTCCTTTGGAGGGCCTGGTTTTGGCAATTTAATTTCTTTTTTCTTCTCCTCAGCCATGAGCCGAGTCAATTGAGTGGTAAGCAGCCAAGTAGCTTGTAGCCCCAGCTAAGAGGCTGACACGAAGCCAGAGATGTCTCTGTTGTGGAACTGCTGAGGAGCACAGAGAAGAGGGTGAGATGGAACTCTGCACAGAAGGGGCTCATTTTGAACAATATGTCAGGGAAGACAGAAGGCTTTCCAAAAGTGAGCAAGAAGATTCCTGAAATCAAGATGCTACTGACTTTTCTTTTTTTTTTTTTTTTTTTGCTTTTTGGAGGGGGAAGGCAGCGCAATTGGGGTTAAGTGACTTGCCTGAGGTCACATGGCTAGTAAGTGTTAAGTGTCTTAGGCTGAATTTGAACTCAGCTCCCCCTGACTCCAGGATTGGTGCTCTATTCACTGCACCCATCCAGCTGTCCCAGCTACTGAGTTTTTCTACCTGTTACTCCCCTCAACAGACTTCAGTCCAATGCTGTAAGAATACTAGTGAGTATAGGATAGCATAAATGGTCCTAGGTTTGGGGGTAACTTTACCCTTCTCACATTTACCTGTTTCCTGCTTACTTTATATGTTGCCTTTGCCCATTAGAGTGTAAGCAGGAACAATCTCATCTGCTTGTATTTGTGTCCCTACGGCTTAGCAGTGGCCCATAGTAAATTCTTGTTCTGTGTGTGTGTGTGTCTGTCTGTCTGTCTGTCTGTCTCTCTCTGTCTCTTCCCTCTTTTTCTCTCTCTGCCTAGGTCTCTGCTTCTCTATCTCTGTACCTGCCTTCCTTTTTCCACATGCCAATCAAAGCCATCAGAGACTTCCTGGAGGAGTTGAGCACTAAGAGTACCAAGGAGATGAAATTGGCTGCCTTCTCCCACCCTTCTCAGGCCATAATTGACTGCTTTAAAGAAACACTGAAGGTCCTAGAGATAATTTGAGTGAAGGTAGAAAATTTAATTTATTTTTGAGTCCCCCTTTCTGAAGAGTGATTGGGCACAGCAGACCCCCAGAATTTTCTTCCTTGGTTTTGTAAGAGATACTAGAACTAATAGAGAAGGTATCCATTGAGGAAAAGTGTACTTTTTCACCAGCCCCAGAGATGGAAAAGAGTGTAGGCAATTGACTTGACAGGGGATGAGAAGGTCTTTCTAAATCACTCTCACTGACCAAATCTGGGGAAATCTAATACTGCAAATGGATTTCTTGAATTCCTAAAATACTCTATGGTCCTGAGACCAGAAAGTGCATTTCTTTTCAATCTCATTTATCCTTGTATCATCCCTATAAGGCACAGGGTAGACAAGAATTGTTATCCAAGGCAGGTGAACGTGGGGTTCAGGAGGATAAAGTGACTCGTTCAGAGGAACACACATGCTAAGCAGAGAATTCATGTTGTCTATACTCATTCTCTTCCCTTCAGGTAGATTTTTAGATGAAAGAGCTAGAAGTAGGTCTAAAATCCACAAGCAATTAACAAAGAGGTCTTTGATATATTTCAGAAGGACAAATGACTAAGCCTGGCTTTTTGGGTGGAAGTTGAAAAGAGGCAGATTTTGGTTAATATAAGTGTAACAAGACCTGCTGCTGGGCCCTGGGGGCTTCAGTGCTATGTCCTCTCCCTCTCCACTAAGGGCCCTCTTTCTGCTCAGAACCCTTCTGAGGACCCTGACCTACAAAGAAAGGGATCAGACTCATTGGACTTATTTTGTCTTTGGATCTTTATGCCCTGCCTCAGATCCCTGGAGAAAATGGCCTAGTACTTACATTTGGAGCATATCTGAGTTCTCCCCCCAAAAGCAGAGAACTTACAGGTACACAATAGCAAATGTGAACCAGCTATAGGACAACTATTTCTGTCCTCTTCTCAAAATAAATGCTAAAACAGACTCACAAACATGCATTGATAGCAAAACTTGAATAAGCATCAGTAATTACTTATTGCTGCTATACTCTTCTGTGAAATGAATATTCAAAACATCAACATGTTGCAGTTTGTAGAACTACTGAATAAGCATTTTACATTTCACCTCAGCGCTGCACTGTACAAACAACTCCCTTCAGGTCCATGTCTTCTGGTAATACTGGCCAGGGGTTGGGTTAACCTTCTTGTCAATAGCCATCCTCTCTGTTGCAAAAATTCCAGTTCTGAATTAGAGAGCTAGGATCTCTAAATCTCTCAAACTGACATGACCAACCCACAAGGCTGCACACATCGATTTAGGGATCACTTCTATCACCTATACTAAGAGAAGGAAACGCAAAGCATAAAAGACAACCAGGGTTTCCAAGGCCCACATTCAGGTCACCTGATTCAAGTCTTGCTTTATTTGCTATATGCTAGTAGATAGCATGCTGTTAGAGTGGTGTGGCCTCTTCTTCCTCACTCTACACATTAAGGACCAGGGTTTCATGATTCCACTAGAGAGTCAAAGGAAGACAGACCCAGATTAGAACTGCTCCTTTTTAAGGTCCTCTGAGTGGGCAGGGTCTCCTGGCTTAGTGACCAGTATTATCTAAGAATCTCTGACTTATTCATACCCTGTTCCCTTTGGCTACCATGGAGTTGGGGACCAAGGAACTACTCATTGTTGCATCATCACAAAGTGATAAGTCCTTCAGAAGTGAGCGAATGTTCCCCTGGAAGTGGCCTAGGCAATTCTACACATGCTTTGCAAATTACAGAAGGAAATATTTTTTAAGAGTTTATAGAGGGACAGCTAGGTGGCGCAATGAGTAGAGAACCAGCCCTGGAGTCAGGAGGACCTGAGTTCCAATATGACCTCAGACACTCAGACACTAACTAGCCGTGTGACTTTAGGCAAGTCACTTAACCCCAACTGCCCTCCAAAAAACAAACAAAAAAAAAGAGTTTATAGAAGTGGGAAGGGTTGTCTTGAAATGTGATGAGACCCCCATCACTGGAGGTCTTCAAATGACATTTGCATATGATGATGACAAGATCTGTCAGGATACTATAGAGGAAGCTCCTATTTAGGTATGTGTTGGATTAGACAGCTTCTCAACAACTACATAGTTCTTAGAATCCATTGTTCTGTGGTTCTAAATTTTCTGCATCCCATACCCAAGGCTGGTAGATAGATGGTATTCTGTATTGACCTTCGGATTTCAGGACACAACTGTGTATAATCTTTGGGTTTGCTATGGGTAAAAATCCCAACACTATTGACTGAATATATTAGATGCTCATTCCTGCCTCAGTCTTTCTTCATGCTATTCCCTGACCCTAGAGGTCCCTCCCACTTCTTTGCCCTGTATCTTAATTTCCTTCCCTCCAAATTCCTTTAAGGTCCTTCCAAATCAATGAGGCCTTCCCTGACTGCCCCCCACCCCCAGGACACAGAGAATTACCCCTCCTCTGTACTTTTACAGGATTTAATGTCTGTCCCACTCATTCTGACACTTGACCAGATTGCAGCAGTATAATGGGACTGAAAGTTAAAAGACCTGGGTTCCAAGTCTGATCTTGGCATTCACTAACTGCATGACTGTCATTTGACTTCTCTGAGCCTCAATTTACTCATCCATAAAATGGGGAGACTGACATGATCTACCTCACAGGGTTATTTGTGAGAAAAACACTACACAAATGTGTACTGATATCATCATTCCAATCTCTTTTTCTCTGTGTGTCTTATCTCCCCTGCCAGTTTCCACAGAAACAGGAATTGTCTTTGCATTTTATCTCCTACCTCAGTGCCTTTGCCTAGGTGTTTTTGCCATGCCAGAAATGCATTTTTGCCTCACTTCCATCTCTTAGAATCTCTAACTTCCTTCAAGGCTCAGTTCATGTGCCATCTCCTACAGGCAGCCTTCCTGCTTACTAGCGGCTCTCCAACCCACCCCCTCCTCCAATTATCCTATACTGTATATATTTACCTGTTTACTCCTTCCCAGGAGACAAAAATTTCTTGAGAGTAGGAACTTTTTTTTGTTGATGTTGCTTTGTCTTTGTATTCCAAGCACCTAGCCCAGTATTATGCATAAAGGTGGTGCTTTATAAACATATGCTGGATTTAATTAATAGAGTCAGTGTAATACTGTGAAGAGAGCTATAGATTATGAATCAGTAGACGTGAGCTTGAATTCAGCTCCACCACTTAATATGTTCCCCAACAACGAGCAAGTCCCCTAATCTCTCTAAGTCTCGGTTTCCTTATCTGTAAATAAAGAGGTTGAACTAGTTGACCTCTATGGTCCCTTTAAGCTCTAAACCTGTATGGTCCAAAATGATTGCCATGGTGACTAGTGACATAGTGAGTGCTCCAGGAAAGACTTTTTGATCTGTGCTGATTGTTATTATTGGGTTTATGTGGATATTTTGAATTTAATTCAATTCAACAAGTGTTTCTTGGCACTTCCTATATACCATTTATTGTTCTGTGTACTGGGAAATACAAAGACAAAATAAAAAAGTTGCTGCCCTTGATTAATTTACATTCTAATGAAAGAAATAGCATATAAACCAATAAGAAAAATTTTAAATATGCATAATTAATGCAAAGTAATTTGGGAGGGGCAACGGCAATGGGGCATCAGGAAAACCACTTGCAGAAGATGACACATGTGAAGAAGCTAGGTGGAAGTAAATAGAGGGAGCATTCCAAGTATGGGAAAGAAACTTTGAGAAGGCAAAGAGGAGGGTGGTAGAATGTCACATAATGGAGGAAAGTGAATACTCATTAAAAGCATAACAGGACCAAGTAATACACAGTTCCTCAAGTTCCTAGTCCCAGTTCTGGGACCAACAAGGTCACCAGACAAAGTTAATGTGATTTTCCCCCACAGCATCAGCCAGACTACATGTTTGACTTTGCTTAGAAGCTGGCACATAGTGGTGAAATCCTCTGCTAAGCTATTCCTGATCATTCCCCAGAAATGATTGAGTATTGGGAGATGAAACTGACTTTATCCTTTCCTCTTTTGCATTTTCAAAATATCTGTGGTGCGGACCTATGTATACAAGATTCCAAAAAGGGCTATGTTAAACCAGTCTAGTATGAATGAATGTATATTTCAATGAATTTAAAAGCATTTGTGAAACATTAACTACATGCCAAGCATTGACTACATTCCCAGCAAGTGCTAGAAATACAAATTCCAAAGTGAAATAGCTTCTGCCTTCAAGGAGCTTGTTTTTAAATAAGGAGAGTTGAATACATCCAGGGGAGTGGTGTCCAGGAGAGGGTATTTTGTGACACACCCTTTCCCAAGGAATAACTGTGTTGCTTTGATTAAAATTCTCAGAGAACAAGTAGAAAGGACAGTGGGAGGGTGGGAGAAAGGGGAAGGCGGTTGGAAGGTGGTAGGGTGGTAGATGTCCTGGGTAAAGAAGCATGATCTAAGTGTGGGAATTCAGAGCTGAGTGGCTTAGCTACTCTAGTACGTGATTTTTTATGGGTCTGGTTGGGGGTATGGAAAAGCAACAGTGGGGTGATGGAAAGAACACTAAACTAGGATTCCGGATGTTCGGATTCTAGGCCTGAGTCTATGATTGGCTCCCTATATGACCTTAGGCATATAATTTACATTCTCTGTACCACAGTCTTCCCATCTACAAAATGGGAGTAATAGTACTTATCCTAGGTATTTCACAGGAGTGTTAAAATGATCAAATGAGACAATGACTTTGAAAGTGGTTTGAAAGAAGGAAGAAGTGAGACATGATATAGAAATTTAAGCTTCAATGGCTGAAGGGAAGTGTATGAATTTAAATAATTTCCCTAAGCTATGAACTAGTCCCACAATTCCAGAGAACAATTTGGAATTATGTCCAAAGGACTATATGATGGTTCATACCCTTTGACTCAGCAATACCTCCATTAGTTCTATATCCTCAGGGAGATGAAATTGTGCAAAAAAAATATGTGCAAAAAGAAAAAGTATAGCAGCTCTTTTTATTGTGACAAAGAATTGGAAATCAGGGGGATGCCTGTCAATTGGGGAATGGCTGAACAAATCATGCTATTTGAATATAATGTAATATTATTGTGCTATGGGAAATTATGAAGGCAATGGTTTCAGAAAAGCTTGAGACTTTTATGACTGATGCAAAATGAAAGAGTGGAACCAGGAAAACAATCTATCAAATAATCGCAATATTGTAAAGTTAATCAACTATGAAAGACTTGGTAACTCCGATTAATTCAATGATACACCACAACTCCAAAAGATTCATGACATAAAATGTTATCCATCTCCTATAAGAGAAGTTTTTCCATAGTTTGTTCTACTGATAAAATAAAATTGGGAGCTAAAGTATGGGTAAAACGGAAACCAGATGATGTTCCAAAAGCTGCAGAGATTATAGCACATGGGAAGGATAACACTGTAACTATTGTTTATTCAGGAGAAAATGATTACAAAATTGTACCCTTAACTCATATATTCTACCATGAATAAGGATACAATAGTGAACTCATAGACTCCAGAAGTATGGCTGATCCTATGTGTACCTTGTTTCTGGTTATTGTCTCCTTGTTTCATTTTTCAACTGATGTTTAACTCATACATCCAGTAGAACTGGGCATTAGGTGAAGGTCCTGGACCCAAGATTTGATTTCTCTTCCAGCATAGTAACATGTACCTAGAATCTGTTGCAGATTGAAACTCTTTACAGTTGGAAGTTTCCTTCTCAGAGACCTGTCACTGGCAGGGAACTCTAATGGTGTCTCACTATGGATGATTCATTGCTCATCAAAGAAAAACAGACTCAGTGGCAAGTCCCTTAGAGTAACCTCTCCCACCCCACCCTCATCCTTCCCTCCCTCCCTCCCCCTTCTGCTTTTGTGTCTCTGACCTTCAGTTACCATTCCTGGCCTCCAAGAAGCATGTCACATACCTCTCCCTCTAAGCTAAGTGATCTTATCCAAGATAAGTTACTCTCAGTATCACATCTTATTATTTTCAGCTCCACATTTCCTTAATTATTCCCCACCAATAGTCAAAACCCTACCACCCTGCATAATGAGAAAGAGACAAACAGATGGAAAAAGAGATCAAACCACTCCCTTACCTGGTCTATACTCTTGGATTTTGCTTTGAGATATTATTTGGACAGGGTATTTAGTAAGAGGAGAGGGGATACGGATAGAGAGCAAGAAAGGAGGGGGGAATTCAGATATTTCTTTCTGGTATCAAACTGACCCATTAAAAGGCCAGGCCCTGGAAAATGTTATTATAACCTGTATCACCAGTGGAATCCAAATGAATTTTTAATATCTTTTCAATGCTTAATTTAGTTTTGCCAGAGATGTTTCATCATTCCCTCCTGCCCCTTAATTAAGCTAATGACTTCATTTCTTTTCTCCTTTCTGATCAGCTCACACAAGCAATTTCTAAGCCTGGTTTTTTCTTCATCAAACCTGTTATCTTTTCATGTGGTTACCCTACCACTGGGCAATGTGGGAATGCATTCCTTCGAGGCAGAGCATAGTCATTCATGATACCCTTAGAAGAATTCCTCTAAGGGACTGACTAAAGAGTCAAACTGGATGGGGTAAAAGCTACCTCGCAGTCATAACCATCATTTTCATCATCATATATAACGTTTGCTCTCACTGTCATGATACTTTATAGTTTACAGATCATTTTGTATGATTTATATAATTTTATCATCTAATGCATTCCCCTAACTATTAGTATGATGATAGCTAATGGATAGGTTATTAAAGTGAAAATCTGAGCCATCAGTAATATGTGATGCTTTCATTAGAAAAGAAAACTATGTTTTCTGACAAATTGTTGTATTAAGGACTTCTGGCCAAGAAAGATGCTGAAACAAAAACAGGAAGCCTAGTTCCCACATATATACTCCAGTAAAAATCTTAAAATTGCAACAGAGCAAATAATAACCAATAAATCTAGTGAGAAATTATAGTAAGTGACTTCTTTCACCCCAGAACTGCACAAAAAAATCAGCCAGAATCCCAGGAGCAATAAGAAAGAGGCTTAATAGCAAAACCAATGCCAAATAAGCCAGGAGGCTCCAAGAGTGACCAGAGACAGGCCAGAAATAGGTATAACCTACAAGGCTCTGTATCTAGAGGTAGAAAGAATATAGAGTTTCCCTGAGAAAGCCCCAAGGGAAGAGAAACTCACAACATAGACCTTTGAAGCCTCTGAAAATAGCAGTGGAAAGTGTGAGCACTTTCTGAAGAACAAGAGAACCCAGGACCTCTGCAGTTTCTAGTATTTTGTCCTGAGAATTGAAATGAGGTCCTAAAGATCCAGTGCTTTGAACCTCAAAGATTCATGGAAACCTAACTGTAGGTGGTATAAGTCAGTTCAGAAACCTGGATGACCTAGTCAGAGATCAAGCAGGACTGCCTAGCTATTCAAAAGTACAGCAATAAATAGTGCCTGTTGCTGACACAAAGCCCTAGTTCAGGAACTGAGGCTGAAGAGATGAGTAAGCCAAAGAAGACACTGACCATGCTAAAGAATTATTGTAAATCGGAGATGTCCAAAAATCTAATCATAAGAAGAATATAATGCCATAACAACTGCAAGCAGAAACTAAAATGAGAAAGAAATAAATTTGGCACAAGGACTTCATGAATACCTAGAACAGTGGTTCTCAACCTTCCAAATGCCGAGACCCTTCAATACTCATATATGTGTGTATCTGCATGTGGGTGGACCTGCTTGGAGACTGATAGTGGACCGGTGTCTCACTTCCTAAGACCATTGGAAATATGTGTTTTCTGATGGCCTTAGACAACCAGTGTGAAAGGATTGTTCAACCCCCAAAGGGGTTGTGACCCACAGGTTGAGAACCACTGACCTAGAAGAAACAAAAGAAGAGATAAAAAAATGAAATAAATTTCCTGAAGCAATAGATACATTAAAATTAGCATAAAACAAACAGAAGTAATGACTCCTTGAGAAATCAAATATATGTGTATACATATAGCAGAGCAAAATTTTTTAAATTAAATGAAGGAAAATGAAAGCAGTCTGATATCAGAAATAGCTAAGCTTGAAAATAAGTCAAGGAAAGATAATTTAAGAATTACTGGACCACCTGATAATCATGAGAAAGAAAGAAAAAGCCTGAGTGCTATAATTTTTAAAATTATCAATAAAAACTACTCATATCTATTAGAACCATAAGGCAAAGTGAAAACAGAAGAAATTCACTAATGATCTTCAAAAATAGACTCCCCAAAGAAAAGTCTCAGGAGTGTCATAGCCAACATACTGCGGATAGCCAGAAAGAAGATCTCCACACACCAGCGAATCACAGTCAAAAATCACACGAGATCTATCAGCTTCAACTTTAAGAGAAGACATTGGAATACAATTTTCCACAAGGCAAAAGCTATGGGGCTTACAACTATGAATAAACTGAGTATATTTCTACAAAAAGAAATTGGTCTTTAGCAGATTAAAGGAAGTTTAAGCATTTCTGATTTAAAAACCAGAACCAAATAAAAACATTGAAATGGAAACACAAGTCTGGAGGCATGTGGAAAGGTCAATTTCCTTGAACAAGTAGAAGAGGCCATATTTAAGACGATGTAATAAGAGAAGAAAATGTTTCCAAAGGGCTTTGAGAGGGTAAAGTAAGAAAAACAGGATTGGTGGAGGTGGGTGGGATTGGTTCTCTTCTGGAGAGTCTAAGAGGGGAAACGGATGGGAGAATAAAAAGAACACATCAATGTTAAAAGTGTAAAGAAAAGACTTAGCGAGGGACCTATTGTTGGTCAATCAATGAGAGCAAGAGTAATTTGGAGTTGACTGGTCTTTAAGGAAAAAAAAAAATTATTTGGGCCCTGATTGGATCAGAATGAATGTAAATAGCAGTTATTTCTGTTTTGGCCAAAAAGCCTGAGGATCTTCTCCCAAACTGTTTTTTTTTACTAGGTAAAGAGGTCATTCTCTGCCTCATTTCTTACCTAGCTTTAATCATTGAATGGGTGTGGCCTCCATCAAACTGAGACCTGTTAAAGATTTTATCTTAAAAAGGCCAAGGTTCCCCACTGCATCCTAGACCATCTCAAGTCATCTTGATCTATATCTGGCCACTGGACCCAGATGACACCAGAGGAGAAAGTAAGACTGGTGACTTTGCACAGCCCTCCCTCACTTAAATCCAAGTCACGGACATGTCATGACATCACCTCCCTGATGTCATTATCCTCTTTGAGAATGATGGACAAATAATAACAACAAAAAATAAAGGAATAAAATTTGATTTTTCTAAGAATTTGGAATACATGAGAAGAGTGTACAAACTTGGAGGAAAGTGTGAGAGG
Organism: Pseudocheirus occidentalis; assembly: GCA_028646575.1. Classification (NCBI taxonomy): domain Eukaryota; kingdom Metazoa; phylum Chordata; class Mammalia; order Diprotodontia; family Pseudocheiridae; genus Pseudocheirus; species Pseudocheirus occidentalis. The sequence goes on from CM053595.1 coordinate 91,618,327, forward strand.
AATAAGCAGATGAATCACACTCTTATCTGAACCAAAAGAAAAGGAGGGTTGAATACAACTTAGCGTAAAAATGCAACAAACACAATAGGTAAATAAGTAGATTGGAAGGAGAGGTAAAAGGAAGAATAATACTTCAGAGGAACTAACAAAACAAACTTCCCAACCCTGAAAGGGAGGTTAAAATGGGGGTGAGGTGGGAAAAGGAAGCTAAGAACAGGCAGGCTGACCATCAATTTGATAATTGTTGAACAAATTGTAGTAAATATGAATATAAGTGAATATTACTACACTGAAAGAAATTATGAGGGAAATAATTTCAAAGAATCCTGGAAAGTAGGGCAGAACCAGGAGGACAATTTATACAAGGACAACATTATAAAGAAAAAACTTCAAAAGACTTGAAAACTCTGATCAAAGCAATGACCAGCCATATGTCCAGAAGATCTTTAATAAAAATGCTATGCATCTCTTAACAAAAAGGCAATGTATTCAAAGTACAAAAAGAGACATACATTTTTGGACATGTTCATTGTGTAGAATTGTTTTGTTCAACTATGTGTGTTTGTTACATTGTAGAGGAGAGGGATGCTGGAGAAGGAGAGTGAAAGTTGATAACACCGATGAAAAAAAGAGGCCATTGGAACATTTTTTAATGCAAAGAATAAAAAGATGTTCAAAAGGAAGCATGCACAAGCTGAACAGTTTTGAAAGTAATGTGTGGAATTTATTATACATCTTTTTAAGCAAGTGGTTTAAAATGGAGTTTTACAGTTTTCTACACAACCTTCTTTTGTATTCTGTTGTGTATATAGAAATGTAGTTTTTTTTAATTGGTTGGTGGTATTTAAGCTCAGAATGAAAAAATATAATTGGATTTGATTCAACAAACACTTTTAAAGCAATTAATAAGTACAAGAAGCTAAGTTTGGTGCTGGGAGTTGAAAGATGAAAAATAACAGTCACTCCCTCCATAGAATTACAGTCTAATGGGAGGGGGGAGGGATATGACTATCTTAGGATGATGGAGGATAAGAAGGTCCTCCATACTGGCAGCAGTGTGGGACTATGTACTACATCCAGAGGCACCAGGTATGGCAGATATACAAAAAATGAAACTAAAACTTGATCCCTGGCCACATTGAATGTATAGTCTCATAGAAGAAAACACAAATATGCAAATAATTGTGCATGATACAAGATAGAATGTGATAGAGAAAAAGGAAAAATGCTTTAGGAAAATATGAAGAAGGAGAAATAAATTTTATCGGGGATGAGGAATGGGGATCCCCTGGTGCTCCTATCTGAGATGGAATCCTGGACTCTGAACTACAAAATTGAACCATAGTTGTGGCAGAGTTCTGATCTTTCTTTTGAGTATACTTTGGCTCCCCAGTAAAGAGTCTATTTACTCTACCAAGGATTCTTTGAGAAAGAAAAAAACCAGATGTTGCCTCTGAAGCTGGGTCTAAAGCGTAAAAGTTAGTTTAGACAAGAACTGTAAGTCAGGATCATAGAATCTTAGGATTTAAAGATACTCATTCAATTCCTTTATTTTAAATCCTCAGAGACCAAGAAAATGAAGTGACTTACCCAGGGTCACACCAGTCAAAAGCAGCAGAGCTCTGATTAGAACTCAATTTCTTGGACTCCAGATCCAATGGTTAGAGGTTCTTGGAGATGTTTAGCAGCTCCCTCTGAACTGACAGAAAATCTTAAGAATGGTGCTGAATGGAAAATAATTTTTGTAATGATGTTTAATTTCTCTGCTTTGTGGATCTTGCCTTCCCTTAAAAAATGGTGGGTTATTCACAAAGTAAATGTGCCCTGTAGAGCAAAGATGAATTTGCAAACATCTCAGTGAAGGAGGCCCTCAGGCTAAACAAAAGCATGAACAAAATCCCAAAGCAGATCTCTCTGTCTCTCTCTCTCTCTGTCTGTCTCTCTCTCTCTCTGTCTGTCTCTCTCTCTGTCGCTCTCTCTTTATCTTTCTCTCTCTCTGTCTCTGTCTCTCTGTCTCTCTGTCTCTGTCTCTCTCTCTGTCTCTCTGTCTCTCTCTGTCTCTGTTTCTCTCTGTCTCTGTCTCTCTGTCTCTCTGTCTCTCTCTGTCTCTCTGTCTCTCTGTCTCTCTGTCTCTCTGTCTCTCTCTCTCTCTCTCTCTCTCTGTCTCTCTCTCTCTCTCTCTCTCTCTCTCTTTCTCTCCCTCCATTAATGGTGGTTGTGGATTTGCTCTCTGGGTGTCTGAAAATAAGCAGCCATTGACTTAGTTGTTGAGTTGGTAATGTTCCTCCACTTCCCATTCATGAAATCAGAGAATTTTGTAGCATTCCAGAAGTAGTCTGACCAGCCCAGAGAAAGAACAGCAGTCTCATACTGGAATCCCTTGTTCCATTATTTTAATTGGAGCTCATTCTACTCCCCGCCCACCTGCATCATTGAATAGGTATTCATTTGTAATTGCCACGTAGATTGTCTGTGATTCCAAAAAGTTTGTTCTCTTATATTAAACAGAATTCTTGAGCTAAGAGCAACTCTAGAGGTGACCTTCTCACATTTTACTGAGTGCAGTAACTGAGTCCCAGAAAGAGGAAGTAACTTGCCCAGTTTCATACAGAGAGTAAATGGAGGAGCTGTGCCTCAAACTTAGGTCTTCCACTTCTAAAGTCATGCCCTTTCTACTATACTTAGCATCCTCCTTTCAACTTCCTCATCTTTCAGAAGCCAGAGTCAGAGAAATGGAGACTTTCCCAAATTCATGCAATGAGCAAATAAATGGCAAAACAAGGTTAGAAGACTTATATCCTGACTCTCCCTGGAATGTGTGTATTGCACGCTGAAATACTTTTTTTTTTTACTCTTGATTTACTTAGCAACTCTTTCATCTTAGATGGTAAAAAACAAAATAATATCCCTATTGCTGTGGTCTGGCCTTAGTGATGGAAAGTTCATAATAACATTTATTAAGCACCAACTGTAGGCAAAGCACCATTTTAATTGCTGGAGGAAGATACAGAGTTTAAATAGGATACAATCCCTACCCCCATGCAACATATAGTCCAGTAGTTCCAAAGTAATTAAGTTCAAATAAAAAAAATTAAAAGTTAATGTCTCTTTAGTCTCTTTCCTTTGTTAGAGTGCCCTTTGCTTCTTAGATTTTTGAAGTTACCAAAATATAGAGGCCCCCAACATTGTTTCCATGGGCTTGGTGGAGACCACCAGATCCTGTTCAGAAACAATGTATTAGTGACTTGGGTTTGCCAAATGGATAGGTAGATAGTACCCTGAAGACTAGGGTGTATCAGGGTGGCTAATGCCAAGACAGACTGTGGATACATAAGCAAGTCAATAATACTACCTCTACTCTCACCATTCATCCTGGCCTCTGGGCACCTTCTTACAAAGTCACCCAATATTAGTGTTGGAAGTGACCTTAGAAATCATCTAATCCTACTTTCTTATTTTACAGATGACGCAAGCAAGGACTTGAAATGTTGACTGGTCCAAGTTTACACAAATAATTAGCATGGTTGAAACAAGATTAGAATCCATAGCTTCAGACTTTCAAATGCAATCTATTTCCCACTATATCCTGGGCTGCCATCAATGTTTCATTACACCTACAATTTCATCAGATTTGATTAAGACCCTGACTATATCCAGCCAGTTCTGTGATCTAGTAGTAGCCTGAGAAATGCTGAACTGGATTCCAACATAGTATAACTAGAATGGAGAACAGGTAGTGCCAACTGTAAAAACGACAAGGTGCATTTTTTAGGCTGTAGGAAAAGACATTTCCCCAGAAATTCTCTCCTACTGAATGTCTGGTACCTGAAATTCTATCATGGAACCTTCAGCTCTCTGCTCTTGAGAAGGGTAACACTTTAGATTGGTCTTGAGTTATAAAATGGGTGCAGAATCCAGACTCCATCACTTACTAGTACTATGATCCAATATGGGTTATTTTATTTCCATGGTCCTGGCTCTTCTCATCTATGAAATGGGGTTAATTTCTGTGCTATCTAACTCAGAGAGCTGTTGTGAGGAAAATAACATTTGTAAACATTACTTTGTAAACATTAAAGCACTATGAAAATGTGAGTTGATATTATTGTGATTATTATTTCTACCTAATGTGAATGAGATTTACTCTGGGAAGTAAATTTGTTGGCAGGCATTGACAAAGATGATGAGGTCCCCTGGAGAGGTGATGGGGTAGATGGGACAGTCAATCCAACTCTGGAGTCCCCGTCATTGTTTCCACTGGCAATGGGCAATGGACAATGGGGCCTACCGGGTTCCATTCAGAAACAATGGGTCAGTGGCTTAACAAAGCTCAATGGACAGGAATATTAAATATATTCAGAGGCTTCCTGAGGTAAAGGAAATCAAGGTGCAGAATAGGGTATCCAAGGTCCCACTGACAAACTCTGAAGGCTTCTAGATTTTTCCAGGATTATTACCAAGCTCTTCTGTCTAGCCAAATAGGCTGAACTCTGGATACACACTATGGGTTCTGTCTACCCCAACTCTTTGAGCAATGCCCAAGAAGAAATTTAGAAAGAACTATGTAACTTGTGTAAACCTCTGCAAAGGCAAGAGAAGAAAGATGGAATGTAAGGCATTCCAGAGATGCAAATATAAGCATTGTACTGTACTATAGAGCAGTGCAGAGAAGCAGAGTTCAAATCTCTCCTACCTTGACATTTATTATCTGTGTGACCTTAGGCAAAGGCACTCAACCTCCCTGGGTCCAAGTGTCCTCAGCTGTAAAATGAGGGGGTGGGACAAGAGAATCTATGGGTTCTTTCCTATTTTTAGATCCATGATCTTCATAGCATGAAAGGTCAGAATAAGTTTCACAAGGTTCTTAAATCAGAAACTTATGACGAAGCGTGCTAGAGAACCCAACTGCTACAGAGCAGATGTAGGGAAGTTTTTATAGTATGATATGGAAGAACATATTTAAGGGCAACCATAAGGAGCCCCTTGCTAAGGTCATCATCCACTACAGTGAAAAGGCATTTCCTAAATCAGCTGATATCTCTCTATGAGGTCATTAAAGCTCATGTACCTGAATCCCCTAGATGAGGAAACTGGCCACAGAAAGGTTAAATGACTTAGCTGAATTTTCACAGTAAATCAGCGGCAAGTTTCCTGACTCCCCCAGACTAACACTACCCACCAGGTCCTCCCGGCATCTCCCATGAGTCAGTTAGTAAAGTAGGCCAAGATAACAGCAGATTCCCAGGACTAAGTCAGGTCTCCACTGAGCCCTGAGCTTGACTGGGCAGAGAAATTAAATGAAGCATCCTGTGGATAAAGCAAGACTGGGCCCAGTAGAGCTATTCCTTTCCCTGGGCCGCCCCAGGTGAGTCAAATGTTTTATATCTGCTGCGCTAATGAAAAACAGCTCGAAGGATAATATTAGCCCCTCTTTATTGCCATCCACTTTGCCTCCCCAGCTGTTTGGTTCCAGACCTTTGCTCTACTGGTCTCAGGGAGCCAAGGATTCTGCTTTGTCCTCATAACTGAAGTGCCCAAACACTCCAAGGGCCAGGGAGGGGGATGGGACAGCCCAGAAGCCAACAAGGGCCAGGGAGGGGGATGGGACAACCCAGAAGCCAAGATCACATGCTAAGCCCAGTTTCAGAACCAGCAAGATAACTTTTCAAGGTTTGGGAAGAGATTTACAAAGTTGGAAATTTGAGTACTAGGGTGAAATACATTATAACAAGGGATGCAGACCAAGCCGCATGCTCCATGGTTCCTTCCTTAGGCAATAGGGAAACCAAGTTGGTGAAAAGAACTTTCCACATGGGGCTTGGTTTAAGGAAGTGGGTATGTGTGGAATGAGTGAAAACTTCTCATTCTGGAATTGTTCCCCTCCCCTGACTGGTGTTAATCACTTTTACCTTCCTTTGTCTTTTTTCCTGCCTTGGTGAGACCAGTCCCACCTTCCTTCTCTTGAAGCCCCAGTGGGGAAGAGATTGGTGGGGTGAGCCTCTCCACCAATGAGAGGAAACAGTCAGGAAAGAGGGCGGACTAATTTGGTTTATATTCCGGTTCTAATCTTTGAAACTCTCTCTCTCAGCCCTCTGCCTCATGCACCAACATGGGTAAGATAGCTCTCTTCTCCTGAGGAAGAGAATAAACTCCTGTTCTTTTCCTAAGGCATCTCTGTGTTTACTTTTCTGACTAAATTAAAGATAATGGGTATTTTTCAACCCACACAGGTATGTTTATCCTATGGAAAAGGAGAATTAGAGGGTACAGGACAACCACCTTCAAGTGCTTGAAAGGCTTTCAAGACAAGTCAGAAAACATTCATTAAGCACCTACTATGTGCCAAGAACTGTGCTCAGCACTGGGAATACAAAGAAAGGCACAAACAGTCCTGCTCACAAGGAGGTCACAGTTTAATAAAGATAGCCTATAAACGACCATGTGCAAAAAAGGTACAGACAAGACAAATTGGCAACAATCTTAGAGGGAAGGAGATTTGGAAAAGCTTCTCAAAGAAGGCAGGGTTTTAGCTAGGACTTAAGAAAAGCAAGGAGATAGAGATGAGGATGGGGGAAAAAGTCAGTAAAAATGCACGTGGGAAAAGGACAAGAGTTGTTCTTTTTGGCCCCACAGAGCAAAACTAGGAAAAATAGATGGCATTTTCAAAAAAGTAGATTTTAACAAGTATGAAGAAAATCTTCCTGACAATAAGAGCTATACCGAAGTGGAATGAACTGCCTCAGGAGGTAATGAGTTCCTGAAAAGGCCACAGGACCTGGAGTTATAAAATCCAATTTAGAGCTACAAGGGATCTTAAATTTCATCAAGCCTAGACTCCTCACTTTACAGATGTGGAAATGGAGATTCGGAAAGATTCAATCCAATAAACATTTATGAAATTCCTACTATGTGCCAGATACTGTGCTAAGTGCTAAGGATAGAATTAATTAAAAGAAAAACAATCCTTACCCTCAAAGTACTTACAATCTATTGGGGGGAGGGGGGAAAAAGGAAAGGACACACAAAAGGAAGCAAGAAAGTAGGAAAGAGGGTTGGGTAGAAACCAGGGAGTACCTGTCATACAAACATCTTGTTCCACTGGGAGAAGTTTGGTACTCCACCCTCCAGCCAGGGAAGAGGAGGCTGAGAGAGGTCCTATCAGTCATGACTTGAGTCAGCAGCATGGTGATAAGATAAGAGAGATCAGGTAACTTGCCCTGGATCCAAAACTGGTCAGTATCTGAGGCAGAATTTGAACCCAGCCCTTCTTGATACTAGTTGTAGCATTCTATCTACTATACCATATAGCCTCTCAAAGCAGGAAAACTGAGCCCAGATCCAGCCTCTCACAATAACTATGGTTGTGTAACTATGGGCAAATCACTTGATTTCCTCATCTGTAAAATGGGTGAAATGGACTTGGTCTATGAGACATAAAAGATTCCTGCTGGAGGTGGAGTCAGAATTTTCTTTGGTCCCTATTACTATTACCAGACCTTCCATCTGCCATTATCACTTAGAATCTTCTCTTTTTAAGTTCCCTTCATCCAAACACCACCCAATGCAGATCCTGGATGATCATGATCTCTCAGCCCCAATGCCCGTATCCCTCCTTTCTTCTGGTTCAGTCTTCTTCTTCACCTCAATTTGCCTTCATACTAAGAAACTTCAACATATGTGTCAATGTCTTCTTAACACCCCCCCCAATAATATCTCTTCTAAATCTTCTCTTCTTAAGCTTTCCACATTACCTCCTCCCATGGCTAAAGTCTTTGATCTATACCTAAGTGATGAAATTGTGGCAATTTTCCATAAGCTTCCTCTTTTCCCTTCATTAAATATAATACCCCCCAACAACAACACCACTCATTCTCTCATCCTTTACACTGGTCTCTGATGAAGAGGTGACCTTTCTCCTTGCCAAGGCCAACCCTTTTACATGCACCCTTGATCCCACCCCCTTCTCATCTCCTCCAGCATTTTGCACCCACAATCATTCCTCCCTTTCTCTTATCTTCATTCTCTCCCTGTCTACTGGTTCCTTCTTTTTTACTTAACAAAACACTCTCACAAAAATTCTGCCTCCATCCTTGAATAGGTCTTACTGTAACCTTATAATTCTTCTCAAGCTATGGTGCCATCTCTCTTCTCCCTTTCACAGCTGAATAGATCTAGAAAAACTAGAATGTAGAAAAGCTATATTCTCAGTACTCTTACTTCCTCTCCTCATCATTTGTCAGCCATTTGCAATCAAGCTTTCAAACCACCACAGAAATAAACCTGATCTCTCCAAAGTTAATAAAGCTCTCTAAATTGTGAAATTGCTAAATCCAGTGGCTTCATCCTCCTTGACCTCTTAGAAGCATTTGAGTTTGTGGACCACCCTCTCCTCAATACTTTCTCCACTTTGGTTTCTCATAGCATTGTTCTCTCTTGATTCTGATACCCATCTGACTGCCCTTTTCTTAGTCTCCTTTGCTAAGTTATTATATATCTCTCTTACCCCTAACTGTACTCCATGGTCCTCTTCCCTTTCTTTAGAATCTGTCTCTTGAAGACATCTCCTAACATGTGAGTTTTAATGTCATCCCTATATAGACAATTCCCTGATCTATATATCTAGCCCTAGTTTCTACTGAGCTCAAATCTAACACCACCAACTGCCTATTAGACACTTTGGCCTGCATGTCCCGCAAGCATCTCAAATTCAACATGTCCAAAATATGTCCCATCAAAACTACCTTTACTAATTGAGAGTTGGGATCATTTCATTCTTAATATTCATATGCCCAGTGCCTAGCACAGTGTTAGTCACATATTAGGTGTTGAGTAAATGGTTGCTGATTGATTCAGTTTTGAACTTCTCTATTTCTATAAGGAGCACCACTAGCCTTTTAGTCCATTTTACTATCATGAGACCTCTCCCATCTGTCTCCTCCTCTTTACTTATAGACAGTCACCTAGCTCATTCTCTCATCACTTCTCTCCTGAACTATTACAATTGCTTCCTAATTGGTCTCCCTGCCTCAAATCTCTCCCTTCTCTACTCTATCTTTCAAAAGGCTGCCAAAGGGGCTTTCCTAAAGCATAAATCTGACCATACCACTTCCCTATTAACTGAGGCTCTCTATTACCTCTAGGGTCAAATATAAACTCCTGTGTTTGTCATTTAGTCCTTCACAGAGTGGTTCTAACCTTCCTTTTCAGCCTTATTATACGTTACTCTCCTTCACATATTCTATAATCTGGAAAACCTGACCTCTTGCTTTACCTCACACACAGCTCATCATCTCCCATCTCTGTGCCTTTTCCCAGACTGTTTCCCCTTCCAAAGATGCCCTCCCTCCTCATCTTCACTTCTTAGGATCCCTTGTATACTTCAAAACTCTACACAAGTCCTTCCTTAATCTCCAAAGCTGCTAGTGCTTTTCCCTAAAACAATTGTCTTGCATTTATTTTGTCAATATTTTGCATATGTTACATTTGTACATATTTTTCACTTGATAAAATGTAAGGTCCTTTAGGGTAGGCACTTTTCTGTCTTTGTATCCACAGTATCTAATACAGAGTCTGGTATATTGTAGGTACAATGTCAATCTTTGATATTTGGTCTATTGATAAAATTCCTTTGAGTCCTGAATTGCATGATCCATCACTGAAAGTCTTCCAACAGAAGCCACAAGATTTCTTCTGATTGATATGGCAGAGGAAATTACTGTTTAGGTCATTCAGGTTGGACTGGATGACCTCTAAAGTACCAAGATTCTGTGATATAATTATGAGACTACTTTATACAGTACATAATAGCTGCCATTTTGCAGAATTTGAGAATCCTAGCATTAGAAGGGACCACAGAGGTAATCTGGTCTAAACCCGTTAGTCTATAAATAAGAAAACTTAGGTCAAGAGGGGCAAAGTGACTTGTCCAAAGCTACACAATGAGTTAGTAGTAGAGCCAAGACTTGGACCCAGGTCTCTTTACTTGGGCTTTTACCATTGTAGCATGTAATATTTAGGAGTTTCATGGTCATCTATGAAACACAGCTATGAAGGGTGTTGGGGAAGCAATCTGAGAAGAGTGTTCATCCTTTGGGCATACAGCCCAGAGTCCCACAGGTCACCAAAGTCAAAGGCTTCAGGAAGGATTGAGGACCAAAAGAAACAAATCCAAAAAAGAAAAGAAAAGAAAAAAAGGCAGATTTCCCCAGTCTTTGTCCCTTTCATTTTATAACCTCTTCCCTTATACTGTTGGAAATCTTATTCAGCAGAAAAATGATCCTTTCACCCTGTTCCATTATTTTTCGATTGGATTTGGCCTCTCCAAATGGATTTGCAGATCTCCCCATGTGGGCCATAGGAGTGGTTAAAGAATTGTGACAGAAGACACATCTTCCCTTTGTTTTTAAAGACCCCTGCATGGCCCAAGATTGGCTTCTGCGTAGGAGACGTGGCTGGTTACTGTCTTCCTATCCATGTTAGTTTAACCCATTGCTGCCAGGCATGGTGTTAACCTGCTCCCAGCAGCTGTGCTGATAATTCTCCCTGTGTCAACACTAAGGGGTTAATTAAATTTCACTGAGCCAGACTTTATTGCAATTGGCTTTTGTTTCAGTCTCTCTCTCCTTAAACAGCCCTGCTTCCTGAGAAGTAAGATCCACTGGGACTGTATTTTCGGAGCTGTTTAGTTTGCTGCTAAACTCAATTTTATTTTATTTGTTTTTCAAGACACACTAAAGGGAGGGTAGATAAGGTCATTCATTTTTTCCCCCTGTCCTGCACTTTATCTCTGGGTGACTCCATTAAATCAGGTTGTTTAAATAGTGGGCAGGTGTTGCTGATTTTTCCTATAAAGAAATACATATTCATTGACATAAGTCAAGGTAAAATATTGCATTTACATGTATATTCATCAATCAATCAATGAGCATTGATTAAGTACCTACCTTTATGTGCCAAGCACTTCACTAAGTACTAGTAATAGAAACAGAAAGAATGAGATAATTCCTACTCACAATGAACTAACATTCTTTTTTATTAATATATTTTTTATTGACTTGTTTGTTTACTTTTAGTTTACAAATTGATGCTAAGTGAGAAGAGCAGAACCAGGAAAAATTTGTACACAGTCATAGATATATCATATGTGTGATGACCAACCTTGATAAACTGGACTCTTCTCAGCAACACACAGTTAAAAGAC
>CM053595.1:91630026-91690948 GCA_028646575.1 Pseudocheirus occidentalis
AGGGGAGAAAATCTGAAACTCAAGTGATTCTGGAACTGAATCTTGAACTGACATTCTAATGGAAAACCAAGTACATAGGTAAGTATACACAGAACAAATACAAAGAAACACGAAGAAGTTGAACACAAGGTATAGATACACACACATACAAATACACATGTAAATACAGGAACATAGAATAAATAAAGAGAATAATAACAAATAAATCCAAATGAGTTTAATAGAAAGTGGTCTGGAAGGAAGGAAACTAGCAGTTGAGGAAGGGTACCCAGAGAGGCCTGGCCACCAGGAAGGGCCCCGCCTAAGGGCTAAATGGAAAAGCCCTTTCCCATCACAAATTAAACAGGACGCTATATCATTCAATTTGGTTTCATTTTCTACTTGGAGCCTTTCATTCCTTTCCCAGTTACTTCTAACAGTTTAATGCTATTAGAGATTGCCTCTAATCACTGTTCGATATACCCCGGCTGTGTGGCAGATTTATGGGAAAGCTTTATGGAATACACCTTTTTAGAATTCAGAAGGATTTTTATGGGTTTTTATTCATAACATCTGCCACTTACTGAAAAGAGCCTTGAAACTCTTCTTTAATGTGTATTTAATGCCTTTGATACAATATAATATCCAATGAGATGGGCTTTATTTTAGCAGGTCTGTTTGTATAGTAACACTAAAGATCTGCCACTGTTGTAAACCTGAGGTGGAGGGTTTATCACATCTATAAAACCCTGTATCGAACTAAACTTGGCATTTAAGGACACACTGAGAGGAGTGTGCTTTTTCACCTGGACTGGTGAGATGGGAAGAAAAGCAGGCTCCTGGTTCTTTAAAGAGCAAAAGTAGGGATAGTCATAGTCCTCTGAGGAGCATCAGTAACAGCTTCTGGTATCCAGGAAGAACTGATGAAGGCCCATTGATGGAGGAGTATCATGGGATGGCAGAACTGGAAGGAAACTAAAGAGAACATCTCATCCAAAGCCCTCTTCCCCAGAGGGGAAACCTGAGGCCCAGAAAAAGAAAGTCATACCATGAATTAGTGATAGAGTCAAGAGTGGAAGTCAGGCCCCGGAACAACACCCAGAAATACTAGATCATAGATTTAGAGAGAAAAGTGACCTTGAATGCCATCTAACCCAGCCCTTTAATTAACTCCTCATTTTAGAGATAATTAGAATTATAGCTAACATTTATAAAGTGCTTTAAGGTTTAACAAAATGCTTTACATATATCATCTCATTAGATTCTTATAACAATTCTGTAAGATGGGTAATATTATTAGGGGAGATTCAATTCAATAAGCATTCATTAAGCACCTAATATAGGCCAGGTATTTTGCTAAATATTGGAGATACAAAGGAAGCAAGAAACAATCCCCGTTCTCAAGGAGTTTATTTGTGATTTCATTGGCCCAGGTGAGGAAACTCACTCTATCCTACACAAACTGGCAACTTCTTCTCTGCAACTCATCATCATAAAGAGTTTTCTAGAGCACTGAGAGGTTGACTTGCCTAGGGTCAGACAGCCTGTCCATGATCAAGGCATGGACAATAACTATAACTATAACACAGCACAAGGGAGGACCTGAATACAGGACAAGGCAAGACCTGAACACAGGTTCCTCTGGCTTTGAGGCCAGATCTCTATACATTGCACCATACTGACTATGGAATCAGAGGACTTGGATGCAATTATTGTATATTTCTGTTTTATAAATGAGGAAACTGAGACCCAAGGATGTGAACCAACTTGCCCAAGAACACAGAGATAGTAAATAGCCCAGCCAAGATAGAAAATAGTAGAAAAGGATACCAGGGATAGGAAACCTTCAGCCTTGGGGCCCCATGTGGCCCTCTAGGTCCTCAGGTGTGGCCTTTTGGTTGAATCCAAGCTTCAAATTCAGTCAAAAGTCTGCACTTGAGGATATACCGGGCCACATGTGGCCTTGGGGCCATAGGTTTCCCACTCCTAGGATAGTCTTACCTGGCTCTCATTATATCAAGAGAACTAAGACAGTCTTACAACCTTTTTTGTATGTACAGGCTGAATACAGACTAAAAACATCATACCCCAATTTCCATATTATCCTCCATATCACTTACACATTAATTTGTTTGATACTATGGCACTAAAATCATATCAGCTCCTCATTCCCTAGCACCAATATGCTACGAACTCATTCCACAAAAATTACTAGCTGGATTTCAGGCAGATCAAGCCAGTGACTGATTTTGTGGAAGGCTCAGAGGTTGGAATTTTCAGAGTGTTGGACTGGCTTGAATTTCAAACCACAAGGCTTGGGGATAAATCTGGGATCCACCCCTTAGTACCTGTGTTAAGTAACATTAGATAAGTCATCAAAGTTTTATAAACCTCAGTTTCTTCACTTATAAAATTAAAGGGCTGGATTGGACAGTCTCAAAGGGCCCTTTCAGCTAAAACCCTATGATACTCCATAATGGAGGGAATGGATGGGGTGGTAGGGCTGGGGGTGGGGTGGACGAGGAAGAAATTCTGTTCTTTCTCTGACTGGCAACTATAACAGTCCACTGCTGTCAGCTCTGAGTAGACCTCAGCTTCTGGAATTCCCTAAATGTGCTGAGACCAAATTTGCTGAACACTGAGCTTTCAAACCATTCTCATTACAAGCCTGAAGTGATTCCACTTTCTGGAATGTTTGGGGGTAAATATGGAATCAGGGAGTTCTTAAACCTTGTCTTATAACATGCTTTATGTGCCCTGTGTTTTGTTATTTGATTTTATCATCTAAGTAATTTTGGATGAGAAAGAAATAGGACAGCAGAGAGCAGTGGTAAGAACTGGTGGCATCCTGTCCTCTGCCTGCCTGTAGTAAGCAATGTCCTACTTGTCAGGGTCCTCAGAAGCCTTTTAAGTGGTCTTCTCACCCCTCTTCTCTCATCCTCCACTCCATCATGATCAGGCTTTCCGGTTGATCTTCCTAAAATATTGCTTTGTTTATGAAACACACACTTAGAAGAAGGCAACCAGAACAGGGAGGGACCTACAAACCATGCCATACAAGAATACCCCTGCTATAGAAGGATCACATGAAGAAATCAGGGATAGTAAGTGGATAGAAGAAGGCTTTGGTCACTGTCGATGGGTTTCTATGTGGAAGGAGAATTATTTGTATTCTGCTTGGCTCAAGAGAACAGAACAAGGACCAGTGAGTAGAAGTTACAGGGAAGGTTTTGGCTTAAAGAAGGATTCCTTCCCCTACTCAAAAACCTTCAGTGTCCCCCAGGTGCCTCTGGGATAAAATACAAAATCCTTGCCATGGCACCTCCACAAGCTGACTCCCTCCTACCTTTCTAGTCTCATTTCAAATTATTTCATTTCACTTACTTTCTCTTCCAAGTATTATTGGTCTACCTACTGTTCTCCATGCAGGACATTCCATCTTCCTCCTCTGTGACTTAGCACAGTGTCTTATACCTGGTATCCATTCCTCCACCATCAACTGTTAAAATCAATGGTTTCCTTCAAAGAACATAGTCTCATTGATTTAGAGCCAAAAAGGACCACAGAGACACAACATATGTGTGACGACTAACTGTGATAGACTGGACTCCTTTCAGTAATGTAAGGTTATAAGACAGCTCCAAAGGACACATGATGGAGAGAGAAAGAGCTACATACAGAGTCTGAATGCAGATTGAAGCAAACTACTTGCTCTCTTTCTTTTTCTTGTTTTGTTTTGTTTCCTCTTTCCTATTGTTCATTCCATTGGTTATAATCCTTTACAACCTGACTAATGTTTAATGTGAAGGTATTTGTAGATCCTATACTTGATTGCATGCTGCCATGACAGGGGAGGAGGGGAGGAGAGGGAAGAAATTTGAAACTTTAGGGACTATGGAACTGAATGTTGTAAACTAAAAATAAATTAATTAATTAAAAAAAAAACAAAAAGGACCTCAGAAATAATCTAATGCCACCTCCTCGCTTTACAGACAGCAGCAATAGCTGGCATTTATGAGCAGTGGATAGAATACTGGGTAGTCAGGGAGACTCATCTTCCTGGCTTCAAATCTAACCTTTGATGCTTACTAGCCGTGTGACCCTGGGCAAGTCACTTAACCCTGTTTGCCTCAGTTTCCTCATCTGTAAAACGATCTGGAAAAGGAGATGGCAAACTCCAGTACCCGGGCCTGGAGTCAGGAAGACTCAAGAAGAAAACCCCAAATTGGGTCACAGAGTCAGACATGACTAAAAACAACTGAACAGCAACAAATCTTAAAAATCTCTTTGTGTTAATTTGTATATACTTAGTAATTATCTGTGTTAGTGTTGTGTCTAACTGTGGAAACTCCCTGAGGGCAGATATCCCTTTATTTTTGTCTTTGTATTGTGAGCCCTTAGGTCTGGTAAGTGTTGCACATGTAAGTGTTGAAAAGCTTGTCAAATTTAATTCTATTAAAAGGAGCTTTATGGTAACTTAAGCTGCCTAACGATGAGATAAGTTAATACTGTAGGTTTCAAGTGGAGACCAGATGATCACTTATCAGGGAGGTTGTTGAGGGGCTCCTGTGAGGTCCCTCCCAATTCTGTAATTAAATGCCTCAAAAACCATTTGGGATTTCCCTACTTCCTATAGGATTAAATCTATTCTCTTTAACTTGGCATTAAAATTCCACTGAATTCTAGTTCATCATACATCTTCAACCTTGTGCACCTACTTCTCTCCCACATGCACATGTCGTTCCAGCTGGGTTGATTTCCTCAGTGTTCCCTTAGTAGCTCAGCTTAGGTTCCAACCTCAAGTCTTTACTCTTGCTATTTCTATTGCCCAGAGAGAGCAAAGGTACCAAGCACACAGCCAGTTTGCATATTGTCAGTCTGACCAGAACCAAATTAAAATATAATTGGGAAGCACTGAACAAAATAAACAAAAATACAATAGAACATAGATAATGTTAACATGTGGTTTTCTAAGTTGATATATGACCCATGGGGATATTTATGTATGGTTTCTATTTGACTTTGACATATCTGGCATATCCCAGCCTCACTCTCCTCTTACTGAAATTCTTCAAAGTTCAACTCTTGTGCCCCTTCCTCCAGGCTGTCTTCTCTGTCTGCTTCTGGCCGTTGAGTTTCTTTTATCTGCATCCCTACAGCAATTACTGCCAAGGTCATAGAGTGAGCCCTTAATGTTTTCCGTGACTTCAGAACTGAATCGTACAGTGGCCTTGGATTTTTATTTAACTGCTCCCTGCATTTAGTAACAGTGTAGTACAATGCAACCAGTGCTAGTTCTACAGTTGGACCCACCTCTATTATTTGCTGCCTCTGACCTTGGGCAAGTCACTTTACCTCTCTGTCTGAGCCTCAGATCTTGAAATTTATTCACTGACAGATTATACATGTATTTGCACAACAGTGATCAGAGCATTGCCCAGTTCAGAACCCTTCCCTTTGGTGACTTCCCCCTGTATAACAAGAGAGTGCTGCATCTCCATAACCAAAGGCCAGGCCACCTTTCCAGTCTTATGTTGCACTTCTGGAATGGGAAAGCAAGGAATCCAATGGCATTTTTGAATCTTGCTTATGCAACCTCAATAAATCATCTTCATCAAAATAATTGGCATTTAGATAGATAGATGTTTTGAGGCTTTACAAGCTGCTTCACTTAAGCTTTGAAACAACCTTGTAATATTATTGCCCTAGTTTTTCAAATGAGGAAACTGAGCTACAAAGAGATTCAGTGATTTACCCAGATAAATACCAAGGACAGGATTTGAACCTGTCCTCTTGATTCCAAAGGCAACGCTCTATCCACTACACCATGCCGCCTCCCTATATACTAATTCAATTCAAATTCACAAATATTTATTAAGCCCCTACGATTTCTACCACATTTTACATAAAGTTTTTCTACTTCCCTCTTCTCTCTCCCCTTCTTCACACACACGCACGCACGCACACACGCACACACATGCACACACGCACGCACACACACGCACACACATGCACACACAGATTTACACATCCACATACATACACACACACGCGCGCACACACACATGCACACACACAGATTTACACATCCACATACATACACACAGATGCACACATATACACAATGTATTTTATGTATATATTTTGAGTTGATGAATATAACCAGATGCCATCTTCCTTAAATACTAATTCAATTTGAATTCACAAATACATATTAAGCCCTTATGATTTCCAAGACTTTCTACATAGGGCTTTTCCTCTTTTCCCCTGTTGCTGTAACCTCAAACACACGTGCACACATATACACAGATGCACACACACACACACACAATGTATTTTATGTACATAGTTTGAGTTGATGATCATAGCAGTCACATACTTTGCTCCCCAGGAGAAAATAAACTCCTTGAGGGCAGGGAGTGTTTCATAGTTTTTTATTCTCTGCAGCCCTAACATAGTCTCTGACACACAAAGGGTCCTTAGCAAATGCTTGTGGATTCATTGATTGTGCTCAATGCTTGCCCTCAAAGAGATCATATGCTACTTGGGGGTGGAGGAAGTGGGAAATTGTAGAATACAATATGGACCCAGATAATTCTATTACAGGGCATATTGCTGGGGATAAAGGAGAGATGAAAAGTGCTCTAGGACAATTTAAGGAATAAGTCTAAGATTGAAATGAACCTAGGCAGTATGTGCCAGTAGAATTAGGGATGAAAAAAAGTTCCGTCTTTCACCTCTGAAGGCAAGTCCCAGCTGCCGATTGTGGTTATTAATCACTGCTGCTAATCTGACTGAGCCTGCCTGGCATGTTCTGCATTATTAAATTATACCATTGCTCACTTTGAGAATTCTTGGGCTACCTCGGTCACTTGCATGGACAGAATTCCTGATGGAGTCTCTCCAAAGAAGAATGTCTAGTCTGGTTGAAATCTGCTCTCCCTGGGAGGAAACCACATAGACAAAGCAATATGGAAAGCAAAGAGCCCATCCAACGGTTCTGATTTACCGTCTACTAGGAGCCAGACCAGTGGCTCCTCACTATCTCCTCACTATGTCCACTACACATCATGCTTGTTACAAACTCTGGGCTTGACTCATGCTCTTCAGACCACTTGAGATAACCTCCCATACCCTTCCCTTCATCCTAGTCCCAGACTTCCTTCAAGGATTGGCTCCAGGCCACCCCTAAGAAGCCCTCCCAATCACACCAGCCCCAAGAGACCTTTCCCTTCTCTGACTTTCTATCCACATTTTTTTTTTGCTGCTCCTATTTTCTGCCCCACACAATCTTTCTCTTTATTACATCCCTTTGACACATATTTCACACTAATTGTTCATTGGAGTAATAGCAGAAGGGTAGGTGGATTGACAACTTTTCCGAACCTTTCTTCATTTGTAAATTGGGAGTGGTAATCTTTGTATTACCTACTTCACAAGTTGATGTAAGACCCAAGTAGGATAACTGATAGAAAATTATTTTGTAAACTGTCGAACTGTCTAGAAATAAAAGCTCTTTGACCTGCCTGTGTGACTTTGGGCAAGCCGCTTAATCTCTCTGAGTCTCAGTTTCCTGCTCAAAAAAATGGGGGGAAGGAGAGAACAGACTCTGAACTTCTAAGGCCTCTTTTAACTTAGCATCTGTGATCCTATAATCCCATAGTATATGTCTGTCCATCTTGTCTGTTCTACTACTACCACCATAGCTAATGCTAAATAATAATAGCTACAATTTATAAAACACCTACTATGCACCACAAATTGGGCTAAGTCTTTACAATTATCTCATTTGATACTCGAAACAACTCTGGGAAGTAGGTTCTATCATTATCCCATTTCACACAGGAGGAAACCGAGGTAAACAGAGCATAAGCGATTTGTCCAGGATCACACATAGTAAGTGCCTGAGGCAGGATTTGAATTCAGGTCTTCCTGATCCCAGCCACCCAGTGACCCAGATGCTCGGTTGTAAGGACATGGGCAGGGACCCTGGAATACTTCTGGAATCTCCATAGTCTGGAGCCCTGTATGAAGGAGATTCTCAATATGAACTCATTGATTGATAGCAGTCAGATAAATCTCTAGTCTTCTCAGAAACCACTCAGATCACTTAGCACACACCTCTTATCCTCCACGATCACCATTTTCCCTTTCAAGGTGGTGCAGAGGAAGAAATATCTCTAGAGCAAAATACCTGGATTCAGTCTCTGGCTCTTTTATCTGCTATTTGTGTATCCTGAGACAAGACACTAAGCATCCCTGGGCCCCAAGTTCTCCCTCTGTAAAATGAGGGGTTCATGGATTTTGTGTTTCTTGCCTTTTCATTAGTTAGGAAAACCATGGAGGGAGTGGGAAGATCTGGAACAAAAAATAAAAGTGAATTTTAGAAGAAAATAATGAGGAGGCAGGATTAAATTACCTTAGAGATCCCCTCCAGATCTAAGTCCAATCAAAACTGAGGCATCTGGGGCGGCTAGGTGGCACAGTGAATAGAGCACCGGCCCTGGAGTCAGGAGTACCTGAGTTCAAATCCGGCCTCAGACACTTAACACAAAAAACTAGCCGTGTGAGCTTGGGCAAGTCACTCAACCCCAATTGCCCTGCCTTCTCCCCTCCAAAAAAAAAAAAAAAAAAGCAAAACAAAAAAATTGAAGCATCTAAGTGCTGGGCTCAAGTGCTGAGCCTGGAATCAGGAAGTCTTTTTGTTACTGTTTTTGAGTCATTTCAGTTGTTTCTGATTCTTCATGAATCCATTTGGGGTTTTCTTGGCAAAAATAATGGAGTAGTTTGCCATTTCCTTCTCCAGCCCATTTTTATACATGAGAAACTAGGGCACACGGGGTTAAGTGACTCATCCACTGTTACACAGCTAGTAAGTGACTGAGGCTGTATTTGAACTCATGAAGATGAGTCTTCTTGATTCTAAACCCATTGCTCTATCCACTAGGCAACCTAGTGGCCCCTGATATCAGGAAGGCCTAAGTTCAAATCAGGCCTCAGACATTTACTAACCTTGGGACCCTAAGCTCACCACTATTTGCCTCAACTTCCTTATCTGTAAAATGGGAATAAAAATAAAACCTACCTCCCAGGGTTATTGTAAGAATTAAGTGAGATAATAATGGTAAAGAATTTAGCACAGTGACTGGCACATAAGTGCTATATAAATGTTAGCTGTTATTATTTTTAAGTCTAAGAAATTAAAAAATTGTTTCATTGGAATAGGTGATAACCCTAAAGTTAAGGGAGAGCAGACAATAGTTTCTAACTCTAGAGCCGAGCTGAGCAGCCAATTTGGCAAAAGAGATGACTGATGCACATTAAACTGAGAGACCTTATTTGTACTGCATCAAATTGCTCAGTGTCAGACCTACGGACAGCATCGCTGGTCTTAATTAAAGCCCACAATGAGAAATAAGGCCGCCTCAGAACATCAGCAAAGGCCACATTTGGGCTTGATGAAGAAGCACATTTTGCTGGGGAAGGAGGCCCACGTTCATCCCCAGCTCTCTTCCCCTGACAAATGACTCTCTTGGTCAACAACATATTCACAAGCATTCATTGAGCACCTGTGCTCAAGGAGGCCTGTGCTAGGTCTTAGAGGAAGGAACAGGCCTCTATTGAAAGAAGCAAAAACCTTTTTCCCAGGCAGGATCCTGTTTTTGGAGAGGTCAAAGCAGGGTTGACATATAAAGTACCAGAGTGGAACAGAAAGCAAAGTTTTGTTTCCAACAGTTCAGAACTCCAGACCGTGTCAGAGCTGGAAGGGATTTTAGAAACTCTCCAGTCTCATTCTCTCTTTTTTCATTTTATTCTTTAAATTTTTATTAATATCTTTTATTTTCACATAGCTTTCAATTCTGAATAGCTTGCTTCACTCCCCTCCCCATCTTCTTCCCTCCCCAGCCAGCCATCCCTTATGGCAATGAAGAAAGAAGAATGAGAAAAAAATGCAATTCAATGAAGTTAGCTGACCCATCAGTGAAATCTGATCATATAGGCAATACTCTACACCCATAGCCTCCCACTTCTGCAAAGAAGGGAAAGAGGCAGCCATATACTCTCATCCTTTCTTCAGAGACAAACTTGTTAACTACCATTGCATAGGATTCAGTTACTGGTCCCTCATCTTACAAAGAAAGCAACTGAAGCCCAGAGTGGGGAAGAAACTAGTATAAGACCACACAGTAAGTGAATGATAGAGTGGAGACTAGAACCCCAATTCAAACCCAACTCCTTGATGTTGCTGCTGCTGCTGCTGTTCACCTCAACACATTCCTTTGCCTTATTTGTGTTCAGAAACATTTGCCAACAGTGTCCTTGCTTCCAGCTGTCTAGGGGTGTAGACACTGATGACTGCTATATTTTGTGCTTTTAAGTTTTGCCAATTTGTTCTCTGTACCACTGGGTTTTGTTTCTGTGTGTTTTTTACTGTCAATATTTTGGGTAAAGAGAGACATCTCCCTCTAATGATGCCCTAATCATTACTAATTTCCTTCACATGGAGTGTGAGCCATCAGGTATAATGAGCACATTTGGTTTTAATGTGATTGCTATGAGCTGTTAATGTGATGGCTGAAGGCATGTACATAAGCCTGCATTGAGGAAGAGTGGGAAAGTCCCAAGAGTGGTTCTCAGTGCTAAGGGTCAGCAGGGGCGGGGCAGGCTTTGGGGCCAAGGGAGTGGAAGGGCCCTACTGGCAGGGTGGGGGGATGGGCCTCCCCAACCTTTGGGAGGCTTCCTCTCCTATTAATAACTTTAATTCCCCACTTTGTGATTAACCCAAAAGCATGGTAATGATAATGGGATAAGTGTGTAATTTAGTTTCGGATGATGATGCATCACCAGGGCTAGAATCTTTATTAATTCCTTCATTTTGTAGCTCTCCCATTTGAGATGAGAATGGCTGGCCTCCATTCCCCATGCAGAGAGGTGAGCTGAAGAAATGCCACTGATCCTTCAAGCTTGGACCAAGTATCATGCACCAACAAATGCACAAGACCTCCACAGCCAAACAATCCAAGCTTCATCTCAAACCCTGAATTGCCTCAATGTCCCTCCCTTTCCCAGCTCTTTTCAATCATTTTCCCCAGTGTCAATAGCTCCGTGTTGGACATGGAGGGAGAGAGAGCTCCTAACTGAGAAAGTGGCATTAAAAGGTACAGGAAAGACAAGCCCCTTTTTTTGACAAGTTCCAGGCCCCCATGAGGATGTCCTCTAACCCAAGAAAATGTGAGTTTTGGTTTTGACTTTCCTACACAAGTGTTTCTTCTGGTCATGGCCGATAAAGCTTGAGAGGAATGGTTCAAAAATTCCTAAAAGAGAGCAGGAGCTGGGGAGTAAACTCAGGCACAATTCCCCAAATTCCAAGACACTGGGACTGACTATAGGACCCCCCCCACCCAAAAAAATTTAAAAGAATGTGTTTCAAGATTTACAATTTAGGAGCAGCAAGGTGGAACAGAGAACAGAGCACCAGCCCTGGAGTCAGGAGGACCTGAGTTTAAATTCAACCTCAGACACTTGACACACTTACTAACTGTGTGAACTTGGGCAAGTCACTTAATCCCAATTGCCTTGCCCTCTCCCCTTCAAGAAAAAGATTTACAACTCAAAGAGAGATCTTGTTTCACACAGTGTCATCTCACCACATGGAATCATGTGACTCCAATAGGAAGTATATTCTAAAAAGACAGACATTAATTTATGAAGCATTTGGACAAACTTTTAGATTGACAGCAGCATGAGGGGAGGGGGGGGGGGAAAGGATAGGATTTAGGGCCAAAAGACCTGGATTCAAATTTTGCCCCTAACACATCCTAGTTATGTGACCACAGACATGGTGCATAGCACCTTTCTGGCCTTCCAGGTTTTTTTTAAGCTTTAAAACTGGGATGATATTTGGCAAGGTTATCTGGCCTATCTGGCAAGGTTGGTGTAAGGAAAGTGCTTTGCAAAACTTAAAACTCTTTATAACGCAGTAGCTTGATTAGGTCAGGCAAGAGGCAGCATGGTTTCATGGATAGAGCCAGGAAGAACTGGGATCAAATCCTGCCTCCAACAGGTACTATTTGTGTGACCATGTCCAGAAGACCTCACCCCCATCCCCAGCTGTCATCCTCTCAGATTTCATGTTTCATTCCCTTTTGGGGTCTAGTGGGGCCTTCAGGGAGTTAGGTCAGGCTGGGATAAATTAAATTAGACTCATAGCCCTGACTGCTTTTGGTTCCCTCTACCTTCCTTTTCTTCTATTTCAGGTAGCTAGGTGGTTCAGTGGATAGCATTCCGGGCTTGTACTCAGAAAGACCTGTGTTCAAATCCTGCTTCAGATGCTTACTAACTGCGTGACCCCATACATGTTACTTTACCTCTCTGGGCCTAGATTCCTCATCTGTAAAATGGAGATAATAATACTACCTGGTTGTTGTGAGAAGATAATTTATATGAAGTACTTGACAAATGTTAAAACGCTGGGTAAGTGCTGGCTCTTTTTACTGATCTTCAGGAATCATTTCCTGGTCTCTCCAGATTATTTCTTGGAGACAGGGAGACCTTGTAGTGCTTTGCCAGCTGAGATTACACTGTACCTACTTTGTCTGCATCTTGTATATGACTACATATGCAAAAGTCTTCCTTCCTTTAGGATACATGTTCTTTGAGGACAGTGACTGTTTCCCACCATGTTTAGCTCAGTGCCCAACATATAGTGAGGGTATAATAAACAATTGTTGATTTGATGAAATCATGGGTGACCCAAGATAGATTAATTAGTTAATTGGTTGATTTCATGCAAATTGGGATGCTTGGACCTAAACTTCCTATCTCCAAGAAAGGCACCTTCCCCTGGTTTAAATAATAGTTTTTTTTTTCTTTACAATGCATGATATGAAATATGGACATTTCAGCTTTGCCACTTAGTACCTGTGTGATCATATCCAAGTTTAATCACCTCTCTAGGCCTTCATTTCTGTAAAAGGAGAGGGATGAGCTAAAAGACCTCTAAAGTCCCCTCTAGGTCTGGACCTATGGTCCCAGCACTTCTGGAAAACAGAGAGAGAGCACGTCCCTGACTCTACCCCAAGCTATCCTTTAAGTATTTCTACCAGAGACAGAATTCCAGATTGAAGAGACCTTATGATTTTTCAAGGGTAGGGGCACACAAGGCAAGTCCCAGGGCTTCATCGCAGACACCGTTTGTCCCCTAGGAACACCCCCACCCCCACCCCATGATCCACAAGAAGGAGAGGGATTCGGGTTATGTGACAGAAACACAGCCAGCTTCAACTTGCTGAGCCCAGGAGGCTCTGGGAGTTTAGAGTGGATGCAAAGGGGAGGGCAATATGGAGGGAGGAAGGAGGCACTTGGTTTTCTTATTGAACATGTGATTATTTACTTTGGAAGATGATATTTTATCACCGGCGGCAGAAGAGTTTCATTTTTAAAACACCAGCTGCCTTCTCTCTAGTTGTTAGGCCTCAATCTCCCGTTTCATGTGTGCTATGGAATAACAGCAAACCCCAGGGTGATGAACATGTTGGAGAGCTTTGTTCTGTTCTGTTTTTTTTTTCCCCAGCAGCTGTATAGGCTGCTCCTGCTGGAGAGAAACCCTCAAGTTCAAGTTTTTTTAAAATAAATAAATACGGCAGATGATGGATTTCTCCTGTTACCCACCCTCACCCCCCACCACCATCCATGCCTCTTGGTTCTTCGTATTTCTAGCTCATCTCCTCCTCCCCTCACCCACCTTCTTTCATGACCATGGAGCTAGTGCCAAGTCTCTGAACAGCCACAGGGATGATTCCCCAAACATCTTACAGAATCTCATCTCAGACCCCGCCTACTTCTGAGCTGCTTCTCCCCCCTCTTAGCCTCCTCAGAGGCATTGTTAGCTGGCAGTTGGAAATCATAAGTCAGGATGGCGGACAGAAGGCATCTCTCTCTGTCCTCCGCTGCACAATCCAACTTCATTTCTTGTCTGGAGCCTGCCAAGCCAATTAGAGGAAGCCGACAGCAGCCCTACGCCAAGCGCTGTTATGTGGGGACCTTCAGCCTCCCCCTTTTTGGAACCAAGGAGACTCAGAACCCAGGGCTGAGGAAGGTCTTTGTGGCCCATTGATCCATCACCTTAAATGGGGCCATTAGGTTACCCACACAGGAAACTAAGCTAGCCGTTAAATCACCTAGAGGCAGCAATTCAACCGAGTTTCAGTTCCAGGTTTTGCAACCTATAGAGGAAATAGTCATTCACTGAGAGGAAATAGTCATTCATTATAGCAAACCCTGGGAAATATTTTGAGTTTCTAATTTGCGCTTAATGGACCAACCCTCACAAGGACCCAACCTTTTCCTTGCTGCCTTCCACTTGGCCTGAGCTCTGAATCTTCCTCTCAGTCAAATTCCTTAAAGTCTGGATGTGGCCTTGATTTCATGGCAGTATAGTGTGGTAGATAGAAAATTAGGCCAGTAATTTGGAGTGCTGAATTCTAGTTCCAACTGCCACTAAAGGGTTGTGTGGCCTTGCCTAAGTCAAAATTATTCAACCTCAGTTCCTTCATCCACAAAATGAGATTAAGGAAGATGAGCTCTATGGTCCCTTCCAACTCTGATAGTCCAGGTTTCTAGGGCACTTCCTCCCAGACAAAACAGGTTAGAAAAGTAGACTTCTAATGCAATAATGTCCAAGACCTGCCTTTCACTACATCTGCATAGTCATGCCCAGAGGCAGATGGACTCTGAAAGTGGATTGAGGAAGAGGATAGAATAGCCATAGTTTTAGGGTTACCTATACATTGATGAAAGAAAGAGGAACAGGTACTTTGTGTCTGTTACCCTTCATAAACTGGTCAGAGAGCTGGAATGGGGGTGGGAGATGTCATTGGCGAGTCAGATTTGGGGCAACAAATTTGGAGTCTCCCTGACCCAATTGGAAACATTTGCAAAAAGGGAAGGGGGGTAGAAATTGGAGCATCCATTAAAATGAGTGCTTCACCAAAAGAGAAATACATCATTCTAGGTAAAGGCCATGTTTTGCCACTCAGATCAGAATGTAGGCTTCATTCTACTTTGCTTGTTAACCTGCAGATGACTCGATTCAACAATCATTTATAAAGCACCTACTGTGCATCAGGCACTGAGGATACAAAACCAAAAATGAAATCGTCCCTTTTCTCAAGGAGCTCACATTCCATTGGGTGAATAAAGTATAAAAGGAAAAAAAATAAATACAAATTATCTGCCCATAACCTGGGTTTCCAAGTCTGAGGTGTTTTGCTTGCTGCTACTTAAGCAGGACTCCATATTGGTGGAGAGAATGTTGATGCAAGCTTGTGTGCCTGTGCAAGGGTAGAGTTGGTATGAGAGCTTTAGAGAGGAGAAAAGTTTTCATTTCTTCTGCAAGAGAAGACATACACTGTTCCAGATTCTCTTGCAGATCAGCTCAAGACAGAAGGAGAGAAACAAACTTTAGAAGGAAGATACATTGAAGAGCTCACTTCAGCTACATGTATACCTTCCAAAGTCTCCCCACCCCACCTCTCTCCCTCTCTCCTTCCCTCTCCTTTTTTCTCCCTCTGTCTCACTCTCTCTCTCTCTCTCTCTCTCTCTCTCTTTCTCTCTCTCTCTCCCCCCCTCTCTGTCTCTGTCTCTCTCTGTCTCTCCTCTCTCTCTCTCTCTCTTTCTCTCTCTCTCTCTCTCTCCCTCTCCATGTCTTCCTTAGCTCCCCAAGCAGGTCTAGAACCATGCATGTCCTCTCTTAAAGGAAAAATGAAGGTCCCTCCTCTCCAAAGCTTTCACAGCAATCTAGCCCCTCACAAGGTCAATCACAGGCATGTCTACATTCTCTACAAGAACCCAGAATCATATTATGCAGGTAGCAAGCACCATCATCAATCAACAGGCATTTATTAAGTGCTTACCATGTGCCAGCAACTTACCATGTGAGATATGCCACAAGACTCCCCTCATCAACCAACTTGGTTGGGAGTTGGACTATATTCTAAATAAATGCATACCAGTGGGAAGAGGAATCACAGAGAGAAGGAAGGAGTTAGGATATCAGCAAAAAAAACCTTTTTTAAGAGGTGACATTTTAAGTGAGCCTTGAAAGAAACTAGGCTTTCTCAGAGGTTGGGGTGAGGTGAGAATTCCAGGCAGGAGGGACAAAGTGTGCAAAGGCACAGCTATAGGATACAGAATGCTTTGTGCCAGGAGGAGCAAGTGGAACAATCTGGCTACAGAGAAGAGTGAGTGAGGGGGAGTAATGTAAATCAGTTTGGAAAGGTAGATGGGAGCCAGATTGTGAAGGACTTTAAATGCCTAACAGAAGAGTGCATTTTACCCCAGAGGAAAAAAGGCTACACTGGAGCTTCTTCAGTAGGAACTAACATGGTAAGACCTGAGCTTCAGGAATATCATTTTGGCAGCTTTGTGGAGAATGGATTAGAGAGGGAAAGGGTTGGAAGTAGGGGTGACAATTAAGGAAATATCACTATAACTCTGGCACAGGGACTAAAGTAGGATGGTCACCTTCTGAAGGGGAAAGAAAAAGGGAACAAAAGAAGATACATATGAAACAATGGGTGACTTTTCTTTTTGGGGTAATCTTTAAGTGATGAAAGACAAGAATTGGCATTAACTTCAGCAGAGATGTGTAAGAATAAAACTTACT
This sequence comes from Pseudocheirus occidentalis, assembly GCA_028646575.1. Taxonomy (NCBI): domain Eukaryota; kingdom Metazoa; phylum Chordata; class Mammalia; order Diprotodontia; family Pseudocheiridae; genus Pseudocheirus; species Pseudocheirus occidentalis. The sequence goes on from CM053595.1 coordinate 91,646,672, forward strand.
CCCAGTTGACCAACTATGGGACCAGGTCACAAGCACAGGCAGAAACATTTCCTGGGCTTTCAAGGAAAGGAAGACCTTTTGATTTTTATGATTTTCTATGAATGCAAGCTCTCAGGCAATATGCTCCCTGCTACACTTATAAAGAGGAAAAAAGGTAGTCACTGACCATTTCCCATCTTTCCATTGACCCTTTTGCTCACTGTGTGACCCCAACCATCTCTTCCTCTCCAAACATTAATTCTGTGTTCTATTCCTAAAAGGTCTTATTTTCACCTGCCTCCTAAATCCACATTCTTATCAAGTGTTATCTCAATATTTCTACCTTCTCAGGAATATTTGTATTTTAATAGAAGCAAGTTAAATCTTCTTTTAAGTCCTAAAGGAGAATCTCTCTAATGATGGGATTTTAGAAAGAATGACAGTTAATGGAGGAAACAATTTGGGGGCTGAGAATCTTGCCCTGTCCCTCTCTAATTGTACCCCATCAGTCTGTGTGAAAGGACAGTCATGCTCTGGAGAATTAAGGAGTCTATCACCACAACCCATTCTTATGTCAGAACTAAAATGGTCCTAGGCCAACAAATAGACATGGCCTGGTCTTGTGACTCTAATTCTTACTTCAAAGATAGGAAGATCAGTGAAAGCTTATCCCTCCAAGCATTAGCTCTCTCAACTCTCCCCCCCTCCCACTCCAGTCCTAGGTCCCAATAATCCATCCCTCACTGGATGCATTGGCTGACAAGTCTGTTGCCTGACTCACTCTCCAAATAAGCCACGTGAGAGTTTTAAATGATTTTCATCTTCACACCTCTCCATTTGTTATCCCAAGATGAACAGTCAGATTGGTTTTTGCCAAAACAGCACTTGTGCCTTGCCGGGTCCCAACTTAAAGACAAATATGTTCCCTCCCTCATGTTGAGACACCTTTTGATTCAAAATGAGAGAGAAAGATGCTTGGGCATATCAGAGACTGCTGTTCCTATTTCTGTGGCCTCTCTAGGGCATCTTCACTTACCTGTCTTGAACTACTTACTACCCTTCCACTGCTGCATCTCCACCATTCATTCATTCATCTGTTGATTTATTCATTCACTTTGTATTGTTCTTCCTGGTCCCACCCAAGAGATGTGCCAGGGGAAAGGATGCAACCTTCCCTATAGAGAAGTTGATAATCTTTTGGAACAAAGGCTGAAACTCCCTGAGCTGGAAAGTGGAGAAAAGCCACAGGCATAAGATTCTCATCAGGAAGTGTCCAGAAGCCTTGCATTGGTTTGCAGACCTGAAGTTGGTTGCCAGGGATACAGGGTGCTGAGACAAGGGGCTAGAGGCAGAAGATGCTGTATGGATCAAAAAATAAAATAAAATAACAGGATTCAGTATCAAGATCCTGCAAAGTTCAAAAAGCAAATGAAGAGATATGGTCTAGGAGTCAGGGTGAATGCTTTATTATCAAATGCACAAAGTTCAATCAATTTGTAGCCCTGCATTTCTTGCAGGGGCACTGACATCTTTGTGCCTGAGTCTGTAAGGATGGCCCTGTCTTCTAGCTTTCACTAAATTAGTTGCAATGAAACAGCTCCCAGTACCAGCAGCAATATAACTCCTTAAGGAAATGACTGTCACTAAGTGGTGGTGACACATTTATTCACTTAACAAGCATTTATTTTGTTGTATTATATGCCAGATACTGTGAGGAACAGCAACAACACAGAATCAGAAATAACCTTCTTCCTCAATAGCCTTAAAGTCTCGTATGAGAGGGAAGACTTGTCTACTATAATAAAAGACAAAATGTTATTAGGGTTTTAAAAGAGATATGAACACAGTGGTTTGGAGGTTCAGTGGAGGGGCAGATAGGATAACACATAATTGGGATAACCAGAGAAGCTTCTTCTGAGCTGGCCCTCAAAGAAGGATATTTAGGGAATAGTATGGGCAAGAATAGAGAAAAGGAGAAATGATTTGGATAATTGCATCCCAAATCCTCTTAGGCTATCTATACTGATAAAATCAGAAGGAATCTAAAATGAGTTGAAGATTAACTTTTATCAACCAATCAAGAAATATTTATTGCTCACCTAATGTGTGCTGTGAAAGAGAGATACAAAAGATGTTTCAAGTAGCTGACAGTCTATACATGAAGGAATTTGTGAATTAGATGTAGATCTGGTGCATTCCCTTATACATATGGACTCCCAGGAAATCTACCTTAGGTCAAAGTACTTTCTACTCAAGATCATAACTGATAATCCCCTACCAATGTGTTTACTTTTACTAGTCAGCCAGAGAACACGTTTAGTTCAGAACAAAGGTACTTAATGAAATAGCTTAATAAGAAAAGTAGCAATAGAACATTCCTGCCTGGGGCACACACCATCCTGATGATCCACATGATCAGTGGAGATAATAAGCATTTATAGGAATCATATATGGGAACAGACATATAGGAAACACATGTAGCCAGGGCACACAAGTGGAAGAATGTGAATGTAAAAGGACATAAGGAAGGAAACAAGCATTTATTTCATGCCTAGTATATGGAGGCACTTTCGAAATATTATTTCACTTAATTCTCACAGCACCCCTGGGAGGCAGGTACTACTGTCATCCTCTTTCTACAGTTGAGCTATGTGAGGTAAACAGAAGTTAAGTGACATGCCCAGCATCACTTAGCTAGTGTGAATCTGAGGTCAGATTGGAACTCAGTTCTTCTTGACTCCAGATAAAATACTCTTTATATAGTGCTACCTACCTAACTCTGGAACACATGAGGTCTGCACACACATTTGGAGGGACAACTTTTGTTTACAATTTTTTGTAGAATTTTGTAGAATTGTAGAAATGTGCTATTTTTGGGGTCTGTGATCTGTTAAGTACCATAGGACTGCTGTGCCCTACTAGTCTGTCTGTCTGTCAATCTCTCTCTCTCTCTCTCTCTCTCTCTCTCTCTCTCAACACAGGGTTGGTCATCTTGACTTCTATCTGCTAGACTGACATGACTAGAAAGCCAATCTCTCATAAAGGCAGACTGGTGGCAGCTCTTTGGTCATAATCAAAGCTATGAACCAAGACACACAAGTAGTAAACCACCAAACAAAAGCTCAACATAGGAAAACATGCCCAAGAAAAGAATTGAGTCTGTTCTTTGGACTCTGGTATCAATTGCTAAATTAAAGTCCAAATATTCCAGACAATTATCTGACTTAGGGTTAGAAATTCCTTGTTAATCTTCTCTCTTCCCATTCAAGCTGTTATGAACAATTTGTTCTGCCCCACCCCTAAACCCTAAACCCATTTCAAGGAGTTCTGTCAAACACACATACAGAGGGAGAGACAGAGACACAGACAGACAGAAAGACAGAGAGAAATCACATACAACATGGGCCAGTTTTGCTCCCAAGATTCTCTAAGGAATGACATGTGCATGAATCTGAATAAGCACAAAAGTTAAGAGAAGAGGGCAAGGTCACTGATCTCCATCCTTCTAGATCACATTTCACTTGTAGATGTAGCTGGGTAACAAACCTCCCATACTTTCTGCTGTCCTATTTTTTTCTCTCAATGAAAAATTTATACTTTGAGTAAATTATATGAGGGTGTACCAGGATGCCTATAGATATGTAGCACATGGTATAGAAATTAGCATATAACATAGCCATCAGTAATCATCACAATTACATAGTATGATTTACATATAAGTACCTAATCCAGAACAGTCACATTAGAATTCTATGCAGCACCCTCTCTCTTATGCCCTATATCCAATCTGTTTCCTAGGTCTATTGGTTTTCTGTACAATCTCTTCCTTCCTCTGACACAGCTACTATCCTGCCTCAAGCCTTCATCATCTCACACCTTGACTCACACCAACCTCCTGATTTGTCTCTCTACCTAAAGTCTCTCTTCGCTATAATCCATCCTTCATTCAGTTACCAAAAGGATCTTCCTAAAGCCCAGGTCTGACCATGTCACCCCACTATTGTGATTCCCCGATCACCTCCAAGATTAAATATAAAGTCCTCTGTTTGGTATTCAGAGCCCTTCATAACCTGCTCTACTCCTACTTCTCTTGTATTCTTATACCACCACATATTCTTCAATCCAGCAGCACTGACCTCCTTGTTATTCCTTGATCAAGATCCTCCATCTCCTGACTCTGGGTATTTTCATTGGATGTCCCACTTTCCTGGAATATTCTCTCTACCTCCCAGTTTCCCTGGCTTCCTTTAAGTCTCACCTAAAATTCTGTCTTCTGCAAGTAACCTTTCCTGATCCTTCTTAATGCTAATGCCTTTCCTCTGTTGATTATCCCCAATTTATTCTGTCTCTATCTTGTTTATACCAGATTGTTTTTGTATGGTCTCCCCCATTAGAATGTGAACTTCTTGAGACCCTGGAAGACTAATTTCAAGTTTTTTGGTAGCCCCCATGATTACACAGTTCCTGACACATATTAGGCACTTAATAAATTCATGTTGATTTGACTAGAAGAAAGCTAACCATAATATTATCACAAGATGTATCAGAATTATTCACATATGTAAAACTCTGAATGCAAATTCCATGCAATAAATGACATGCAACAAATATCAGCATAGCAAAGAGTAATAAAACATATGACATATTTTGAAGCATATGTAACAACAGCAAATTGAAACAGCTCTTTTCCAAAATCAATAGATTTGCAGTAAACTCCATATTGTAATTCCTAGTATCATTATATTTGTGCCCTAGAAATGCCGCATATGAACTCAACTGAGCATTTGCACCCCCAGATCTCAGCCCCTAGCACAGTCAGCAGCATGCAATTGAAAGGCCTAGGCTATGGGTCACCTTGAAGCTGACAAATTGTTCTAGACTTCATGACTCCTTTCTTTGGTGTACTTAGATCCATACCCTGGGATTTGCAGAGCCCTACTGACCGCTTAATTAACCTATTGCAGAGACCTATTAACTGCTCCTGGTTGTACAGCCTTAAGTGGTTTTCTTTCAAAATCTCTGCTTTGACTCATGGTGGTAAATGCTATCCACACCCAAAGAAAGAACTATGGAGTCGGAATTCAGAGCAAAGAAGATTATTTTCTTTTTTTGTTTTGTTTTGTTTTTCTTTTTCATAGTCTCTCCTGTAATTCTTCTATGCAACATGACCAATGTAAAATGTGTTTAATAGGAATGTATGTGTAGGATCATATCATATTGCATGCCATCTTGGGGAGAGAGGGGGAAGAAATTTAAAACTTATGGACGTAAATGTTGAAAACTAAAAATAAATAAATTAATAAAGAAAAAAGAAAGGAAATAAAATCTCTACCTTCAGCAGAGCGCATTTTGGCAGAGAAGCCAGCTACAAAGTAGTGCTTATCCCATAATGATTTAGCAGATTTAAAAAGTTTCTTTGGATAAGCTCATGAACTCCAAACAAAATTATCTTTCACTACTGGGATGCCACTTATGTTCTTTCTATCTTCTGGAGAGAAATACCCAATATATGCAAATTCCAATGGCCTTCTTATCTTTACGCTACCCAAATATGTAGTAAAAATAGGTAGTACTATCCTTTAAATATGTCATTCACATGCATATTGCCATTTGGGATCAATAGAATTGATTTTGTACCAGCTCTAAGAGTCTCTTTTAACCTATGTCCAAAGTCTCTATGTAGTTCTTTTATAGCAACAGAGTGAAATGAGTAATAAATAAGAGAAATGACATCAACACTGACTTTAATAATTTTATAGAGAAGTATAAGTGATATAAATCAACTGTGATCACCAGAAAGCCAAAAAAAGATTAAAACAATTCTTAGGCAGCCAATACTTGAGTTACTTGCCAAAAAAAAGAGAGAGATGGAAGTGAAACATAACACCAATTTAGAAAATAAAATTTTTTGTAAAAGGATGATGCATGATTGTGAACAGAATCCCTTCATAAAGCACAAAGAAACAATAGAAGATAGAACCAATTTAATGAAAACTTAGCAAGAGATTCAACTAAGCAAAGTCAACTTGATAGTATTTAAGGATGAAACAAGAATGAGGAAAACAACCCAAAGAAACAATGGAGGAGATATGAAAATATTTTTATAACAAATTTCTTACCATCAAGGATAATAGAACTTCCATACCCAAAGTCCAGCATCACCATCCCAGCTATGCTAGAAGTGTAGCAGAAATGGTACTGAAGAGAAAGAGACTGAAAAACAAGCCAAATTAGATCAAGTGTCTTCATAGGGGAGATCCATGTTGGAGGCACTGTGACCTCAAACCAAATATAAAATTCAATGATGGTCCCTCAAGAGTTTCTATCAGCCTACCCCATTTCTGAACATCAGCACTAGTGGCCACTATCACAGTCCTTTAGCTGCATGTCCTAGTTAGAATTCAAATGATTCCTCCCAAGAGGTACGTGTGGCCTCCTCTGATAATCTCTTTTCTTTGGTGTACTTAGATCCATACTCTGGGATTTGCAGAGCCCTACTGACCACTTAATTAACCTATTGCAGAGACCTATTAACTGCTCCTGTTTGTACAGGTATTATCTACTCCAAGAAACTCACTGTCCTCAGTAAGAAGCCAAGAACTGTCTATATATACTCCAAAACTTTTCTGATACCAGGAATTTTAGAATAGTCTACTAATTCAAATAATTTACAGATAATTGTTTATAGAGATTAGTAAGTACTTTACATCTCCCCAAAATATCTGCAACACTTCAATGTCCTTATTTGAGGTGATGCATTCCCCAATTAGCTGTGCCCGGTATTACTCTAGGTGCCTTGCTGTGAACCAAGAGATTTAACATTCACTTTTACTTTTTGTTTTCATAGCAATAACTAATAATACTTCAATGGCATCTTGACACACAACAGTACAATAATTATGTTAAAGGAATCAGACTGACCTGTAAAACATACACACTTGCACATACACTTGGAAACCCCTGCTGTCTAAAGAGTTAGAAAAAAAGTTTTCCTCCTAAGGATCCCAGCTGTGTTACAGCATCCAAAATGGAAATTCTGAGTGAGCCTTCACAATAATAGCAACATAGTTCTAGAGAAGGAAGGGAGCTTAGAAGTCATCTAGTTCAGTCCCCTTATTATACAGATGAAGAAACTGAGACCCAAGGAGGTTACATAGGCAATAATCATCAGAGGCAGAATTCGGACTCAGGTTCACCAACTCTACAATCAGTGATCTTTTCATTGTGCAACACTGCCTCCTCTATATAACAGCTGGGGCATTCCCTTTCATATGTAGGTTCATTGAAAAACTACCTCAAGTTCTAGGTACTCTGTGGGCCCACATTCACTCAAAATCATAGCTCATAAACTCCCACTAATTTATTTACTTTTCTAGCCATCCCAGGGACACAATGAAATAAACCTAGTAAGTAGCAGTGAAATATTTCATCTTTAAGCTTGGGGCACACTTTCCCATCCATCCATATAACATAAGTCATACATAAATACAAGACTAGGAATAGGGAATCAGTCATACATGTAAGAAATATGTGTTTCCAGGATACATATATAGACATACACATGTAGCACATCACATACATGATTCTGCAAATTTGCCAAAGTTTGCTGATGATGCCGTCATGCTACTTTACTGGACTCAATCTTCATCAGGCCCCTGTTCCCTACTGGACATGCTGTTTTTACTCTATGTATAGGACCGCCTAAGAGTTCTACCTCCTCAATGCTGGCACCTTGGCTATATCTGTCATGGTACAAAGATTAAAAAGCCTCTCCCTGATAAGGACACCTTGACAGCTCTTTAATTATAAACAAGGCCAATGGACTGACAAACAAAAGCTTCAAATGTTTGATCCTGGCTTAGAAAGGTATTAGGTAGTAATATGCTATTTGATTAGTCCAAAGCAAAAGTAATTAGATAATGGAATGATGAGTGTTGTCCACAATCACCAAGGAAGACTTCTTGGAAGGGACTTCAATGCATTGCAATCATGTCATGTAGAGACAGAATGGACTTTAGAGAATGACAATCCAAGCCCTTCACTTTGGGGAAAAGGAAAAGCAAAAGGGGGCCCAGGGAGCTTAAGTGATTTACTCAAGATCACACATATAGTCAGTATCAGACCTGAGATTTGAAACCAGATCACCTACTACCAAACCCAGTGTTCTTTTCATTATAACACCTTGCCTTTCTATTGTCCTATCCTTCCTCTCTAGCATAGGTGTTTTTAGAATATCCAAAGGGTCTTAGACTTGTCCTTTGCCACCCATGGAGTCTCTGCCCAACCATAGAACAGGCGCTGGACAGGAAACATCGAAACAAGGAAGTACTTCACTTTTAACTATTAGGTGAGCTAGAGGTAGAGAAGGGACTTTAACGATCCTCTACTCCAAACCTCACCTTTTATAGATGAGGAGACTGAGGTCCGAAGACGTTGTGAGTTATCCATATGGGAAGGGATGGGAATAAACATTTACAAAGCATCTATTATGTGCCAAGTACCTTACAAATATTATCCTCACAATATCCGTAGAAGGTAGATGCTGTTATTATCTCCATTTTTCAGTTAAGGAAACTGAGGCAAACAGAAGTTAAGTGACTTGCCCAAGGTAACAGAGTTAGTAAGTATGTGAGGGTAAATTTGAATTCGTGTCTTCTTAACTCTAGCCCCGGGGTTCAGTCCACTCCACCACTTAGCTATCTAACATAGAGTAGCTGGGATTCAATCCCACATCTTCTAAACCCAAATCCACTGCTTTCTCAGCTACACTGTGCTGCCTTGCACTAAGAAAAACACTATAATCAGGCCAGGAATAAGTAGAAATTTGGGGGGAAAATTGAAGTAAATGAATACATTTTGATCCAATTATCTGTATATTTCAAGGAAAAGTATATTGGAGGGGTTCTATGTGATACAGTGAACAGAGCACCAGCCCTGGACTCAAGAGGACCTGAGTTCAAATCTAGTCTTAACACAAAAACTAGCCATGTGACCTTGGGCAAGTCACTTAACCCCAATTGCCCTACTTTCTTCCTCCCAAAAAAGCAAAAACATAGCATATTTGTATATATTTTTGTACATATTATGTAATTTACAGAGACTCAACTTGAGGCAAAAGTGAGCAACAGTATGTGTGCCTGAACTATCCAGATGACATTTCGGCTTTAAAAGCAAATCACTAGGGCTGTTATCCTCAATATTTCTTGCTGTATGACTTCCCCAAAGTTTAAAATTTTTAAAAAGTCTCTAGTGTGCTGAATGTTATTTCACAGGTAATACTTGTGTTGGATTTTTTTTTAGAAAAGTCAAATCCCAAGACAAAAAACTTTTACGACAAAGTTCATGACGTCCAGGCTAGAATCACTAAAGTTTGACTTCAGGCACCAGCAGACATGGATTAATAAAATTTCTCCCCAACATAAGGTGTTGTAAAAGCCTCCTTGGCCAAGAGAAATGAAGGTTTTCATTTTATTGTTGTTGCTGCTAAACATTGGCAATGATTTGAAACCCTATCTTGAAACACTTGAATTTAAAGAGGCAAATTGATAAATTTCTATAATTAAATGTGTGTGTGTGTTTAAACTCACATAGGTGAAAATAACTGTAGGACATGAAATCTTAATGTGACAATCAGGCTTCTTTAGAAAGAGTATTGGTTCTAAAGTCAGAAGACTTGGATTCAGATCCCACTTCTGATATAGCCACTACCTGTGTGACCTTGAACAAGTCACATAATCTGCCTGGGTCTTAGTTTCCTCAACTGTAAAATGAGGGGTTTGGACTGGATGATATCCAGGGTCCCTTCCAGTTTTGAATCCTATGATCTTATGGAAATAATGTACCACTGAAATCCAGCCTGCCTGTTAACAGTTGAAATACTTCTTGGTTTTGATGTTTCCTACCCAGCCCCTATTCTATGACTCGCTCAGTGTCAAAGACAAGAAGCCTCTGATCCTATGAAATTGATTAAAAATAGAATCACCTTCAAAGAGCTCTTTCTCCATCACTGCCACAAGGTCTCCTATAGAAAAGCAAGGCAACATTTCTAGCCCCAATGCAGGCAAAGAGAGGTGATGAGCTGGGCAATGGCCCACTTCACTTTCTCTTCTTATCTCCCATAATCTGGAACCCTTTCTCCCCATATCCAACTACATAAATGGAGCCATTTAAGGTAGGCAGTATAGGGGAAAAGGAAAGAAGAGCGTTTGAATATCTCTGCATTAGAGGGATCTGGTCCTCTTTAGAGGATCTCCAAGCTTCAGCTGGTCTCATCAGAGACTGCTAGCACTTCTTGGTAGGAAAAGGCAGGCAGAGCCATCCATCAGTTATATAACAGATTATGTAATATGCAGGTACAAGCCAATTTATTAATTTGTAATTTCATCAAGATGTAACTTGTGAGCAAAGGTCTTTATAAGGCTATTAATTCAATCACAGGATTCAGTGCTTGAATCTTCTCTTTTTTATTTTCTTTTCATAAAATGAGATTTTCCTTTGTCACTTGTACATCCCTGTTTCCCAGTTTCCAATAGACTGATGGAGCCTTTGATTTTGAGTTAGGTAATATTTTTCAAGAATACATCTTCCCCTGCCCCACTTCCCCACAAATTGGGAGGTGGGGTGGAAAAGGGGATTGTACAACCCAACCAACCTCTTGTGACAGCTTTATAAGAATTAAATGAAACACAAAAATACTTCTGAAGTATAGCGTCACATAAAACCCAAGACAGGATTAGAAAGACAGCTAGATGATGCAATGGCTAGAATGCTGGACTTGGAGTTAAGAAGATCTGAGTTCAAATTCTGCCTCAGATCCTTTTTTACTGTGTGACCCTATAGGCAATTCACTTAACTTCCCTTAGTCTCTACTTTCTCATCCGGGAAATGGGAATGATAATAGCACCTACCTCACAGAGCTATTGTGAGGAACAAATGAAGTAATATTTTTAAGTGCTTTGCAAACCTTAAAGCACCGTATAAATTCTAGTTATTATTATCATTAGATATACCTGGATTTCCTACCTAGTATAAATCTAGTGTAGTATAATAAATCATACTAAATGTTCAGTTTATAATTTTACTTAGCAAGAAATCAAAACAGAAAACTCATGAAGAAGATTCTGGCATTGTTTTCTCAATTCAGCTCTCCCCACCCACAAAGGGAACAGCTATTAATGAAAAATGGAGATAAGACTCAACTAGGAGGAGCAGCTAGGTGGCACAGTACATTGAGCACTGGCCCTGGAGTCAGGAGGACCTGAGTTCAAATCTGGGCTCAGACACTTAACCCTTAACTAGCTGTGTGACCTTGGACAAGTCACTTAACCCCAATTGCCCTGCCTTCCCCCCTCCAAAAAGAAAAGAAAAGAAAAGAAAAAGACTCAACCAGGAGTTATCACTGTGGGTGAGAGAGCTGAATGCCCCCAAGGGGATGGAAAGTGTCTGGAATAATAGGCAGAAAGGATTATCCAAGAAGAAGGACACATTCATATCACAGGTGTATGTAGCAGAAAAAGCACTTGCATTTACAGTCACAGAAAATGGACTTAAATCCAAGCTGTGGGGTTAGACTAGGGTAAGGCCTCTTTCAGCTTTAAATCCAACTTAAGTCCCAGGGTAAGAAAAGAGTTTGGGAAGAGAACAGAGAGGAGCAGTGAATTCTAGGTTAGGTCAGTGTTTGCAATGTAAGTGAGCAGCTTAGATCCTTTCCCCTTGTTCTCCCTCTCCCCACCAAGTGGAAGAAGACTGGCTCTCCTCACCATCCTCTTAGGAACAGACCACTTTGGATACCTCTACAGAGTCAAATGGAGCTGTTCAGTGACTCAGAGAAAATTCAACTCTTCATATATTTTTTAAGAATCTACTACAGCTATCTCTTGCTGTAATGAGTTAGCCAACACAGGTAACATATATGCATTTCAGCAGGGTTTTCAATATTTTAATTCATAGGACTGACCCTAATGATAAGAATATAGGCATGATAAGAGAACCAACAGTGGATCAATTTATTGGGGGGGGGGGGCTTTTAAGCAACTTCCCAAATGCTACCACATAAGGAGCTCCCTACTCATTTCATTCATTCATATAATCATTCAATAGACATTTATTAAATACCCACCATGTAGAGGACATAGCATGAATGGGTCATCCACTTCCTTGGATCCCTCAGGGTGGGGATGAGAGTTTACACCTTCAGGCTAAAGCTTCCAGAGAGATGGATGGCATCAGGGCTGGGGAACTGCCGGTGTCTGTAAGAAGGTTCCTAAAGCAGCTAGTCCCTGCCCTTGCTGGGGAAACCTGGCCAAAAAGCACCCCTGCCAAGTGTGCAGCCTCACTTCAGCTGTCCAAGTGCCTTAGCAGGGATTTCTGTGCTTGGGTTCAACAGGGCCAGAAGCAAGACACAGTCATACTTAGGGATGATCACATAGGTCAGAGCCCTCCCTGTGTACAATATTGAACAATTCCATCATCCCCAGCTTCAAAGTGAATTTAGACTGATGCAGCAAGATGCTGGCTGAGGGAGGGTACTACATGGGGATAAAAGTGCTTAATAGCCTCTGGACTGGTTTTGGTGTTTCTTTAACACATACTCACACCACCTCAGCAGTTGACATCTAGCAAAGGTCAGGCAGATAAGGGGACTAAGGCACTAAAACAGGTAGACGCTGAGATTTCATCTCCCTTTCCAAGGTGAAGAGCATCATGGGGGTTGGTTAAATTCTCTCTCTGGATTCATTGTTCTTTCTATGTATAGACTATCTGGCCTCTCCTCCTCTACCACCCTTCTTTTTTTTAACCAAGGACAGTCTTGAGCAGATTCACTTTCTCTGTGCCACAGTGGTACTCATATAATCCTATGCATTTTATTTTATGCATTCAAAAATGTTATCCAGAAAAAAACAAAAAAAATATTATCCTGAGAAGATATCCATAAACTTTACTAGATAGCCAAATGGATCCATAGCACACAAAGAAGTTTAGAACCACTGATCTGAATGAACATACGGAAAAGAATCAAAGGCAAAGGTGAGGCGTGGATAGATGACAATCTGTATCTTTGGAAGAAGGACCCATGTTGTTGAAGTCATATTAAAGCAGGACTGCACTAGAGGCAGCTCTTACTGGCTAAAGAGAATAGATTGTAAAAAAAAAAAAAGAGAGAGAGCGAGAGAGAGAGAGAGAGAGAGAGAGAGAATAAATTGTTAAATTTTCAGTAAGAGCAAGGTGTAAATCTTGGGAAATGGACAAGCATTACAAATCAAGTCTTGATTTATTCTTTTGTTAAGTGTCTAGGCTTAAGAAAGTGATAGGGAGAATGGTAAACAAGCAATTTAAACTTAAAAGTAGGATGTACTTTCACAGAACTGGTTGTTAAGCATTTACTAGCACACTCTTGCATCATAGTTGGAAAAGTACTTCTACAAACCTATCATCACTACTTCTTGGCTTGGACGTGACCACTGGAAATCATAGAGTTTGTTTCTGTCAAATATGATCAAATTCTAGGCAGGACTCAAGAATTATGAATAGTTAACATAATAGCCAACATTTGTATACTGCTTGTTATGTTCCAGGCACTCCACTAAATACCTTACATTTTTTATGTCATTTATTCCATCATTTGATCCTCACAAGAACCCTGGGAGGTAGGTGCTATTATTATCCCCATTTTACATATGAGGAAAATAGAGATTATGTGACTGGCCTAGGGTCACACAGTTAGTATGTGAGACTGGATTTGAACTCAGGACTTCCTGATTCTAATGGCCAAGACAGTGACTTAGGAGAGAGGGGCTGGACCAGTATAATGAAAACATGAAGGATTGTACTAGATAATTATTATCAGCTAATTTAATTATTTATTTTTATTATGATAAGATTTTTTTACTCATTAGCTCATATTTACATTGTTTTCTAAGATTCACAAAGCATTTTTATAGGATCATAAACTTTAGAGCTAGAAATCATCCAGAAAAAATCCTTTATCTTACAGATGAGAAAACCGAGGCCCAGCAATATTAAGTGACTTGCTCATGAAGTCACACAGGTCATAAGTAGAATTTGAACCCAAATCCTGTCATTCTAAATCCAATGTCCTTCATGCTGCAACATGCTGCGTCTGGTAAATTAATAGTAGTATTATTGACAGGCTCCACGCCAAGAATCCCACTGAGTGGTGGGTTGTTCAGGTGGGATGGCAGACCAAGCTGGAATCGGAAGCAGGGCTGCCTCCCCCTGTGCCTGAGGCTGTGTCTCCTTTCGTGACAAAGCATGAGCTCAGCCTTGCTTCATTTCAGAAGCTGTTTTGATGTCTGGCTTACATTCAAACAGCGCTGCAGCTCTCGGCTTCTCACTCACCCAAGCTGAGTTTTAATCTTTCAAGATCCAGCCACTCCATCACAGAATAATCAAACCAAGATTGATGGAGGAGGCATGAAAACAGCCTCCTGCTGACATGGTTCAGAGTAAGGAAGCTTCTTCAGTAAAAGTGGGAGAGGGGAGAAAGAAAAGAAGGAGAGAGAGAAGGAGAGAGAGAAGGGGAGGGAGGGGGAGAGAGAGAAGAGAGGGAGGAGAGAAGAGGAGAGGAGAGTAGAGAGGAAAGGAGAGGAGAGGAGAGGAGAAGAGAGGAGAGAGAGAGAGAGAGAGAGAGAGAGAGAGAGAGAGAGAGAGAGAGAGAGAGAGAGAGAGAGAGCCTTAAGTAATCCACTTATTTGCCTAGAATAGACCAGAGTTTATACTGTTTATACTGTTATTTATATATTGCAATGTAGGCAGGGGGCAGGGCAGCTAAGTAGTGCATTGGATAGAGTGCTGGGCTGACTCCAGAGTCAGGAAACTCATCTTCCCATCTTCCTGAGTTCAAATCTGGCCTCAGATACTTTACTAGCCTCTCTAAATTCATCATTCAGCCTCAGTTCCTATATGCAGACTTACCTCTGCCCACTAGGCTTACCAGTCCCAGTAAAGTCTCCTTCACTGAGCTCTCTCCACTTACATACACTTTGCCTAAGCATCTTCCTCAGCTCCCAAGGAACAAATTGTCATAATAACAGTAATAAATTGACTCTGCTTTGAACTCTGGCATGGCAGTGAGGAATAGTGGCTGGAGTCTGAACTGGGAGTCAGGAAGACCAGGTTTAAATCCTGCTTCATATTCTTAATAGGTCTGTGTGTGACAATGGACAAGCCATATGTCTCTGAACCTCAGTTTTTCTCAACTGAAAAATGGGAATCATGGTATCTGTAGTATCTACCTGAGAGCATTTTTTTTCAAGGCTCAGCACACCCAACAAATTTTTAAGTGCTACACAAATTCCAGTTATTATTTTTGCACAGATCTCTGTTTTCATTTGATATAGAATGCTCCCAATGAGGAAACTCAGTCTACCAGTGAAGACTGGCAACTATTCTATAATGTACAGTCTTAGCATATTGCCTACGGCACTGGAGAATTGTGCGATTTACCCCAAGTAACACAGCCAGTATACATCAGAAGGGGGAGAATATTATGGTTATTATCAATTATCACTATTATTATTAAAATAAATTATTAATGTCAACAACATTTATATTATTGAATAATATTATTATTAATTATCATTAATAATAGTTGTCATCAATAATGACTCAAAGTTGTGCTTGTATATCAGGGGATCTTGATCTGTGGTCCATGGATTTTTTTTAATTTTTTTATACCTGTGGTATAGTGAATTATGTAATTTTAGAGACAGAAAGACCTGGTTTCAAATCCTACCTCAGACATTTACTAGCTATATGATCCTGGGCAAGTTATTTATCCTCTCTGTTCCTCAGTTTCCTGGTCTTTGAAATGAGGAGGTTAACTTCAAAGATCTCTAAGGTTTCTTCCAAATGTATAAGTCTATGATCTGTGCTGCACTGTGTCACTGAACTTCTTCATCTCCATCCCCCGAATGGAAAATGGGATTAACAGTATCTATCTCTCCCCTCTTCTCCCTCCCAACTCAGATGGGAATTTGAATAAAAAACAAATTGGTTATTGTCTGTGACAAAAGGAAAAGGAGAAAAGAAGAATGCGTAAAGGAAGTACTGCAGGAAATCAGGGGAGGAGGAGAAACAGCACAGTTCCATTCCAATTTTTAATCTCTCTTCTACCCAAAACCAGGAGCCAGATATTAAACAGGCTAGTTCAGTCATTTTCATTTGTGTAAAATTCTTTGTGACCCCACTTGGACTTTTTTGGGGGGCAAAAATACTGGAGTGGTTTGCCATTTCCTTCTCTAGCTCCTTTTACAGATGAGGAAACTGAGGCAAATAGAGTTACGTAATTTGCCCAGGATCACACAGCGAGTAAATGTCTGATACTGTATTTGAACTTAGGAAGATGTGTCTTCCTGAATCTAGGCCCAGCACTTTATCCACTGAACCACCTAGCTTGCCCAACAAGCAGGCTACAGGAAATAAAAATTAAATGAAGACTAATAAATTGGATATAATGAGAGAAGGAAAAGGAAGGTGTATCCATTGGAGCTGGAAGTCCATCAGACCAACAGCAAATTAGACTGCACACTTCTGCATTTAGGTTTTCAAAGAGCAGTGATTTTATTGGTGTAAGCAGATTACAACCTTTCCCTGACTTAGCCATTATTCTTTATGGGTAGTTCTGTTTAAAAAAATCATTAGCCAATGGCCAATCTTCCAATGAAAGCAGGGACTGCCAACTATTTTAACTTTTCATTTGTAACCCCAGCACATAACACAGTGCCTGACACATACCATCAACCAATCAATCAATGAGCATTACAAAAGTCTCTGTACTAGGCACAGTTTTAGGTGCTAGGGATTCAAAAACAAAAAAATGAAATGGCCCCTGTTCTAAAAGAGCTTACATTTTAAGGAATACTTAATAATAAGCTCTCCATAAATGCATGTTAACTTGTTGATTGACTATCCTGGGGTATAGAGACCTGGAAAAGTAGCCATGGATCATAATAATGGTGGAACACAGAGCATCAATTGAGAGCGTAGGGGGAAATGACCATAGGTGAGAGGAAGTCTTTATGAGTCTTCCTAAGATGGAAGGGTTGAAGGGGAGATGGGAAGTGTTCTCAATAAAGTTGAGAAAAAGAGTACTCCATGAAGACAATAGGCACCCTGCTAAGTGTTTTACAGTATTTCTGACAGAACTGGCAAACATCAAGCTGACGTTTTTGCTCAAATTGGGGAAAAGAAGGAACATTAATGTCCCTGATGCCAGGAAGATTGACTGCCTAGTCCAAGAGAGGAGAGGGGGAACAACCCAGAATTGGAAGCCCTCAGCATTGTTGCATTCAGACTGTGACTTATGTGCAGGAATTTTACGGTGAAGACCAGCAGCTGTGGCTGATAGAATGAAACACAAGATCCCAGACTGTGCAGTAAAAGGAATGAAGATCACAGATAGCTTCATCACCTTAACAGAGAAAGTGGGATGGGTTTGCCAAAGTGGTGCAAATCCTTTTATCCATCTGATATCCACCAATTTGTCTTTCTCAGCAGTGGGATAGTGTGGCATAGTGAAAAGAGCTCTAGCTAAAGACAGGAGAAAGACTTGAATTTTTTTTCCTGTTTGTGCCAATGATTTGCTGTGCAGGCTTGGACAAATCATTGAGGTTTAGGACTGAAAGGGATGTTTTCATTGTTGTTCGTTCATTTCAGTTTGATTCTTTGTGATCCCATTTAGGATAAAGATACCAGAGTGGGCAGCTCATTTAACTGATGAGGAAACTGATGCAAACAGGGTTAAGTGACTTGCCCAGGGTCATGTGTGTGAAGCCAAATTTGAACTCAAGAAAATGAGTCTTAGTGATTCCAAGCCCAGTGCTCTACTTACTTCACTACCTAGAGGCCTGAAAATGATGCTAGAAGCCATCAAGTCCAAACCCCTCATTTTGGAGATGAGGAGACAAGCAGAAAGTGACCTGTCCAGGGTGTTGAAGCTGGCAAGCCCCAGGGTCAGATTTAAACCAATGTTTTCCTGACCTCAAGTCCAATGATCTCTCCACTAGACCACACTAGCCTTCACCTCTTTTATTTTTTTTTCCTTCACCAAAAGAGTTTTGGACTATAATTAATGAAGTAAAGAAAAAACTTTTATTAAACATTAACTAAGTGCCAAATTAAAAGCTATGTGCTAAAGACTGTAAATTAAATATCAAAAGCAAAGATAGTCTCTGTCCTCAAGGAATTTACATTCTAATAAAGAAGGGAGGGGCACTTTGACCCAGAAAGTTGTGGTGATGACAAATGGGACCATAAAGAAACAGACTGATATATCCTATTCTGGAACAATGGTGAAATTTATCTGGTTTATAATTCCAGAATTGGAGGGGAATGTGGAGAAAGGGGCAGATATAGGGGCAGCAAGAGGGTGGTTGAGGTTTATGAGGAGGTAACCAGAGAGGAGATAGTGAAGTGAACCAGAAAGCTGAGGTTGTCATGAAAGAGTAGTCAGGGTAAGGCACTAACCAATCAGGTACAGAATTTCTGCCAGAGCATAAATTCTTCTAGGGCAGAGTTTTTTAACCTGGGGTACCTGAACTGAGATGGGGATATATATATGTATGTATGTATGGATATGTGTGTGTGTATATATATATATATATTCATATATATATGTATGTATGTATGGATATGTGTGTGTGTATATATATATATATATTCATATATATATGTATGTATGTATGGATATGTGTGTGTGTGTGTGTATATATATATATATATATACATATATATCACTTTATTTTTACTAATTTCTGACTGACATTTAGCATTTCCTTTAGTTATGAATGTAGGCAACAACAGTACTACCAACAGAATATGACTTTGTCACCAATAGAAATCACAGGATTTGGAGGGGTTTTGATACCACATTACAGTTGTTACAGATATCTTAAAATAGTGTTTATGCTCCTTACCTTGTACTTATTAGACCTGCTAGATCTATGTTAATATACTACAAGTTAAAAATATTTTGATAACTGTATTTTTATACCATTGGTTTCCTTTGTGATCTTAAATATTTCATTTTGTACACTTAAAGACATTATTCTGATAAGGGATCCATGGATTCCCAAAGAAGTGCACAACATAAAAACAATTAAGAACCTCTCCTCTACAGAATCAGGAGAAACTTGTACACAATCACAGACACACCGTATGTGTGACAACCAGCTTTGATAAATTGGACTCTTCTCAGCAACACACAATTATAAGACATCTCTAAAAGTCTTAGGATGGAAGGAGATGTCTACATCCAGAGAAAGATCTAGAAAGAACAGAGTTTAAATGGAGACTGAAGCAAACTATATGCTCTTGTTCTTTTCCATGTTTGGTTTTGTTTCTTCTTTCCCATTGTTCATTTCATTGATTACAACCCTTCCTTACAAACAGACTAACGTACAATGTGAAAGTATTTGCAGATCCTATACTTGATAGCAAGCCACCATTGGGGGAGGGAGGGAAGAAAATTTGAAACTCTAGGGACTGTGGAACTGAATCTTGTAAACTAAAAGTAAATAAACAAATCAATTTTTTTTAAAAAAAGAATCTCTGCTCTAGCCTGTGGTGTCTGGTTTGAACTATGGAAGACCTAGATTGAAAAGAAGTGTTGAAATGATCTTTTCTTTTTTTATATTTTTATTTCTTTAGAGGGAAAAAGGCAGGACAATTAGGGTTAAGTGACTTGTCCAAGGTCACACAGCTAGTAAGTGTTAAATATTCCAACATCTCACCCCATGTGAGAATTTTCTCAGTACTACCCTTGATGGGTGATTTCCATTCTCTGCTTGAATACCTCTAGGAGTAAGGAACTCACTACCCAATAAAGGAATTTCATTCTATTTTTAGAAAGCTCTGCTTGTTTGTTTTATGTTTGTCCTTATAGTGAGTTAAAACTTGAGTTCCAATTAGTTTATATGATTAATTAGCCAATCATTTAGCAGGTCTCTGAATAAATGAGCACAGGACTAGGAAACAGGGCAAGATGATAGGTAGCAAAGATATTTAGAATCTGAGGGATTTAGGCTGTCAGAGGAAACAGGCCTGGGTAGGGCCCTTTAGACACAGGATTGATGGTACTGGGATCCTTAGGGGATGGTGCTGAAATGTAAAAGAGAAGCCCTGAAAGATGGATGAAGGAAACAGAAAGCAAACCATGACTGTTTCCAAGTTTGGGGTCCATAACAATAGGCTGGAATGGGGAGAAGGGGTAATCATGATCTAGAGCTTTTGTAAGTTCCCAGGATATGCTATAGAATCCAAGTGGAATCTAAGTTCCACTTCTGACCCCACAATTAACTCTTTAAGTGAGTCACTGTACCCTTTCTATGCCTCAAGTTTACCATCTGTTCAATATGGAGAGCAAGTCCTTCTCTTTCCTACCAAACAAGAATGTTATAAGGATAAAATAAATCAATATATTTAGAAGTTCTTAGGAAGTTAATATCAACTGAACAAGAAAGTGGTCATCCAACCTGTGCTAGTGAAGGTGAACGTACTACCTCTTGAAGGAGCCCATTCCACTTTTAGATGGGCCTAAGTTAGGAAGATTGACCTTATATCAAACAGGAATCTACACCTCTGCAACATTCATTCATTACTTCTAGCTCTATCATCTGTGACTAAGTTGAATGAATCTAATCCCTTACTCTCCTCCAGGGTAAATGTCTCTAACTCCTTTAAGCATTCCTTTTGTGGATGATCTCAAGGCCCTTCATGAGCTTGTTTATCCTCACCTTGATGCTAGAGCACTTTAGATAATGAATCTGGAGCTGGAAGAAACATCAAAAGTAATCCAAACCGATCCATTTTTTGAGAAGAGGAAACTCAGGCTCAAAGAGATATGGTGAATACTTAAGGTCATTCAGGTTATAAACATCAGGGTCAGGATTTGAACGGAGGTACCATCATTATAGAGCCAGAGGTCTTTCTACACCCTGTTGCTCCCCCACTTTACCATATTATTAAAATGTGGTTCCTAGAACCGGAAAAAATACTATAGATGCTTTCCAACCTGTAGTTGTATTTGGAAAAGTAAATGGGTTTTGAAACAGAGGTCTTGAGTTTGATAAAATTCTGCCTATTTTCATTGTTCAGTTGTTTCATTTGTGCCAGACTCTTCATGACTCCATTTGGGATTTTCTTGGCAAAGACATTGGAGTGGTTTGCCATTTCCTTCTCCAGCTTATTTTACAGATGAGGAACTGAGGTAAACTGAGTTAAGTGGCTTGCTTTGGGTCACACAGCTAAGTGTCTGAGGCCAGATTTGAATTTAGGAAGATGAATTTTCCTGACTACAGGACCAGTGCTCTATCCACTGTGCTGCCTAGCTAAATCCTGGCTGTACTACTGACTAATCTGGGAGACTTTGAATAAGTTCCTCCACTTCTTCCAAAGGCCTCAATGTCTTCATCTGTCATGTAAGATGGTTAGGTTTGACCTCCAAATTTCCTTCCAGCTCTAAATCTATGACCTTATGATCCTATGACTATAACCTCACCAGTCCTAGACTCTCTTAATTTAGTCTAAAATGGCATTTTTTGCGGGGGGGCTGTACTACGTTATTGACTCATGCTGATCTTGGGGTCCACTAACATCCCTAAGTCTGTTTCCTTCATGTTCTATTTCACAGAGTCAAGGAATTTGACCAAAGCATTTAATTGTCCTTTAAAAGACTACAATTCCCTTCAAAACCATACTTACTTAGGCTCAACTATCTTTTGCCCTTGTCCCTGTTCTGAAAGAGAAGTCATGTAATCAATTATGCTGGACTCCCCATATCCACTTGCAGTTGGTAGATGAGGTTAGGCTGGGGTTATTGATTCAATGCTCCTATTTTAAATGTAAAATAAAAGACATCTTTTATCTTGAATGTAAAGTAAAACCCAAGTACATTTTTCAAGCCGCCAATGCACCATCAGCCTGGTATTCATCTCTGTAGCAAACAGGGATCAAGCAAAGAATCAACAGAAACAGGTTGATGGGGGTTTTTTCCCCTGTGAGCGTAATCGAAAAAACACCAAAGTCATTTTCTAATTTTCATGGCAATGAACCTTCAAATTTATATGAATACCACCAACAATGATTTCACTATATTCAAATAATGTTCCCTCTGCTATTCAGAGGCCAGAATATTTTACCATCATTACCTCCTATATCATTAGTACTCAGTTAACATCAAAAGATAATATTTAAGGCATTATTCATAATTATTTTTGCAGTTTCCAGTGAATACAATGGTTTTTTTAAAAGAAAACCTCACATTTAAACTCCAAATTCACATGTGATAAAATCATAAATATCCACAGTGAATCTGATCACTACAAGAACCTGTACTGAGAACTCTATTACCTTCAGTTAATTTCCTTTCCATAATAGGGTTTTCTTCTATTTGGCAAAAATTATTGAATCATTAGAATAATTCATACCAAATAAGTAAAATTTCCCTAAGAAAGTTAGATTAATTCCATAGAAAAATGCTAGTTTTACAATAAGCTTACCTCCTTTATCTCTTATTCAAAAGAATGATCTCTCTTCTACCATTTCCCCCCACAAAGCCCTACTAAATATTATCACCTATTAAAGAGAAGACATTCTGCTTTCTTAGAGTAGATTCCTATAGTTTCATCTCCAACCTTTTTTCCCCCATACTTGGTGACAGTGCAGTGAAAAGTTTATGTTGATGTACTAGGTTATATATCAATATCATAATACAATTCAACATTACTTGAACTCCATGAACATTATATCATCTCTTCAAGGCCAGGTATCCAGCTGAATGGCCAGTGTCCCCTCTAATGAAATTCATTTAGATTCAGTAAGTCCTCAAAAATGCTCTGCAGATCCAGTGCTGTGGTGGGTATTGAGGAAACAAGAAACAAGACTGCCACCATCCTTAAGGTGTTTAAGACCTCACTGAGGAGACAAAACTCACATCCACAAAGCAATTAAGCAATAATTCATGATAATGAACAATTTAGACATATTTATTGAGCTGAATTGAATGAAATGGAATCTCTAAGACTCTGGCCAGTTCAAATGTTTTAAGAGAAAAGAGATCAGTAAAGTCCCTGAAAGTCATCAGTAATCAGAAATGGCTTTGGAAAGGAGACAGATTTTGAGTTGGCTACTAAAGAATGGATGACTTGGAGAAGATCAGGGAGACCGTTCCCTATAGGAGATCAGCACAAGCAAAAGTATGGGGAAGAAATTAACCTAGAAAACAAGGAGACCAGCCTGGTAGCAACTTACTGTGACACATGATGCTTCCTGGACCCTTCCTCTACCTCATCACTCCCAGCTGGGACATGGTCATGAAATGCAAACTAATTTTACTAAGAGTCCATGCAATACAAAATTGGAAAGATAATACATGCAAACAAACTAGGCAATTCTATTATGGATTCCTGAGGAAGTAAAAAGTTTGTTTTATTTATTATCTCATGCTTATCATTATCTCGCCTCCACTCCCATTCATTAGCATGGATAATTTAGGATTGGCTCTATACCTTCATATTAATAAGTAAATCTTATTTAACTGGTCTTAATTAACCAATAAGCTCTCTCTACATTCTACTCTTAAAAGAAAAAAAATTTTAAAGAGTTGACTATGGAACTGCACTATTACTGTTATTTTGAAAAGAACCCTTGAAAGAAGATGCCTTGGGGCCAGACTATGTTTGACCTAATCTCTTGTCCTTTTTTTTAAATCCCAGTCTCTATGACAAACACTGACATTTGAATGATGACTCTGAGCCCCATAAGGACCTTCATTAGTGGGAAAAACTTTCCATTATGGACACTAAGCATATTTACTTATAAAACTGACTCCAATATTTAAGAATCATCTTTGACAGCAGTGGTTAAAACAACTCTTAGTTAATCAGAAAAATCAAGCAATTGGAGCACCTGCCCCTCTTGAATTTGGGTTGGGGAGAGGGACAGGATTCAAAGGAGAAAGTTTACAAAACTGTTCCTTCATTGTCCTGTGAATTAGCATCTGCAAAATTACAGCCTTATGATACGGTTTGCATTGTTGTACTTTTTTTAAACTGGAGGAAGGATGGAGCAATCAATGGAAGGAATCTTGAACTTCAAGATATAGAGATTTGGGACCTATTACTATTATTTAAAAAGTATTTTTTTCCACAAACTCACTGTGTGATCTTGAACAAATCACTATCCATATAGATACTTCATCAGGTAAGTGAATAACTACTCATAGATACTTCATCATATAGATATTTCATCAGATACTTTCAGCTCAGACAGTCTGTAATTCAATGATCCTAAGGTTTTGTCTTGTGTGCTTATGTCTTTTCTTCCCAATGAGATGATAAACTCCTGGAAAGTAGGACCATTCCTTTTCTTTTCCTTGAACTTCCCTACCTTTTCCCTCCTAACTGGCATCTAACACAAAATTGGATTTGATAAATCCTTACTGGGGGAAGAATCCTTACTGGAAACAAATTCTGTGGAGGGGAGCCAAGTTCTCCCCAACTAGGAAAGGACACTTCTTTAGGGGAACTTTCTGTTCTAGAGGCTATGGGGAATTTTCTTGTCATTTTGTTATTCAAAGAGATTTTAATAGAATTAATCTCCTTCTTAGGATAATTTGTTATGGGTTAGGCTGGTGGCTGACTGGAAAACACTTAATCATTCCTGGGCCAGTAGAAATGAGCCAAGCCCCTTCTTCCTTAGTGGGAGGTAAGGATATTAAAAATTGCTTTTGGATCACTTGATAGATAATGACAGAAAATGAAAGAGAAATAAAATGAAAGCATTGGGAGTGGGGAATGACTTTCACCAAGACCAAAATAAATTGTACCTGATATATTATAACAACTTCCTTACCTGAGAGGTAGATGAAGAAATAGCCACAAATTAAGATGTCTATAACTAGAGGCCCAGAGTCAGCTAAAAGCCATTCCTTGGTGGTGCCTTTGTTAGTTGAATCTTGAGTTATGAAGCCATCAAGGTGACCCAGGGATAATATGGATCTGGCCAGATGTTGGCATGGTCATTTCAACTAATAATACGTATTGGAAAATAAGCAGATGGCTCAAACAGTAGAGATCAAATGATGTGAAAGAATAAGGTTCCCTTTCATATTTCCCACCTGGAAGGACACAAGGATGCCTCTTCCCCATTCCCACTCTAATGTCAGATACTCAAAGTTTGCCAGAGGTTATGGTGAGGGAAGGAGTATTCTTCTGCAACTATAAAGGAACCAGTTTGTGTCAGCCAAAGGTCAGACTCAGAGAGGAAACAAAGCCATAGCCACATGCATATGGATAAGGCCCGTCATATCTTGAGTGATGACCAAATAGACTTCTGAGAGAGGTATTAAAAAAAAATAAAACTGCCAGCCCTTCCTTGTCTTAAAAAAGAAAGAAAGAATTCTAAACAGATGAGCCAACTGGCAACTCTCCATCAGCCACTGGTATTGGCAAGAATTGCTCAAGCTCTGACACCCACACAATGTGACACCACCCATTTCCCTAACTGTCCACTCAGCAAAAATTCAAAGCATCTGCTCCTCTCTACTGTGGCAATGTCATCCCTCTTTGGGTACCTTTGACTCACTTTGAAGATGAGAGGTGGAGTTCAGAGTGATAATACTGTGAAGAATAAACTGTGCTTTCATGTAGATATGCAAGTGAGTATACATGTATGTGCATGGGAGCATTAATGCTTTTGCTCAAAATTGGGGTGAGGTAGAAGAGAATAGCATTTCCTTACTATTTTTGCCCAGTTAGAAATAATTCTTATAACAAGGTATGGTTTCTCAAATTCCCTAGGAATCATAAAGAAGTAGAACACAGGAACTAAAAGGAATCTAAAAGACAGATATCATACCCAATATTGTCATTTCACAGCTGAGGTTAAGTGACCTTCCCAAGGACATACAGCTGGTATCTGGGAGAGGATTCAAACTCAGGTCTTCTTGAATCCAAGACCAGTGCTTGGGTCACTGTACCATTTCAGAAATGGTTGATATGTGGATTTCTTTTACCTAACTATGCTTATTTTACATAAGGAAGCATTTATTTTTAATGGGGGAAAGGAGTGACTAGTATTGGTGTTTGTCAAATACATTTGTTAGTCAAAAATAACCATTTTTTAAAAATAAAAGGTACAAGTGCTAGAGTGTGCATCCACATGTCCTGGATTTCAGCCCAGTTCTCTTTCCACTGTATCCAAGGTCAGCCAAGGCTCTCACAGACTTGGTGATAACATGGCACACAATTCATTTGCATGCATCCAAAAAAAGCATGCCTTAAGAAAGCATTTATCTAGAAGTCACAAATGTTCACTTAACCTGTGAAGATAATAATCCTGAGTCCTGACTATACCAGAACGCAAGAGACGGAATAAGACAACAATAGTTCGACAGGAATTTCATCAATATTATAAGTAATACTATTATAGAAGGATACATGCTTCAGGTATTTATTGTGCTAACTGATCTCTGAGGTCCCTTCAGACAAACAACTTGCAACATTTATTATGTACCCACTATGTGTAATATAATGTGGCAAGCTCTATATAAGATGTGGTGGGAGAACAGTCCTTTCCCTCAATACAGGTAATAATACAATACAATCCTTTTATTAAGAGGATTTGTTCTGTGAAGTTTGGATTCAGTCAAAGGGCCACACTTGAGGACCTAGAGGGTCACACATGGCCTTGAGGCCTCTGCTTCCTACCCCTGAACTAGTGCCTAAGACTTCAGCAACTTCAAGCAACAGACAGAATTGCCCAAGCCCTGAGGTTCCTAGTTCATGGCTCTATTATTTTATGCTTCTTCTGAAAAAAAAAGTGAGGGGGGATACAATAAGCAAGATATGATATTGCATCGAGCCCAAATGGGAGTGAAAAGTGAAAGGAATCCTATCCAATGCCATGGACATGGATAGGCTCAGGGAGATTAAAATTTGTCCTGCATGCTGTCCACGGTGCTGATCTCCACATAACCTGTGTTGCCTCTGGGAGGAAAAGGAAGTTTACCATTTGCTACAAATAGCTCCTCTACAATCCAGGATGCCTGGGTTGGTTTTCATAGAAGCCACCTAGAATTAATACCATTAATTAATTAGGGAAACAGTGTGGGAGGGATATGGCACTAAGGTCAGAGCTCTGTCTGAACTGATTCTAGTGCTTAACATGGTACCTTTGACATACGGATTTGTATTTTTATAGAGGATACGTATAGGAAAAATGACAAAGGAATGACTCTCTAATGGCTTAATTTCAAAATCTTTGGAAGAAGGAGGCCTTCTAGGTGCTCCTCATTTCACTCCCTTTAGATGACTTCCCTAGACCAAGAGGAAAACACCTTGTCAAGGGCAAATCCCTTTTAGAACTACCCCATAAGAGAAATCTAAAGCTCTCTACCTCCTCCCTGAGCTGAAGCAGCTTGGTCCCTCTCATTCCTCCAGTTCTCTGGGTATGAGCTATCCAGGCCAGATACTACTGCCAGCCACCTGCTGCTGTAAACCAGGGAGAATTCTACCTCCCCTTCTCAAAAAAAAGAAACATCTGCGCTTGCCATACTGCTTAGATTTCAGGGGGGGAAAAGTTGTTGATGTTGATGTTGATGTTGATGTCAAAGCTGATCAAACAGCCACCGTTTATTTTCCCGACACCAGCTTGTTCCCTCGGGGCCCTGCCAGAAGAAAACTTACTCTGTTTTCTTTCCCTCTTTGCCTCTGTCAGATTGGCTTTGAGGCTACTTTTAAGACATTTTGGGGTATTGTTACCCTGCATATGTGGGCAGCTTTTCTCCTTCAGCCCCCTCAGGACCACTTAACAACATCAGCAAAGCAATTAAGTGTAGTTTTCAGGAAAATGCCAACGGCATTACAGTGTCTGGATGGGAGTCTCAGCCCAATTATTTTCAGCTAGTTGTGAACTATGGAAAAGTGGACTTTCCTTCATTATAACTTCAGCTCCCACTGATTAAAAGTCTAGAGTGTTAGAGACAGTAAGGAAAAATGAAACAATTAAACTTGCCATCAATAAAATTGCTGCATTTCCCCCAACATGTGGGTTTACTTCTCTCTGGAGGAGTGATTAAAATGAACTGATTGAACTCTAATTTGATTGACTGAAAAGCCTCAATTCATGGTGCTAAAGCTTAACTTCCTGCTTATTGCTCTATTTAACTCAGAATATAAAACATTCCTGCTGGCCTACCCAGGCCCTACACCAGATGCTGCCTGCTCTTTGGGCAACACTAGTCCTGGGGTGTATGGCTGATGAAAATCAGTATAGGTTTGTGGTGGGAGGTTGGCTTATGAAGCAGCCAGTCATGCCAAAACTCAGTAGGAATTAGTTACATGGGAAAGGACTAGGATGAACACCATGATGTGTGTGTGTGTGTATGTGTGCGCGCGCGCACGCTTTGGGGGGGTGCAGGGGAGAAGAGAGGGAGGTTTGAAGCTTTATGAAGGCTCCTCAAAGTCATCAGACCCAAGAAATCTGCACTGATCCCACCCACCAGTCTTCCAGTTGTTCCCTTTGATTCTGGAACTGAGCAGAAATGCTTAGGCTTTACTTCATAAATGCAGATTACCTGAAAATTCTAGCATGAGCAGAAAAATACATGGAGTTTATATTATGTCTTTT
This sequence comes from Pseudocheirus occidentalis, assembly GCA_028646575.1. Taxonomy (NCBI): domain Eukaryota; kingdom Metazoa; phylum Chordata; class Mammalia; order Diprotodontia; family Pseudocheiridae; genus Pseudocheirus; species Pseudocheirus occidentalis. The sequence goes on from CM053595.1 coordinate 91,675,298, forward strand.
ACATTCTTTGTGTGTGAGCTAATTTCCATGATTTTGGAAGGTCTTGTAGACTCACAATAAATCTTTCTGTGCAAGGATTTCTCCAGTAGAGACATACATCCATACAGAAGGGGGGTGGGTAGGAATACTAACCTTCTCAGAAGGTGAACAAGACAACCTCGGATGCCAGAAGGTTAGTGCTAGAAGGCGATGTAGAGACCATCTGGTTCTCATTTTACAGAAGAGGAGACAGAACTGAAGTGATTTGCTCAAGGCCACACAATGAATTGGTTCTAACTAGGATTAGAACCCATGGCTCTTGATTCTCAGCATCACATTCTTTACACTACCCCTATGATGCCTTATCCCTTTATGATCCTTTAAGAGAAATTCAAGGGAAATTCTCAAATGTACCAGAATGGCTAGCCATCTCTCCCTCTTGGTGCCAATGTGCCCGATGTGTACATAGTAATTTTCATTGTGCAGTATAAATTATATGTGTGAAATTAAACTCAGCATACATCAGGCACATTTCTTTTCCTAACAATTAGTGAGCCTGCTGCCATCTTCTACAGGAAAAAAAAATGTTATTTCTATTTGTTGAACAACTGTATTTAAAAGATATTCAGTGATTCACATTTAAATGTGAATTTAGAACATGATGACAATACAGTATAGACTCTCCAGTATTGTTTTCTTAGCAACCAAGGTCTTTTGTCAGCACAACATCAAAAGCTCTCTCAGTTTCCTTATGTGCAACCAAGACTTCTGACACAGGCTCTGGCATAGCCTCGGTGACTAGCTGTATTCAAAAGAAGATTAATCAAAGCAAGTTATACCTCGTGAATAAGTTCAGTGTCAAAGGTTTGTGTTGGCCTTGTTTATGACAATCCACCAGCACACACAGTCCATCAAGCCATGCTGCAGGGGAAATGATGAGAGAAGCATTTACATTCCCATAAGGGATAATCAGGAGTTAGAACCCATAATGGCCAAGTTTGCTATGTTGTTCTCAGAATTATAACACCAATGGAAATTTGGGAGCATTTCCTGGGGATATCCAGATCTCCCTGAAAGCATCCCTACCTTACCAGTTACTTTCATTTGTATATATTCCCTAAGTATTTCTGGCATTTCATTCATATCTGAGAGAGAGAGAGAGAGAGAGAGAGAGAGAGAGAGAGAGAGAGAGAGAGAGAGAAAAGAAGAAGAAGAAGAAGAAGAAGAAGAAGAAGAAATAAAGGGAGAGGAGAGAGATGGGTTAGAGAGAGGAGAGAAGAGAGAGAGAAAAGAGATAAAGGGAGAGGAGAAAGATGAGAGAGGGGAAAGAGGAAAAAGGTGAGAAAGAGAGGTAAGAGAGAAAGAGAGAGAAAAAGTAGCAAGAGATAGAGCTATATGAGCATGGATTTAGTACTAGAGCTGATCTTAAAGGTCATTTAAACTGACTTCTTCATTTTATGAATGAGAAAAATGGGACCCAAAAAGGCTGTTATCTGCCCAAGGTCATATAGGTCACCAAGAGGCAGAGTTAGGTTTCAAACACAAATCCTTCAACTCAAAGTTCAGTTCTCTTTCTACTACATCATGCATTCATTCATCAAAATCTTTAAATGCTCTTCAGATGTAAGATGTCCCTTTCCTTGAAATGTAAAGGACTATGGATATGGAATGTAGCCTGTATTACCAGATACTGTCACTGTATAATTTGGTTTTTTCTTATCTTTTTTTCTTTATTACATATGTAAGTACTACCCCAGAGAAGAGATGAAAAGATGAGAAAATGTCACCTTCCCCCATATTTTCCTTGTAGACATAGGGGACAATGGGTGTGGAATAATACCACGTATACTATGAGATTCAATTAATATGCAGGTTAGTTCTATTGTACAGCTTTTCCCCCTCCTTTTTCTTCTTTGTTACAAGAAATGACTCATTGGGTAGGAAAGGGAGGAATATAATCAGGAAGAAGAAGAAGAAGAAGAAGAAGAAGAAGAAGAAGAAGAAGAAGAAGAAGAAGAAGAAGAAGAAGAAAAAGGAGAAGGAGGAGAAGGAGAAGAAGGAGAAGGAGGAGGAGGAGGAGGAGGAAGAGGAGGAGGAGGAGGAGGAGGAGGAAGAGGAGGAGGAGGAGGAGATGAAGGGAGAGGAGAGATGGGTTAGAGAGAGGAGAGAAGAGAGAGAGAGAAAAGAGATAAAAGAAATATAGAATCCTATAAGAAGGATATAGAAATATACCTACAAGAAATAAAAGCAATATATAGACAAAAGACATTAATAAATCAAACTACATAACATAAATACATACGCATGTATGTAGGTATGTATTGTATGTGTATGCATATGCATATGTACATGGATACAGGGCAACTAAGTGGTACAATAAATAGAGTGCTCAGCCTGGAGTTAGGAAGACCTGATCTCAAATCTGGCCTTAGACACTTATGAGCTATGTGATCCTGGGCAAGTCACTTAACTCTGTTTGCTTAGTTTTCTCATCTGTAAAATGAGTTGGAGAAGGGAAATAACAAACCATTCCAGCATCTTTGCCAAGAAAATCCCAAAGAAGATTAGAGTTAGAAGGAACATAGAGATTATCTAGTCTAACCTCCTCATTTTGGGGATGGGAAAAACAAATCTCTGAGACGAAAAGTGACTTGTCCAAATCCACAAAGGTAGGAAGCAAGAGAAGTAGGATTCAAGTCTAATCCCCCTGGATTCCAGAGTCTTCTTGCCACACCACGTTGCTTCATGTTCATAAGGCTCTGTACAAAGTGCCGTGCAGAAGATCAAGACATACTTCCCATGTTTAAGGAACTTATGGCCAAGGAAAGCCCTATATAGCACATTCAGATCTCCTCTAGTTATTCCGTACTAGTATTTAATTACCTGTTCCTGACTTGGCATAGATTCAAAGTAGGGCTGCAGGTTCAGCAGAGGTTTAGTCACAACCTGAGGATCTACTATAGAAGGAATGGAGGAGAGGAGAAGGTATGGAGGAAAACAGATTTAAGCTGGAAATGATCTTAGAGAACATCTAATCCAACACTCATTTCAAAGAAGGAGAACCTCAAGTCCAGAGACATTCATAGACCTACACAATATCCTATGCATGGTTATTCACCAAGCTGGAATTTAAACCCAGATTCTCTAATTACAAAGCTAATGCTCTTTCTACTATACTGCCCTGTCTCTAATGCTTCAAGAAGGGAAATGTCAGGAGCATTTGAGCCTCACACAGTGCTAACCAAAACAGACCCTTCTAGAAAAGTTCCCTGTTCCAACATGTTCTAGTGTTAAGAAACTGGGATATGTTCATTGGTTTCTTCCCTGATCCTAGGCCTGGTAATGGCATAAAATCACAGGTCTAGACAACTAATGCTAGAGCCTATTATGGGTGGGGGAAAGGGGGAGTGTTTGAGGTATATAAGATCATTCATATCACATTTTGATTGCCCTATTCTCCAAGACAAAGACTAAGACAGACCAGACTCAGACATATCCTCTGTAGTTTCCATGTTTTTGCTCCTGCTGTCCTTCCACCTGATGCCCCATCCTCTTTCTTTTGAAATGTCCACTCTAACTGTTAGCATGGCATGGTACAAAAAGCTATGGATCACAAGTCAAAAGCCCAGACAAACGGCCATGGGCCTGAGTACATCTCATAGGTTGTAAGCAACCTACCTCCTTCAAGAAGGTTTCATAAATCCAGGAAGGGAGATTTAATGATTTGCTCTAGCACACAACATCACCAAATTCCTTCTATACTGGGTTCAGAATTCCCACCTCCCACCTTTGTTCCCAGCCTCCCCTCCTTACCCTCAAATTAAAAGGCACAATGTGTCATTCCTCCTCTTGGGAGGAACAAGTTTTTTAAGTATATATATGAACCTCTATGGTAATTTTAGGAAGGAGGGCAGAAGGTCTTAAGCATCTGTATACCCTTAGGAAATTTATTCAATTTCTCTGGATCTCCATTTTCTTGTCTGCAAAAGGAGGAAGTAGGGCCAGAGGATCTCTAAGGCTATTTCCAGCTCTAATATGACTTTATAATGACAGACTCCTTCAAGTGTCCAATAAATAACCTTTGAAGTAACATGACCAGTTTACACATTGGGAAATTCCAGGGGTGCTGTCTTTTTCCTTTCCCCCCACTAGACCCCAACATCTTATTTGAGTGTTTTGTAGCTATTTAAGCACTCATGCTTTATTTATGAACCAAGGATTATTAACTGTTTGAAATTTCATTAAGTCTTTCCCTGGGGATAGACTCAGCTGAGGTCCTTTTAAATGATCGTTCCCCAAATATCTGTCTAATTTAGATTTAATAGGACAGTTTATTGTATGTTGATAAAATAATAATGAATTAATAAAGCCTTCACTGAGGTTTAGGTAACAGATACATAATCTATCGTTGTTAAAGCCCTATGAAAGTGTTTTTAATAATCAGCATTTAATATGTAGCAACTCAAATGTAAATCCAGTCTGAAAGGCACATTTGAAAACTCATTTTAAGCAGCTCTGGAGGTAGAGTGGTTGCACCTAAGGGCCCCTGGAGTCTTTGGGCCACCAATCGTGGCATGTAGAGTCATATCATGTTAGTGTGGATGATGAGAGAGCTTCAAGCTAATCCAGATCCAGAAAGTTGAAATGATTTGTTAAGAGATAGAAGAGATCATGGCAAAGCCAGGACTCAAACTCAGGGCTTTTGTGCCTTTGCACCATTCGAAAGGGTTAAAAAACCGAAGGAATTTCAAAAGAAAGAAGACAGGAGACAGCAAAGATATGGAGGCCAAAGAAGCCATAACTGAGCTTTATATGTATGAAGGTCTTATTTTGGAGAAAATGAAAGAAACTAGAACAGGGCACAGGGCAAGTGAAAATATGGTTTGAAGATACTGTACTACTCCCAAATAAATACCCCTACTGGTTCTTCTTAGCGGCTGAAGTTCCCATTCTCATATTCATTCTTGTGGGGGCAAGACACTGAGGCTCCATAAGGCTCTTCTTAAAATGTAAATGTTGTCAAGAGAGGTAACACTACAACATTTTATTACCTCGGTAGGAAGTCACTTATTCACCTTAGGAGGAGAAATGGTCCATGGAACCAAAATGTTTCAATGAGAAAAAAAATTAGAAAAGCTTAGATGGCAAGATTATCATGGGAACCTGAGGGGAGGCCCGTAAGGAGGACCAGAGTCGGGGTAGCTGGGACAGTAGTGGGAATATCTGGGGACAGAAGAAGTAAGGAAAAGGGTGTAGGAAGGTATGGATTTGCCAAAAATTGGCCCTGGCCTTGAATGATCAGTCTTTTTTACTTTGCCAACCATGTGATCCCCAAATTGAGGGGGCCAGAATGGGGTTCACTGGAACCAAGAAGGAAGCAAGCTGGGAAGATGTGGTATCATTTTTTTTATCCTCTCCTAGACCTTCCATTTCTGCCCTTGTTCCAGGCAAGTGGAGATCCCATTCTCCACAGCCTGGAGGCCTGTTTGCCTATCCTTGTAAGTTGTGACAGTTCGGTCCTATTGAGACCTCTGAGGCTCCACAGTCATGCCTGAAACCTTCAACAGCAACCCCAAGCCACATAAAAGGGATTTACAGCCCATCAGCAGGACTCAGGCTGCTTCCTCCTGTCTTGGGATTTTATCCTTTAGAGCCTAGGAAATTGCTGGGAAGAAATCACGATGTCAGCTCTAAGCTCTATCACAAACAAAGCCAGCCAACGGTAACCTGGGATTAATACCTATCTTCACTTCCCTAAATGTGCAGCCATAGCCACACACAGATATGTACACCTACATCAATGCCTAGACCAAAAACCTGCCTTCCACAAACACAGACATGCGGAGCTCTCTTTACACACATGAAGACAAACATAAAGACACGAGAGTGGTGTGATGTGAGTGGAAAGAGACATACTGAGAGTCAGCCTGGATCTGAACTCTACTTTTGCCATAGATAAGGTACCTGGGCAAATCACAATTTCTCAGGGCCTCAGTTTCCTTTTCTGTAACACAGGGACTTGGACAAACATCAGTTAAACACCTGCTACATGAAAAGCAGTGTATGAGGCATCAGGGACCACGCAGATGTTCCCTATGTCACAGCACTGTTGGCAGGAAAGCACTTTGTATACTGCAAAAGGTTATGGAGTGAACTGCTGTGTATTCAGGCACACACACACAGAGACTGGAAATCACATTAGATTAGGAGTTCATAGCCAGGTTTCTAGGGTGTACTCTGTCATTCATTCACTTTGTGCTCTTAGTCAAGTCATTTCTTTTCTGTGGACCCTAGTTTTCTCACCTGTAAAACGAGAGGGCCAGACCTGATGGTCTTTAAAGGTCCCTTCCACCTTGGACATTTTTTGTCTCCAGTGAACACACTCAAGGGCTATGTGCATGTGAGTGTGTGTGTGTGTGTGTGTGTGTGTGTGTGTGTGTGTGTGTTAGGATAGGTTAGGGGAGGAAGGAGGTAGAAAATAGTCAGCAGGAAAGTGGGAGGCAGGTGAGAAAGTATTGAGAAGGAATCTTTAGTGTTTGGGTGTTTTTCCCCCTGTATTCTTCTCTCAGTTCTGAAGCTCACTGGGTTGGGGCTCACGTGTTCTTCACTTCCATTCTTTGCCCGGCAGGGAGGATCCAAGGCCTGAGTCACCACTTGGTGCCATATTGTCTGTTCAGAGGAGGCAGTGGGTGGCCCCCTGAACAGTGGCAGAGCTTCAAGCTACAACAAAGAAAAACAAAAGGTTGGAAAGGACTTGGCCATGAAGCCGGATATAAATAGAAGCCCTGAGCCCCACGAAAGAGGCAGCCAGCAGTTCAGACACCCAGACCAATCAATACTGCAAGCCACCCGTGGACCCCAGAAAGGACTCAAATGAAACCTGCAAAGAGAAACATTCCACATTCCTCCCCTTTAAAAATAAATAACCTATGAATCATTGTAGTCTTCTACATAGACATAAGATATGATTACCTACAACATGGTTTGAATCATAAAGACCTAGAACTAAAAAAGACCTGGGATATCATCTAACCCAGAGGTTTTTGATCTTTAATGTTTGTGTCCTGCACCTGGTTAGCCGTCTGGTGAAGCCAAGGGATCCCTTCTCAGAATGTCATTAAACATAGTATGGTGAATCCTATGAATCCCTTCTCAGAGCATCCTTTTTAAGTACATGAAATAAAATACATAAGATTGAAAAGGAAACTAATTATAATAAAATGCAATCATCAAAATATATTTTTTAAAAGAACAAGTTCACAGGTCCCAGGTTAAGAACCTCTGATATCATCCCAATCTCTTTATTTTGCAGATGAGAAGCTGCATTATAGAGAAGACCTTCCCGAGGTTACATAGCTAGTCAGTGGCCAAGCCTGATACCAAGACTAGGTATTGCTCTACAGTGAACTTAGTGCTGGATTTGGAGGCATAAAAGTGCCTCATTAGACCTCCAGATGCAGTGGCCAGGCTGCAACACACTAGCTGTTACCTTGAACAAATCTCCTTCCCTTTCTGAGTTGCACTTTCCCATCTGTAAAAATGAGTACACAGTACCAGGGAAATGTCAAGATGGCACTTGGCTCCCCTTTGTGTTCATGTCACCAGGCCCAGATGAACTATATCACAGGGACCTGAGAGAATTGCAAGGCGATTGCTGAGCCAATTTTGAAATATTGGGCATAATGGTAGACCTGCAGGGTCACAGGATCATAGGTTTAGAAACAGAAGGAATTGTAGAGATTACCTATTCCAACCCCTTTATTTTACAGTGAGAAAACTGAGCCCCAGAGAGGTTAAAGTCCTGCCTGCAGGTTGTAAGTGGAAGAACCAACATTTGAGCCTAAAGCTTCTGATTCCAAATCCAATATACCATAGCATTCTGGAGAAGAGCAAATGTGGTCCTTTTTATAAAAGGAAGAAAGTGAAATCTGCAGACTATAGACCATTGAGTGTGCCTTTGATTCCTGGCACATGTCCTTTGATAGGAATGGCTAGTGAATATCTCTCTAGAAAGGACAGGAATTATCACAAAGAGCCAGCAGGGCTTCATCAAAACCACAGATGAAGGGAATCTCTTTAGATATAGTGTAGCATTATTTGTCAAATTCTCTTGTTATTCTTATGAACAAGACCATAGAATCACAGAAATTAAGGTAGGAAAGGACCTTAGCAGCCATCTAGTCCAACCTATTTCCCTTAAGAATTCCTACTGTCGGGGGAAGCTAAGTGGCACAGTGGGTAGAACACTAATCCTTGAGTCAGGAGGACCAAAGTTCAAATCCTGCCTCAGACACTCACTAACTGTGAGACCCTGGGCAAGTCATTTAATCCTTATTGCCTAAAAAAAGAGAAGAATCTCTACTTTAATATGCCTGACAAGTGATTACCTATCTTCTGCATTAAAGACCTCCAAGGAAGGAAAACTTGGACCCTCCCAAACATCCCATTCCAGTTTGAGGCAACACTAATTATTTAGGAAGCTTTTCCAGACATGAAAATTAAGTTGCCTCTTTGCAATCTTCACTCATCATTCTTGGTTCTGCCCTATGAGGATAAGCCTTCTTCCATATGACAACCTTCCAAATACTTGAAGACAACAATGATGTCTCCCAAGTCTTCTCCTCTTTGGGCAAAACATCCTCAGTTCCTTCAACATCAATAAGCTAGAGAAGCAGCCTTAGGAGAATGACCCAGATGATGGTCATCAAGATCTTACCATATAATGATTTTTTAAGTTAAATAAGGACACATATCTTGGAGGAGGCAGCTAGAAGGCTCAGTGGATAGAGTTCTAGGCTTGGAATCAGGAAGACCTGAGTTCAAGACATTTACCAGCTGTATGACCCTGGGCAAGTCATTTAACTGGTGTTTGCCTTAATATACTGAAGAAGGAAATGACAAACCACTCCAGTATTTTTTCCAAGAAAACCACATGGATTGTATTGGTGTGCTATGATCCACAGGATCATAAAGAGTCAGACATGACTGACCAACTGAACACCAGTCCTGGAGAAGAAAAGACTTGGGAGTGGGGGGAAAGGAGCATCATAGCTGTCTCTGAGTATTAGAGAGGTTAAAATACAGAAAAATAGTCAGACTTGCTCTTTAGAACTCAGAAATGGATGAAAATTACAAAGAGGCGGGTGTAGAATTGATTTAAGGAAAAAAATTTTAATATTGGAGACCTCCAAAAATAGAATGGCTAACTCAGAAGAGAGCAGGGACCAGCTTAGTGGAAGTCTTCAAGCAAAGGCTACATGGTCATATGTCTGGTAGAAGTTAAGCTCTACCAGAGCTTACAATATTTGTAAAGCATCTAGCACTAGTATGTGATAGGTGCCTAGATGCAGAATAAATGCTCATTGAATGAATGGTTTATTAAATGAACAATTGTTTTTTTGTGTTTGTTTTTTAAATTTATTTTTAGTTTACAGCATTCATTTCCACAAGATTTTGAGTTACAAGTTTTTTTCCCAATCTTTCCCAGAACACCAATCTACTACCCCAAAACAGCAATCCCACTGAATACTCCGTCCCTCAATCTGCTCTCTCCTATATCCTCCCCCATCCCCCTTATGACTTTCCAGTAGGGCAAAATGGATCTCCATACCCCAGTGCCTGTATATCTTATTTCCCACTTGCATGCAAATGATAATTAACAATAATAATAATTTTTTTAAACATTTGACTTACAACTTTAAATTCTAGGTTCTTTCCTTTCCTCCCTCATCACCCACCCCCATTGGAAAAACAAGCAATTCAATACATGCCTTATATGTGTGGTTACACAAAACATCTCCAAAATGGACATATTGTGAAAGACTGCCTATATTTCCCTCCATCCTATCCCACCCCTCCACTTGTTCTATTTTCTACTTTGACCCCGTCCCTTTTCAAAAGTATGCGCTTCTAACTACTCTCCCCTCCCAATCTGCCTCCCATCTATCATCCCCCTCTTATCCTTTCCCCCACTACTTTTCTGTAGAGTAAGATATCCAATTTAGTGTGCATATTATTCCCTCCTTAAGCCAAATTCAATGAAAGTAAGGTTGACCCATTCCCTCTTGCCTTCCTGTTCTTCCCCTCCATTGTAACAGTTTTGTCTTGCCTCTTTTATATGAGATAATTTATCCTATTTTGTCTCTCCCTATCTCCTCTCATTATATTCCTCTCTCACCTCTTAATTTTATTTTTTAGATATCATCCCTTCCTATTAAACTGACCCTGTTCCCTCTGTCTATGTATATATGTACACATACATACACACACTTACATATGTATTTATATGCACATGTACCCTCCTACATAAATATATGTGTATATACATATATATATATATATATACATTTATATTCCCTTGAACTATCCTCATGCTGAGCAAAGTTTCATAAGTTACAATTATCATTTTTCCATGTAGGAATGTAAATAGTTCAGATTTAATAAGTTCTTTATGATTTCTTTTCCCTGCTTACCTTCTCATGCTTCTTGTATTTGAATGTCAAATTTTCTATTCAATTCTGGTTTTTTCATCAAGAATGCTTGAAAGTCTATTTCATTGAATGACCACATTTTCCCTTGAAACATTATACTCATTTTGCTGGGTAGGTGATTCTTGGTTTTAATCCTAGCTCTTTTGACCTCTGGAATATCATATTCCAAGCCCTTCAATCCCTTAATGTAGAAACGGCTAGGTCTTGTGTTATCCTGATTGTGTTTCCAAAATATTCAAATAGTTTCTTCTTGGTTGCTTGTAATATTTTCTCCTTGATCTGGGAACTCCAGAACCTGACTATAATATTTCTAGGAGCTTTCTTTTTGGGATCTTTTTCAAAAGATAATTGGTGAATTCTTTCAATTTCTATTTTTCCCTCTGGTTTTAAAATATCAGGGCAGTTTTCCTTGAGAATTTCTTGAAGGATAATTTCTAGGTTCTTTTTTCAATCATGGTTTTGGGTAGTCTAATAATTTTTAAATTATCTCTCCTGGATCTATTTTCCAGGTCAGTGGTTTTTCCAATGAGATATTTCACATTGCCTTCTATTTTTTTTCATTTGTTTGGATCTGTTTTATAGTATCTTGATTAGCTTCCATTTGCTCCAATCTAATTCTGAAATAATTATTCTCCTCAGTGAGCTTTTGAGATTCTTTTTCCATTTGGCAGATTCGGCTTTTTAAGGCATTCTTCTCCTCATTGGCTTTTTGGGCCTCTTTTGCCATTTGAGTTAATCTATTTTTAAGGTGTTATTTTTTTTCTTCAGTCAGGTTGTTGACTGTCTTTTCATTATTTTATTGCAGCATTCTCATTTCTCTTCCCAATTTTTCCTTTACTTCTCTTACTTACTTCTTGAGCTCCTCCATGACCTATAACCAATTCATATTTTTCTTGGAAGCTTTTGATGCAGGAGCTCTGACTTCATTGTCTTCCTCCCATTCCATGCTTTGATTCTTTTTGTCCTCAAAAAAGGAATCTAAGGTTTGACTGCTGTGCTTGCTTTGCTTCCTCTGCTTGCTCACGTTACCAGTTAATTGCTTGACTTTTGAGCTCTTTGCCATGGTAGAATTCTGCTTCCAGAGAGGAGAGCTTTGTCCCAAATCACTGAGGTTTTCGCAGCTGCCAGAGCTATTAGTTGGGTGCCCTCTCTGATGCCCCCACAAGGTCTGACCCACTGGCCACACACCCCAGAACCTCCACCCAAGACAGTGATCCAAATCCAAGCACGTTAAAGCAGGAGTGATTACCCTCTGAATGGTTGCATGGTCCCCCTATGATCTGCAGGCCAGGAGCTCTGGAACCAATCACACAGCAGCTACATAGCCAACATGCCTCCACTGCCTCTCACCCTGGGAGCCGAGGCTAGACTGCACTCTTACACACACACACACACACACACACACACACACACACACACACCAAGTTCCAACAGAGTTCCACACTGATCTTTTGCTTGTTCTTTGGCATTTATGGGTTGATAATTCTGGAAACTGCCACAGCTGCTGGCAATTCGCTCTCCTGAAGTTTGCTCTGGCCGCTGTTGGTTGGGGCCACCCTGAGGCTAAAACCATGCAGTTCACAAGGGACAGTGCTCTGCTCTCAGCACACTGTGATGGACCCTTCCTGTAAGCCTTCTGGGCTGCCTTCAGTGGGAGATTTGTTTCTCTCGGTCACTTTGTGGGTTCTGTAGCTCTAAAATTTGTTTAGAGTCATATTTTATAGATATTTGAGGTGGTTGTGGGGGTAGCTCACAGAATTTTCCTGCTTCTATGTGGCCATCTTGGCTCTGCCCTCTAAATGAACAATTGTTTTTGTATTCCAAGAACCTAATACAATGCTTTGAGCATATGGAGGACAGGGAGGAGGTAGACCTGTGATTTCATTGATGTAAAAACTCCCAGTGAGAAAACCACCTTGGCAGCCAGGGGGTGCAGTGTATAGAGTTCTAGGAATCTGTATATAGACTCCAGTGTATAGAGCCTGGAGTCAAGAAGATCTGAATTCAAATCTAGCCTCAAGCACTTGGCAAGTCACAACATTTGTATGTCTCAGTTTCCTCAACCGTAAAATGGAAATAATAATAATAATACCTACCCCCCCAGGTTGTTGGGAGGATCAAAGGAGACAATATTTGTAAAGTGCTTAACACCTAATAATGATAGGTAGCATTTACTATGTGCCAGGCATTGTGTTAATCACTTTACAGATATTCTCCTTTGATCCTCACAACAAGCCTGGGAGGTAACTGTGGCACACAAAGGTTATGGGGAATTGCCCAGAGATACACAGCTAATAACTGTCTGAGACTGGATTTGAACTCAGGTCTTCCTGAGTCTAGGGCCAGTGCTCTATCCATTGTACCATGTCAATGTGTGTTCTTTTCCCTCCCCCTTTCAGTCCTAAATTCCTGTGATTTATGACTCCATGGTTCCTAAAGGCCTCTTCCAATCCTAAAATTGCATGGCTTAGATCTCTTTCCTACTCCAGCTCCAGAAAAGGATGGTGCAGCTGCCTCTCCATGTCTCAGATGATCGGACCAGGAATTTGCAATTGCCTTGTTATTTAGTATTCTAACCTGGAGGTCTTGACAACTGAATAAACTGAATGTAAAGACTTCTGGGGAGGAAGAGGAATTTGGAGAGGGAGTTCTGATGAAAAATGCTGGTGCTATCTTTTGAAAAGCTTGTATTGTTGTCATAGCCTGAGTGAACCCAGACCTCCAGACATCCATATATTTACTTGTCTCTGCTTACACAGACACCACCCTAGTTCAGGCCTCTGGTACCTCTCCCTTAGACTACTGTGGTTGTCCCCTAACTTATGTCTCTCATTCCAATTCCTTCCCCTCCTAAAACTAAACTCCACACATCTGTCAAAATTATTTTACTAAGCCATAGTTTGGACTGTGTCCCTCCTAAGCCAAAGAATCTTCAGTGGCTTCCCCTTGCTCTTAGAGGGAAATATAAACTGGCCTTGAAAACCCTCCACAATCTGACTCCCATCTGTCCTCCAGTCTCATTTCACATTACTCCCTCTCCTGAATTCTACATTGCAGCCCAGCCATACTGAGCAAATGACTACCAGTTCCCCAGGTCCATCTTCCCAACCCTAATCACTGCAACTAATCACCGTCCCTCATGCCCTCCTCCTCTCTGTCTCTCATCTGTCGTCTCTTTCTTCGTGGCTCAGTTCAGGTACCACCTTCTGCGTAAAGCCAAATGGCTCCCCAGTTGCTGATGTCTTTTCCTTTTCTAACTTACTTTGTATGTCCTCATTAGTGAACATGTTGTATAATCCCAGAGCCACCGGGGGATCAGTTTTGTCTTTGTATCCTCTGCGCCTTTCTTGTTGTTCAGTGGTGGCTGACTCTTCATGACCCCATTTGGGGTTTTCTTGACAAAGATACAGTAGTGCTTTGCCATTTCCTTTTCCAGCTCATTGTAGAGATGAGGAAATTGAGGCAAACAGGGTTAAGTGACTTGCCCAGGGTCACATAGCTAGTGTCTGAGGCCGCATTTGAACTCAAGTCTTTGTGAGTCTAGGCTGGTGTTCTATCTACTGCACTACCTAGATGCCCCAGCACTGTGCCTGGCACAGTGCTTGAATGTAGGATCAGAGATCTAGGCCTGGAACAGACCTTGAATGTTGCTTAGTCTAATCTCTCATTTTGCAAATAAGAAAACTAAGGCCTAGGTTGGTAAAGGAACTTTTCCCAAGGCCTCATAGGCAGAAATAATCAGAGCTAGGAACCAGGTCCTCTGATACCAGGACAGTTTTCATTATTCACTTCTTTGATGGATCTCTGATTTCATTAATGCAGATGATCACTCTGGTATAGTCCGGAAAAATCTCTGGCTTTCTGGCCTAGTCACTCCTTATCCAATAGGCTGGCTATTCCATAGCCATGTCACCTACTATTTATCGGCACCCACTCCCTTCTGCCCTGACCCTTCTCCTAGATGACTGGTGCTTCCTTGCCTGTGACCTCAAAAATGGGAAACTGATCAGACCCAACTAGGAGGAGGCCCCATATTTCTGTACAAAATATTTTAACTGTCCTGACTCTGCAAACCAAGCTTCCCTGCCTCCAGATCTGAGTTGTCTTAAAGTATGGACCCAGGAGTCCCAGTAAGAACTTGGTGTAGCCATGTTCAGACCCAGGAGCAGCTTCCCACAAGATGGTTGTAGACCCCTTCCTCTCACCATGGTCTGAGGAGGCAGCATGGTACAGTGATGACGATGAAGATGATGATGATGATGAAGATGATGATGATGATGAAGATGATGATGATGAAGATGATGATGATGATGATGATGACGATGAAGATGATGATGATGACGATGATGATGATGATGAAGATGATGATGATGATGACAATGAAGATGATGACAATGATGATAGCTGCCATTTCTATATCACTTTAAGATTTGCAGAATGCTTTGCATATGTTATCTCATTTGATATTTGTAACAAACTCATGAGGTAGGTTTTATGATCATATTCACTTTATATGTGAGGAAACTAAGGAAGGTTGTGACTTGTCCAGCTAGAAGGTATCTGAGGCAGGATTTGAACTCTGATCTTCCTGACTGCGGGTCCAGCACTTAGCTATGGAACACTGGCTTTACAATCAGAGGACATGGATTCAAATTCTACCTCTTGGGCTTACTAACTGTGTGAATTTGGGCAAGTCACTTAAACTCCTTTTGCTTTTTTTAATCTATAAAATGAGACAGGATCTCTGAGGTCCCTTCTGGCCCCAGATCCAAGTCCCTATGAAGACTATCCTAACTGAGGGCCCTTGGTTTTATCCTTCCATCCTCCTCTCCTGCTCCTCTTTTGGAGGTGTCCATTTTGGCCCCAATGTGAGGAAGTAGGTAAGATATAGCAGTCAGTCCCTTTCTCCTCTGTGCTAGTCATCTACATCAAGCCCATAGCTCCAGTAGCTACCCCGACTAGTTCTGTTCTGGGCCCTCATCTTCTCTCTCTCTCTCTCTCTCTCTCTCTCTCTCTCTCTCTCTCTCTCTCTGTCTCTGTGTCTGTCTCTGTCTCTGTCTCTCTGTCTCTTCCCCTCTCTGTCTCTCTGTCTCTGTCTCTCTCTGTCTCTCTCTCTCTCTCTTCCCCTATCTTTCTTCCTCCCTACCTCTCTCTCCCTCTCTCCTTCTTTCTCTCCCCTCCC
>CM053595.1:91691448-91734123 GCA_028646575.1 Pseudocheirus occidentalis
GAGAGAGAGAGAGAGAGAGAGAGAGAGAGAGAGAGAGAGAGAGAGAGAGAGAGAGAGAGAAAGGGAGGGAGAGAGTCCAGGAGAACTTCCGGACTTCCAGTCTGAGAACACCTTCTAATATTAATAATATTGATATCATTATTTATAAACATTAATAACTAGTGATGTTAATAATGTTGATTTAATATTGATCATTAATAAATATTAATAATAAAAAATTTTAATAATGGCTAATATTTATGTGGTTACTTTAAAGTTTGCATTAGCTTATTTGTTCCTCACAATGACCAACCTGTGAAGCAGGTACTACGAGCATTATTTTAGAGGTGAACAAATTAAAACTCAAACAGGCCAAGTGACTTGGTCAGGGTTAAATGGAGCTGCTAAAGACAAGAGGCAAAGATAAAACCTAGGTATATCCTGACCTCAAGTTTTATGTTTTGTGTTTGTTTTCACTCCACCATGATTCATCTATTCATTCAATTCATTCAACCAATCAAACACTTCTTTAGCAAATACTGTGTGAATAGCCTTGTTGGGGGGGAAGGGGGAATACAAAGTTTAGCTGTGGCACAATTCTTGCCCTCATAAAGCTTCAAATCTATTTATAATAATGAAGACACATACCCCAAAATACAGTACAAATTTGAAGCATATTAGAAAGATAGAGAACAAAGTTCTATGTGAGATTCAAGGGGATGGCTATTATTAACTGGAGGAATTAGGCATAGTTTCATGAAGCAGATGCCATTTTAGTTGGATTTTAAAGGATGTGTCAGAACTTAACGAATAAAGAGAGGGAAGGAGGACATTCAGGAGTGAGACTCGTGTGAAAAATCTTGGAGATAAGAAAGAGAAGGTCACGTTTGGGCAACAGGAAGTAGTCCGGTTTAGCTGGAATATAAACTAGATTATGTAAAGGTAAGTGATATGAGAAAATGTAAAAGTAAGGAGGCACAAGACTGAGATATGTGGATATGACTATCACAGACCCTCCTAAAATAAGGAGGAAATGGCTTTCCCTGGAAAGAGAAGGGGCAGGGAGAGCGGCAGAGGAGAAGAAAGGCTGGCATAGCCACATTTTTAGTGGTGAGCTAAGAAGCAAAATAACATGGCTAAGAACTCACACTAAGCCAGGGCAAATTTGAAAGTTTAAAGGGTTGAATTAAAATGATAAGAGTCAGGCAGAAACTCAGTCGGGTACAATCTGTACAAGAGCCCTTGTGTGCTGTCTTCATTATACAGGAGGTGCAGCCTGACAGAAACACAATGTGGTATGATAAGCTGTCACCATTAAGGTAGAATGTGAAGGATGTATTCACAAAATATATTCACAAAAGTCCTATTTAAAAGCTTGCATGTTAGCCAACATGAACAGAGCCTCTCCTTTCTTTTGCAAAGCATGCTGACGTTAATTACACTTCTCAGATGAGCTCCCAGATATTAATTTAAAAACAATATTCTTTGTAAAATCGGATTTCATTATGGAAAATAATATGTAACCCTGTCTTCTACCCACATTCCTTTTACCCCAGAACACACAAATGTGTGAAGGCACACAAGTACGTACATACACATACACACACATGCACACATGCACACATGCACAATGTCACTTTCCAAGCTCCTCAGAGAAAGCTGAGGAACTGATTCACAGTTCGACAAATGTTTACTGAGCAAAAATTCAGAGTACTTGTGAGCAACCCTGGGCTAGAAACTGTAGAAAAGACAAGGATAAGGAAGACACGATCCCTGCCCATCAGAAGCTTGTGATCATAGGAGGAAACAAGACACATGAAACTATTAAAGAGTATAACATCATATAAGCCAAGTGCCAAATGAAGGGAAAAGACAGTAACTGTCGGAGAGGCCCAGAAAAGAGAAAAGTCAGTATGTGCTGGGTAAATAAATGAATGAACAAAAAAGTGTTTTTAAATATTAGGTGTCAGAGACTAAGCAAGGTACTGAAAACATAAACACAAAAAGTGAAACATATAAATAGATATAATATGTAATATAATCTCATGTAATAATAAATACATTTCATGCAAAAGTATGACCTCAAGAAGACTGCATTGTCGTGGTGTAGATAACACGTATTTGGTTTGAGAAGGATTATTGTCACAGGAATGATGAGTAAAATGATAATGTTTGCCGCGTACTTTTTTTAGAAGCAATGGTAGTATTTGGCTTAAATCAAAGATGGAAAGTAGAAACGGGGGGGGGGGAGAGGGAAATAAGCAAATGGGATATGAAATATGGTCTGGGACCATCTAGATATAGTGGGCTAGATGTGTTTGCATTCATTCATACACCAGTTAAGGCTGTTCAGACCCTGGGTAGGAGTTCCAAAACTGAGTTGATTAAGTTCCACAGAGAGGGGAAGGGGACCTAGCTTCTGGAAGTTCCATTACACTGGTGGGGGAAAGGGGGTGTAGAATGAAAAAAGAGCAGTAGGTCAGTTGCCTGAGGTGGATGGATAAATGGATGGATGGGAAGAAGTGGTGTGAGAAGGCTTTGAAGAGAAAGGTGGGATTTGATTTAGGCAATGATGAGTTTATATATGATAATAGGAACTGTTAAAATCAAAAGGAGCAGCAAACCTCCAACTCAGTTTCTCATCTTCCTTCCTGCCTCCCACTTCTGCCACCAACCAGAAGCAGCTTTCCTTCATGTCTGCTGTTTAAATCTCTCAATTTTTCACTTTCCTCTATTAACCTCCAGCTTTAAGAGGCACAGAATCACAGGATTTAGAGCTAAGAGAGACTTTAGAGGTCATCTAGTCTAGTCCAAATCCTTCATTTTACAGAAACAGAAACTGAGTTCCATGGGAGAGAGGAAATGACTTATCCAAAATTACCCTGATTGTAAATACCAAGATAAGTTCTCTTTCTGCTTTGGTCCTTGTTGAGGGACCCATTTCTCCATATACCTTGTCTAGTACTAGAGTAAGGATGAAACATTTGTGCAGCCTTGACCAAGTCCAGAAATTCCCTAATGTTTCTCAATACTTATGACAATGCTGGATCCACCAGAGGCTTTGAATCTTTACTGTAATACATGACTTTTCTTGTCATAAAATTAATTCCCTCTATGTCATATATGTGAATTTATTAAAAGTCTTATTTTAAAAGGTTCCTATTTGTACCCCTTCCTTCTAACCCCAGTATTGTAATCTAGGCCACTGATTATATTGACTCACCCTAGTTTTCCTTTGCCTGGTGAATTATTCTTATCATTACAAAATAGGCCTTTGTATTGGTAGCAGTAGCAAGGATGCCCTAAGCATAGCTGTGTTCAGTGATCATTTCATGGGATGTCTTCCTCCATACTTCATTTTCAAAAGGGTCACAGGGAACTCAATTGCTATTTCTATGACTAGGGTCACATTTGCATCCTAATTGCTCAGTATAGTGCTAGGGAAAGTCTTCCAAGTGAAAATGATTGGTTGACAAGCTTGGATGTGTAACTGCTAAAGCTCCAATAGTCAATCTACAGAGTGACTTCTCCTTGAAGGGTAGTACTGATGCTAGTGGCATGTTTAAGCAGAAAACTATAGATCAAAAAATGAGGGAGTGTAGGAAAACTGAAGAATATTGTTGATCTCCTTAAACCATTCTGCCATGCAGTCAGGCATCCTACCGTCTACCCTGCTCTTCCCTACCTACTCTTTTCCCCTGGAACGTCCCTTTAGACTGGACCTCCTCCAACAAACCACCACCGCCCCTTCCCAGTGGTAGCTAATTCACACAGCTTTGGAAATCTACCCTGGGCCATATGGTCCTGATTGATGAGTACATACAAACTTTCCTAACCCCCTTATCTAGCTGATTGTACCCTATTCTTCCCAATCCACCCAGTTTTCCATGCTGAGCACCCTGACACCTACACTGCCATGATGGCACATGTGTACTATCCCTCTCCCTCCATTTGTAGCCCTTATTCTAGAAACAGATATCCAATCAGTGCTGCTATTGCTTCTGGACAAGGTGTAACAGCCAACTGCCCAATGGCACCATTCATTGTCTGCATGGTGTACCACAGCAAAACTCCTTTTCCTGGCTACCAGTCTCCCCCTACTTGAATCTAAACTCCTGAGGACAGGAAACCTCTCATTTTTGCATCTATCTCCAGCACATAGTACAGTATCTGGCTTACAGCAGAGGCTTACTAAATACTTTTAATACTTTTTCATTCACTCATTCATTTTTCATTCATCAGACTTTCACATTTATTCTAGAACCTGCCACCAAGATGATGGTGTTTCCAGGTGATAAAGAAATTGCTTTACTCTTACGTTCAATACTTTTACATTCAATAATGTCTATTGCTGGGGGAGCTTATTTTCTTCCATGTTCTGTTTTGAATCCCACTGTCTGTGTGACATTAGGCAAGTATATCTTTTGTATACTGTTTCCTTATCTGTAGAATGAGAAGGCTGATCTAGATCCCTTTCAAGCTTCCTTAAAGCTCTATATCTAAGATGCTAGGATCCTATGAGATCAAACACCTGGGAAAAAGGTCAAAAAAACACTAGAAATGGGGCCTCATAGGTACCAAGTACAACCAGAACAACAGCAAAATCACAATCAG
This sequence comes from Pseudocheirus occidentalis, assembly GCA_028646575.1. Taxonomy (NCBI): domain Eukaryota; kingdom Metazoa; phylum Chordata; class Mammalia; order Diprotodontia; family Pseudocheiridae; genus Pseudocheirus; species Pseudocheirus occidentalis. The sequence goes on from CM053595.1 coordinate 91,696,042, forward strand.
AATCAGAAACAATCAGAAGTTGATATTGATTAGTATTGATAATATGTACTGGGGGTATTCCATATTAAAACTTCAGAATAAATAATCTATTTATTTGAAATGTACCCTTTTTATAAGAGTGAATATTACTGAGACCTACATTGACTGAATTTTTATAAAAATGAGTTAACAGCCTAGCAAACTTCTCATCAGCTGCATTTCAATACTATATTTGGAGCTGCTCAGTCATTATAAAATCATCTGAATTTCTCAGCCAAAGGACACGTTAGGAAATTTACTTTTGAGGCATTCTGAATACAAAAGGAAGTGGAGACTTGTTTTCTGAGGCAGGAGCAGCTCTCCAAACTTCCTCTCAAAATGGGGAGGAGATGAGCTGGGAGAGGAAATACATGTTCAGCTGCCATACCTTTGTTAGTAATCCTTCTTTCCCTCTTTAATGTTTCCCTATTTAAGTCTGCAATAATTTCTGATGACAAAAGGCAAGCACTAGCATAGATAGTATCACCTGTATACTTCCTGGGGTGTATATGGGTGGGAGCATCTCAGAGAGCCCTTTAGCATGACAACCCAGACTCCTAGCAGAATGCCACTCATTCTGGGTGACAGAGGGGCCAGTTAAAGGAGGTTCCTAGAACTCTGCTCTCCACTGGGGAAGATCAGCAAATTCTACACCAGACCCTTCTCATGGCAGAAACCAGAATCAGAAGGGATTTTATAAATGTTTCTAACTTCTACTGCAATTGAGACTTAGACTGGTGTCTACCAGTGTCAGCTGCAAGAGATTTTTACTGCCCATTGAATAACAGGACCCTGGTGGATAGCAAACCTGGCTAACAACCTGATACCACATTAGCCAGACAACAAAACCCACCTAAAGTGACTGAACCCCCCCACCACACTACTTCTTTATGTCTTGCTACTGCTCAGTGCCTTCCCCCTTCATAGTTTATAATCCTTACCCTATTCCCTCTTCCTTCTTAGTTTGCTCCCTACAATTGGCTGCCCCTATTCATTTGGATACAGACAGATAGTAGCTCACCAGTGATTTGTTGCTCTTCATTGTGCAAGTGAGACTTTTACTCTGCTCCACAGTTTGTGGTTGCCACAGAATTTAATAATTTTGTTCCTACATTGGAAAACAAATAGTAATTGATCTACTAAGTGTAATGTGTAAAAGGCACTCTACCAGAGGCTAAGTTCCTTGAGAGTTACAAACTGTTTTCCATTTATTTATATTCCTAGTTTCTCGCATAGCACCTTACACTTGGTAAGCACTTAAAGACTTGAAAAAAAGACATGAAAAGACCTCTCCCTGCTCCTTTGCAGAGCTGGAAATCCACTGTTATGAAACATTGTATATAATTTCAGATTTCTTCAGTGTGTTGGTTGGTTTTGCTTACATTTTTCTTCTTTTTTAAAAAAAGCCTTTGCTATTAAGATATATGGCTCTCTTGGAGGGGGAGATGGAAGGCATAGGGTGAAATGTAAATAAAATATGAACAGAAGCTAACAATAAAATCTATTAAAATAAATGATTGTTGAATCAAATTAAATACAAAGATGAAGAGAAGGTCTCTGCACTAGAAGAGTCCACAGTCTAGTTGGGGAGCAGAATGTACACACAGGCAAAACTAATAATGCCCGGTATTCTGTGTGAGAACCAATTAAGGGGTACAGTCAGTATTCTGGGAATTCAGAAGGAGGAACCACTCAAATGAGGGGCAGCATGATGTAATGTAAATCATGCTGCATTGTGAGTTTGAAAATGGTGGGATAGCATTCTGGCTCTGTTAAGTCAATTCACCAAAGATGTCCAGTAAAATGTAAACTCCAAGAACAGGAACTGTTTTTTGTTTTTTTGTTTTGTTTTGGTTTTTTTGTAGCTCCCAGGGTCTTTCATAAATATTTACTGATTTGAATTGCTTTTGAACTATTCTTTGAGTCACTTTGACTGCCTGAGTCTCAGTTTCCTTATCTGAAAAATGAGAGGATTAAACCAAACAATCTCTAGAGCCTCTTCTAGCTGTACTCCTATGACATCTTATATAAAGTGACTGGTAAAACTTGAGGCGCATGTAAGTTCTGTAAATGTTATTATCATTTTAATTGTCACTGAGCTGGAAAAATTAGGAAAGGCTTAACAAAGGAAGTAAAATTTGATTCTTGATGACTGGGTAGGACTCAGACAATAGTTTACATTTTTATTGCACTGTAGGGTTTCAGAATGATTTCCTTACAACTATCGTATGAAGTTTAGTGCCAGGGAGGATTTCACAGGTGAAAATAACTGGAAAGGAGTGGGAAAGGATTCCAGGTCATTCTGTCCTTTCCTGTCTATTCTTATAAATTTAGCAAGACTGTAGCAGACCTGCCTAGACTTCTTGTTGTGGTAACAATACTGTTACCACAAGAAGTGTTTTTGTTTGTTTGTTTAGTAAACAAGATAATTCCCCTAATTGCCAGCATCAAAGTACTGCAATTAGGCTACCTAAATGGATTGTAGTTTCAATAAATAGCAAGGCATTATAAAATCAAATACACCTTCAAAGGGTCCTAAATGTGACCCACACCTGTAAGCTAGAGTTAACCCTAGCCCTGAATGACTCCCTAGACCAGCAGTTCTCAACCTGTTGGTTATGTTCAATTTGTAACAATGAAAATACATCCTGCATATTAGATATTTACATTATGATTCATAAGAGTAGCAAAACTACAGTTATGAAGCATCAACGAAAGTAATTTTATATTTCGGGGTCACCACAACATGAGGAACTGTATTAAAGGGTCGCGGCATTAGGAAGATTGAGAACCACTGCCCTAGACGATTTGCCACCCTGAGAATATAAACTATTGAAGCACTCTTTTCCCAGGGGAGGGTCTTGATGGGGTTTTCCTTAATGGAGGTTCTCTTTCCCTGAGGGGCCAGATTTAGGAAAGAGAAGAGGCACCCTCCATGTTCAGTGCTATATAGTTCTTTCCACCTGAAAGGATTTGTCTAGGTGACCATGTCAGTGTAATCGATTTGGATTATAAATTCCCTGGTGACAGGAAGGCATCTGTTTCATTTACCCAGCATAGCATCTCCTACACTCAAGGACTAGATGAGTACAATAAGTACTAATCAGTTTGTGGGTGTTGGGGGCCTAGTGTTTTACATATATACATACATGTATGCATGTATATGTGTGTATTATGTGTGTATTACCTAATACATGATATATGTGAATTATATAGTACATTTGTGTGTGTGTGAAACAGAGACAGAGAGATCATGTTACAGTAAAGGAGATGCATTACCCAAATGAACCTTTCCTGAAGAATTGCATGTGAAAAAAATTAAATACCATTGTGTATGCAGCAAGGGACATATTTAAGTGATTCTTTCATGAAGTGAACAATCACTCCTTGATTAATCTTTTGTAAAAGTATGTTTCACCTGTAACAATACCTAATTAATAGTAGACATATATTTTGCATGTTAAGGTTCACGAAACATTATATATGCATTAAAGAGCACTAGATCCCATATCTGTTCCTTACTTTGAGGTCTAGGACAAATCATTTAACTTTTTCTAGTCATGTTTGTTCATCTTTAAAATGAGGGAGGTTGTCTCTAAAGTCCCGTACAAGTTTAAATCCTGTCATCTAGCTATATGTGAATAATACCATAAGTACAACTGACCTACAGCATAACCAAATTCCAGATGTAACAAGGTAGTAGATAATGGAGGGTTTCCATAGTGGTTTGATGGTGAAAGTAATGATGATGATAAGTAAACTATGTCATTCTATCAAAGTATTGTTTCAGATGAGTGAAGAGGGAACTGGCCAGATGATGCCTAGTACTTCTGAATTAATAAGACATTTACCCTGAGAACACACCTTGCTCTCTACCTCCTCATAAGCTCCGGCTCTTGGAAAGCATTTTTTGGGCCAATTAGGACATTTGTATTCAATTCTCTATGGTAATAAGATACCAGACAGTTTATTTACACACCTATTCATATATGTGTGTACTTATATACATACATATGTAGGTTAGACCTCGTTTTTCTTAAGTTAGAATAACATGAGGACTGATGCAAGTATCTAAGTCTTGAACATTGTATAAATTTAATGAATTTTACTGAGTGGATGAATACTGAGAGCTGTTGTTTGTACAAAGACATATATATATGGAAAGAGAAATAACCTTATTTGTCATACACAATTCAAAATCACACCCAGTCAACAAAATAGCCATATGTGCACTTGCTCTTATCTGAAGCTGACATTTGTATAATATATATTATTTCCTTAATTTGATATATAATACGTATTTATATAATATAATAATAGTAAGCTTATTATTACCCCAGTATCTGGAATTCTATTTATGTTGGACGTTCCATGGTGTCTTTGTTTTGATAGGATACATAGAACCATATAAGTTTAATAAAACATTATTATGTGCTAGGACACAATGGCAGAATGGGAAGTGCCCTTAGAATACAAAATTTGGGAGCTAGAAGGATCCTTTAAACCAGACATGTCAACCATAGTAGCAACACTCCTGAATCTGATTAAAATGTAATTGGAAAATATTAGCCAAAATAAATAAAAACACAATAAAACCTAGGTAACATCACATTTTAAAATGAAGTTAATATAGAGTACATGCAGTCCTTTTGTTCATATTAGTGGACCCCAGTTTCTATTTGAGTTTGACACCACTGCTTTAAAGCATAGAATTATGTGACTAGAATTCTATGCTTTAAAGCATAGAATTATGTGCCTAGAATTCTATGCTTTAAAGCATAGAATGCCAAAGCAGGAAGGGACTTCAGAAATTAATTAGTGCAGTTCTCTCCTTTTTATAAATAAGAGCTGGGAAGGGGGCGGGGCTTGCCAAGGTCACAGAGCTAATTCATAGCAGAGCTGTAATTAGAATCCAGGTGGCCTGACTCCCAGCTTTGTGTTCTTTCCACCAAGACCACAATGACAAGCTGAAGACTGAGCAGGAGTAAGACATTCGGGTATTTATATTTCATGGTGCATATTCTCTTCTTCCCATTTCACTCCCACCCTCTAAAAATCAATATTAAGAAAAATAGAAGTATTTGAACTCCCTATTTAATATTAGCAACATTTGCATTAATAATCAATTGTCCTGATACTTGCAGTTAGGCTGTGGTTCAAAGATTAAGGGACAACACACCAATCCAATGATGAGTTTGAAAGAGCCCCAGATTGAGGGGCTACTGGAATTGAGGGATGTGGGCTGCACTCTGGGAAGCTCTAGAGGCTTTCCAGATAACTCCGGTCACCAACCCGGCCCTAGTCTGACCTTAAGGGCCTATCCAGAAATGGACAAGTAACTTTCTTGGTCTTCCTGCAAAGCAAAGGTTTCCTCTGCTTCGCCATCGGAGCGAGCAAGACTTGCTAGGGTCAGGTTTCGTAGAGGTCATGGCCCTCTGGATGAGGTGATTTTAAACAACTCTTCTCCCTGAGCCAAATGAGATAATATTTGTCAAGTGTTTAGCACCGTGTCTGGAAATAGTAGGGGCTTAATAGATGCTTATTTTTTTCCTTCCTTCCTTCCTTCCCGGCATCCAAACTTCCCGGAACAGTCCTTCCCTTTCCACCAAAGCTACAGGGACTGAACCCTGAGCAGGCTGATGGGACTATGAGCAGAAGAAATCTTTGTTGTTCCCCTCCACACCCGTCTAACCCCACAATTCCGGTTTCGTTTCTTGTCCTTTCTAGGTACGTCAGGTAGAGGAAGGGAGCCAAGATACAGGGGACTAGCAGCAGCGAGGGTGGACAGTTCGCACATGTTCCAACAAGGCCTCTGGGTCTGCCAGGAAAAAAAAAATTGAAAGAGGATAGAACTGATCTCGTGCCTGCACTACCCAGTCAGAACTGGGAAGCTTACCTGTAGGAACCGCTGAGGAAGAAGCGTGCAGTGATGGCAATGCCGGTCCTAGCCAGATGCTAGGACACAAGTCCGAAGCCTGGGAATTAAGAGAAAACTACTAATGCTGAGCCGAAGCCATACCCATTCTCAGCGCCAAATCCCCGGGACTCACAGCCTATGTCCCAGCATCCCAGACACAGAGCCTTCAGCCCTCTGCTGTTTAAGCAGGAGCGGCGCTCGAATTCGTCCGCCCTCTTGCAGGCCCCAAGACTCGCAGCCGACCAGGCCGGGGAGAGCCTTCGGAGTGGCCAAGGACCGAGAGGGGCAGGGAATCGGGGCCGAGCTCGGGAATGGGATCGATAAAGGAATGAGGGTAAACAGACTTTCTGGGATCCTAAACCCCAAGGGACAGACCACAAGGGACATGGTTTTCTCCCAGGCAGTAGCCGAGAGACAGCAAATGCACCGACATTAGGCAGGAAAAAAAAAAAAAAAAGAAAAAGAAAACAAAACAAGCAAACAAAACGGCACAATAGACAAAGCACCCTCAGACTTCTGAAAGGCCAAGAATTGTGAACCCAAAGGACCCCATGGCTTTTGCCTCTGGGTCCAGACTCTCCATCCCATCAGACTCCAGAAAGAAGTCCTGTGCTTAACCTGGGGTCGCCTCTGCCCCGGAACCTGCCGCCTGAGTAAACCAGAGCGAACAAATCGACCTCTATGCCAGCTAGATTTTCGGTCTCTGCCACCATAAAGAAAAGTCTGATGCCGAACCCGTGGAGTGCCCTCCATAAGTTTGTAGCCACTGTTGATTTCTGGGGCTTGTTCCTTCGACCAACCGATTGGCAGGAATAAATCCTGCAAAGGAATGGGGAGGGAGAGGAGGGGAGACAGAGGAAATAGTTTTCTTTTTCTTTATTTTTCTTTTGGCTACTCTCATTCTCATCAGTCCACTGTAATCTTCAGTTGCAAGTAATGCTATTTATGAGCCCAAAGAACTCGAAGGTCAAATATCCAAACCCTAGGAGGTGATCACTAACCCAGTCACTGTAAACACAGTTTGAGGCTAGCTAAAGAGTAGTAGGCAGAAGGCTGCCTGTTTTCAGAAACATTATTAGTCTTTTCAGAAGGCAAGCAACAGAGAAAAGAAAACGATCAGACGCGGGGATATTCGGGACAGGGTTTGGGCTTCAACCTAGCCCCCACTTGCCTTGTGAAACTATTATCTAGACAAGTCCCGTGAATAAATAAGGAAGGGTTGCTTATTATGCTACTATTAATTTCCCCCCTAGGAGCTAATTAAATTGCTTCCTGAAACCCGGGTCTAAAGATAACCAGAAGACGCTTAACCCTGGAGGGGCTGGAAATCATGCCTGAACCCAGACCAGTTTCACTGCACATCTCCAAAATTTCTGGAGTTTATGCGGCGCCCGATACCCTCTCCCCAGTCCCGCCAACAACCTGGGCCCAAAGCCTCCCGGGTCTCCCGCATACACAGGCCTCCGACTCGGCCAGTCTTCCATTTAGTCTTCAAATGAAGTTGTTTATTAGACTTTTGTTTTGACATTATATTCAGATACAGTCAGAATCGCGGACGGGCCTTTTTAATAAAAGTAGTCATCTCTGAGTACTGCAAAATTAAAGCATTTTTACATCTCTTAAAGACCGAAAACCAAATCAGAACAGCGGACGGAGAGAGGAGTGGACAGGTTGGTGATTCCAGAGAAGGTGCTATAAAATGTCACTGGATCCAGTCCCGAAAATCCAGAAGATGGTGGGCAGCGAGAGCATAGGCCCCGGGGTGGTTTTGTATTTAAATTAATATTCCCTTTTTGGTGCTGCGCTCTCAAATCGCACTTCAGCCACTGGTCTGGGCTTCGCTGTCACCAGAAGGGTCGGCCAATTTTTAAGTCTTGAGTAAAAGCAGCGAGGAAGCAGAAAGCTAGGCAGGCGCAGAGACGCAGGGCATCTTAAATATTAGGCGTATTGGATAGGCCCGCTCTGTCGGGCTTGCACTTCCTGGCCCAGTCTTCAGTTAAGCGCGCTAAAGATAGCGAAGCGTCTGAACCGCTTTCTCCTTCAGACCCTGCCTCCAACCTAGGAGGGTTCGAGGGTTGCACTGAAAAACCCTGTTTCTTTCTGTTTCAGAAAAATAAAAGTCCCACTTAAACTTTATTGTATTAGAGCCAAATGAAATTCTCGATATTCACACATATATTACAGAGTAAGAGAGTAAAAGGTCAATAATACTTCCTGGCATTTAGTTGGGACACATTCGACAAGAGCAAACCAAGGACCAAAACATTGAGCAGCCTTAATAGTTCACAATCACTTAGAATATTACATAGAAATACAAAGATGCTCTATTCTGCCAGTTTTTACTGGGAATAGTTCTTCACAAAGAAATTATTCTCCCCCCTCCCCCTTTGTTCTTTTTAAACTGTCAGTCATTCAACAACAGCAAAGCAGTCTTTTCTCCTTCACCATGGCATCTGTGTATTAAAAAAACAAAAAACAAAACACCTTCCAGTAGTTCATTCTTCGATGGAGTTTAAAATGAGCAGTGCTTCTCAAAACGAAAACTCTACCACCAACAACCAAAAAGAAAAAGAAAAAAGTTGCCAAGAACAATGTTACAGGGACACTGAGTGGGTGCGATAATTCGAAAAGGATATTGTAGCTTACACTGTTGAAATACAACCTTTCTTTTAGCTAAATCTGGGGTCGGGATAATGGAGTTGGGATAATGGAGTTGGGAAGAGCATGTTGCAATTGGAGATTTTTAAAAATCAATTACAAGGCAGCTTCTTTCTTGACTACAGACTACCAAAATGGGGAGAGGAATGGTATTCTTCAAAACAGATGTACACAGATCTAAGTGGGGCTTAGTTTCTCTTTTATAAGTGAACTTTAAAAGTTTGCTGTCCAGAGCTCTTTATACCTGGCTACAACCTGGGACTTCCGAAGGAAATTCTCCACACTTGTCGATTTCTTTTTCTCTACATCTCCTTTTCCCTCTTTCTTTCTCCCTCCCCCTTCTCTCTGTTCTCCCTCTCCCATTCCCTCCGCTTAGCTCCAGCGATGAGTTAGTTCCTTAAAGAGGGAATACGAGAAATCCAGAGAATGTCGAGTATTTCCAGCCCCCCATCAAGTTCCCTCGCTCCAGTTTGAGGTACGCTCGATCCCCCTTCTCCATTTGTATTAGGACACCGTTACTGGCTGCCTCTCGGGTCACATCTTGGTCGCCAGCGAAAGCCGAGATCACAGGCCACCCGTTTAACATCAGGCTCACCTGGAGATAAGAAAAAAAAAAAAAGAAAAGAAAAGAGAAGCTCGAGTCAGCTGAACAGACAGCGTGTAGCCCAAGCAACCAGCTGGGACAAGGATAAAATTCCACAAAGGTGAGGAGAGAGGAAGGGAGGGGTGGTCGCACTGCAGTTTAGCACTGTTCTTAGGGGAGGAAGAGGAGGCAAGGGGGGAGGGGAGCAGAGGTGGGAGGACGTCCAGACAATTTGATTGCGGCTAGAAACTGGGGATGACGAGGCTCTGCGGGGTGTCTGAAGCCAAGAGTGCTAAAGGAGATAGTAAATTTGAACGTTTACCAAAGCTTTTTAATAAGCAGTACCTTAGCAAGAAAAAGATTCTATTAGTCACCAGACAGATCTGAAAGGGCAGTCAGAGAATCTGGCCCAGGAATCTCAGGGTAAGAGGCCCTGGGATAAAGCAGTTAGTGTCCCAGTATCAGACATCACTGAAAAAGCTCTGTTCAGCCTTCTCTAGCTCCAGCTGCTTCTTTCTAGAGGGCGGGTCATATTGTAGCTTCCTAACTCTACAATCTCCTCCTTCCTAGCACACCCCGGGGCCGCTAGAGCCCTCGGACTCCCGGCTTCCTAAAAATATTTCTTTTGGATTATGCTCCTCTCCTTGTCTCCAAACCCAAGAACTCAATCCTCGCATTAGACACACAGGTGCTAACCATGTATTGGGTTCTTGTTTTCCATAGGCAGGTAGATATCACCCTTTGCCTAGAATTGACGTTTCCACCTCCTTAGTTTTTCCCATGAAGATCAAAGATTCTCATTAGCTTGGGAGAACTAAAGAGTCAGGCAGGTGATGACGGGAACCACCCAGCCTCGCAGCACGACAGTTTAAGATTCCTGACTCAAGCAGCCAGCTTAAAGGAAAGCGGGAAATAGGTCTCTGAGGCGGCTAGCCCGGATCCTGTCCGTGGTGCTGAACGCGCGTTCAACCTTCAACCTCCATTCAGCCCTAGTTGTCCAAAGCCTAGGGCAAATAGTGAGGAGATAACTGTTGAGTCTGAGGATGCAGGCTGGATGGGGAATCTGTCCCTGAAACGGGGCACAGGAGGCAGTAAGGGGTAGGGAAGCTGGAAGCTACCTTAACCTTGAAGCTGAGAAGCTCCCAAACACTCCTGGCTTCCTACACTACTATCCAAAACGATGGAAATGCAACCAGCCCCTCCATCTAACCACTGCAGCCCCACCACATGGTCCACCTCACTCCCTCCCAGCTCTAGGGAGCCTACTCCCAAGGGTCGCCTGGGGTCAGGGGTACCCGGGGCTGACCTGGATGGTCTGTCTGTTGTAGACTTTCACCACGTGGAAGTTAAAACTGTAAATCCCTTTCCGTGGGGAGATGAAAGTGCTTCGCTCCGGGTCGAAGTTGTTCCCGATGTTCACTAGTACCTACAAAAGGACAGGGATGGGAAGTGGGAGTGGGAAGATAAAGACGTCAGGTTCCAGAAACCTGCAGGACAGGGGCCCCACAGCAGGGTTCCCTCCTACCCGAGTTCCCTAGACCAGAGGCTGGAGCTACCAGAGAAAAGGAACAACTCACCTGGTCAAAGTAAATGATCATCGTCCGGTTGCTCATTTCTGACGGTTCGTGATTAGTGCTCCGAATCGCGGAAAAAGCCACCTTGGCGCTGCCAGAGCGCACGGAAATTCCCAGCGCCGTGCCCGTGGGATCCGACGTGGGGTTGGAATCGCAAACCACCAGACACTTGCCCTCCAGCACGATGGGCTCCGTCTCATTCTGCCCACGAGCCGGCCCAGCCAACCAAGCTGCACCGAGCAGCAGCAGCTCCAGGGCGCCCATCATCTCTCCGGAGCCCTCCCCACCCCCCCCACCCCGGGGCTGTCTGTCTGCGCCCCCCCGCCCCCCTCCCGCGCTGGGGCTTCTTGTTCTCCTCCCCTTCACTCTGCTTCGCTTGTAGCTTTGCGCCCACAGCTCTCCTCCCGGGGCTCTGCTTTGCAAACTGCCGCTCGCTCCTTTTGCAACCTGTCCAAACTCGACCCCAGCTCCTGGGGGCCCTCAGGAGCACCCTGCAAGCGGTCGGGGCTGCGCGGCAGTCCTTGGATGCATAGCCGTCGCCGCTGCCTGGGTAGCTCTTGCCCGGCTCCAGCTCCCGCTCGCGCCGCTGCCGCCTATCTGAATTATTGATGCAGCGGGCGCTGCAGCCGGAGCCCGGGCGGAGCTGAGCGCGCGCTGAGCACAAAGGCGCGGACCGCTGGTCTCAAGCCCCGCCCCCTTGGCCCCTCCTCTTCTTTTCCCCTCCCCCCGGAACCCCAGCCCTCTTCGAATTGCTCCGCCCAGCCCCAGGCCAGGCCCCGCCCTCCAGCCAATCTCGCAGCGCCTCGCTTCCGCCCCAACCAATGACTGAGCTGTCCGCGCACAGCCACCTGACCACGGGAGCTGTGGTTATTAGGGGCGCCGAGGCAGGTGGCGCGCGGCATCCTTGCTAGAGCTCGGGTCCCGGAACCGACCAAGGGAGTGAAGGAAAAGAGAAAGGGAGGGATTGGGGGGAAGCCTGGATGAGGGAGCACGCGACTACCCGCCAGCCAGCCCTAACTATATCAACCGTCGCCAATTGCTGGTTCTTTTCAGTTCTGGCTGTGGGCTGAGCGGATCACCACTGCTGCCCTCCCTCTGCCCCATCCGTCCCTTCCTCTCCCGCTCAGCCCCCGCCCACCGCTCTCGCCCGGCTTACAGGTAGGGGGGCGGCACAGGCTTCACCTCAGCTGGGAGGTGGGAGAGGGACGGGCTCCTCTTAGATTGGCTTAGCAAAATAAGCCTCTGGGAGTACGCGAAGGCGTACGGGGGACTTGGCAGGGGGCTGTGAGGTCTGTGTCGATTACAAGTGGGAGGGATGTGGCGGAGAGTGTACGCGAAGCGTACAGGGACGGGGCGTGCCGGCACCTGCGCAGAAGGCTTCAGGGGGGCGGAACCCTCTTCTTGGCCTTCCCCCATAGGAGGGCACGTGCTCCCGGGGCTGAGGGGTGGAGGGTGGAGTCTGATTGGAAGCTCCTCCTAGTCTCAGCGACCTGCTGTGCTGGGCTTCAGAAGAGAAGTTGTCCAGCTTTCCCTTTAAAGGACAGTCAAGGTTATTGAGCTCCACCGGCGTCTTAGCCCCTCTTATTATAGACATTGGGATAAAACAGTCTCAGCCTCTTCCTAGACTCCCTTCTGCACTGTCAGCGCTATTTAGCGCCCAAAACTATACTGTAGAGCCAGCCAACCCCAAGGTCTCTTCTGAGACAACCCCCCCAATCCCGACTTGAAACAACTCTCGATCTCTTTGCTGTGCCGCTCCCCAGCACACACAACCCCTTCTTATGTGTCACAGGCATGGCAGTTCCATCCCCAACTAAATAACTCTTCTTAGCCCAGTGTGTTGCAGAAAAACATTTAAAGAAAAAGAGGGAGCTAAATCCAAATTCAGTCGTCAGCACCCAGTTTAGTGCCAGCCTCCTCAGGGCCCCCGTTAGTGTAAGTAATTGAGGGGAAAGGGTTACAGTTTCTAAAGTGATATTTTAAAATAATGTAATGTCTACAATATCCTAGGGATATTTGGAACACTATAAATTGTAGTTAATTAATTCATGGGATCTGAGGGACTTTAATCCCTCAGTTCCCAATGTATTCTTGATGTTTGAATGCTTTCACCTAGAAGACTTATTAGCTCTAATGGAATTTGTTTCTGTAGCACCCTGAGCCGTCTTTCTCTTTCTTTTTCAGACCTTTATCCTTTGTTCTCCTGCAAGCTGGGCACAAAGGTTTATTTTTTAGTACCTGTATCTTCCATCCCAATTCCAACCCAGCCCTAATGATAAACATGTAATTCATTAGGAAAAGGAAATTAGATATCCATTATAAGTGTGTGGAAAATTTACATATGGTTAAACATATATGCCTGTTAAAAACCAGAATTTCTACAAGCTGGTCACAGAATATTTTTTTTGCCAGCTATTGTATATCCTTATTTAATGCTATAGCATACAAGTTTGGGAAGCCTGAACTTTTAAGTATATTCACAGTAATGTGGTTTTGGCAACACTGAAAATTGGAAATTTATTGGTAAATTACAGACCTGTAGAGAAGATTGGACCATCATATTCTCTGTTCCTTTGCTACCATTGTACATAAAAATGCTTTGGGCTGCTGTAAAACTCAGAAGGAGGCAAGAATGTTTTAAGCAAATTTCTTCCTAAATTCTTAGTAGAGGATGTGCCCTTTCCTTCCCTCCTTTCTCCTCTCTCCTACACACACACACACACACACACACACACACACACACACACACACATATACAACCTATTTTTTCTCTAAATCTGACCCTTTATGAAGTTTTACGTATATTTCTATGCTTCATTCTATGGTGGAGGTAAGCATAGGTTCTCAAAGATTCTATCATTATAGTATAAGCTCTGGCAGGTTTCTGTGAAACAGCTTCGAACACAGGCCCAGTGAAGGATATTATGTGTATCCTAAAACCAGAAGACTTAAGTTCACAGAGGCTTATTAGGAAAATGATGGCTACCCGGAGAGGGAATTTTTTTTGTTATAACAGTGCTTCACAACAATTTTTAAAATTATTTTAACATCTGCTTTAGTAGAGACATGAAGATGATTGATTAAAATGCTTTTCATTCTATGTTACTTTCATAATATCACAATACTGCTACTGAAATTCAGCTGCTTTAGGGAGTTAGAGGATTGACTCTGGAAGAGGAGATATTTTGATTTAGAATATGAAACAAACCCGTCCTTTTATTAAACTTGATTGGGATCTTTGAGGTTCTCAATGCACCAAACAGGATTCCAGATCCTTTGCTCTTGGTTCAAAAGCCCTCACAAGTACAGTTTCCTAGTATTCAGACAATTCTGTCCTTTAATAAGAAATTTAGGATTTCAGAGATCTAAGTTCATTTAAAACATAATGTTTAGACGCATTCTATGAATTAGAGTCACAGGAGACAAGCCACACAAAAGATGGGATAAGATTATAATTTCTTTTTGGAGGGCACCTCTGTCCCCAATACTAGCTTTTTAGTAGCCATTGTTTTCCTGTGTTAAAGGCAGTGTGATGTAGAGCCAAATTAAGTTCCCCTGGCTCATTTACTAGGTATGTGGCTTGGCAAGTCGCTTAATTTCCCCAGATTTTGGTTTCCTTAACTAAAAAGTAGGGGTGATAATGTACTACTTTGTAAATATTAAAATTCTATATAAATGTAGATTCTTATACTTTAAATTCTACCTTTATGCTGTTTATTTTAGGTAAAAATTGCCATTGCAAAATGATCTTGTAAAACAAAAAGAACAATTTTTAAAACTCAGTCTCTTTTAAAATAGACCACATTAATTGTAAATTCTGGTTCCTTATTAAAGAAAAGGTTTAAGCTCATAGTAATCAAACTTTCCCTTAAAATAAACTTCTATTGTTATGTTTTTATATCAACGAACTTTTCCACTGAATATCCCCCCTGAGCCCTTCTAGAAAACCATTTTTATAGCAAAGAATAAAAAGGGGGGGGGGGAAAGTTCACCAGTTTGTGAAAACTTACCAACATATCAAAAATTCTGACATTATATAGTGTTCCACACCTATAGTTCCCTATTTCTATAACCAAACATTTTAATGATGCTACAATTGAATCCTATCATTGTCTGTTAAAGAACAAAGGCCTGTTTAAAAAAATGTTACCCATTCAGCCATTCTTTTTCTTAACTATGTTCAGAAAAGAATATAGATCTTCCAAATGAAAAGACTGGTACTATTTCAAATATGTTGTCTTGACTCTCCTTAGTCAGGCTTTCATCTGAAGTGGTTACTCAAGTAGATGACATTCAAGTAAAAGATAAAGTATCTTGTTGATGATTCTGTTCTATGTGCAAAATTTTTTATTATCAAAAATTTAAAGAAAAGGTTCCCTTTCTGTGTAGTTTAGGTTGTTTTGTTGATTATTAAAAATAGGACTGCAGGTCCCTTTGCTGCTTAGTGTATCTTTCATTAGCCTTTTATTTGAGTAGTCCAACCAACATTTTTAATAGAAAATAAAAACTGTTTATATTAGGTGTACAGCCTAAAAGATTGAGCACATGAGTAGACTTGACACTTCCAAGATCAATGGGGACAGTGGTTATGATCTGTGGAGAGATGAACATTTTGGGAAAAGGTATACCAAGAAACGTCATTTTTCTCATTAGGAATAAATGGAGTGTTGTTGATGGTTTTTTAAAATGAATTGTTACTCTTTGCTTTCTAATTAGTGTAGTGATTAAACAGGAAATTCTATGAATGCAGTAAAATTACAAGTAAAGAGCCGAGTCCTCATTAACCAAAATTAACTGTAAAGTATAAAAAGTTTAATAAGTGTAGAGAAAAAATATCATAGTTTTAATAAACTTGTGTTATTTCATTGTCCCTTATTTAAATCAGCATGTAATAGTAGAGTATTTGAAAGCTACTTTTAAGTAATTGTACTTACTAAACCTTTGTCTCGCATGTAATAATGGGAGAAAAAAGCCCAGTGGAAGTTAAATTTTAATCTATAATTCTGTTTATATGCTTAAGATATGTTAGTATCTTGAGAAAATGTCTGCTAATTATACTAATTCAGAATACAAGTAAGTCCAAATAATGAAAACATTACCAACATTCATCCTAAAGAAATGAGCTATAGAGTGAGAAGAAATCCTGATTCTCAAAGCCACCAATTCCAGCTGCCAACCCAAAGCCAGTAGGCAGGTAGGGCCAGAAGCCTAAACAATAGCAGCACCCCCAAGACCACCTTCCAGCCTAGTTACCATATCATCCAGGGGAGCAAGCTCTTTACATAGGGGAACCACCATTCCCACATTCACCACGACCGCCTACTGACTAACTGACACTGACAAAGGCAGACAAGTCAACCTAGCTGAAGCAGCAAGAAGTCATAAGAGAAAGACAGGGGGTGGTACATGCCAGGATAGTCAAACCATCACTTTGACAACCATCTCCTCTCAGAGTGCAATAGAAACAGCCCAGGATGGACAGTCAAAGAGACATAGGAATTGCAGTGTCATCCATTAAAAATGGTTGTGCTTCTAACAGAGCTCCCATAGCCATCAGTGGAAATGATCATAAAGAAGACACATTATCTTCTGCTTTGCCCTTGTGCCCCAAGGACTACAGGGCCTTTCCATATGACTTACAGCTAAGACCTCACCCCTGCCCCATGTGTGTTAACTCTATAATAATGTGAACATGTTTGGAACAAGAACTGTCTTATCTCTGTGTGTCCCCAGCACAATGCATTGCATATAGAAAGTCCTAAATGCTTTTTGTTCAAAACCCCATTTCTGATAAGGGACCCCTTCCCAGTGATGGGTTTGATGGAAATTAACCCCTTTAAAGTCCTAGATGAGACCCTTAGATTATCACCCTTGACACAAGGAGGGGGTCCTCCAGTAAATGGTATCAGCTCTGAATGTAGGCTAGGCCACTAGGGAATACTAACCTCCTACTCTCACACTTGTCAGGGAGACCACCAAGGTTAAAAATGCCCAACTCTTAAAAATCACTGCTCGGTTTCCTGTGCTCAGGGTAGGAAAGATAAAGTAGAAGAGGCAACAAGGGACATGAAACTGTATCTCAGGCTGACCTAGGCAAGCACATGTTGATCATCATTGCAGTGTTCTCACTGTGAGCCACCTTGGTTGCCGCAATTGAAGAAGGAAGAAAAACACTTCTCTACCCCTCTATCGCCTGCTAAAAGTACACAACTAACTTGGATTAGTTCCAAATGAGTTCTGGCCCACCAGTAGAGAAGACTTTTTCCACCATGCATGTCCTTTAGTAAGGGGGTCAGAATATGTTGCTCACCAGAAGGGGGCCAGCAGGCTACATGCTCAGGTTTATCACCCTTGTTAGACAATGCTGTGCTCAAGAGTAGTAGTGGAAAGATATCTTTAAGAACATGTATAAGTAGAAAAGGCAATGTATATATCAAGAGAAAGTGATAAAATACCTTGATTTGGTACCCACTAAGTATTAAAATAACTAAAGGATAGATCATTTTTGGACTGTTTCAAGGATGAGAAGGCATGGAAGGGTTTTGATCTGTGGCAGTTGGGGGGAGTCCTCACACTGATGGAATCAATCTCACTCTAAGTATCAAATAATTTAGTAACACTGGGTGTCCCAAAAGTCTTACTGTTTAATATCTTAAATAATAATAGCTATACTAATGATAATACTTGTCATTAATGTTATTATTGTCTTGTTAAATAATAGCTTTAAACTGCACTAAGACTTTTAGAATACCCTGTATATATCCTACTGTTGTTGACCTATTTTCAGAAAGCTAAATTTCTGTTCTTTTTCACAATTATTAAACACCTGCTGTGTGCCAAGTGCTTTGAAGTGGGCTGTGTAATGTCTACATAATGGTAATCCAGTTTGGTTTAAACATAAAATAGACAAAGAGAATTCATTAAAAAAACATGTCTGGAAGAGACATATTATAGAATCAGGCCAACGAATGTACATTTTGTCCTAGAAGCAAGAGAGTCACCAAAGATTTTTAGTCAAGGGAGTGACATGTTTAGATTTGGGCAGCCTTGTGAAGGATGGACAGAAAAGGACAAAGACTATATGAGACCAATAAGCTAGGAAGCTCTTACATTAAGCCAGGAGAACGGTGATGAAGGCCTGAAATAGGATGCAGACATCTGAGACGAAGAGACAGGAACATATTTAGAAATGTTATAGAATTATAAAAGACTAGGTTGGGGTATCTGTAATCTATAAAAGATTAGATTGGGGTAGGGGCAAAACAGCCAGAGAAAGGAAAAAATTAAGGGTGACTACGAGGTTACAAACTTGGGTTACCAGTCTAGGAAGATGACAAGAGATGTACTGGGAACCTATCTGCCAGACCACAATTACTGCTTTTCTAAGCCCCTCACCCTAACACAAATATATCTCAGTTTAATTTGTCTAGATTTTTAGGGTTCCTAGTTATAACTCTGAGAGAAAGTAGCAGTTGATCTTTGGTCCTGTGACAACAAGGCTACTTTATGGAAAGAGAAACAACAGCATTTGAGAAAAACACAGAGGATCTGGGGGTGGAGTTGCTGGGAATTGGGGGTGTCTGAGCTAGAAAGTAAGTAAAGCCCACCCAAGTCTGGAGATTGCTGGTTCTCCATAATCTGAACTGAAATCACATACTGTATATGTTTGGTGAGCTTCCTGCTTGTGGACAGAGGGCAGCTGTGGGGCCTCTACAATGTCAGTGGTGCCCATGAAGTTAAATGGTGAATACCTCTGATCCCAGATAGCACATAGTGTTTTTTCTTTCCTCTGATGAAAGCAGCCTTTAGCTTTGTTAGAAAGGAAAGCAAGGTGACTTTCCTTCTTCATCTTAAAGAAAAACAGAAGGAGAAGCAGCAGCAGAATCTCTTCCTGATTTGGTTAACTTTCAAAGATTTATCTTCAAATTTGCTCAAAAATTATATGAATTTTATTATGATTGTCTAAAATAATGTCAAATTATGTGCCATTATGTGCCCAATCCTTTGTTGAAAACAATAAAGGAAGAACACGCATGCCCTAGTTCATTCCTTCAAAGAGCTGTCATTATAGTTAGGGAAGCAATATTTGTGTTCCTGAAGTAAAATATTAACTGTAAACATTAAGCTTTTAGTGGCATCAGAATGAGTTGTTGTACTCTGAATTCAGGTGAAAAAATTGCATTTTTATTGTCATACGGTTAAAATATCTGATTGACTGACAGGTTTTTTTTTCTTTTTTAAACAATTATTGAAACTTATAACATAGCATAATAGTTATGAGAAGTTAATGGGACAACTGAGATTGAAGAATTTTTATCTCACAGATCACTTCTGACCTTTGTTGTTCATTGAATCTCATTCCAGTATTTAGGCATTGGTAACTTTAAGACCTTAATATTTTGTTGGGAGTGGTATGCTGAGGCTGATATACATATATTTGGTCCATAAGAAATAGCATCACAAAGTCCATGAGACTTAGATCTAGAAGCAGCCTTAGACAAGATCTAGTCCAAATGAATTTGGCTTAAGGAGGGAATAACATACATACTCAATTGGGTATCTTACCCTACAGGAAAGTAGGGGGGAAGGGGATAAAAGGGGGTATGATAGAAGAGAGGGCAGATTGGGGGAGAGAGTAGTTTGAAGCACACACTTTTGAAAAGGGACAGAATTAAAGTAGAAAATAGAATAAGTGGGGGGGGCAGAATAGGATGGCAGGAAATATAGTTAGTCTTTCACAATATAACTACTATGGAAACGTTTTGTATAACTACACATGTACAACCTATATTGAATTGCTTGTCTTCCCAGTAGGGGTGGGTGAGGAGGGAAGAAGGGAAAGAATCAGGAACTCAAAGAGGAACTCAAACCTCTATATATTACAAACATTAAAAAAAATTGTTTTTACATGCAACTGGGAAATAAGATATACAGGCAATGGAGTATAGAAATACATCTTGCCCTACTAGAAAGTTGGGGGGGGGTTGGGGGGGATATAAGAGAAAGCAGATTGGGGGAAGGGGTATTCAGTAGGTTTGCTGTGTTGGGATGGGGAGTAGAGGAAAGACAGGGAGAAAATTTGTAACTCAGAAATCTTGTTGAAACGAATTTTGAAAACTAAAAATAAATAAATTAATAATTTTTTTTAAAAATATCTAGTCCTAAACCCATAGTTTATAGTAAGGAAAAGGAAAAGTGACTTCCATCTAGTTAGTGATGGAGCCAGAGCTAGAACACAGGTTTCCTGACTTGAAGGCAGTACATTTACTTCCCCTATATATTATGCTGCTACTCCTTAATAGTTGGCAAAGATTAGAACTATTTACCAAGATTTTTAAAACTCCTTTTTTTAAAATCACATATGAGTTCAATTGAAACTGACTTTATTTGATTTAGAAGTTAAATGTAGTAAAGCTCAGATTTGCATTTTAACTATACTATCTCTAGTAAAAGAATATTGAACTTTCCAGTTATGGAATTTTTCTATTAGACATCTTTAAGATTCTGAATATGTCTTGTATTTAGATAAATGCATAGATAAATGCTATAGCCATAGGAAACTTGGTTAATTATAAAATTATAAAAATGATAATTATTCTATGGACCTTTATTTCATCACTAAAATAAAATATAAATAATTACATATCTATTAGCTAGAATGATTATCACTTGTTCACTACCTTATTTTGCAACCAAGATCACTAGCCGGGTAGGTACTGATAGCTGTAGAGTTAACACAATTAAGAGAGTCAGTGTGTTTTCCACTGAGGAGCTAGAGTTAATGACAAAACCATAACCATAGACATCATTCAACAAGTATTTAAATTCTTGCATCAATCAATAAGTATTAAATCCCTATTATGTGCCAGGCACTCTGTGAGACACTGGGAATATAAAGATAAAAACAAAATAGCCGTTTCCCTCAAGAAGCTTATATTCCACTAGGGAAGTTATAAGGGATTTAGCCTGAGAAACAGCATTAGAGAGAGAGAGAGAGAGAGAGGGAGAGAGAGAGAGAGAGACAGAGAGAGAGAGTGTCAAGGTGTGTTTATATGTATGTATGTACATGTTTTGACCTGTAACTGCACCCAAGTAGGAAACCTTCAGTTTATAAACTCTTCTGCCAATGGACATCAGCACCTTATCTATAATTTGTATTCACAAAGGTTTATGTGTGGCACTAAAAGATTAAGTGAGCTGCCCAGGGTCAAAGTGTGTGTGTGTGTGTGTGTGTGTGTGTGTGTGTGTGTGTGTGTGTGTGAGTGTGTGAGAGAGAGAGAGAGGGAGAGGGAGAGAGAGAGAAGGAAGGAAAGGGGAGAAGAGGGAGGGAGGGGAGAGAAAGGAGGGAGAGAGAGAGGGAAGGAGGGAGGGAAGGAGAGAGAGAGAAAGAGAGAAGCAGGACAGAAATCTACTCTTTCTGACCCCAAAGTCAGCCTGTATGCCATGGTATGCAGCAGATATACCGATAAACAGGAAGTAATTTCAAAAGGAAGAGAGCATTAACAGCAGAATGAAATTAGGTTAGGTGTCATATAAGAAGAGTCAGATGAGCTGAGGATTTATGAAAACTGAGGATGCTAAATAGAGTAGATGAAGAAAGAGTGTATTCCAGCCCTGGGGTGCAACCTGTGTAAAGGCACAGAGAGGGAGATTTAATGGCCTGGAGGGAAAAGAACTAGTTGGCTCAGTGTAGCTGAAATACAGAGTGCATGAGGAGTGATATGAAATGTCTGTAAAAGTAGACTGGAGCCAGATTGTATGGGGCTTTAATGTTATCCTATACTAAAGGTAAGATGAAGCCACTGAAGATTTTTATGGAGAAGAGAGATATGGTCAGATCTGTGCAAGTTATTTTGACAACTCTGTGGAGGTTGGATTGGATAGAACCATCCAGGAGAAGCCACTTTAGGTTAGGAGACAGTTGCAATCATTGAGGTAAGAGGTATTCAAGGTCTGAACTAAAGTTGGTGGTTGTGAATGGAGAGAAAGGAGATGGATATGAGAGATTTCCTGGATGCAGAATGGACAAGACTTAAAAATTGATGGCATGTGGGGGAGGGGACTGCTAAGTTATGAACCTGGGTTACAGGAAAGAGAGTGTTCAAGAACACAGAAGTGATGAATGATTAATTATTGGTTGTTTTCAGCTTGGCACTTGTAAGTTGTTACATACATAATTGAATATTTTATATTCCCATTATGGGATTTAATCAAGCAGTTCATTATTTGTGTTTATTTGTCTGAGACTGACTCTCCATAATTTACCCAGACTGGAAGTGCATAAGCCATTCAAGGGCCCTGCCTCATGACAGGAACTTTGATTTGCTTGGTTTCTGACCTGTGTGTCACCCTTCCTTAGGTAGCCTGGTGCTCCAGCAGCACCACACCACCACCATATTGAGGTGGGATTTAGTGTAAACACACAATTGGCTGTGCCCACTGAAGCTCAGAACTCAAGCTCCATTGTCACCAGCCTCAGCTTTTCCAGTAAAAGGGACTGTAGCCATGCACCACCAAGTCAGTCTAATTATTTGTTATAAATTTAGTGTTGTAGTTTCATTTTTGTATTTCACATGTATCTGAAAAGCTTAAATTTGTGAACTTTAAATGAAAGATGAAGACAGCCAACACACTGAATCATTATACTATGTCAGAACAGGGCATTTTTTTGAAAATTAAGAACAAATTTTTTGTTGTATTTTAAGCTCTCTTTGAGTCCTTTCTATTTCATTTTTAAGCATGTTAATTGGGAAAAGGCTTGGATAAATAGAAATTGGAAAATCAGGAATTTTGCTTTAGTGTGTTTAATTGTCATCTTGCACCTACTGAAAGAAGTCCCAGGATTCTTTCTGACCTTGTAGCAGAAAACCTTGACAAGTTAACATGGATATGTGTATATCCATACATATGTGTGTATGTGTGCATTGTGTGTGCATATACATGTGTGTGTGTGTATATATATATATTAATATGTTACTCTTTCTGGAATCTCTGAATTCCCATTCTTATGAGGACATATATAGATATAGATACATATTCATGCTTTTTCTTTTTCACATGTTATCTCTCCCAAGTCTATTCGCATAAGCATAATTGAAAATATTCTGTTTCTTAATTATTTACTCTAAATCTTGATGTATAAATTATTACTTTTTATTATGGTGACAGTATTCGTTTAAACTAGAAACATCATAGAATGCTGAGACTTCACTTTGTACAAGGTGACTTTTGCCTAGAAGATGCATTCACAGCATTGTATTAGAGCTTAAGGGGAGAGCATTTAGATCTTTAAGATCAAGTTAACAGGTTTAAGAAATAGTCACAAAACCTGAGTTTATTTTCTATTACCATACAGAAGAAACAACAACAACAACAAAAAAAATACATTACAAGCCCAGTTACCAAGAACTGAAGAACTTTTTACAGGGACTACCATATATGTGAAGACATCCACTTGCTTATTTGGAATCCATTTTCTTTATAGTACACATTTTACACTGACACGAAGAAGATATTTTGTATTCTCTTAAGTTGACAAGTTCAGGAATGCTACCAGATAGTTTAGGGAAGATACAGTTTAATGCTTAAATGTGGTGAGTGCCAAGATATTCCCCTGGAGATGGAAAATAGGTATGTTTTATTAGTCAAAAGCAATGACCCTCCAGCAGACTAATAGGGTAGTTTCTTTTTATATAATGTAGTTTCTGGTTAGGACATATTTCTTTAAAATAAAATAAATGTGGAGGTTTAAATGTGTTATTCACATTTATATCCTAGACATAGAATTTGTTATATTAAATTTCTACTTCAGTTTCACATCAAGAAGATATGAAATATTCAGGGGCTCCTAATTTCCTTTTTATTATTGCCCACTGAAATATTTCTACTAAAATTTAATTTCTTGACCATTTGAGGCAATTACCAAGTAAATACCCTTTTAAAATGCATTTTATATATCCAGTTTACTTAGGTACCTTTAGAAGAGCAGTGCTTTCATAAAGTAATGTAAAAACAGCAGTTAAGTATATTAGGATTTCTTCCTCTCTTCTAGAACTTGCAAGCTGCACAGAAAATCATAGAATTTGGAGTCAGAAGATGACAGAGTTGATCTCATCCAATTACCTCATTTAAATGAACATGTAAGCAAATTGAACCTCAAGTTAAGGCATTGTCCAAGGTGAAAAGGTATTTCAATTCAATTCAAACATTCTATTGAGCTTCTATTTCATATATGGCATTCAGAGACCACAGAGACAAAAGTAGAACCAGTCTATGGTTCAGGGATCTTCTATGGTGGGGGTTGTGGGAGGGGGAGAAGAACAATAGAATATGTGTGTGTATGTGTATAATATATAATATAATTTATATTACAAATATACACATATAACACACACATATGCACATGCATACAAAAGAGACATACCCATACACCCAAGGTAAGTAGTGAGTAGGGCAAAGGAAAGTCCATATAAAGTACTTAAGGAACTTTTAAGAAAGGATAGAACACTTACATTTGGGGAAGTCAGAGCAAATTTCATAAGAGACCAGTAGCACAGAATGTGAAAGTCCCAGTGAAGAAGTAGGGCATTCCAGGCCCAGGGGATAGAAGATGTGCGCAAATGCTTGGAAGCAGCATTTTTTGCTAAGTATACAGCTAGCAGTTCAGCTTGGCTACCAGATAAAAGCAGGTAAAGGCAGGATTTAATAAGACTGCAAAGATGGATTGTAGCCAGATTCTTGAGGGCTTTAAATCAGGCTAAATAGTCTCTTATCTTAGAGGCAACAGGGAGCCATTGAAGATTTCTGAACAAGAGAGTGACGTTTTCAGTCAAGGGAAGCCTTAGGAAGATTATTTTGCTAGCTTTGTGGAAAGCTATTGGAAAGCTATTATAATACTAGGAGTAGTGATTAATACCTAAATGAGGCTGATGGCTATCTCACTTCCCTATTGCCTCTGGATGATGGTAGCTCCTTATTTGCCCCTCAGATAGAATATAATCTCCTCAGCTTGTCTTTTAAACTCTTCCCAATATAGCATTAACCTGCCTTTTAGGTTTGCTGTATGCTGTTTCCCTCCATGAACTCTGTTGTCCAGCAATATTGGTCTGCCTGCTCTTCCTTAACTCTGTATTCCATATCCCATCTCTGCCCTTGCACAGGCCATCCCACTCATGTCTAGAATGTACTGCTTCCTTACGGACACCTAGGTTTCTTTCCAGGTCAGCCCAGCCCATGTGCCACTTTTTATTCAAACAGTTCTTAACCTCAGGTTTATAAACTTAAAATTTTTCCATCATATTTGAATTTATTTTAAACTGAAATACAAAATAAGAAAATAAAATTTATATATATATATATATATATATATGTACATATACAACATAACATATATATATATAATATATATATATACACACACACATATACAACAGAACATGAAAGGCTTCTACATAAAGCAATACATTTCCGTTTCAAGAAAACCTATATAATAAATACTATACGTTATTTTCAAAACTGTCCTCCTTTGCTTCCTTGGAAGTTTTCTTTTGTCTTCTGTTGTACACTTTTTACTTTATTTTTTCTCCCTTCCTCTCTCCTCCTCCAAGAAGGCTGCAATTAAGCATGGATACACATGCATGCACATGCACTCACACACATTTCTGTGCATACATACATGTATGCATATATTTACATACATATATACATAGATATCCACAAACATACACGCACATATATACATACGTATATGTGTGTGTGTGTGTGTGTGTGTGTGTGTGTGTGTGTGTATATATATATATATATAAAATATGTATACTCAAATGCAAAAAGGTAAGACTATATTTATGCTTATTTCCACTTGCCATCTGTTTCTCTGTAGGTGGATAGTGTCTTCCTTTATAAGTCCATGTCTTTCTATATTTTTCTAAATCCACCAGCTCATCATTTCCTACACCACAAAAATATTCCAACCCAATCAGATTCTATCTGGGCAATTGTCTGTGAGAGTTTTTTTTCCCAAAATTTTTCTGCATTCCCTCTATTCTTGGCTACGTAGATTTTATTTATACAGAAGAATTTTAATTTAAAATAATCAAAATTATCCATTTTATACCTCATTGTTGTTCTCACCTTATAATATGGTTTAAGATTTTATACTATGGAATTTAGTTCCTTCGCATCTTTTTCCCTCAGGTTTCCTTGAAATCTCTGACCCTCTGTTCTTTTAAGTAAACCCTGTTATTTTTTGTTTTTCTTTTTTAATTAACTTTTGTTTATTTTTAGTTTACATCATTCATTTCCACAACATTTTGAGTTACAGACTTTCTCCCTGTCTTTCCCCTGCCCACCACCCCCAAACAGTGATCCCACTGTATACCCCTTTCCCCCAATCTGCTCTCTCCTATATCCTCCCCATCACCCCTCTGACTTTCTGGTAGGGCAAGATGGATCTCCCTACCCCAGTTTAAAATGTTTTTTAAACATTTGATTTTACAACTTTAAATTCTAGATTCTTTCCCTTCCTCGCTCATCACCCACCCCCACTGGAAAGACAAGCAATTCAATACAGGCTTTATATGTGTAGTTACACAAAACATCTCCACAATGGACATACTGTGAAAGACTGACTATGTTTCCTTCCATCCTATCCTGCCCCCCCCAACTTGTTCTATTCTCTCCTTTGTCTCTGTCCCTTTACAGAAGTGTGTGCTTCTATCAACCCTCCCCCCTAACCTGCCCTCCCCTCCATAATCCCCCCTCTCATCTCCTTCCCTCCTACTGTCCTGTAGGGCAAGATGCACAATTTAGAGTGTATGTCATTCCCTCCCTAAGCCAGATTCAATGAGAGTAAGGTTGTCCCATTCCCTTTTGCCTTCCTCTTCTTCCCCTCCATTGTAACAATTATCCCTTGCCTCTTCTATATGAGATAATTAATCCCATTCTGTCTCTCCCTGTCTCCTCTCATTATAATCCTCTCCAACCTTTCAATTTCACCTTTTAAAATATCATCCCTTCCTATTCAATTGATCCTGTGCCCTCTGTCTATGTAGACCTGTACACATATATACACACACTCACATATGTGTTCATATGCATATATACCCTCCTATATAGACATATGTGTGTACACATAGATATATCATGGCTTTCAGGTAGTCCATTAATTTTTAAATGGTCTCTCCTGCATCTGTTTTCCAGGTTAGTGGTTTTTTCATTGAGATATTTCACATTGCCTTCTATTTTTTCATGTGTTTGGATCTGTTTAATGCTATCTTGATTTCTCATAAAGTCATTTGCTTCTTTCGCTCCAATCTAATTCTGAAGGAATTATTCTCTTCAGCGAGCTTTTGAGATTCTTTTTCCATCTGGCAGATTTGGCTTTTTAAGGCATTCTTCTCCTCATTGGCTTTTTGGGCCTCTTTTGCCATTTGAGTTAGTCTGTTTTTTAAGGTGTTTCTTCAGTCAGGTTGTTAACTCTCTTTTCATGATTTTCTTGCACCATTCTCATTTCTTTCCCCAATTTTTTCTCCACTTCTCTTACTTGGTTTTCAAAATCCTTCTTAAGCTTCTCTATGGTCTGTAATCAGTTTATATTTTTCTTGGAAGCTTTTGGCAGGAGTTCCAACTGTTTTCTTCTTCCTGTTCTATGCTTTGATTCTTTTTGTCCCCACAAAAGGAATCTAAAGTTGGATTGCTGTGCTTTCTTTGCTTCTTTTGCCTGCTCATGTTGCCAATCAATTACGTGACTTTTTAGTTCTGTGCTGCAGTGGAACTTTGCTTCCAGAGGGGAGAGCTTTGTCCCAAATCACTGGGGTTTTTTCAGTTGCTGGAGCTATTAGGAGGCTGCAGTCTCTACAGCCCCCACCAGCTTTGGCTCACTGGTCACACACCTCAGGACCACCACCCAAGACCACAGTCATGATCCAGTCAAGTTAAGGCAAGAGTATTTAGCTTCTGAATGGTTACTTGGCCCCCCTGCAATCTTCAGGCCAGGAGCTCTGAAGCAGCCACGTGGAGGCGGCTGCAGGGCCACCTCTTCTGCTGCTTCTGGCTCTGGGGGCAGAGGGTCAGACCCACTCCTCCATTCTCCCCCCCCCAAATTCAGCCAAGTTCCACTGACTTTTCACTTTATCTTTGGTATTTATGGGTTTTTAATTCTGGAAACCACCCCAGCTGCTGGTGATCCATTCTACCAAATGCTCCAGTCGTGGTTTGTCCTGGCCACCCTGGGGCTAAAACCAAAGTGGGGGCTGGTCTTGCTGTGATGAACCCTTCCTGTTCACCTGCTGGGCTGCCTTCAGCAGGAGATTTGTTTCTCTGTCACTTTGTGGGTTCTGGAGCTCTAAAATTTGTTAAGAGTCATATTTTATAGGTATTTGAGGTGGTTATGGGGGAGCCACGGAGTTCTCCTGCTTCTATGACACCTTCTTGACTCTGCCCCCCGTTACTATTTTTTTTTTACTTAGGAAGATAATTTTTTAGTAATTTAATTGTTATGGTATTACATAAATAGATTGGTTAGGTAAAATTGTCATTTTTATTATATTTACTTACCCATACTCAATAAATATTACCTCAGTTATTTAGACCTAAATTTGTATAAAAGTTGTTTTGTATTTATATTTTTATAGTTTCTCTGTCAGTTTTGGCATATATACTCTCATTTTTTATACTGTCTAGTTATTTTATATGGTCTCAAATTATTGATTAATATGGTTGCTGCATAGTGTAGTTTCCCTGTTTTTCTCTTTTGATTAAATCTGATTTTAGCTTTAACTTTGTCTGAGATCATGATCACTCTCCCTGTTTTTTTTACACAATAAATCCTTTCTGACCTTTATTTTATGTTCATGTATATCTCTAGTTTTTATAGCATTTCCTAAAAGCAGCATATTGTTGAATTCAAATTTTTACTCTGCTATCAACTTACATTTTATGAGTAAATTCATCCCATTCACATTCTAAACTATAATTACTTGTATATTTTCCTCCTTCTTATTTTCCTCACTTTTCACTCTATTCCTATCCCTCCTCACTCCTCTACTTCTTTCTACCTGTTACCTTGTCCTCCAGTTCCTTAACCTACCTACCTCCAAAATCCCTACCTTATCTTCTCCCTCCACTATATCCCCTTACTTTCTTATTTCTTTCTAAATTTAGAAGACTTTTATGCCCTTCTAAATATATATGTTCTCTCTTTATCTCATCCCCATTAATCTACACACCCTTCTATAACCCCTTTATCCTATTCCTTCTCCCTCCCTTACACTGTCCCCCCTTATCCCCTAACCCTCCTTTTTTTTTTTTGCTTTTTTGGGAGGGCAGTTGGGGTTAAGTGACTTGCCCAAAGTCACACAGCTAGTAAGTGTGTCAAGTGTCTGAGGCCAGATTTAAACTTAGGTCCTCCTGACTCCAGGGCCAGTGCTCTATTCACTGTGCCACCTAGCCGCCCCATTATCTTCTTATTTCTTTCTGAATTTAGAAAACTTTTGCACATACACGCACACATATACATGTGTGTGACTGTATTTATTGTTCCCTCTTTAACCCATTCCTTATTGAGAGTAGGGTTCTAGAACTACCTGCACTTGTCCACCATCTAATTCCTCTATATCAGTTCTTTCTCTCACATCTCATTTGTATGAAATAATTACTCTTTTTGTCTTTTCCTAGATCTTTTTGATTTTTAAAATCACATTATACTTAACTTTACCCCACTCTTTCATTACAGTTACTAATGACAGTCTTAAACATACAATTTACATTTCTACATGTAAAAAGTAAACAATTAGTCCTTATTGAATCTCTTGTAATTAGTCTTTAATGTTCACCTTACATTTTGCCTGGATCTTGCACGTCAAATTTTCTATTTGGTTCTGATCTTTCTGTAATAAAATCCTGAAAGTTTGTCAATTCATTGAATGTCCTTTTTTGTCATGTATGATTATACTTAACTTTGCTGGGTTTGATATTTTCAGTTGTAATCTGTTTTTTTGCTCTTTTATGTATAGTGTTCCAAGACCTGTGGTTTTTTTAGTGTAGCCACTGCTAGGTCTTGTATAATTCTAATTGTGGTTCAACTATATTTGAATTGCTGTTTTTCTTGTTGCTCATAATATTTTATCCTTAACCTGGGGGTTTTGGAATTTGCATATGATATTCCTGTAAGTTTTCCACTGAGGATCACTTTCAGGTCTTGACTGGTAAATTTTTTTCTATTTCTATTTTACCTTCTTGTTCTAACACTTCAGGATAATTTTCTTTAATTTTTTTGGTATTATTGTATAAAGATTCCTTTTTTAAATTATAGCTTTCAGGTAATCCAATTATTCTTAACTTTTCTCTTCCTGATCTGTTCTCCAGATCAATTGTTTTTCTTACAAGATGTTTCACATTCTCTTCTCTTTTTCATTCCTCATATTTTATTATTTCTGGATCTCTTGTAACTTAATTGGCTTTCCCTTGCCCAATTCTAATTTTCAAGGAGTCATTTACTTCCTTAAGATTCTGAATGTCCATTTCCATTTGGTTGACTTTCCTTTCTTGGATTTTTCTTGGATTATTCTTACTTAAAAAAAATCATCCTCCTTTATTTGATTTTTGAAGGGTTTTTTTGAGGTCTAAGAATTTTGGAGGGGGCAGGTAACTATTTGACATTACTCTTTGGGGTTAAAATATTTTAATGATTATTTAAATATAATTATTGCTGTTGCTATCCTTTATATTTTATTCAGTGTATTTAAAAACATTATTCTGAGGAATATATAGGCTTTATCAGTCTGCCTGAGAGGTCTATGATGCTAAAAGAGGTTGAGAAGCCCTGTTCTTTGGGAAGCCTTTTTTAAACCCCTTGGTTGTTAGTCTTCTCTCACTCTTTCTTTAGATTACCAAGTATATACCCATTTGTTTTTGTACTCGATTCCCTCAGAATGTAAGCTTATTGGGGACAAGAGTTACTGAATGAATGAAGAAGCACTTATTAAACTCTCTCTATATGCTAAAGCACAGTCCTACACACTAGAGATGGAAATAGAAAAACTGAGGTGGTTTCTGCTCTTGGAGTTCACAATCTATTTGGGGGAGACAGCACATAAAAGTAAATTGAGCCACACCATGGATAGAAAGACCTGGAAGTCCTAAGGCTACAGTGATAGGGCTTATGGCAAAGCCCAAAGGTACAAAAGCAAAGAGGAGCAATAGCACTTATAGCTGCAAGGGACTGGGGCCCTTCCTGGATACAGACCAGGAGAGCAGTGACCATATCTCTCCCAGGATCATACCACCTTGGAAGCACCAAAACTTGCAGACCCCCAGAACTAACTCTGAAAAGAGCAGCACAAAAAAGCCTGAACCCTGGGACAGTGCCTCCCTAGCCCCAGGTAAGCAGAACCCAACTTTAACATTAAGTTTAAAGTGAAAAATAGCCTGGGAAAATTAGTGAATAACAACTATTTAAAAGATAATAATTTGACCATGAAGAGCTACTGTTGTGGTCAGGGAAGACCAAGACATAAACTCAGAAGAAGACAACAATGTAAAAACTACCCAAAAAGCCTCAAAGAAAAATGCTAATTGAACCCAAAGCCTACAAGAATTCCTAGAAGAGGGGCGGCTAGATGGCAAAGTGAATAGAGCACTGGTCCTAGAGGCAGGAGGACCTGAGTTCAAATCCAGCCTCAGACAATTCACACAAAAACTGTGTGACCTTGGGCAAGTCACTTACCCCCAATTGCTCTACCTTCTCCCCTCCAAAAAAAGGAGGGGGGAAGCTTTAAACAAAAGAATTCCTAGAAGAGTTAAAGAAAGAAATAAAGAAAGACAGAGGAAAAAATGGGGAAAATGAGAGTGATGCAAGAAAATTATGAAAAGAGAATTAGCATCTTGGTAAAAGAGATGCAAAAAGTACTGAAGAAATTAATACCTTAAAATAACAGAATCAGCAGAATGGTAAAAGAGGCACAAAAATCCACTGAGGAGAAAAACTCCTTAAAAGGCAGAATTGACCAGATGGGAAAAGAGATACAAAATCTCACTGAAGAAAATAATTCCTTAAAAATTTGAATTGGACAAGCAGAAACCGATGACTCCATGAAACATCAAGAAACAAAAGTCAAAAGAATGAAATAGAAGAAAATGTGAAAGATCTCATTGGCAAAGCAACTGACCTGGAAAATAGATTGAGGAGATATAATTTAAGAATTATTAGACTAGATTCTGGGAAGATGGCAGAATAAGGCAGGAAATTACCTGGCTCTTCCACATTCCCCCACAAATAATTTAAAATAATGCCTCAGAGTGAACTTTAGAGCAGCAGAAATAATTCAAGTGGATATTTAATAAATTAAATGAATTTTCATGTATTTGGCGGTAAAAGAACAGAACTGAACAACAAACAACCTATGAGAATCAAGAAAAATATAAAAAGGTACATATGGAAAGCCTGTTATAATTAATAAGATCAGACTTTACTCCTTTTATAAGATAGACTTTACTTCTTTTATAGAAAGACATTATTTATAACCCTTAAGGATGTTATTATTAGGATCTTTGAAAGACCATACATAGTTAGAAGGCTGGAATTGAGTTAAGTATTATGAGATAACCCTAAAAAATAAAATTGGGTAGGAAGAGGTAAAATGGAGTAATTATCTAATACAAAAAAGTTGTGAATGGAAGGACTGTTAACAATGGAGGGCAGGAGGAGGTGAATAGCTGACAGTTTTAGAACCTTATTCTCATCAGAACTGGATTAAAGAGGAAATAACATAGTTCTAGTAGGGTATAAAGGTCTTCTTAAATTACAGAGAAATAGGCTGAGGGAGGGACTCTTAGAAGAGGTGTGGATTAGAGAGGCAGTGGTCAGAAGTAAATTAGACGTCTGAGGAGGAATAGGCTAAAAAAAAAAAAGAGGGAGAGAAGGCCTTCTGCAGTGTGGGGTAGGAAGGGAGGGAGACAGTTCAGAACTTAAAATGTAACCAAAAATTCAATTTAATTTTTTAAAAAGAATTATTGGACTCCCTGTAAGTTATAATCAAAGAAAGTAACCAAATATCACATTTCAAGAAATTATCAAGAAATACTGCCATGATATGATCCAGAAGGAAAAATAGAAATGAAAAGAATCTACCAGTCACATCTTGAAAAAGATCTCAAAATGAAAATGCTCAGGAAAAATCATAGCCAAGAAGAAAAAGCAATTCAAGCAGCCAGAAAGAAAAAAATTCAAATATTGTAGGGTCACAGGTCACACAAGATTTAATGGCTTGCCCATTCAAGGAGTGGAGTGTTTGGAAGGTTATTCCAGAAAGCAAAGGAGCTAGAATTACAAACAAAAATTATTTACCCAGAAACACTGAGTGTTTTTCCAGGGTAATGAAATAGAGGGATTTCAATCATTCTTGATGAAAAGATCAGAACTAAATAGAAAATTTATCATTCAAGCACAAGACTAAAGAGAAGCATAAAAAAGGTAAATATAAACTGTTTATATTCCTGTATGGGAAGACTACGCATGTCACTTTTAAGAACATTATCATCATTAGGGCTTAATTGTCCTAACTCCCTAAAAAGGAGTTTATATAGAAGGCATGGGTATGAGTCAATTATGTTGGAATAATACCCCCCCAAAAAATGAAGTCATGAAAAAGAAGGATGTGCTGGGAGAGGGATGAAGAAAGAAGTAGAATGGGGGAAATTTTCTCACAAGGAAAAGCTTTTACAGTATAGGAGAAAATGGGAAAGGGACAGTGCTTGAAACTTACTCTCTTTAGAATTGGTTCAAAGAGGGAATATATACACAGAGTCGTGTATAGAGTATTACAATAGAGTAATAGGAAAGAAAGGGGACAGTAGAAGGGGGTGTGATCAAAGGGAGGGTGGTGGTTAGATTAAGGGAGGCAGTGGTAGGAAGCAAAATAGACTTTTGAGGAGTGACAGGATAAAAAGGAAGAAGAAACAAGTAAATAAGATGGGGGGCAGAGAAATGCACAGTAGTTTTAACTGTGAATGTGAATGGGATGAACCCCTCTCCCATTAAATAGAAGCAGATAGTAAAATGGATTAGAAACCATAATCTAACAATGTGTTGTTTACAAGAGACACACTGGAAAATACTTAAAGGGCTGGAGCAGAATCCAGTATACTTCAAGTAAAGTTAAAAGGGGAGTGGGGTAGCAGGCAAGGGCAGCAATCATGCTTTCAGACAAAGCAAAGGCAGACCTAATTAAAAAAAATAATAAGGGAAAATACATTATGCTAAAAGGTACCATAGACAATGAAGTAATAGGAAAAAAAATTACAGCAAGTTTCTCTGATAAAGACCTGATTTCTCAGATACACATACATATGTGTATTGGACTGAGTCAAATTTATAAAAATAAAAGCCATTCTCCAATTGATAAGAAATCAAAGCTAACTATAGTCATAGAAAAAAATTCTCTAAGTCCCTATTGATTAGAAAAATGCAAATTAAACTGACCATGAGGTACCACCTCATATGTATTAGAAAAGACAGATGCTAGAAGAGATGAAGGAAACATAGGTATGCTAATGAACTACTGGTGGAAGTGTAAACTGGTCCATCCATTCTGGAAAACAGTTTGGAACAATGCCCAAAGGGCTTTAAAAGTCTGCATACCCCTTGACTCACCAATACTACTATTAGATCTGTATTTCAAAGAGATAAAAGCAAAAGGACAAAACATTTATAGCAGCTCTTTTTGTAGTGGCAAAGAATTGGAAATCAAGGGGATACTCATCAATCGGGGAATGGCTGAACAAGTTGTGACATATGATTATAATGGAGTACTGTTGTTCTATAAGAAATGACAGAGGGGGTGCTTCCAGAAAAAACGCATGGCGAGACCTGTATGAACTGATGTTAAGTAGTGTGAGAAGAACCAGATCACTGTGTACAACAGTAATGTAAACCAATTGTAAAAGACTTGGTTACTCTGATCAATACAATGATCCGAGAGAATTCCAAAGGATTCATGATTAAATAAAGACATGCCACCCATCTCCAGAGAGAGTACAGATGAATTCCAAGTGCAAATTGAAGTGTTTTCTCACTTTATTTTTCTTGATTTTTTTGAAATATGGCTAATATGGTTTTGCATGATTTCACATGTATCAGATTACTGTCCTTAGTGAGTGGGGGCAGGAGGGAAGACGAGAATTTGGGATTCAAAATTTAAAAATAAAAGAATGTTTAAAATAAATAATAAATTTAATGTTTTTAATTTTTAAAAATCTTACTGTTTTCCCAGAATGATGTACATTTTTTATGTACATTAAAGAGATAATAAAAATAAACTTGAAAAAGAAATTACTGAGGATGCCTAGATCCTCCTAAGTAGGAGCCAAAACCAAAATCAATGTAAAGACACAGGTCTTCTGAAGAACTTACTTAACTCTTCAAAATATGTCTCTTCTCTTCTTTGTACCTAGAAAAAAGGGAGGAGGGAATCTGAAAACTCTGGCCTATTTTTCCTTCCTGTTAGGCAGAGGAAAAGTTCTTTTTGTAGTTTCTCTTTTTCATAGAGGGCAAAAGTTCATTCCATATCTACTCCTCTACACTCTAGTGGCAACACTGGAGGATCCCCATAACCGTAGTCCTACCATAACTACGTGTCCCCTGAACAACAAAATTTACAGTCATTTTCATGATGACCATTACCTCCATTTCAGCCTCAGGACCATGTTTGGTGTAAAAAAATCCCTAAGTTAGAACTATCTACAAGTCTAAAAGAAAGCTTCAAAAAGTAACAGATTTAGAAGTGGATTGAGGATAGCTGACAATGAAGAAGTAGTACAGTGATATTCTCTTACCACCACCTCCAAATTCCTTCAAACAGATTTAAGAAACATACCAAACTGAATCTTGAAGGGGAAATCCAAAGAAAAATCAGTCATTTTTCCAGCCAATCAGTTTAGGGAGTCAGGTCTATAAACATTGGGGAAGGAATCTGGCAGGGAGCACATAAATTGGCAAAGTGCCAACAGGCGATATCATTCACTACCCATTTCTGTGTCACATATTCAGGGTGGACTGAGAAGGTGTTTTTGCATTGGGTGACATTCTGAGATAAGAGTGGGCATAGGCCTTAGGCTGTGTGCCAAGAGATGATCAAGTTCAGAAACAAGCAACAGCAGTGTGACTCAGCTCCCAAGAGCAAAGTGGGGTCTCAGTTCTAGTTTTTATTCCAATCTGAAGTTTGCAGAGGACTAATCAGGGTAAGAATTCCCGATGACAGGGGAGCCTGTAGAGCTTTCCAGTGACTAAATAGAACAGCATTCTACCATTTCTCAGACCCAAACCCAGGGCTAGGAGAAAAGGGGCAGGGCCGGAGTAGGGAGATATGAAAGCATCTATTGCCCTGAAATAGACAACTGACTGAGGTATTCCTAAGATCCCAAAATAATAAAACAGTACCCTCAAGAAAAAAATAGAACCATCCCAGATCTTCGTTCCAGGAATGTGCAGAGCCCAGTCCCAATATCAAGTCATAAGTCAGGAACTAGCCTGGAAGAATGAGCAAAAAAAAAAAAAGAATCCTACCAGGAAAAGCCATTATGGTGATGAGGATGCTTAAGGCATAAATCCACACAGTGATGCCAAAACATCTGCTAGATGAGATCCTTTCAAAGGAAAATCAAAACATATGCTTGAATTTAACTAGAATTTGTAGAAAAGTATATTTTTTTACATATTAAATGAGAGCATTAGAAGAAATAATGGAAAAGAAATGAGAGCTATAGAAAGAATTGGTGGGGCAGCTATGTGGTGCAGTGGATAAAGCACTGGCCCTGCAGTCAGGAGGACCTGAGTTCAAATCTGGCCTCAGATACTTAACTAGCTGTGTGACCATAGACAAGTCAGTTGCCTTGCAAAAAAAAAAAGAAAGAAAATAATTAAGAATTAACAGCTTGGTAGTACCAAAACAGTGTCCAAGTACAAAGACTCTTTGAAAATTAGAATGGATCAAATAGAAGCCAATAACTCCATGAGACAACAAGAAATATTAAAGTCAAAAGACTGAAAAATAAGATAATGTAAGGTATCACATAGCAAAAACAATTGACTCAAAAAACAAATCAAGGAGAAATAATTTAAGAATTATTGGACTACTTGGACCAGATAAAGAGCACAGACATCCCAGTTCAAGAAATCTTAAAACTCTTTGATCTCTAAGAACCAGAGGACAAATAGAAAGAATCTTACAGTTGCCACCTGGAAATAAAATGCCAAAAAGAAAACTCTCAGGAAAATACAGAGCTCCCAGGCCAAAGGAAAATACTTTCAGCATTTAACAAGAAAGAATTTAATTACCAAGGAACCATAGGATCAGACAAAATTTAGCAGCCACACTATAAAGGATCAAAGAGCTTGGACTGTGACATTCTAAAAGGCAAAACGTATAGGCATACAAACAAAAACAACTTACCCAGAAAAACTGAGTATAATCCCACAAGATAGAATAGAAAAATGTACTCTTAGTGACATAGAAAACTTCCAGGCATTCTTGATCAAAAGACCAGAGCTGCATAGAAACTTTAAAGTTCAAGATGGCAGCATAGGAATAGCCAGGGTCCCACAGCTGCTACACAGCCACCCCAAACGCCCATAAAATATGACTCTGGACAAAGTCTAGGACTCTCAAATTCACAAAATATAGAAAACACATCTCTCCCGGAAGGCAGCACGGCAGCAGGGGCTCATCCCTCAGGCCTGCAGGCCGGGAGCCAAGAACAGCCCAGCCTGAAACCGCCATGTGGCCAGGCTCCAGGGCAGCCAGCCGGGAGGAGCCGAGCCTCCAAAGCCACAGTGTGAGTCTACTTCAGAGAAGATCTAAAGCACCTGGAGCACAGCCGGGAGGAGCCAAGCCTCCAAAGCCACAGTGTGAGTTTACTTCAGAGAAGATCTAAAGCACCTGGAGCAATCTCCACATCTACTAAGCCAGGATTAGAGGTCAGTGAAAGTGAGTAAAGCTTTCAAGCTAAATATGGGGGAGGAAAAGCAGTTTGGCCAATCTACCCGCAGGGCAAGGAAGCAGTGGAGGAAGGGCAGGAACTGCTTTAGAGCCCCTGGCCTGCAGATCCCGCAGGGGGCAGCCTGGATCTGGATGGTGGTCTTGGGTGGTGGTCCTGGGGAGCGCTCTCAGCAAGCCAAAGTTGGGGGGGGCCTGCAACACCCCCTAATAGCTCCAGCAGCTGGGAAAACCCCAGCAATTTGGAACAGAGCTTTTCCCCCTGGAAGCAGAGTTTCACAAAGCTAAAAAAAACCACCAATTAATTGACTGGCCAACATGAGGAAAAGGAAGCAAAATAAGAAC
>CM053595.1:91734623-91772674 GCA_028646575.1 Pseudocheirus occidentalis
GGATGCTGGATGCTCACACTTCAATAAAGGGACAGGGACAGGGTAGAGAACAGAACAAGGGGGGGAGGGATAGGAAGGAGGTACATATGGTCACTGTCACAATATGTCCACTATGAGGATGTCCTGTATAATCACACCTACACAGCCTGTATTGAATTGGTTGTCCTTCCAGCGGGGGTGGATGACAAGGGAGGAATCGAAAGAATCTAGAATTTAAAGTTCTGCAATACCTGCAACTAGGAATTAAGATATACAGTGGGTGGGGTAAGGAGACCCCCCCCCACCCTACCAGAAAGTTAGAGAGCAGACCAGGGGAGGGGTTCTACAGTGGGATTGCTGTTTTAGGGTTGGGGTAGGGGAAAGATGGGGAGAAAATTTGTAATTCAAAAATCTCATGAAAATGAATGATGTAAAAAAGAAGCAAATAAAATTTATTACATTTTTAAAAAGACCCCATCTTCCCTACATCTTTGTGAGAGCACTGTGGAATGGCTTGGCAAAGACTTCCTGTGTGAGAAAGCCACAGAATGCCCTAGCAGAGACTTGGTCTAGGTGAGAGTGCCTTAGGATAGCTTAGCAGAGACTTGCTCTGTAAGAGTCTATTCCATATCTTTCAAGAAACTTTACTTTTTCTTTGGCAAAAAAAAGAAACTTTAAAGTTCAAACCCAGAAGTTAAAAGAAACATAAAAAAGTAAACATGAACAACAGTGATAAAGGGCTAAATAGGAATTAACTAATTACACTCTAATATGGGAAAATGATACAGGTGTTTTTTCTGAACCCTATCATCAGGAGCTATTGATAGAGTCTAATTAGACAAGGCCTAGAAATGATTCTATTGTGCTTTGATCTTAAAGAAGAATAGAGGGGAAGAGAAATACACTTGCAAGGTGGGTGGTGGAGAAAGGTAGAGAAAGTTATCTCACATCAGTAGGCAAGCAGACATCTATACAAACAAAGAGAAGGAGGTAGGAGGAAGTGTCTGACACTTGAATTTTGCTTTCATCTGTACTAGTCAGAGGAGGGAAGAGCCACATGGACACATTGGGTACAGAAATATATTTCACTCAACAGAGAAGTAGAAGGAAAAGGGGAGAAGGATTTAGAGAAAGGGTAGATTAAGGGTTTCATCTTAGTCAAAACAAATTCTAAGATAAAAAAAAATCTCCTTTTGAGCTGGCAGAGAATGGTAATCCAAGGGAGTGGGGCATCAGTTAATTAAAGAATGCCAGAGAAAGTTATGACATATAAACATAATGGAATACATTTGTGCTATAAGAAATGATTAAGGGGGTAGTTTCAGAGAAACCTGGGAAAACTTATATGAACTGATACAGAGTGAAGTGAACAGAACCAGAACAATTTATACAATGATAACAATATGGAAAGGCAAACTACTTTGAAAGAATTAGTAACTTTCATCAGTATAGTGACTAACAATGATAGGGATAATGCTGAAACATGCCCATCTCTTGACAGAGAGGTAAAGGAATCAGTGCAGAAAGAGACTATTTTGGCAGGGGGACATGTCTAATGTTGAAATTTGTTTTGTTTGACTATACATATTTGCAATGAATTTTGTTCATCTTCAGTTGAGGGGAGTAGGATGAGAAGGAGAAAAGATGCAGTTTTGCTGATTGAAAAAAGTAGTTAGTTCTCATTTACCAGAGGTATTTTAACAAAAGTCTGATGACTACCCAGTTATGTTGTAAAAGGATTTTTGTTCAGCTATGGTTTGGACCTCTTAGCCTCTAACGTTCCTTTCAGCTCTGATTCTGTGACTCTGATTTAGATGACCCATAAGTTCTATGATCCTATGAATTATGATTTACAAGATTTACAAACTATAGTAGGACACAAGGGAGAACTCTACAGAAAATGCTATGAGAAATTTTAGAGGAGGGAGATCACTTTCAGCTAGGCAAATATATGTGTTGAGGGACAGCATTATAGGAAGCTTCAAGAAGTGGTGGCACCTGAATGGAACCTTGAAAGAAGTGAAAAACTTCAATAGATTAAGATAAGTAGAGTTCATTCTTGGCATGAGAGATGTCATGAGGAAAAACAGGGAGATTGGAAAGGGCAATGTGCAAATAGGAGATGGACAGTAGTCCACTTAAACTGTAATACAAGTTCACTAAGGGAAGGAGACAGGCAGCAGATTACATAGGGCCTTGGATGCCAGTAGTTTATACTTTCGTTGGTAAATAATGGGAGCCACTGCATGTTTCTGAGTAGAGAGGTGATAAGATTATAGTGGTACATTAGGAAGATTACTTGTGCAATGAGTTTTCACCCATCCAAACTTGTAAAATTCTTCCCTTAATTATTGCCAGCTGTGTCTTGGCTGCTTCCAGTAGCAGAACCATCCTGTGTATCTGATGACTGGTTGGTTCCCCCCAGGATTCCCAACTGCATGCACTGAAGTAGAGGGAGATCACTTTGGGCAATGTGAATGAATTTAGTTAACTAGATTTTTTTGCTAATGGGCATCTCCTGTTCCACCATCATGTGGAATACAAAAAAAGCTTTCTTCTGTGCATTTTTTCCAGAAAACATTTCCAAAGCTAACATTCATCAGTTTTATTCTCACAGTAATGAGTAGTGTATGTAGGATAGTACATATTTCTCTGACTTAGCGTTATGTGCTGTCAGAGAATTTGATAAATGTAAGCCATTCACTATTAAAATATAGGAGTACCCAAGTGTTCATTTGGCCAAGTACACAATGGCAGCATTTTTTTATCATACATATATAAAGATGACATTAGATCCAGGCACATACATGTCTTAATAAAAAGCCCACTACAAGAACTTTATTGTTTACAATAAAGGAAAAAAGCTATCAAAAACAAGTTTAATGCCATAGATGCACAATATGTAGAACCAGTATTTGCTATTGGAAGTTTTAGGGATTTTTAGTTGATAAGGAGAATCAGAGATAGGATAGTTTTCTCAAGAGAGGAATGGAGATCGTCAGAACATTGACTCAGTCAGTCACATTATATTAGTGTTGGCAATGGATATGGAATCTATCCTTAAGATTCCACTCCATGTCCTAGTACAGTGTAGTAACTTGGTAAATGCTAATGATATTTTAGATATTCAGATGGGAAGGTTCAAATGGAAGGGAACTTAAAGTTTGTACTTAGTCTTTTCACAGTTATGGAATTCATTAAATCTCAAATATGGAAGGGGCTTGAGTAATATGTGGACTTTAAAAAGCCATCCACACTATCAACAATGCTGAATACCTGATTAAATAATACTCTGGATAAGTAGCCCAAGCCCTGTGTACAATAGGGCAATCTAATGACCAGGTTTGAGGCAATTGTCTTCCTTTTCTTGGCTGTGGAGAGTTATTGTCCAAGAAAGCAATAGTAGCATGTTTATATGATAAAAATATTAAAATATCATCAATACTTGGTCTACTGATTATTATTTAAGTGACAAGTTTAGAAGAAAACACTGTACCTGGAAGACACCTGGACAAAATAAACTCCAAGGCAGTGTGTTTACAGTGAGTGATGAATAACCAGAAATTTAAGTCAGAAAGATTTGTCTTGACTCTCTCTTCCTCAGTTTCTTTTTGAAAGTATTGTGGCTGAGACCATAATCAATATCTTCATTTAGTGCATTCACTGGTCTGGTGCTTAATCAATATATCACCAAAGACTTTCTCTAATGGCCATTTTGTTCAATATCTCCTATGAGAGCATCTCTTTGCATTTTTAATAGGCTAACACATAAGATCAATAATCTCGAAAATATCCTTTCTTACTTTGAGTTTTAATGGGTTGATATTTTACCTCTTGTATGTTCAGAAAACTGTATTGTATATAATCTACATTTTAAATCATTGAAAGTGAGCACATAGCCACTTATTTGTCTTTGCCTCTTTGGGAAAAATAAATAGAAAACAACCTCCCATAATGTTAAATCTTTACATTGCAATTTATATGTATCACCTTATTCATTCTTCATAATCCTATGCTATTATTTCCATTTTGCAGATGAGGAAACCAAGATCCAGAGAAGTTAAATGACTGGTGCCCATGGTCACATAACTAATAAGAATCTGGAGCAGGTTTTTACTCAAGTTTTCCTGACTCTAAATCTAGGTTCTTTCCATTTCCTTCTGAAGTATAATATTACTATAATTATATTATAATGCAGAAAGGCTCTCTTTGTAGCTCTGTATCTATAAATTGACACACAGGAACTGTACAAGTATAAGAAGAAAAAAATTTGATTAAGAACTAAAATTATATGGTCTTATCTCCTGCTACTTCTCTAAATACACCATATGTCCCTATGCCCCAACCACA
Organism: Pseudocheirus occidentalis; assembly: GCA_028646575.1. Classification (NCBI taxonomy): domain Eukaryota; kingdom Metazoa; phylum Chordata; class Mammalia; order Diprotodontia; family Pseudocheiridae; genus Pseudocheirus; species Pseudocheirus occidentalis. The sequence goes on from CM053595.1 coordinate 91,738,953, forward strand.
AAGAATCGTTTACCAGTCCATGAGATCAACCTGTGCTGGTCCTAGTAGCTTTTGTTTGGGCTATTCCCATTCCTCTGTTTATCAGAATCATAGCAGTCCTTTATGGCCCATATCAAACACCAGCAGTCTTCATGAAATCTCCTTTGATAACAAACAATCAGATACTATCTCTTCTTATTTTGATCTCTGTAATACATAAGAATGCTTTGTACTGTACAAAAGGACATACTAAACCCTTTCGTCATCCTCATATAACTCTCAAAAAAAAGAAACCCAAACCAGAAGGAGAACGAACCCCAGCAAGTTAAAATCCTTATAAATGAACAAAGTAGAACTCTTAATGTTTAAGCACTTGCATGGTTCCCTCTCTGATGAACAAACTTCAGATACAAAGGTAAGGAAAATCAAATAACAAAAACAATTCTGTACCTTCTGCAACCTAAATGTCATACCTTAAAAACCTGAATCTAATGATCAGTTTTTAAGAGATGAATGTTCAGTGAAAAAGCTATATTTGAAGCATACATATTAAGCTTGAAAATATCTCCCAAACAGAAATATCAGAAAACTGAATAAGTATAAACCAAAATAAGAACAAATAATGAAATAAATTACCCTATTTTAGATATATTTTTAAAAAAATAAAATGATGACTTAAGGGGGGAAATAAGAGGGAGATTGAGAGATTAAAGCACAAAAGGGGATAAAGATGTAAATAAAATTTTAATTGAAATGTGGTTAACCAAAATGAAAAATTATGAACTTAACACCACAATTCTCATCCCCCACAGGTATCAGTGTATTTTGTGGAGAAAGTTGTGGAATGAGAAGATACATAAATGAGTAGAACAAAGGTTAAGTTCAGAAGGGAATGAGTGATGTACCCTTATCAAGTGAACAGCGAAGGGATGATGAGTCCTAAAATAAGCCAAAAAATGAGACTGTAGGATAATAAGAGAATTGACAGAAGTATATGATCAAAACTGGGGAGTTCTTCTCATAAGGGAAAAGATGCATGCCTGGAATGGAAATTGTTGACATTATGAAGCATTTGTTCCTAGAGGGGTTTGTGCAATAGGAAAAAACCTTCTCTGACAGTGCCTCCATGAACTATATCCTCCCCAGAAAAAGAGATTTGTGACTTTCTAGGGAAACTGGTACCCAGAATGTTTTGGACGAGAGGGTATAGACCCAGAGATAAGATAGAATGATAAATGTAAAGTATGTAATGGTCATGGGGATAGGAGAAAGCAGAACTGAACAGAATGGTTTAGGATCCAGGCTGATTTCTACCATAGGGCATTGCTTCTCTCCATATTGCTTTCCCAATGAACCGTTAATTTTAAGAGTGAAGCACGGTGGAAAAAAAATGAATGGAACAACATCTGTAAATTCAATAAAACACACACACTCTCAACAAAATGAACAAGTAATATAGACCACAACTCAGAGAATACATTTTCAGAATAGGAAAGAAGGGAAGAGAATGAATAAAACAAAGAAAATCTTCTTGGAAAAAAAGTACAAAATGAAGAAAACTATCAAACATAAGTTGAAAGGTAACATTGCTAGCTAACCACTTTTTTCAAGCCACTTTACTTCTTCCTCTCCCTACATAATGTACATAATCCAATGACAGTGATTTCCTGGCTGTTCCTTAAACAAGACCCTCTCCCAACTATTGACATTTTCACTGTCCCATCTTCCAATGTCTAGAATTAGCTTCCTCCTCATTACTTCCTGGCTTTCCTGAAATGATATATAAGTAGGGAAAAAGTGTGTGTGTGTGTGTGTGTGTTTGCAGCTCAAAATCAGGATTTTCTACCTAACTAAAATATTTTTTAAAAATTTGAGGTCACTTCCTTCTGGTAAATTGTATTGTGTTTTAAAAACAGTCAGTAGTGTCATACTTTAGGAAGAATGCTATATTTAGAGTCAGAGGACCTGATTTTGAATCCCAGTTTACTACCTCTTGACTTCTGGCAAGACATTTAACTTCTCTGGCCTTCAGTTTCCTTATCTGTTAAGTAAAGAGGATTGGTCTAGATAACCTGAAAGTTTCCTTCCAGCTCTAAGTCTGTGATTCTATGTGTGTTAGTTCAAGGGTTATTTGGTCAAAATCTTATTCTGCCTTGTTTTGTGAGGCATTCCCTGAACGAGTCCATTTCCCAGGTTGAACTCCATCAGTATTTAGTCCATATTTCTCTTTCTGCCATTCTTCACAAACTGTTCCTAAAGAACAAGGACCATAGTGTCTGGGGTTTTTTGGCATCCCCTTCAATAAGGAACACAACCCTATGCATATAAGTAGGCATTCAGGAATCTCTTGTTGAATGAATGAATGAATACTGACCTGCAGGATTGATATATCAAGGGATATTTACATCAAAGCATGTTACCTGTCTCCTTAAATAGTAATAAGAAGTCAATAATAGCTTGCTGTAAAGACTTGAATTCCAATAACTAGGTTAAAAGACAACCCCATTCCTCTAGCAGCTTGGTTTGTTTGTTTTTTTACTTAGACATTGTTTTACTGACAATAGGTAAAAATAGGTTTATCTGTGAAATGCCAGGAGAAGTAATTTGTTTCAAGACTTTAAAATAGTGGATCCTATTTTTTTTAATAAAGAACTTTATTGTAAGCAACAGAACTGGGATTCAAGTACAGGTCCGAGTTTCAAATCTAGTGTTCTTGCCATTACACCATTCTAGCTCTTGGCATTGATTTATTGTGACAGAAAATAAATGAAACTTGAAGCGTGGGGCAGGAGAGCTTAAAAAGAGGCACATTGCAAAGCTTTGAAGCAGCCCTTTTCTACATGAGAAATAATACTTCAGCACCTCCTTCTAGCATGAGCATTTATTTTCTCATCTTCTATAACCAACTTTCTATAGCAAATGCTAGAATGAGAAGTGTTCAGGTAACCTCAGATAAAGTTATTTTCACTAGTTCTACATCTTTAATGCTCAAATGGATCTGTAATCTCATTGATGTGTATATACCTTCTAATTATGCAGATGGTAATTCATCCATGCCTTCTCATCTTCTATGACTTGTCTGTTCTCCCCTAAGTTTGCTCCAGAGGAATAGGAGATACAGTGTATGGTGGGGTAGGGCTTCTCTTGGTAGCACCACGTTCATAGGCTTATCTAACAGGTAGCCCTCATTCTTGCCAAATGATCAATGCATTTTTTTAGATAATACATTTCTTTGATGATAAGATCTTTACTTTTACCAATAATTTACTCAGCTCTTCATAGTTTCCTTATTTATGTATTACAGTTTGTTCACTCCTGCCATGTATCTCTCCATTGTCCCCTGAGGGATATTTATTTATAATTCTTCAAGAACCATAGTGTCCTGTGACTCTTAGCCATATGGCAAACCCAGTAGAATATTTGTATTAAAAAGATGAGCCTTTGTTTCTATTGAGTCAGTCATTAAGGAGCTCTGCAATTTCCCACAAGGGATTCAACCTCCTTGCCTTCTCCTGTTTAATTCCAGAAGATTTCAGGTTATGTGTCTTGTTAGAGAGACTCTCCAGTGTTTTGGAGATTGATGCAACTTGCACAAAATCTTCTGTAAAGAGCATCTGAAGGCCATCACTGTATTTTGGAAATCCTTCTTCATCTTGCACTCCATGCTGGATCTCCACTACAATGGCAAACCCAATTGTCAAGCATGAATCTTTTTTACGCCTCACTTGATGTTAATGATCAAACAAGATTATCCATGTTGTTAAATATTTTGAGGTATTTTGCATGATTTTGACATGCATGGAAAACTCATCTTGTTGTAAGAAAGACTTTAAGTTAATGTTTTCCTCTGCCAAAGCCAAAGTTTTATTTTTGTTCTTAGTAAGTACAGTGGAATTGATCTTGTATTCTCTACATCTTTCAATTAGTTGTTTGATGGTAAAGATATGGTCTACTATAGAATATAACTTAAAGCCTACTTGTTTCTTACTAATACCATTATCAAGGATGTTCTTTATGCATATATAACTTGTTGTCATACAATATTTAGATAAATGAGAAAACAGGCTTAAGCTTAGTATTATTAATATTATTTCTATCTATTTTTATTATTAATAAGCTCTAATATTTACCATGCCTTTGTTATCATGCCATCCTTCAGATACCTTGAGATAGAGCCTTTAACTCCCCCTCAATTATGTCAACTCCAACATTGATCTCCTATGTATAATTGGTCTAATCCAGTTGCATTTTACATCTTTGTCAATTACACTCTCTCCTGAAAGCACATCTAGGGTTGTTATGTTAGGCATCCTTTCGTTGGTGATAAAAATTTTCTTACATGAATTTTTGTGGGTCTCTTCTGTTTGTCTTCCATTTTCATCTCCAAATTTTCCAAGAATGACTTCTTAGTTGTATCCCATCAAGTTTTCTTCTTTTATCCGTCATTGTTTGTCCTTCCTTTATAAAATGATACAGCTTATAACTCTCTTGTCCTTATCTATTAGAAGCATTTATTTAATGCCTCATGTGTGCCAGGTACTTGCTAAGGGCTGGAGATAAAGAGCAGCTCTCAATCTAAAGTTTTACAAATGAACTTATAGTTGAAACTGGTGTTGATGTTGACAAGTAAGACAAATGTTTTACTAGGGTGATTTTAGGGTCTTTGGGGTCCCTTTTTATAGCAATTGATTTATTCAGCTATGCCATCTTTTTTTTTTGTATTTTGGAGGAGGAAGGCAGGGCAATTGGGGTTAAGTGACTTGCCCAAGGTCACATGACTATTAAGTCTTAAGTGTCTGTGGCTGGATTTGAACTCAGGTTCTCCTGACTCCAGGGCCAGTGCTCTATTCACTGTACCACCTAGCTGCCCCATATACCATCTTTATGAAGTTAATTTATATCTATGTCCTTTCTTTTACCCATCTTCCATATAATTTGTATGAATAGGTAGGTTTAGAGTTTTGCTTGTTGTATACCATGTTTTTCTCATTTTTATTATATTCCTTTACTGATTTTTATCTTTGTTCTAATAATTCAGTAATCTATACATAGAGTTGAGTCACTAATGAGTCATTTCCTAACTGTTAAATTATAATCAGTTTTCTTTTTTGTGTTGTGCTTATCTTGCCCAGTGCCTATCGGGTTTTATCATCAAAGAAAGTATCACGATGCATAGTTATGTTGCTTTCATTTGCAGGATCTTCCCAACTTCTCTATATGATTTCTGTGTCTCATAATCTTCCTTAACAGATGGTGGTATATAAGCTTTGATTGTTTTCATGGTAGTCTTTTTTTCAGATTCTTATCAGAAGTACCACAATACAGTATGACCAACCAAATATTCCATGAAATTTTTGTTGTTGCCACTTTTGGACACAATAATAAAGTCAATTCTGTGAGTTCTCTAATTTAGCTTTCCAGGAAGAACCTGTGAGCTGTCCTTCCATTTAACCTCAACATGCTTCCGTCTTCTAGTTTAATTAATAGCAAGAATGTTAAGATTGATAAATTTGCTTCTTCCACCAGTATGTCCATTTCTTGGTCAAGGCTCTCACATTTAGAGTACCAGTAACTCAGTTGAAGTTTATAAGCAGTTTAAAAACAGAGTGATTCTTAGCAAGCTTCTCCCTTCTTTTCCTACACTCGACCAGTGTAACATCATTGCATAAGTGGAAAGGGAGCCCCACAAGACTCAAGGACGTTTTGTATTTCTCTTTGTTTCATGAGTTGCTGTAGCTACATGATTTCATCATTAAGTCTCTGATGATTAGCATCTCTGTGCCTAGCCAGGCTGGTCCTCAGGAAGCAGCTTCAATCTTTTGCTTTGACTGTATTCTAAGCCTTTCCACCATGGTAGAAACTTTTAGGGTTTGTGCTCCATTGGCTAGCCTTCAAGAATCCAGGGCCACAATGAGGCATTAGAGTAGGGCTTCTTGCCATCCTTTCATATTGTTATTTTCAACTATCATTGCTTTCCATTACCTAAAATTACTGTTGCTTTAAAGTACTTCTGTCTAACCAATTTTTCTAAATTGATTTTACATTACTTTCCCTCACACACTGCATGTTTGAGCACACTGACTTGTTATTCTCCCCTATTCCCTCTTCTCTCTTAGCCTTCAAACACTTACCCTCTTGTCTGAGATGTTATCCCTCCTTTCATCTGTATCTTAGAAACTTTTGCTCCTATTAAAGCTTACTATGCCTTTTTCATCATTCTGTCCTTCAGATACCATGTGATAGGTCCCTCAGCTCCTTCACAATTGTGTCACCTTCAGCATAGATCTCCCCTGTGTACAACTGGTCTCATCTAGTTGCTCAAGTACCATCTGCTACAAGAGACCTTTCCTGATTCCCTCCCTTAATTGCTAATACTCTCCCTCCCTCCCTCCCAAATTACCTCATATTTGTTTTGTATATTTTATACTTCATTATTTTGTTTCCCTTCAATGAAATGTAAACACCTTGAGGACAGAAGTTTGTTTTGTTTTTTTCTCTTCGTATCATCAACAAATTATACATAATGTCTCATCCCTTCCCCTGAGCTCACTCTCCCAATGCCACACTTGCCCAGGTTGGTCCCGAGAGGTTAACTGGCTACTGCCCCCCTCAAGGTTCCAGGGGTTGCTCTGATTTTATCACTAATTTTATCACTCAAGTCCCTATTCAGTGTGCTCCCACCAATATTGATTAACTGGTATCAGTTAGCTGAAGTTGAGTAGCATTTTATAAGATGATACTTATTTTGCAGTTATTGAAAGAACAGTTTTTAAAGAAACATCCCCCTAAGCCAGGAAGGGAACTTTCCCTATACCCTATATACACATAAGATTCTTGAGGAGAGTGGGCTCAAACTTGAATGACAAAGGCACTGAAGCTCCACTGTAAAAACCACACATGGCCTCAGGGTACTTCTTGGTAGGTTTGGGGGTTTTTTATGCTCAGAGTCCCCTTAAAATTCATTTTTAGGTATGCTGTCACTATTGGATGAATCATTCCCCCTTCCCCCCCCCTAGAACCATGCCTCAGCTACTGAATTACTTCACTGGTAAAAAGAGTAAAGCAGGTCATTTCTCAAGGCTTGATCCTCAGCAGAGTCAGCTACTGCCACTACCATCTGGGTACTCTGCTACTGCCTTTAGTTGTTGAATCTCTGATGACTCTTCCAGACTTTTGAAACTTTTGGTCCATTTTGCTTCCTTATGACCAGAAAGGAATAAACACAAAGAGAAAAGAAACAGAGGTGTCATATGTCCACAGTCATGTATCTGTCAGGTAGGAGAATAGGGCCCATTGCCCCTCCTCTATTAGTGGCTGACAGCAATCTTCCTCACTCAAAAACTGATAGGTGAGAAAACATCCTTCAGATTGTTTATATGCTCAGCCTGTACTGAATCTTTAGACCTTTTGGCTCCTTAGTGTAACACCATGCACAAACAGATTCCCAAAGGAATGCTACTATGAACAGCTTTTAAGGTTCTGATTACACAGTATAGTGAACACTCCATTTATTCCATTACAAATCCAGGCAAACATTCACAACAGATCATAATATAATATTCACAACATTACATCTTATCACAGAAAATCACAATATAGTGTTCATAACAGCTTAACATTAGAATGGCCACACAGTTTTCGCTACAGAGACCACAATATTTAGAACAAGGAACAAAAGAATAATTATTTGGTTTCTCTAAGGGGGAAACCCTCCTCACTTAATCAGTTTACAATACAATAATCAATCTTCCACTCATGGGGCACCTGTCAACTTAATCAGTCACTAATCTAGATTCACAATTACAAAATATCATTAATCACTAAGTATTGTCATTAGAAAATTACACAAACCCTCCACCCCTCGATATCCAGCAAACCTTAATTTCATCCAAGGGGAGGCCTTTTCTTCATCTTGACTTGGGGTGGTCTCTCTGATTTCCTGGATCCCCTTCCATGGTCCCAGCTCCTACCTGAATCTACCAGATAGTCACCTGGATTCAGGAGCAGACAGCTCCCAGGTCCTTGTCCAGTCCTCCAGGCAGTCCCTGGAACACACTGAAGTTCATAGGGTCTAGCACATCTCAAACCCTTCACCACTTCTGTTGCCAAGAACTCAAAGATCAGCGAAGCCACAAACTGGACAAAGGCTTATCCCGGTCATGCTTCTTCCTTCTTCCAGCAGTTCAGCTGGCCCTAGGACCCAGAAGAAATCTCAGCCTCCCAGGAAGCCTTCCAGGCAAGCCCTCTCAGCCTTCCTGGTGGCCTTCACCAGATTTGGGTCTCAGGAAAACTCCAGCTCAGTTCTCAGTCAGCTTCCAGATGCTGGGAAAGAAACTTTTTCTGTCTGTCTGTCTGTCTGTCTCTCTCTCTCTCTCTCTCTCTCTCTCTAAAGAAAACTCTAACTCAGTTCTTCAGTCTAGCAGCCCAGCTCCCAGATTCTGGGGCAGTCCTTCTTCCTCCAACAGGAGGAACATTTCTGATTCTGTCTCTCTATCTCTAGAACTCTTCTTATATACATACACTGGCCTCCTTTCTCACCCAACCCCCTCCTCCCACATCAGGACAGGAGAAGAGCTCACACCTTCTGTACTTAGCCCTAAGTTACTAAGTGCTAAGTATCTGCTAGTTGATTGCTATTACACTTAGCTAACCAGAAAACTTTCACCAGGAACTGACTTCCCATGTTGGACTGATAGGAGGAAGAGAATCCTGCCCACATTCTGTGTAACCCACAGGAAAGGGCATACCTTTGCATATTCTAAGGACTGGGCCCTCATTGGCTAGTCTTCCTATTACTCATGCTTGTTATACTATAGTCTCCTTCTTCCAAAACTTTGGAACTGAAAGATAACTCTGACTTACTTTTCTGAAATTCCCTTACTTGTTACAGTACCCATTTGCCATCCTCAACTATTTTTGTATTTGTTGCATCTCATTTTGCTAAATCTTTTGCTAAAACTTACTGCTGCCTTTCATTTTCCTCTGGGCCGTATTATATAAAATGCTTAGTTGGGGAGTAAGTGGAGAAAAAAAGCTATATTGTTCATATCTGTTATGCTAAAATATTGGCGGGGGGGGGGGGCAGGAGAATGTTATGAGGTGGTTGACTTCAGTCATTATTCCCTGTCAAAACCTTTGCTTGCCATCCTTCAAAGTGCAAGCATACATAATAAGTCAGATTCAGATGCTGCATTATCTTTATCACTTTGTCCAGCTTTAGAAAAACCAACATTAATAGAGTAAAGTGAAGTAAGGGAGAAGGTGCAAATAAAGGGAAAGAGAAAAGAGATATTTGGAGTCAAAGATTTGAAAATGCTTGCTTAAATATCCACAACAAGCATTTATTTAAATAATAGCAACAAAATCCCATGATAAAGAAAAGTGCTTGAGTTAATGAATAAAACTATAATATGTAAAAATATATTAAAAAATAAAAGTCATTTTTTGAGTCATGTCCTACCCGAAGTGACCCCATTTGTGGTTTTCTGAAGATACTGAAGTATCTTTTGCCATTTCCTTCTTCATCTCATTTGACAGATGAAGAAATTGAAGCAACCAAGGTTAAGTGATTCACCCAGAGTCATACAGCTAGTAAGTATCAGAGGCTAGATTTGAACTCAGGAAGCTCAGTCTTCCAGACTCCAAGTCTGAAACTCTATCCACTAGCTGCCCTAGAAAGTCACCTTAATACAAAGCATAAAAAAATAAAATATTCTATGTTAGAAATAACAAAAATTTTATTTACACAAAACATAACATTTTAAGATCAGAAGTTAGGACTGGAAGTGAACTTTTTGAGATCTTCTGATCCAACCCTTTCATTTTATAGATGGAGAAGCTGAGGCCTAAAGAGAGGTTAAGTCACTTGCCCAAGGTCACAAAGAAGTAACAAATGGCAAGCCAGAATTTACTTCTATTTCCACTCTACCATATCCCCTAGAAATGCTTTCATACTGACTGGCCACAAAAATGGCAAACATTTCAAAAAGCTTTTCTTCAAAATGTTTTTTCCTTTCCCCCCCCCCTCTAGTGGGAGTTCGTTTCCTTATCTGTAAACAGAGGAGGGTGGAAGAGGTGAATCATAAACTAGTTCTAATAGCCTATGTATTATGTATTTTCATGAAGTTGGAGGGTGTGAAATGGATCCATTATGTTAATCTGTGATGACAAGCCAGTGCATTGGTAGAGAATAAACTGGTACAAATGAATTTAGCCAGCACTGTCTCAAAGTCCAGATCGTTTCTGTTTATTTACCGCTTTAGTTTCTAGCTTAGTTTCAAAACTGATTTCTACTTTCTAAAGAGGATTTTTTTCATAATTCAACCTTTTCCTTAACCATAAATGAGTCATTACAACTCAGGTTCATATGTGGAAAATTCTAGATGATTTCTTTGGCTTTTTCCAATATTTTCGCTACATTGCATAGGACTTGGAGTTGAGTCCTAAGAGATTATCAGTCCAGTCCCTTCATTTTACAGATTAGGAAATAGAGATCCAGAGAGGGGAAATAATTTGCTCAAGGTGACACAGATTAAGTAGGAAAGCCAGGATTTAAAAGTGATCCCCTTACCTGAGTGAAGCCCTCTTTCCTCTACATCCCGTTAGCCCTTATTCTGTGGAGCAAAATAATAGTTTAGACATTTGTCATTGCTTGCCACCTGTAGATCCATTCAGTGGCACCACAGAGTAGGGAAGAGTGCTAACTTTGAATCACAGGACTGGAGTTCAAATCCTACCCTGTACTTAGTAGCTTATGAACAAGGACTAATCATTTAACTTCCCTAGGCCTCATTCCTTATCTGTAAAATGAAGGGATTGGTCTAGATGATCTCCAAGATTACTTCCAGCTTCAGATCTATGGTCCTGTGACTAATTTACTTATTAAAAATTATTCTTCCTTTCTGCAAATATTTACAAGCAACTATTATGTATAAGACCTTGTCCTGATACTAGGGGATGAATAAGACATGGTCTCTATCCTCAAGGAGCTTATAGTCTCATAAATATGATGAAGAAATAAATAATAAATCAGTCAGAAATAAATAAGTCAGTTGTAAACTATTACAAAAACTCTAAATTGAGTTCTTGGCTCAAAGCACCAAAAAAAAACCTTTTTAAGTCAAAGTGCACTTTAGACACAAAAGATTTTTATAATACAATTCCTTAAACTCCAGCTGGGACAGGGGGAGGGGAAAATTAAGGCAATAACAAATCCGTTTAAAAACAAAAATATGACAGTATTTTGTATACAGCTCCCTCAGGCTTCTTTCCAAACTAGATCCATGGTCTTAAGAAGTTTTTAGTGCTGGACTGGCAGTCATCTCTTGTGTGAGCAGTTAAACAACGATAGTTTTTAAACGATCAGGACGGCGCTTCTTCCTGTGGTCGCGTCCTTTTGATGAGCTGGTACTAAGTGTGGGAGCTGCTGTGCAGGGTTCTCATACCACCCACAAAATGACAAAAAAAAAGCGGAAGTCAGCTGAAAAGGAGACCAAATGCTTCAAGAGGTGAAAGCAAGCTAAACTGAGATGTTTAAAGTCTACAGATTTCTATAAAATGGTGGTTATTTATGTAATTCAAAGATTCTAAATGATTCAACCAATAAATTATGGAAGTCCTAATTTTGTCATTCTTATTTAAGATTTTTAAGATATTAAATAACATGATTCCAAATCATTTTCTGAAAAATAATGAAAAGTATTATATAGAACCAAGTTGTTCTAAATCTAATTTGCTATTACTTCATAAAGGATAGGAAATTTTTATTTCATGAAAGAATCGGAAAAAATAAAACATACTGGTAAAGATATTAAGCATTGATGCTTACAAGGGCCACTAAAAGTCACAAGTTGAATAGTCCTTCCCTTTTATCCTTATTGAAGTGACCTGCTGATTGTGCTTATAGGTGCTGCTTATTGCACCTTTTTGAGAGCCAGGAGATGAACTAAACAGACATAAATTAGGTATAGATATAGATATAGATATACACATATATGTGCATATGCATGTAATTGCCACATCCCCAAGAGGAAAAAAATGCCTTCTTGGGAATATTTATACTGTTTTCCTTGAGGATCAAACTCCATTTTTATGTTGTAATGAAGTTTTTGATATTATGGCAATGATTTTTGGATATCTAATAATAAAAGTTGACAGTGGTGAAATCCTTAGAAATAGATTTTAAAGTAAGTATTGATTTTTGTTTTTAATTGAAGAGCTTTTGAGATTTTATTTTTGTGACTATTCTCATAATCTCCTGTATACAATTCTTATCTATCTGAATATATTCTCAGAATCATTTCCCAAATAGCATTAGGCCACTTAAATATCATTTTTCACCTATTTACCAGGAGACATTTCCCCTTTTACTAACTGTATTCAAATGAAAAGACAGCTTATCCTCTAATCATCTCTATGACCATATTGTCTTATGCATTTGCACATGGCAATAAAAATCCTGAAAGATGAGTAAAAATATTGCAGAAATAAAGTGCACAGCTAGGAATGACTGTGCTTCTGTCATTTCAGGCGTTTAACCTCTCTAGAACTGTGTTTACTCTAAAGGCTTCTTTTACTGAATGTTTATGTAACACTGTACTAGGGCCAACCAACTCCTTCAAATTCCCAGGTTCAACTTTCTTACCTTCTTGTCACCCCAGTCTTTCCTACTCCAGAAGGGGTTGAGGAAGTAAAGTAAAGCATGGCTGTCACCTCCAGGGATAAAATGATGTCTTCAGTTCTTACTATACTGCCCTCATAACCAATATCATTCATAGACAGATCTTATCAGAGATAAAAGGGGGATTTAATTGTTGGCCACCATCAGAAATTAAATGTTGCTATATGTACACATGGTTAGCATGTATGTGTGTATAGCCCAAGGACTTAAAGTTTGATATCCATATAAGTCTACCCTCTTTTCCTTTGTAAATCATTTTTGAAACAATTACTCCTGCACCATTTAAACTCAGTATCTTTAATAATGATGCAATACCAGGCTTTCATATTTTCAAAAGTGATTTCTAAGCATTCAGATCTTTACAAAAAAGGTCCTCTCTATTTTGCTTTTGTAAATTGCATATGGGAGCACTGTAGTCACCTGTTAACCCCCAGGCTGTTTCCAGAACAATAGCTAGCAAACATAACATTGCACTTCTTGCTGCAGGCATCCAACAGCCAGTGGGCACGGTGTGGGGGTATCCTACTGTTAGTGTCTGGCTATTTTTGTTGACATTTCCCTTTGTTCAAGATGCATTTCTTGTCAGACAGTGTGTATGGGGCTGCACATGGCCAGCCTACCTGGTGTCCTTGAACTAACAGTGGCTATTTTCTCATTGCCTTCAATGTGCTGGTGTGAGAGAAGCCTCTCCTGCTGAGTATCTCACTTCTGCACTAAGGTTTCTTTGTTAATCAGGTGCAGAATAAGGAGGCTTTCTGTTGAGCAAAAAGCAATCATTAATTTTTCATAAGAGCAGCAAAGTTTTGAATAGCAGAGAACCTCTTGAATAAAGCTATTAGAGGTTCCAAAGAGAGAAGAATAACAAAGCCAAGGGAACTGGGCACGTTCTTTCCCCAGATATTTATTTCCCCACAAGATAGGAAAAAAACATTTATGCAAACTAACAGTTCTTCATGTCTCATGAACCATAATTTTTTAATCCTTATACACATTTTAATGAATAATACAGTGACCTTCAGCTTTGTCCCATATTATGTGAAGATGATTCCTAAACACTGCCTTAGTTTTTTTAAATTAAGGCAGAAGCTACATGCATTATACTCTATTCTAGCATTAGTAGTATCCCAAGTGTGGCATTTATGTTCTTTCAGTTCTTTGGTATAAATAAATACCAAAGCAAGAAGACCAATGCGGGCTCTACTAGGAATAATAAACTAAAATAATATGGCATTGATTTTGTTCAGGGTGTCTAAATGTGTTTTTATGATTGTGTATGTTTATAGCTTTTTCACACAACTGACATGAATTCTAGGCAATTAAAAAGGACATGAATTTCAGCACATTTAGGAAAAAGGCTCTGTCTTCCTAATGGCATTTTTACAAAGTTGTAATACCTTCAGCATGAGAAAGATACTGTAGTCTGCCAGATTTGGACTTTAAGAAATTGTACCGTTTATTGTCTTTTGTGTTGTTTTGCAATATTATTACCAGGAGAGCACATTAGAAGTTACTATTTTATCTGAAGTTACATATAGAGATAACTTTAATATTGAAATGGTAAAAGAGCCCTGTATATTGCATTCGAAAATTCTTTATCCAGCACCGTTTGAAATTCTTCAGAACCAAACCTTGATAGGCTTTGAGGTTTTGAGTTGTTTGGGAAGTCATAGGTATCAAGTTGGATTGCGTTTACAGAGTTAATAGGAACATTTTCAGAGGCTTTATCCCTGCTGCTAATTTTGTGGTTGTGATCACAAGGCGGGGAAGGGGGAAGATTATGCCACTCATCCCAACTACTAGGAAAGCAATTCAAAGCACACAAACTACTGACGTCAAATGGTTCAGTAGTTTCATCTTCACATAAAAATAACACCTTTGTTGCCATAGTGTCTGTTTAACTTGCCCTGTGCTGTGCAGGTGAATGGGTAAGAGCTATACAATGATATTTTGTCAACAAAGAAACCCTTACTAAAGGAAGGTAGCGTGTGCAGAGAGGCAAGACAGAAGAAAAGGCGGCTTTGATTCCAGACCTCATGGGCAATGAAATTTACCCATCAATATTGTGCACTTTAAGGCTCTAGACTTTTCTGGAGTTGTCAGCATTAGCATCTTTCTACTCCCCTTTTGCTGAAAAGAAGATTTCCTTTTAAGAGGGCGTTGTTGTCACACAGCGTTCTGGTGCAGTCTTTCTTCACTTGCACTTGGGGGAGTTTATCTTCGACCACCTTCCCTTTCCATTGTTGATTTCTAATCTTATCTCATATTTTAAAATGATTGGAAAATATTTTCTAAACTGCCTATTCTTTGATTTCATTAACATTGACATGATCTGTTTGAGGCATTTTTAATGCCCAGTGTATAATTATGCTAATTAAAGTCTGTAAGACTATTACTTCAAAGAACCTCTACTTCTTAAGATGTGAAAAGCTGTAGTTTGATTTAGGCCTCTCAGGTTGAGTCAGAGAAATTAGATTTAGATAAACCTTTTGGCACATCTCTATTTCCTAGCCGTTAAATAATTGTTCCATTACCCTACACTTTCATTGTTTATTTTATCATTATGGACCAAAAAGGTGTTTCCATTCTTTGTTTTATCACAATATTTTGTAATAGGTGTAATATTTGTAAATCATTCAATCATTGAGGAGGGGAATGATCTTTAGTATCATTTTTTTAGCTCCAGCGTACCATAATAAATAATTTTGTTCTCTCTAGATATTTTAAAATTACTTTTAATCAAATTATGTTCTCTTTCCCATGTCAAAATCTTCATGTTCACTTCAAGCTCTGTGTGTGTGTGTGTGTGTGTGGTTGTCTAGGAATTGTCCTGGTCTTCTTTGATACCTATGGTGGAGGCTTTTGTTCTGGCATTGAAGATATCTCTTATACAAGTTATAAACATCCCCATTAATGCCACATTTGAAGAGGAGTAGTGATCAGTCATATAACTGAGCTTATGCCCTTGGACATTTTTTTTTAAGAAAGCAGGAATTGATACTGAAGAAACAAAACAATCCAACAAGTATTTATTAAGCACCTTTTATGTGTAAGCCAATGTGAAAGGGCTAACAAGGCAAAATATAAGAGATAATCTGCCCTCCAAGAGCCTATATTCTATTGGAAGAAAATAACCTGTAAACAGAAAAATAACAAGAGCAATTGGTAGTACTCATATAGTTTGCAAAGCACATCACAAATCTTATTATCTTATTTGATAGAGATCTATGTGATCATGAGAGGAGGGAGAAATCACTAACAGCTAAGGAAATCAGGAAGGATTTTCTTTTGGAGATGGCACATAAGATGAACCTTGACTGAAGTTTGTGACTAAAAAAAAAAAACCAAAAGGACTTGATTTTAAGAATGGGAGACAACATGTGCAGAGGCACAAAGGTGGGAGGTAGATCACCAGATCTGATGAACACCAAGTAGTCCAGTTTGTCTGGAACATTGAGGGGTATGATATGCAGCAATCTTGGAATCGTAGGCCGGAGCCACACTGTATAGGGTTAGCATCAAGAAGAACCAGTTTCCTCCCTCTTTCTTCTGACATATTTTCAGATATCTGAAGATAGTTACCATGCTTCTCCAAATTCTTCTCTTCTGTTAACCATCTCCAGGTCCTTCAACCAGTCATTAAATGGCATGATTTTAAGTTCTTCACCATTCTGGTCATTCTTTTCTAGACATTCTCCAATTTGTCAGCTTGTAATTCAGATGTGAACTGAACACAGTGTTTTAGATGAGATCTGACCAACGGGCATCTTCAAATATTTGAAGATCTAGTGTATGGCAGAAGAGGACGTTTTCTGTGTGACTCTGTAGGACAGAATAGAAAAAAACAGGGATATTATACAGGGAAAAGCATTTCAGCTCAATGTTTTTTTTAAGCTTGCAAATAATCTAAGCTTTTTGGTAGTGGAAGGGACTTCATCAACAAAGAATAGGATCTCCATCATTAGACTTGTTTAAGGACCATAGAATCCAGATCAAGATTTAGAGCTGGAAGGGACTTCAGAAGCCATCTAGTCCAACTCCTTCATTTTATAGATGAGGAAACTGAAACTCATGAAGGTCAGAACACTTTCCCAACATTTATTTATCTTATTTTTAATTTATGGAATAAAAGCATTTCCATAACATAGTACAATACAAAGATGACTGTACATGAAACTACAAATCTACTATGCACAACTTTCTATTCCTTTCAAATATGCAACAAAATCACGGATTTCTTTTTTTCTTTTTTTTTCTTCCCTTCCCATTGGCCACCATTAGACACAAATAGATATAAAAATGTAAAATTATTCTATATATACTTCTGTTAGGTTTTTTTCCTCTGGATGCAGATATCATATTTCTTCATATGTCCTTTATTAGTTAATTTGGGTATTTTGTAATAGACAAAATAACTTATTCACTCAAAGTCATTCTTAAAATAACATTGCTGTTACTGTATACAATGTTCTGTCTCATAGATTGTTCTCACTTTCCCAATATTACACAGGCATTGTGTGATGAAAGGCAGTATTTTAATATCAATTCAATGACTTTAGAGCCGATACATTTTCCATGAACAGTTTCCTTGTCAAGGTCATGTCACATTTTAGAGAGGATTTGTTTCAGGTCACATCTAACTCTGAGGTTGCATGATTCCATAATAAAGCCAAGAAACTAAGGCAAGAGCCAGAGAAAACCTTGGCATCACTTTGCTTTGTGCAAGCTATGCTCTCATTCCCAGTATTATGGAATGTTTCGTGTACTAATTACTTTAAATTTGATAGCGATGGAAGCAGTAAGTAGGCATGATACAGGTTCAGGGACAACCCCATTGGCATGGCCCCCCCATGGACTGCAGTCCCCTCTCAAGCCTGTGGTTTCTGCTCTCTGATGCCTGATTGGCTCCCTTCTTTCTCTCCAAAAAGAGGAGAACTTAAAGAGTGAAAGAAAAACTGGACACACATAGGTTTTGAGTTCACTGAAAGGAGAGCTTGCTGCTATTCCTTGCCTCCAAGTCATGCTTGAGCCCAGGACTCCTCTCCTTGGTCCAAGGACTAAGTGTTGTTTAGGAACAACTCCTCAGTGTCCAAAGGCTTAATCCTAGAGCCCCTCCACTTAGCCAGAAACTCTTCCGTTATTCTACCATCACCACACTGATGCTGCAGGTGTGAATTCCTTCATCCTGAGAACTCTTTGACATTCTGCTGCTGCCATTTCTACATCTACATCCATCTGTATCTCTTTTATCTCTCTCAGGTTTTCCTTTACCTAAGTAAATTTTGGCTATTATGGATGATTACCGTTATAATAACCAGGCATAGCATTACCATTTTTACTTTGTGTAATGCTTTATTTTCCTATAAATTGTTCCCTTGCTTTTCTTTTTGGCTACTCAGTTGCAATAAAGAATTTTTAAAATCATTTCCATTTTTAGTTCCCCGTTCTCTCTTGGCATTGTATTATCTCTATTTCTCCTTTTCTACAGTTACCTGCCCCTTATGCAGTTCTCCCTCCCCTCATCCAATATTTGATTTTGATTGAACAATTTCTATTTTCATTTTCAAATTTATTATAAATAATTTTTTGCTGATATTCATAGTGTCCTCCAATTTAATATAATCCACCCTTGTCAGCATACTGGCCACTTATCTTCTCGATTATTATGAAGCCATTAAAATCAATTGAGGTAGTGCCCAGTTGACATCCCTACCATATATTATCATCTAAAGGCATCTTACTTTTTCTTTATTAATTTCAGTCTATTTTAATAACTATAATGATCTCAAATATTGTATAAAACTGTCACTTTGCAGAGCAGAGTTTTTTCAAGGATTTCTCTTATAATACTTCATTTACCCCATGATCCTTATTCTTATAATTGGCATATAAAAGCCGAGTATTTGAGGCAAGATTTATGTTATTTACTCCAGACAGTAATGAATGCAAGATTCAGCTTTCCTGACTATAACTATCATTTTCAACATAGACCAGATGCCTATAATGTAAACCAACAGACAATATAAAATGGTCATTGAAGACAAGTCTGCCTCCTGCCTTCAAACTGTAATAACTGCCTGGATTCCCCCCTGGGCAGCAAAAGAAGATTTGGAGGCATTTTGGTATCAAACAGATTTGCTGTTTTTTCATTCACTACACCAAGAATTACTTGTTCTGAGGAATGACAGAAGTATAGATTAAATAATGCAGTTCAGATTCAGTTAAATTTTCTAAACTAATATACTCTGGTCGAATTTAAGCATGACAGTTCTTCAGTTCTTATTATTATTGAACACTAAGAGCCAGTTAGGTAACTTAGGACAATGTATTGTATTTTTTTCGAGTCTTTTTCTAAAAGTGACCAAATGTTGTAGTCCTATTCTGAGCTGATTTTCTAAACATTTAGTGAAATAAAAAGTCTAATAGCTGCAGGTAGTGGTAAAGAGTTGCATACTCTTAAAGGATTATCTTCTATAAACCCTCTGTGTGTTAAATGTATGAAAATTATCCTTTAAATTTAGCAAATAGCATTTATGTATGCATATGTGCCTATTTCATAGACACTTAGATAGTAATATGAATAACCATGGAGAAGCAAGCCACAAACTATGTCTTAGATTTAGTATTGCATGATGTTTTTGCTCTCTTGTCCAACAAAAGAAATTTGAAGAAACAAGCCCCTCCTTTTTTCTGATTAAAACCCTTATGGGAGGAGTATTGTGGGGGCTTAGGATTCCACAACTACGAATATAAATTTGATCAATCATTTGATTCTCAAGTGCTTTCTAAACAACTCTTCTACTTATAATATCATATATCCTTTGAGGATTTAAGAAATGCTAATTAGTGGTACTCCATTTGCATATTTAGAATTCTGGCTCACAATGGAATCCATTGGTTGGACATTTTTTAATGTGGTAGCAAATAGATGAGACAGCTTTGAGTTACTATAGACAAGAGAGTAAGGTTCCATCTGTTTACAGAGCAGGCTTATTTAAAAGGAGTATTACTTTCCATTGAAAAAATCTTAAAGACCAATCCATTAGGCAAAGTGGGCATCTTAGCTAAGAACCAATGTACCCTAGTACTTTAGGTAGTTCCCACAAACCTGTACATGCACATGCACATACACACACACCTTTTGTTTTAGCAAGTTTATCTGAAAGTACAGTATTCACTCAAGGTATAAAACCACTATACCATTGAGATATAATGGATATCAGTTTTATTTCACTTTACAAAAATTATTTATCAATTTTGAATAATAAGGGCACAATGAAATCAAGGGTTTGTGTAGGAATTTAGGCTTCAAAAGAAACAGACAAGGTGAGAATTCTTTTACTTGAAAACATGGCTTCCACAAAGATTAGTCCTGTGTGACTGTAAGAAGATGCCTTGAAAAATGCACTAGTGATTTTCACATATGACAGCTCAGAATCAGTTCCCATATTTGCCTTTTTTCAATGTGCTTAAAAGATTTCAAAAATTACTTTCAGTTGTTTACTTTTCTATTGTCCCTCCCCTACCCCCCAACAGAGGAAATCACATCTCTGGTCCTTCTTGTAGTTCCTCACTGTGTCAAGAGTGCCACCTGCATTTTACTCCAAAGCTTGCTAGTATGTTTCTTTTCCTTTAGTTTGGCTCTTTTTTTAGAACTAGTTGTGAATTCTTCATTCTCTCACATAGACATATGACAGTAGGGGAGGATGGTATGTGTATTTCCTAAATTTTAACAAGAAATCTGTCTTCCATCTCCATAGAGTGAAAAACTCATCAGAAAAAGTCTGCTAATTTTATTCCCTTCTTAGAACTGCATAATGCATCCGTTTTTGCCCAGTGTTCATAAATCTGACATTTTTTATCACGGGCACTTTAGTACCTTTGAAAGTCACGCTAACACAGCAAATTAAACATGTTTGAATGAATCTCAGGCCTGTTGTGTAAATGCACAACTCCCAAAGACAGACAAGGGAATTCACTGGACTTGATTTAGGTTCTGCCAAAAGAGCAGTTGTTGATGCTATCAGCAGGGTGTTGCCGGTCCTTTTTCATTCCCAATTTTTGGAATTTTGCCCACTCACAGCTTATCATCACTGATACTTAACTGTCAGTGCTAAGGTCAATAGCACTGCTAGGTATACAAACAAAGCAGATAGCTGCCTACTCTTTCCACTAGCAGCATTCTGATTTCTTGCCAGTTCATGGTGGAAGAGGGAGAATTTATTAGTAGTAAACTTCTAGCAGCCAACTTGATGTGGGTGTTAGATAAATATTACATGAGGAGCCTCACCAAAATAATCTCTCCACTCTGGCACTTTTCTTTGTAGATTTGTCAATGGACTGTTTTACTCTTTTTCAGATCCCAGAATAGATGAAACAATCACCATATATACCAATATGTCAAAGAAGACACATTTCATAACCAGGAAACATTCCAGCTGATTGAAAAGAAATGTTGGTAGAAAATAAAACGTGACATCGTGCAAAATGGACGATCTGTTGATACTTACCTCAGTGACCAGGATTACAACCTGACAAGAAAGATCAAGGCCTCTCTGTTCCATAGCATACACTACCGATTTACCTCAACTGGCTCATCTTGTTTAGTTTTTTAGAGGTTTTGTTATATCACTTCATTGACACTGGTATGCCAAATGTCCCTTTGAGGCTATGTGAGATATATCTATATCTATGTATCTACATATAGATACATAGATATAGATATATATAGATATGGATATATGTAGATATAGATGAGATACACACACATACACAAAAGCACAGCTACCTTTAAATCTGTATCTCTAAGTGTCAGCTATTACTATGTGGAATCTATATTTTGAACCCTTTACAAATATATTTACAAATAAATTCATATAATCTCAGCCAAAAATAAGTTTTCTTTTCCTATACATGTCCTTTTTTGTTTTGTTGATAAGACAGCTTTTTTCCCAAGTGCATCTTTTATGAAATATAATAGAATATAATGTAGCAAAGAAAAATGTGTTTCTTGGTGGTTATTGTACCACCAGAAATTAAAAAAAAAAAGTTGGACAAAGCAGTCCTGCCAATGTTCTTATTTACAAAGGGGGCCATCTGGGAAATTAATGGCTGCTGTTATGCAGTAATTAGGAAAATTTAAGACCCCTAGTGTCCTAGCATCTTGCATTTAAAGTTGTATGTCACTGGTGTTTTCATGAGAATTTGCTAGATTCCTGTCATTAATAACAGGCGTAAACCTAACCAGCAATAGAATGTGCATTACATTTAATCAATTTGCCATTTGTATTCATTATGCATGTCCTCCATTCTGAGTCATGAAAAATTGAAAGGCCCTTACAATAGAAAGAGGATCATGGATTACAAATGATATAACAAGAACATAAGCACTATTAATTGGTCAATTGTGCCTGTCAGTACATTTAAAGTGATTAAGGCAAAAAGATTATATGAGACAATAATGTGCTTTTTCAATGAACACCCAGAAATACCATGGCAATCTTCAGCTCCCAACAAATGTAGCAGAATTCAATGATACTTTCAGATTACCCCAGGTCTTTTTATTCCTTAAAAGAAAAGCTTTTTAGTTACAGCAATTATTTAAGGAATTCACTGAGATTTTACTCAGTAGCATGTCATCCCCAGGGTTGGCATATTCCCTATATTAGAAATAACTTTCTGTCAGTATCACCATTGTAGGCCACATCTTCAAATGCAAGATTTATCATTTACTATTTACTATTTTTATTAATTTATTTATTATATTGTTTTTTATTATTTTTCAATTATTCTTTATTATTACATCAGACCCCAAGTAAGTAAACACTTGGTATTCCAAGATAACCATTTTGTATAAAAATAACTCATTTTCTAAATATACCTAAAGCTAGCTTTAAAACTGTATAAAGCAATATTGTGGTGCTTAGATAGGGGACAGGACAGGCCCAGCAACACTCTGTCGCAAGATGCCGGATAGTGTCCTTAAAGTTCCAGTGTTCTGAATCTCAAAGATACAAGAGGTAGAAATCACTTCAAGGACAAAGAGAAGCCGTGTCAGGACCAAGCAGGACTGACTGCTCCACCCCAAAATGCAGCAAGGGACAGGGCCTGATGTTGGCCCACAGCTCTAATTCAGGCACTAAAACTGGAGAGATGAACAAATCAAAGGAAACACTAACCAGTATAAAAAATAATTGCAAATCTAAAGATCCACTGAAAGAAGTAAAACTAAGCAAAGACTCAGAAGAAAAATGACTTTTCTACCAGAACCATATAAATACCTAGGTAAAATAAAAATTTCTTGAGAAAAGAATTGAAAAAATCACTTAGAAGAGAAAATAATAAACCTTACAGTATAAATGGATTCCTTGAAAATTAGAATAGTTCAAACACTAATAACTGGTGCTACAAGACAGGAAAAAATACTAGAGTAAAATCAAAAAATTAAAAACATAGAAGAAGGGGCGGCTAGGTGGCACAGTGAATAGAGCACCAGCTCTGGAGTCAGGAGGACCTGAGTTCAAATCTGGCCTCGGACACTTAACACTAACTAGCTGTGTGACCTTGGGCAAGTCACTTAACCCCAACTGCCCTCCAAAAAAAAAGGCAAAAAAAAAACCATAGAAGAAAATGTAAGATATCTGATGTCAAGAATAGCTGAGCTAGAAAACAGGTCAAAAAGAGATCATTTAAGAAATGACTCCCTAAAAACCTTGACCTTTGTTTTTCAAAGCCCAGATACCATATTTCAAGAAATCATAAATGAAAACTATGAAGATCTCTTAAAATCAGAGTGTAAAGATAGAACATACCACCTCCTGAAAAGAGGTATCCCATGGAAAAGAAAAAGTCCCAAGAATATCATAACCAAGATCCAGAGCTCCCATGCAAAAGAATAAACACTGAAATTATCCAGAAAAAAGCAGTACAAGTACTATGGGAACACTTGCAGGACTTGGTAGATTCTACTATAAACAAGAGCAGATCTTGAAATAAAATACTACAAAAAGTAAAAGATATAGGCTTATATATCTAAGAACAATTTACTTGAAAATCTGAGTATAATCCTATAGGGGGGAAAATAAATCTTTAATGGAATAGAGGGCTTTCAAGCACTTCTGATGAAAAGATCAGAACTGAGTAGGAACTCTGAACTATAAATACAACAATCCAGAGAGGCCTGGACAGATAAATTTATTTGAGTAACTGGAAGGAACCTTGTGATGATGTAGTACTAACATTCTAATGGAGGAGAAGAAATAATCCCTTTAAAACCTTAATATCTTCAAAGAGGTCCTGAGGGTAGACAAACCCTTTGTCCTGAAAGTTTGAAGAAGGGGGAAAAAAAGGAAGGTAAAAGAAATATATGCTGCAATAGAAAGGAGGAAGAAGAGAAAAGTATGTTGTAGACCAACTAACCAAACCTTTCATCTTACAGAAAGGTCTCAAAGAACCTTAAGGGGAAATGACTTGCTCAAGATCATAAAAAGCAAGTGAGTAGCAGGGCTGAGATCAGAACTCAGATCTCCTGACTTTTAGTCTAGAGCCCTTTCCACCAAACAATATTGTCTTTTCCTCCATAATACTCTGCTGAGAAAGTCATATTGAGATGTAGTTTAATTTTATTTCATACATATGTTACTATTCTAGGAGGCTTATCAAAGGGAATCCTCTGTCAACTTCCTATACTAACTTCTTTTATATAAGATGACTATAATGGCTCTGCAGAATCTGGTTTGCTGTCCAAACGCTTTAATATATAAGAAATCTGTGATTTTCTTAGTGTTGATATGCCCTCAGAAAAATCAACAACCCCCTTCCATCTCCCTCCCTCCTTCATTCCCCTCCCCCATTGCTTGTCTAGCAAGGTGCCCCTTTTTATCAACATTTGTGTTTGAGGTGTAGAGAGGAAAGAAAGTGGACAGGGAGCAGGGCTTTTGTCTGTTGGCTTTCCTGGACTAAAGAGAAAAGGAGTCCAACCCAAGACTGTTAAGATTTTCAAAATGATCCGTTACCCAAAACTAACAGTTTGGGTTGGTCAAGACTTATTTCCAGCCATTCAGGAAGGTTTCCCAAGGAGAATGCCCCTGTTCCAAGGGAAGTTAATTGAAAAAAGAAAGATGAGATTGCAGCTGCATCCCTGATTTCTGCTTGGTGGCAATGGACACTGCTCCACAAGAATCAATTACCTCTACACCATTGTTTGTGTTTTTGCTTGTTTTGGAGGGGGAAGGCAAGACAATTGGGGTTAAGTGATTTGCCCAAGGTCACACAGCTAGTAACTGTTAAGTGTCTGAGGTCAGATTTGAACTCATGTCCTCCTGATTCCAGGGCTGGTGCTCTATTCACTATGCCATCTAGCCACCCCTACCTCTACACTTTTTAATCCTAATTCCTCCATTTGTTTTACATATGATGTATGGGTAATGATGAAGTCATAGCGTCATATATGGAAATTTGTTTCTCTGTAAATTATCGAGTATAAGAAAAAAATCAAGAACATTACCTTTCAGTGATAAAGGATGTTCAAGAGTGGTTATGACTTTAAAAAAAAAAAAGTTGTTACCTTACAGACTACATGTCAATGGGTTACTCTGAACTTAGCCAGGCTGGTTCTACAAAAACAGACACGCAGAAACTCATCATACTCAAAGCCTTTCCATCTTGATAGGGCTTGTCAGATGTGTTCTGTTGAGAGGACATCTTCAAGAACTCAGGGTCACCTCTGTAGAGTGCTATATATGGAAACAGATGACCTGAATTCAAATCCTGTATGATCTTAGCCCCTTTATGGACTTCGGTTTCCTTATCTGTAAAATGAAAAAGGTTGAGCTTTAGTGGTACACTCCTCTAATCATGCTACTGAAGAGAATGATAATGATATAAGATTGAGTTCTGAGCTACAGTAGGGCTAAGTTATTCAAGTGTCTACACTAAATCTAGTACCAATATGGTGAGACCCTCAGAACAGGGACCCACCAGCTTATCTAATGGGGGCAAACCAACTTAGGACAGAAATGGAGAAGGTCAAACAAAGCTTTCATACAGATCAGCAACTGAATCAGACCAGAGTGACAGCTGCACTTCCATCCCAAGTGAGATAGGAATGCCTTCCTAGTTGTTCCCTACTAAACAGGTTGAACTAGGCCACCTCTAAGATCCCTTTCATCTCTGTTTTAGTAATGATGATGATGAAGCATCAAAATATAACTTCAGTGGAATCTCATCTTCTGTTGTCATCATGATATTAACAAGTACCTTCCTGAGTATGACACTATGCAAAACATTTTTCTAAAATAATGTTACACATACTTCTTACCTCAGTGGACTTGCAGACTAAGATTTACTGCCTTATAAATTAACATATAGGTACATTCCCATTGTGTGACTCACCAAGCACTGGCTGGAGGATGTGGAAAACCATATTTACATAGTATTAGTTGTGAGACAAAGTCTTTATATACCACCAAAATAGTTGGCTAATAATTTGTTAAAATGCACTGCAGGGTTTTTCAATAGTGCCAAACAACTGTTTTAATTTTTGTTTATGCGTGTATTAAGTGTGGGAGTGGGGGTGGGGGAGTTGTTGTTTTGTTGTTGCTGTTTGCCAGTGAATTTAGTTTCATAGATCTGGAGCTGGAAAGGACCTTGGTGGTCAGCTAGTCCAATCATTTTCTTGCTTTATAGATGAGGAAACCAAGGTTAAGTGACTTGCCCAAAGCCACACAGGTAGTACATTCAATGGCAGAACCAGGATTCAAAACCCAGTCTTCTGAATGAATACTGAATGTTGAATAACTATAGTCAGTGTGAAGGAGTTGAACAAAAACACAGTAATTTCCTAAATGGCAGCAAGAGTAAAAGATAGAAATCCACAGCATTAACAACATATAGTGGAGAAGGGAGGGGGAAATGGAGAGAAGGAACAATACATTCTGTGAAATGATCTCAAAAGGTCAGAAATTTCCTGAAGTGTAATGGGCATAGGATTTATCAGTAGCTGTCTATACTGTATCAAGTTCCTCCAAAAATGAAATTAAATATTTGAACAGGAAGAGGAGGGAAGAATAAGGAAAGCCATGATGTTGGAAACAAAATTGTTATGTTTTTGTTTGTTTTGTCTAATTATAGGTGAGAGGAAAAAGGAAACTCAAGTGATTTGATAAATGCTAAATGATTCTTCACAGGGTCACTGAGGGTGACATAAGCTCAGCAAGTTATTCCAGTCTTTTTTTCTGATTGCATAGAGTAGCAACTCTTGAATGACTCTGTGTGTGTGTGTGTGCAAATAGGAGAAGAAGGGTAGTGTAGCAATAAAGAGCTGCCCTCAAAGCCAGGAAGATCTGAATTCCCACTGAATTCCCTTTGAAATGTACTAAATATGTGACCCTGGGCAAGCTACACAACTTCTGGGTGCTACACTGATACAAGGAAGGAATTTCCTCACCCAAGAATTCCCTAAACCAATGAAATCAGGTCCATTCTTTATCCCTATATAAACACACACACACACACTCATATGTGACTAATATACTCTCAAATAATTCTGTAATTCATTATTCTGTCATTGAAGAGGCACTCTGACATAGTTTAATATTAAACTGGGAGTCAGAAAACCCAGGTTCACATCTAACAGATTTCCCAACTAGCTCTGTGAGCTGTGATCATGAGAAAGTCACATCATCTAACTCAATTTTCTCCTCTGTAAAATGGGCGTGTTAGTACCAATATTATCTACCTCACAAAATATTATGAGAACAACCTTTATAAATATTGGTTGTAATTAATGTTGCCCCAGCAATACTGACATGCCTGGGGCGGCTAGGGGCCGCAGTAAATAGAGCACTGCCCCTGGAGTCAGGAGGACCTGAGTTCAAATACAGTCTCAGACACTTAACACAAAAACTAACCATGTGACCTCGAGCAAATCACTTAACCCCAACTGCCCTGCAAAATCCTTCCAAAAAGAAAAAAAAAATACTGACATGCCCTGAGGCTTTTGCCAGGAAAATTGCAGAAAAATGCTTTGATAACTATCTGAGCAGGTATTACCTAAGGTTCTTTTATTGACTTCCTGAATGTAAGTAATCAAGGCATTATGTGTGTGGGGGGGGGGGGGCGAAACCTACCCCAAACTAAGAAAATACCTTTCACAGAACGGCAAGACAGTCAAATGATTTACTTCAGTCAATATATGCACTCTGTTCATTCAAGTTTCTTAACAGGGTGAAAGTGTCTCCTCTGATTCCCAGACCACATAATATTAAATTACCTAAATTCCCTGAGATTTGTAATGGGAATACCCAAAATACAATCTTAGTGCCCCCCTTCCCTATGGTAGAAATAACAATATTGAATGAGAGGACTCAGGGTGAAGAGTTTGGGGACTTGGATCTGGGCAGGTTGGGAACTAAACTCCACTTGATCCAATCTCTAGTAAAGCCACAACTGATCCTCTCTGGGCTCCAGGAAGCCAGAGGCTCACAGCATAATTTCATCTGAAGTCATTAACTATTCAGGCTTTCTTGGTTCTACTTTACTTGATCTTAGGTTCTATCTCTACCAAAGCACCAGTCTATTCTGTCATAACTCAATGTAACCAATTTTTATGACAGACTTTACCAATCAGCTTTAATCATACAGTCAATATCTAATTAATGGCCAAGGGTGTTCATGCCAGTGTGGCAATATGTTTTTTTTTATCTTTTTTTTTAGGGCAGTTGGGGTTAAGTGACTTGCCCAAGGTCACACGGCTAGTTTTTTATGTTAAGTGTCTGAAGCCGGATTTGAACTCAGGTACTCCTGACTCCAGGACCGGTGCTCTATTCACTGCACCACCTAGCCGTCCCTAGTATGGCAATATGTTAACAATAATCATATCAAGGTGATTTCCAGATGCTTTAATAAACATCTTACAGCAAGCTAGTTGGATTGTCTGGACCAACACAAACTATCTGGTTATCATAACAGACAAACATGATTCCTGCACAGTTTTTTAATATGTCTATATAAGTCATGCTAATCAAGTGCTTAGAATGTACATCCTCACTGCAAATTCAAAATGGCATCTCTCATATCACAAAGTCAAAGAACATCTGTGGACCACAGGGTATCAGGATCAGGTTTTTTATTTGTACCACCTTGGATTTTGTCATTCACTTACATTGATGATGACCTTCACAATGTTCATAGTTACAAAGAAAGCTCTGGTATTTGGCTGACATTACATATCTAGACAATTTAGGGTTGGGGGTTTTTTTGGCTTTTTTTTTTGAGGGGGAAGGCAGGGCAACTGGGGCTAAGTGATTTGCCCAAGGCCACATGGCTAGTAAATGTTAAGTGTCTGAGGTTGAATCCAAACTCAGGTCCTCCTGACTCCAGGGTCAGTGCTCTACTCACTGCACCACCTAGCTGCCCCTGACAATTCAGTGTTTTTAAAAGAGAGTGCATAACCCAAGGAAGAGATGGAGTAGGGGAGAGGAATATTGGAATTTTAAAACATTTTATCCAAAAATAAGCATAAATATAAAAATCAGGTACAAAGAACTGCAAGAGATATTCTTTGTTTTCTTCAGAACAGGGCAGTTGGTATAAGGTAAAATATAGGAATCAGTGATTAAAATGAATAATGATAATATAATGATGAATGTGATTTTCCAAGTATGCTATGATATATAAATTTGACAATAAGATCTTTTTATACTCTTCAGCAAAATGAAGTGTTCATTATCTCCTAACCACTATCCCTCAGCCCCATCGTATAATATCATTTTTCTAATGCCCTACCCTCTGGTTTAAATGTCTTCTTTCCCAGGAAAATAAGGAAAGTAAATAAAAAGTATCTTTGATCTGCATTCAGGCTCTACCAGTTCCTTCTCAGTACTTTTCATTATAAGTTCTACAGAACTGTCTTGGATCATTGCATTGTTGAGAATAGCTAGGTTATTTATTGTATATCGTCATACAATATTGCTGTTACTATGTATAATGTCCTCCTGGTTCTGTTAATTTCATTCTTCATCAGTTCATGTAAGTCTTTTCCAGGTTTTTCTGAGAGCTTCCTGATCATCATTTCTTAAAGCACAGTAGTATTCCATCACCGTCATGTAAAACAACTTACTCAGCCATTCGCCAACTGATGGACATCCCCTCAATTTCCTATTCTTTACCACCACTAAAAGAGTGCCCTGAATATTTTTGTACACGTAGGTCCTTCTAATTTTTTATGTCTTCAGGATACAGATCTAGTTAGAGGTATTGCTTGACCAAAGGCTATTATGGTTTTATAGCTCTTTGGTCATAGTTGTAAATTGTTCCCCAGAATGATTGAATCATCATTCAACTTCACCTGCAGCCCTTATGTACCATGGCAGAAAGTCAGACCTACCAGATAATCTGCTTCTATTTGTGTAATGGTTGTTGGTCTCTCTTATAAAAATTTTGAAATCCAGATCATAATTTGATGATCAAATATTTAATAAGCCATGTTGATGCACATAGGAATACATCATTTTGATAGGACAATGAGCATCCTGTAACATCTTGTATTTTAGGTCAATAGTAAGATTGATGTTCCCGGCAAGTTATGCTCAAAACATTTGTGTCAATAAGGATAGGCATTGAATGTCAATGCATGTCAGCATCTTCTCATCTGGTCACTCCGTGCCTCTGTCCAGCAGCTGACTAGAGAACAGTTTCCAAACACTAGTAGCTTACAACTCAACTACAGCTTTTTTCCTTACTTAAATCATTTCTATGCAAAATGCATTGGAATGGTGTCTGGTAGAATGCCAATGCCCTCCTGCTCCTAAAAGGAGGAGAGAATGAAAAAAAAAAATCTAACCCGTAAACAAATCTGGGAGAAAGCAGTACAATAATTAGGGAAGTGACTGTTGCACTATTCTGCACCTTCCAGACAGTATCTGACAGAGCAATATGACATTACATAAGAATTTTTCGACCCAAATGCAAATTTCTGCAGCTGATTTTTGAAGGCCTTCCACAATTTGGCTCCCAATGTACCTTTTCTAGTCTTTCACATTACTAACCCCTTTGCGTATTCTACATTCCAACCAAACTATACCACCAATTGTGAACCAAACTCAACATCTCCCAGTTCCTTGAATCTGAATAGACTTATCTACTATACCTGGATGCACTCCTTCCCCATCTGCACTTTGTGGAATACTCTTAATTGAAGACTGATATCAGGTGCCCACTTTCTTGATTCCTCTAGCTGAAAATGGTTTCCCTTTCTTCAAGTTATACAAGGGCACTTAGTCTTCATCTCTCCTTTGCCCACATCACTCACCATTTTATGTTATATTTATCTGTGTTTATATCATATTCTCCCCAGTAAAATGTAAACACCTTGGAGGCATTGTTTTTTAATGTTGGGCCCTGCTTGCCAAGTGGCTAGGAGAACTTTTTCTCTGATGTTTATCACTTGATAACATTAAGTAAGGTCATGCATGTCCTTTTTAAGGTTTAAGAAACTTCAGGTCAGGGACATGTCTAATTCTAGCTTGGTGATGTCCCCCCTCCCCCAGAACATTGGTTCTAGAATCTGATAACTTGAATTCAAATCCCACTCCTCATGCTTATTTTCTGTGTCAAGATAATAAGCAAGTCATTTAACCTCCACAGGTCTCAGCTTCCTCATCTAAAAAAGGAGGGTATTGGATTAGATGACTCTTAGGGTTTCTTCTAGCCTGATATTTAAAGATTTAAGATTTAAGTACCTTAGGTAATTGCTGTAATCCTCAATAAGTACTTGTTGACAGTGTATGTGGAGAATTGGGTATGGGAAAGAAAGTCCTAATTTTCAGTTGTGCATGGTGGGAGAGGGGGAGAGAGGAAAAAAAGGGTGGAACCAAGAAGCTGATGGGTGAGAAGGAACCTTTCAAATTTGCAATTTTCAGGTGTCAGAAGGATATGGTGTTCTTATTCTGACATGTGATATTTCAGGCGGACTTTCTGTTTTCCATCAACACATATGTTGTGTGAGGTATGACCTTTGCACTTGTTCAATCCAGAACCCACACTTGAGAATGAAAATTCCAAGTGCCATTTTTCCCAGCACGATCTCATTTGAAAGGCTCTGGTGCCCTCCCTACCCCTTCCACCACCCCATTACTAAAGATATCTGCATGACAAATTATCAAAAGTTTTAAACCCAAACTTCCCATCATGGACCTTGACATCATCTACCATCCCCTTCTTCTACAGCTGTCAGAAGCTAAGTTAGTGAGTAGACTCTTCAGTGCCAGGAACTTCTCATCAGCAGACCAGGCAGCAAGAAAAAAAGAAACTATGGAAGTACTCTGAGGAAAAATCTTTAGTAAGGGCTCACGGAGGGCAGCTAGGTGGTGCAATGAATAAAGTGTCAAGCCTGGAGTCAAAAAGACTCATATTTCCTGAGTTCAAATCTGGCCTCAGACACTCACTAGCTGTGTGACCCTGAGCAAGTCACTTAACCCTGTTTGCCTCAGTTTCTTCATCTGCAAAATGAGCTGGAGAAAGAAATGGCAAACCAGTCCTGTATCACTGTCAAGAAAACCCCAAATGGGGTCACAAAGAGTCAAACAAGCCTGAGCAACAACAACAATGGCTCATGAGCTTGCAAGAGGTTGGGGAAACCTGCTGCAAGTTTATTCCTGTACTGCAGCTGTAATGAACAATGCAGACAAGTGGGAGCTGAAAAGGTCAGACATGACATTCGTCTATTCTGCTTGTTAAATCAAGGAAATGGTAGCCCAATGAGACAGCAAGAGAAAACCAAATGTGCTCCATGTGTGGGTCTAGGTACAGGGCATATGAGAATCCAAGATGATGATGCCAGAATCCCTGGCATCCATTCCTCCAGGGTCTGCCTGCATAGATGAGTTCTCACCATCCAATACCATCCTGCCCCAAGCTCTTCACCATCATGTCATCAACAGCCATTGTGTTCTGGCCTTATGAATGTGAGCCTCCACTATGATGGGCTCTCTATTGAGAAGAGAAACAAAACATTAAAGGCAAGTCCAAGAGCTCCCTCCTACAGGATGCCTTTCCTGATTCTTCCAGCTGGTAACTGTCTTCCCATTCAGCCCTGCTTTGTCTTTGTCTGGTGTCCTAATGTGTTACAGTGCACCACTGTTCACCCTTACATATATGGGCCCTCAGAAGCTGCACCAAGATCAGACACCAGGAGTACTCTCTCAAGCCCAGAGCTTGTTGTTGTTACTGTTTTTGTTTTTGTATTTTTAGTCACATCCAATTCTTTGTGCCTCCTTTTGGGGTTTTCTTGGCAAACATACTGAAGTAGTTTACCATTTCCTTCTCCACCTCATTTTGCAGATGAGGAAATTGAGGCAAATGGGGTTAAGTGACTTGCCCAGGGTCACACAGCTAGTAAGTGTCTAAGACCAGCTTTCAATGCAGGAAGATGAGTCTTCTTGACTCCAGGCGCGGCACTCTCTCCACTGTGCCATCTAGCTTATGTGCCCCCAGTGACATGTTTGTTTTTACTATCCCATGGAAAAGGATATGTTATTTAATTAAGACATTTAATTAAACAGAGGCAGCTGGGGGCACAGCAGATAGAGCACAGGACCTAGAGTTAGGATCTGAGTTCAAATGTGACCTCAGACTCTTCTTAGCTGAAATGATACTCACTTAACCTCTGTCTGCCTGCTTCCCCATCCATAAGATGACTATAATCATAGCATCTGCCTCCCAGGGTTGTTGTAAGGATCAACTGAGATATTTTTAAGAGCACTGCGCAAACCTCAAAAAAATGTCAATGCTAGAGAGCTAACTGCGATAGCAAGCTAAGTGATAACAAGATTCCCCTTGTCCCCATACACACTAGGGCTACGCTCCCACAGAGTATCATACCAAAGGTGGAGAGAAGAACATGTGCAGAGCATGTGTATGATCAGAAAGCCACTGTTGAGGGCATGTGTATAAAAACATGTGTGGAGGGGGCAGAGCCAAGATGGCGGCGTAGAAGCAGCAAAGCACCACAGCTCCCACACAAACACGCTAAAAAACTCATAAAATGGGACGCTAAACAGATTTTCAA
>CM053595.1:91773174-91784994 GCA_028646575.1 Pseudocheirus occidentalis
CATCCCACTTTTCATCCCCATCCCCCCTACTCTCCTGTGTAGCAAGATACCCAGTTTAGAGTTTATGGCATTCCTTCCCTAAGCCAAATTCAATGAGAGTAAGGTTGACCCTTTCCCTTTTGCCTTCCTGTTCTTCCCCTCTGTTGTAACAATTATCTCTTGCCTCTTCTATATGAGATGATTTACCCCATTCTGTCTCCTCTGTGTCCTCTCATTCTAATCCTCTCCCACCTCAGAATTTCATCTTTTAAAGTATCATCCTTTCCTATTAAGTTGATCTTGTGCCATCTATGTACACATATATACACATACTTAGATATGTATTCGTATGCATATATATATATATATATATATATACCTCCTATATAGACATATGTGTATGTATATGTATATATACATTTGTATTCCCTTCATCTATCCTCATACTGAGAAAAGTTTTATAAGTTACTATTATCATTTTTCCATGTAAATAGTTCAACTTTGATAAGTTCCTTATGATTTCTTTTCCATGTTTGCTTCTCATGCTTCTTGTATTTGAGTGTCAAATTTTCTTTTCAGTTCTGGTTTTTTCAACAAGAATGTTTGAAAGTAATCCACCTCACTGAATCACCATATTTTCTGCTGGAACATTATACTCAATTTTGCTGGGTATGTGATTCTCAGTTTTAATACTAGCTTCCTTGATCTCTGGAATATATTCCAGGCTGTTCGATCCCTCAGTGTAGAAGCTGCCAGGTCCAGGGTTAATCTAATTGTGTTTCCACAGTATTCAAATTGCTTCCTTTTGGCAGGCTGTAATATTTTCTCCTTGATCAGGGAACTCTGGAACCTGGTTATAATATTTCTAGGAGTTTTGTTTTGGGGATCTTTTTCAAGAGGTAATTGGTAAATTTTTTCAAGTTCTATTTTGCCCTTTGGTTCTAAAATATCAGGGCAATTTTCCTTGACAATTTCTTGAAGGATGCTTTTCAAGTTCTTTTTTTGATCATGGTTTTAGGTAGTCCAATAATTTTTAAATTGTCTCTCCTGGATCTATTTTCCAGGTCAGTGGTTTTTTCAAGGAGATATATCACATTGCCTTCTATTTTTTCATTTGTTTGGATCTGTTTAATAGT
Source organism: Pseudocheirus occidentalis (assembly GCA_028646575.1). Classification (NCBI taxonomy): domain Eukaryota; kingdom Metazoa; phylum Chordata; class Mammalia; order Diprotodontia; family Pseudocheiridae; genus Pseudocheirus; species Pseudocheirus occidentalis. The sequence goes on from CM053595.1 coordinate 91,774,290, forward strand.
ATCTTGGTTTCTTATAAAGTCATTTGTTTCCATTTACTCCACTCTAATTCTGAAGGAATTATTCTCTTCAGAAAGCTTTTGAGATTCTTTTTCCATCTGGGAAATTGGACTTTTTAAGGCATTTTTCTCCTCATGGACTTTTTGGGCCTCTTTTGCCATTTGAGTTAATCTATTTTAAGGTGTTATTTTCTTCGGTCAGTTTGTTGACTTTCTTTTCATGATTTTCTTGCTTCAGTCTCATTTCTCTTCCCAGTTTTTCCTCCACTTCTCTTATTTTGTTTTCAAAATTCTTCTTAAGCTGATCTATGGCTTCTAGACAGTCTTCATGTTTCTTGGAAGCTTCTGGTGTAGGAGTTCTGACTGTGTTGTCTTCTTCCCGTTGCATGCATCCCGTTGTCCCAAAAAAAGGATTCTAGAGTTTGGTTACTGTTCTTACTTTGCTTCCTTTTCCTGCTCGTGTTTCCAGTGAATTACTTGTTTTTTTTAGCTCTGTGGAACTCTGCTTCCAGGGGGAAAAGCTCTGTCCCAAATTGCTGGGGTTTTCACAGCTGCCAGAGCTATTAGGAGGCTGGTGAAGCCCCTACCAGCTTTGGTTCACTGAAAACGCACCCCAGGACCACCACCCAAGACCATGATCTGGATCCAGGCCTCTCAATGCAAGAGCACTTGGCCTTTGAATGATCATTTGGTCCTCCTGCAGTCTTCAGGCTGGGAGCTCTGAAGCAGTCAGCTGGAACCCACTGCAGGTCTACTGTTTCCTTGCCCTGGAGGCAGTTCAGCCAGACTGCTTTTCTCCCCTAAATTTAGCTGAGTCCCACTGACCTTTCACTTAGTCCTTATTTCTTCTGGCTTGATAGATCTGGAAACTGCCACAGCTGCCGCTGATCACTTTCCTGAAGGCTCCGGCTGTACCTTGTCCTGCTCTTCCTGCTCACCCCAGGCCCAAGCCGCAGTTTTGGGCTGGGCAGGGCTGGTTTCAGGCTGGGCTGGTTTCAGCTCCCAGCACTGTGATGAGCCCCACCTGTCGAGCTGCCTTCAGAGGGAGGTGCATTTTTGTGAGTTTTGGAGTCCTAAAATTTGTTTAGAGTCATATTTTATGGGTATTTAAAGTGGCCATGTGAGAGCTGGGTCACTTTCCTGCTTCTATGCCTCAATCTTGGCTCTGCTGGTTTATTCTTTTAAAAATCAACCTAGCTAATGGTTAATCTGTTTTATTGGCTTTTAAAAGTCATCTCCTAGCTTTATTTATTAATTCTCAGTTGTTGGGTTTTTTTTTAAATGATTTCAGTTTTGTTAATCTTTCCTTTGATCTTGAGAATTTCTATTTTGGTGTTTAATTGGAGGTTTTCAATTTGTCAGTTTTCTAGTTTTTTTCCAGTTACATGTTTAATTCATTGATCTGCTCTTTCTTTTTTTGATGAATATCTTTTGACATATACATTTTCCCCACTAAAAATTGCTTTGGCTGCATCCCTCCAATTCTGGTATGTTGTCTCATTATAATTTTCTTTAATGAAATTATCTCTTGTTTCTTTGACACCCCTCCCTGATTTTACATGATTGCCATTTAGTTTCCAATTAATTCTTTTTTTTTTTGCAAAACCCCCTGAAGGGGGGGTCTCCCAAGGCCACTGGAGATTTATTGAGGATTTCTTTTTGTCCTTGTTTCTTTTCCCCAAGTGGCTTTTCTTTGCAAAATGCTGGACGAAATGTGACTGGGATGAATGGGGGTGGGGGGGTGGCAACCCCAAGGAACGGCTGGCTGGCTGCCTGCGAGCGTCCCCACCCTGCAGCTTCAATACTAGCAAAAACACGTTTGTGTGTATGTGCGTGTTCGTGTATGTCACACTGACCAGGAGACCACGGGACAAAAAAGTTTAACAGATGGGGTGAACAGACTCCTTCAGCGGAGTACCAGGGTCTCGAGACTGCGTCCCTGACCAACACCGACTGGGACTGAAGTACTCAAGCTGTCTGGGAAAGAAATATGGGGGGGTGGGGACACAAGTAATGGAACCAAGGCAAGAAACATCATTTACTCTATCCTGGGGTGGAAGGGAAAAAACCAGGAGCAAGTAAGCCAGCTGTATGGCAGAACATCGGGGAACAATCCTCGAGCAGCTGGGGAGTAGCAGGCCCCAGGGCCGCTCCCCAGTGGGTTAGAACTCTCCTCCCAGCCTGAGCTCGGCCCAGGCCTTCCACCTCCACAGCCTCCTGGGGCCAAGAAGGGGACAGGTGGGAGGTGTGCCAGGGGCCAATTAATTCTTAATTATTTATTCAGTTGCATTGTGGTCCATAAAGTTTGTTTAATATTTTCTTTATTTGTTTATGAAGGTTTAATGTTCTGATATATGGCCAGTTTTTGTAAAGGTGCTATGCACAGTTGAGAAATAAGTGTAATCCTTTCCATTCTCATTCAATAATTTCAAAAAGTATACCATATATGACATTTCTAAAATTATTTTCAAATCCTTTGCTTCTTTCTTGTTTACTTTTTCATTAGATTTATCTAGGTATAAAAAGGGCTAACTGCTATTATAGTTTTATTATCTATATTTCGGGGGCAGCTAGGTGGCACAGTGAATAGAGCACCAGCCCTGGAGTCAGGAGTACCTGAGTTCAAATGCGGCCTCAGACACTTAACACAAAAAACTAGCCGTGTGACCTTGGGCAAGTCACTTAACCCCAATTGCCCTCCAAAAAGCAAAATATATATATTTCCACATAATTCCTTTAACTTTTCCTTCAACTATTTAGATGCTAAAGCATGATTAATTGTTAATAATGAACAAAAATTGTCATAGTACCTTTCAGAAAAATGTTTTTTTATCTCTTTAAATTATATCTGTTTTTGGCATTGGCTTGATTGCTTTCCCTATCTTTTTTTTTACTTCCTCTAAAGTTTAATAGGTTTTGCTCTGGCTTCTTCTATTTAATTTTATGTGAATCTTTATGTTTCCAATGTTATTCTTATATCCATTTTGCTATTCTCTTCTATTTCATTGGTGAGTTCATCCCTTTCACATTAACAGTTATTGCTATTAATTGTGCCTTTCCCTCCATATTCCTTAGGCTTAAATACTTTTCTAGTTTAACTTTAATCCAATCTTCAAAAACCTTTACTGAATACAATTTTATTGCATTATGGTTAGGAAGAATGAATTTAATATTTCTGCTTTTATGCATTTATTTGTGAGGGTTTCCCCCCACTGCATGGTCAGTTGTAAAGATACTTTGCCCAGCTGGGAAATATATAAAATTCTTTCTGTTCCCATTCAGGAATTGTGGAAGACTTAAACATATCTAACCGTTCTAAAGTGTTTTCAACCTTTATTTCTTGTTTATCTTTCGTCAGATTTGTATAGTTCTGCATCAATATTTTTATAAGGTCTTTGGGGTTAGTTCTGTCTATTAATTTCTCCTTTGCTATATTGCTACCTGACTCATGGTTTGTAAATTCCAGCCTTGTGTTCTTCTAATCATTGTCATTATGAACTTTTATCTGCTGGGGGAATATTCTCTTTCCATTCCTATTCTTCTGATACTCTCATTCTCATTCACTTAGTTGTGTCTTTCCTCTATCCTTCTCTGCTTTCATCATCATCATCATCATCATCATCAGCAGCAGCAGCAGCAGCAGCAGCATCATCATCATCATCATCATCATCATCAGCAGCAGCAGCAGCAGCAGCAGCAGCAGCAACAACTCCTCTTCATCTTAGATCTTTTTCTTATAACTTTTCTACTTTTGGTTCTTATGGGGCCTGGTTTTCTCTGGGGAAGATACCTTATCCCTAGTGATGCCAGTGTTGATAAGCCCTTTTCTCTCAATACTATGGGATAGGAAGAGAAATCCTTGTTCCTTATCATGTACCTTCTGGATCCTACCTTCTTTGTTACTCCTAATATCAATGTATGGCACTATTGGTACTTTCTGCCTCCTCTGGGAGTCATAGGGTTGAATCTCACATAGGTCTTGCCTGTTTTTACTCTGCCCCCTTTCCTTTCTCACATTGGAGGCTGGAAATTTAATTAGACCAACCCAGTTATAACAACTAGCTCACTTTCAGCATGGGGGCGATATAATGGTCCCTAAGTCTAGTCTCTTTGCTGTTTTATGGAGTTTATTTTATTTATTATTTAAAAAAATAAATTTATTTATTTTCTTGTTTACATCATTAATTTCCATGAGATTTTGAAGTATAAATTTTCTCCCCATCTTTCCCCTACCCAACCCCTCAAAACAGTCATCCCACTGTATAACCCCTCCCCCAATCTGCTCTTTCCTATGTCCTCCCCCTTGCCCCTTTGACTATGGAGTTTATTTTAGAAGAAAAGTTATGAGTATAATGACAATCACTTAGGATCTTCAATTAGGAAAATTCCTAATATTTAGGAGGCAGCATGATACAACGGATAGAACATTGACTCTTAAGTCAGAGGGTCTGAGTTCGAATCTCAACTCTTATGATTATTACCATCCATGTCACTGAATGTCTCTCATTCTCATTTTCCTCATCTATAAAAAGAAGAGGTCAAGCTGAGAGTAACACTGTGGTCTCTTGCAGCTCTAGATCTAGGGTCCTATGTCCCTTGCTCAGTAACTTTCTTCCTTTTACAGCATAGGATTATGTCCTTTCCATATTACTTTTGCAATTATCTTCTGACTTGAGTCATCACCCTCCTTCCTGAAGGACGTTAGTGCCTGACTCAGTCTTCCTGCCTACCCCAACTTCTAACTGACTGGTTGACTTCAATATTAATGTTTTTACTCATTAAATACCCTGGCTGTGCAATTTATACCCTCTTTACTTTTCATCACTTCCCTCTTTTCTCTACTTGAGCTACCCAAAGGTGTGGTCATGTCTTCGGATTCAGTTCAACAACCTGTGTATGGGGATCTGCAATAGATCTATCAACTGAAATGGTTTTCATTTCCAGAATTTTTGAACGTTGATTATTCCCTTTAGAGGCAGCTAGGTGGCATAGTAGATAGTGCATTGGGCCTGGAGTCAGGAAGACGTGCGTTTGTCTGGCTTCCAATGCTAACTAGCTGCTTGATCTGCCATAAGTCGCTTAACCTCCGTCTGAAACCTCAGCTGGAACATAGGGATCAGAGCACATCTCCCGGGGTTATTGTAAGGGTCAAGTGAGATGACATTTTTAAAGTACTTAGCACTGTCCCTGGCACATAGGAATCATTTAATCAAAGTTTGTTTGCTCTTCCTTTCCCCCTTTTTGATCAGAATCCCTTATTTTTTCATTCTACATATGATCTCACTCCTTTCATATCTGCTCTTCATTCTCACTGTGACCTATATACTACAAATCAAAATTCCTCTTTCATCCCTTTTATGGTAATTAACCCCCTCTTCAGTCTTGACCCTGTAGTTAACAAGTTTAATAAGACACAATTTCTACCCTCACATCCCTCGCCCCTTTGTCCTACTAATCCTCAACCCTGAGTCATTTACTTCAATTTTCTCCGCACCTAATTTCAAGTCACTGAATGTTGCTAAAGGGCTTCAAAAGTTATCTACCTTTTAAAATAATTTCTTGATACTCTTTCCTTTTTTATTTTTTATTTTATTTTATTTTTTGCTTTTTGGAGAGTAACTGGGGTTAAGTGACTTGCCCAAAGTCACATGGCTAGTAAGTGTGTCAAGTGTCTGAGGCTGGATTTGAACTCAGGTCCTCCTGATTCCAGGACCAGTCCTCTATTCACTGTGCCACCTAGCTGCCCCTCTTTCCTTTTTTTTTTAAAGTATATATCATTATTATTTACCAATCTACCACCTACCCCCAACAGAACCCTCTTTGTAGTGAAATCAGTCAAATAAAAAAATAAATTACCTGGCCATGTCTTAAAATGTATGCCTCCTTCTACATCCGTTGTCTTCTATCTCTCCAATAAGGGGCATATTTTACCATCAACTCTTCCTAAGTCATATTTGGCCACTGAACTGATCAGAATTCTGAAATTTTTCAGTGTTGTATTTCTGCACATAATTGTAAAGTTGCAACATTTTCAAGCTCATAGTAACCTACCTCAACTGGGCCTTACTACTATATGACAAGATTTTTTATCACTATAGGGGGTAAACCTGGTAAAGCCTTCCTGAATCCCTGTCCATAATGAGATGTAGATCCTTTGACAAGATTAGCTTTTTGGCAAGTTGTGAATTCTCCTGAATTTGAGTAGTTCCCTTGCCCCTTTACAAGTCATTAAAGACAATTTATTAATTCATGACCAGTGAAAGCACCTGGGCTACACCCTTGAACATTTCCTTTAAAAGGAAGAACAGAAACATATAGAGGAAGAGAACCATACCTGGAGTGGAGGAAGGGAAAGGAGAGAGAAGAGGAAGGAGGAAGGGCAGTGGATGGGAAAAACAGACCAAGACAGACTAACTCTTTTCCCTTGGGGCCCTTGGCTTTGCTTGGAGATGCAGGAAAAATAAGTTGTTGACAGAGAAGTGTCAGTGTCAGAACAATGCCAGAATTTCTGGACCGAGCCTTCTGGACCAGTAGAGGAGTTCCTGGAGTGGCTGAGGATAGCTTGAGCTGTGGATAATTTGGGGCCAGAGCCAAACCTTGATCTTTACCTTCATTGGTACTATGAGTTGTACGGACTGTGCTGGTCTGAGGTAAAAAGAGTTAGCACTGACCTGAGTGCTTTCCTTATCGATGGTAGGGGCTGAGTTTCAAGCTCAGGCTTCTACTATAAGCTTGGGAGTTTGTGTATGTTCACAGGAGTGGAGAGAGAGATTTCTTAATGTGTTAGCAATTCTTGAGTGGTGGTGTCGGCGGCGTGTGTGTGTGTGTGTGTGTGTGTGTGTGTGTGCGCGCGCGCGCGTGTGTGTGTGTGTGTGTGTGTGTGCGTGTGTGTATGTGTGTGTGTGTGTGTGTGTGTGTGTATGTATTGGTGAAAGTAGGAGTACCAAGAATAAGTACATTATAGATCTGGAAGACTACAGTTTTCTGGGAGGTGGGACTTAATGGAGAGGAAGGAGAGCTGTCTTTTGACCATTTGTGAACTTTGATTCTTTGTATTTTTTGTTTGAACAGTATAATTAAAGTCTTTTTTATGTTTTATGTATCTTTAGTCTGGATGCTTATGTGATAGCTGAGGGTCCTTTTCCATGATTCTGTTAGCTAAGAGAATTCTCTCTTATTCCACCTCTGGGACCATGGGTTACATTACTTTCTAACTATCATATTCTCTCTGGTCTTGATCTTTTCTTATTTTACATCTGTCCCCCTTTTCTTTCCCCTCTTTCTCTTAGGAAATGATCTTGCTTCTACTTTACTAAAAAGGTTGAGACCATTTATCAGGAACTCTTTCATCCATCCTGATCCACTCTTTAAAACTTTTCCATCTCATTCTTTCTTCATTGACTGTAGTCTCAAAGGATGATGTTCTTTCCTCTTTTCAAGGCTAACCCTTCCTCTTATTACATGAACTTGAACCTCACTTTTCCTATTTGCAAAATAAGAGAATTGGCGTATAAGCTCTCTCACATCCTTCTAGCTTTGAAATGTATGATTTTTAAAAATAAGTCTTAGCTATAATGTAGATGGCACAATGGATGGAATGCCAAGTCTGAAGTCAGGAAGGCTTATCTTCCTGAGTTCAAATCTAGCCTCAGTCACTTACTAACTGTGTGACCATGGGCCCAACACTTAACCCTCTTTGTATCAGTTCACTTATTTGTCAAATGAGCTGGAGAAGGAAATGGTGAACGACTTCAGTATCCTTGACAAGAAAACCCCAACTGGGGCCATGAAGAGTTGGATATGACTGAAACTACTGAACAACACGAGGGCAAGTCTCAGTCTAGCCATTTTGTCAGAATGATGGCCTATAAACCTGTACAGAAAGGACTCAAATGTCTAACAGCAGATCCCACCTTCTACTTCATTCAGGTGAGGGGAAGATGATGCTTGGACTGTACTTCCTGTAGCACCTGCTGCAGGGCTCTACAACTTGAAAGGTGCCTACAGATATTTTTTGGATTGCTGGATTGAATTGAATTATGACCTTGGAAAAATCCCTTTACCTCCTCCTTTATGTAATGAGAGAGTCCAGATAGTTAATACCTAAGTTCCTCTTCAGTTTTGAAAATCTACGTTTCTAGAACAGTCGTTTTTCCATATCTGAGTCTTAGTTTTCTCAACTATAAAATGAAGATAATAATACTTGCCTTCCAAGGCATAGGAGTGTGGGAGATACTGGAGATGAGGAGAGAAATGAGGTTATTTTAATAGTCAAAGCAAAGTGATAATGGGGTTAGAATAAGGAGAGTGTCAGTATGAATAGAGTGAAGGGACTTGATGTCTATGTCAGCAGAACTTTGAAGACATGAGAGAGGGAAGAGTTAAAGATGATTGAAATGTCTAGCTTGAGTGAACGGGAGGATGATGGCCCTATCAATTCAAAGAAGGAAATAGGGAAGTAGGGTAGATTAAGGTGGAAGATGAATTCTGTTTTAAATGTTTATTTGAGGGGCCAGTTGGAAGCTCAGGTTGGGATGTCTAGGGGGAGCATGAGATGTGGAACTAGAGTTCAATGGAAAAATTAGGCCTGAACTCACACCCAACACACACGCACACACACAGAGTCCCTTATTTAGGAGTCATTTAGATAGAAGTGATAATGTTTCTTTTTAAATAATGTTTCCTAAATTGACCAAACCAATAGAAACAAATGAGATTACCATGAGAGTGTGCAGACAGAGGAGAGAGGGAGGGGTCTATGATGGAGCCAAAAGAGAAACTCACACTTAGGGCCCGGGAAGATGAGACACTCTCAGCAAAGGGTGCTAAGAAGGAGCAGTCAGAAAGCTAAGAGAGGAAGCAAGACAGAGCAGGGTCATGAGGCCATGAGAATTTCCATGGGGAAAGGATGGAGTGGGTTCTTGGAGTTGGGAAGACTAGAGTTTAAGTCCTGTCTCGTGTTTATTAGCTGTGTGACCCCAGACAAGGCATTTCATCTCTGTTTGCCTCAATTTCCTTAACTGTAAAATGAAAATAATAATAATAATAATACAACCTACCTCACAGGGTTATTGTGGGGAATCAAATGAAATAACATATAAAGTGCTTTGTAAACCTTAGAGCCCTATATAAATGGGAGTCAACAAATGAGATCATGTGAAATTGCTTATGAGATTGTACGGCAGAATTCTGGGGAAGATGAAGGGTTAATCTGTGTTGGAGATAGAGAGGTTATAGCTGTAGGTGTCAAGGACCCAAAGGCTAAACTGGGGCAGGTAGGGGTCCGTGGGATTGCTTTTATGCAGAACTGTTGTTAAAAGGGACCACCAGGCCTCAGCAATTTGTTCAAGGAAGGGGTGTTCTCATTCTTTATGTTATCCCACATATGAACAGCAGATGGCAATAACACTACAAAAAAAAAAAAAAAAAAGAAAAAACCCCGACTAGTGGAGCTCTGGCCGCTGCTGTGGAGTTGGGAGGAGATTGGCTTCCCAACCCCTGAGTGTTAAATAAAAACAAGAAACCGCAGCTTGTAGCAGCTCCTAGAGACAAAGCTGGGAGCACTGCCCAGGCCCTGGCCTAACAGGGAAGGCAGGACATCAACAAGGTTTTGGTTCTGTGAGGGAAGCTTGGGCAGCCAAGGGCCTTGACCCAGATGCCCGTCGGTATGCACATCCAGCCCAGTCATAGGCCTTCATGCATGCAAGAGAGACACACTTGCATGTGTACACACACACGCTTGTGCACATGCATGAATATATGCACACACAGACTGATGTAGCGGATTTAGAGTCAGAGAGCCCAAGTTTGAATTCTGACCAGGCCACAGTGACCTTGGACAAATCATTTCATCTCCAAAGTAAGTTTCCTTTCTGTACACGATGGGGTGAGACTGAATTAGAGATCTGTAACCTTTCTGGGGGCATGGACCACTTTGGTAGTCTGGTGAAACAGCTTCTCAGAATAATGTTTTTCAATGTGTAAAACAGAATATGTATGATTACAAAGGAAAATGATTGAAATAATCTAAAAAATTTTCATTATCCCACAGGTTAAAAATCCTTGCCCTAGATAATCTCTAGGTCCCTTCTAGCTCTGATGCCTGTCATTCCTGATATATATGAATTAACTCTTCAACCTTATTTCAATACATTCCCTTTTGTATATTCTATAATCCAGCTGAACTGGAGCTATAAGAATTCTCTGATCTTATCCTGTCCTCTCCTGCCTTCTTATCTTTGTTCCTAGTATGGAGGCTACTGAAATTCTCCTCCTTCAAGGCTCAGTTTGGGTGTCACCTCCTCAATGAAGCCTTCCCTGATAACACCAAGTTAGAGACCATATACTTCCCTCTTCAGATTTACCAGATTTTACTTTGCATGCATTGCCAAATTCCACCTCACCCCCAGCCACCTCCCACATAGTCCCCAACTTCAGGGAGCTTATAATTATGTGAAGCTTCTCAAGGGCAAAGACTTTGTAGTTTTTCATCCTTGTGCCCCTAACACCCTTTGAGCTGAACTGGGGGAAGGAAATAGCTAAGGGGGAAGGGAAGAATATCACCTATCCCAGTAATTGACTTTTATATTCTATCTCATGCTAGCCATGGTCTCATGGGCAAGTCCCGTTAGTTCTTTAAATCTGAGTTTCCTCATCTGTAAAAGAGGATGATAATTTTACTTACATTGCTTCCACAGTAGGATTTGTT
>CM053595.1:91785094-91798114 GCA_028646575.1 Pseudocheirus occidentalis
AACAGCTTTTAAGATTCGGATTACACAGTAATAGTGAACACTCTGTTTATTCTATTACAGATCAAGGTTCAGTACAATATTCACAATATAATATTTTCAATATTACATCTTATCACAGAAAGTCACAATATAGTGTTCATAACAGCTTAACATTGAAATGGCCACACAGTTTTCACTACAGTGGCCACAATATTTAGAACAAGGAACAAAAGAAGAATCACCTGGTTTCCCTAAGGGGGAAACCCTTTTCACTAATGATTCAATCAATCAATTCACAATATACCAATCTTCCACTCATGGAGCAACCATTAACTTAATCAGTCACTCATCTAGCAGTCAGTGACTAAGCTAGATTCTCGATGACTAAATATCATTAATCACTAGTACAGTCATTAGAAACCCACACAAACTTTCCACCCCTTGGTGTCTAGCAAACCTCAGTCTCTCCAAGGGGAGGCCTTTACTTCATCTTGACTCTGGGTGGTCTCTCTGATTCCTTGGATCCCCTTCCATGGTCCCAGCTCTCTCCTGAATCTGCAAACAATCATCTGGATTCAGAAGCAGACAGCTGCCAGGTTCTCATCCAGTCCTCAGAGGTAGACAACTCCCAGGTCCTTGTACAGTCCTTAGGGCAATCCCTGGCACACACTGAAGTTCACAGGGTTCAGCAAATCTCAAACCCTTCACCACTTCTCTTGCCTGGAATTCAAGGATCAGCCAGGCCATGAATAAACAAAGTCTTATCCTGGCCATTCTTCCTCAGTCTTCTAGCAGTTTAACTGGCTCTAGGACCCAGAAGGAATAGTGGCCTTCACCAGATTCTGGTCTCAGGAAAATTCCAATTCAGTTCTCAGTCAGCTTCTGGATACTGGGAGAGAAACTCTCTCTCTCTCTCTCTCTCTCTCTCTCTCTCTCTCTCTCTCTCTCTCTCTCTGTCTCTCCCTCTCTCCTTTCTCTCTCTCTCTCTCTCTCTCTCTCTCTCTCTCTCTCTCTATCTCTCCCTCTTCCTCTTCCCCCCCTCCCCCGCCCTCTCTGTCTCTCAGCTGGCTTCAGTCTCCATGAATCTTCCTTCACTAGGAGCAAATTCCAATTCTCTCTGTCTCTAGAATTCTTCTTTACATACAGCACTGGCCTCCTGTCTCAGCCAATAGCCTTCTTTCACGTCAACAGGGGAGTTCATGCCTTCTCAAAAATGGACAGGGTTCACACCTTCCATACTTAGTCCTAAGTTACTAGGTGCTACTTAGCCCTAAGTTACTAGGTGCTAAGTATCTGATAAACTGATTGTTATTACACTGATACAGGGTGAAGTGAGCAGAACCAGGAAAACATTGTACAAAGTAACAGCAATATTGTTCATTGCAGAGCTAGAAGAATAAACAGAAACATACATAGGAGAAAGGACAATAACAGCTCAAATTAATGTAATATTGCTTTTAAGGTTTACAAAACACTTTTCTTTTTTAAAAATATTTTCTTCCTCTCCAATTACATGTAAAATAATTTTTAATATTTGTTGGGTTTTTAAAAAAGTTTTTAATTCCAAATTCTATCCTTCCCTTCCTATTTCCTGTGACATAAGCAATCTTATATATAGATTATACATGTGCAATCACTTAAGACATTTCCATATTAGTCATTTTGTACAAGAAGATTTTAACAAAAAACAAAGTGAAAAATAGTATGCTTCAGTCTGTATTCAGACGTCAGTTCTTTCTCTGGAGGCAGATAGTATTTTTCATCACGAGTCCTTTGGAATTGTCTTAGATCATTGAGCTGCTGAGAATAGCTAAGTTATTACATGGTCTTTATTATACAATATTGCTGTTACTTTGTGCAATATTTTCCTGGTTCTACTCACTTCACTCTGTATCAGTTCATCTAAGTCTTTCCAGGACAAAGCACATATCTTAAAGCAAATCCTATTGCATGGGCAGTGCAAGGAAACCTATCATCCTCTTTTACAGATAAGGAAACCAAGGTTTAAAGAATTAAAGGGAATTGCCCATGAGATCATGGCTCGTATGAGATAGAATATAAAAATCAGTTGCAGGGATTTAGGAGTTAGGTGATATTTTTCCCCTTCTCCCTTCCTTTCTCCTACCTCTCAGGAAGAGCATCTTAGAGTGGGTGGCCTTTTGGGATAAAGAGGCAGATCAGCTAGGCAGGGCTGGAGGCCGCCAGTGATACTTGTTCTAGGGTTGTGGGGTGGGAAATGGAATTCAGGGCACACTGGTGGCTAAGGATTCTTTCATCTATTGGATGGGATTTCTGTGGCTCAGAGTAGGGGTAAATTAGTATATGAGGTTGGGGAAGAAAAGAAATATGAGAAAGAAGAAAAGACTTGGTTTATTCAACATTTTCCATTGGTTGATTGTCTTGCATGCAGGGTATTCCCTTATTTTCCTTCTCTTCTTCCTTCCTTGCCTACTTTCTCTCACTCTCAGTCATCCAATTTATCTTTTCTCATCTTCATTCTTTTTTTAAATTTCCTATTTCATTTCTCCTCCCTCTTTTCCTTATCCCTCATCCCTTAATTCTTCTTCCATCTTTCTCTACTTCATCTTGTTCTCCTCCCCTTCCTCATTCTTCTCTTCTCTTTATCTTCTTTCTTTTCCCATTCTCTTTCCCTTTTGGCCAGACATCATTAGACCTGGGAGGTAGGAGTTCTCAAATCCTCCTATTGCTAAATGCCAGGATATCTCCTCAAAGTTTTGCAGCCAAGGATATAAAAGCAATCTCCTCCCTGACTTTGTCAGAGAGACACTACATTTCTGCACAAGACACATTCTGGACTCCCCTTGGGGAATTGAAAAGAAAATATGTAGCTCTGAGCTGGACATTGTTTTCCATTAAGCCAGCACCAAATATCTTATTTGAGAACAGTTTTGGGTGGTAAGAGGAGGGGATTGCATTTGGAGAAGTTAGGGGTTGCCTTTGGAACCTGATGGGTCAGTGAGGGCTACTCATGTTTTCAAGACACCCACATAATTCTCTCTCTCTCTCCCTCTCTCTCTCCCTCCCTCTCTCTTTCTCTCTCTCTCTCTCTCTTCCTCCCTCCCTTCCTCCCTCTCTTGGCCTCTTTCACTGATGGACTGATCAGAATGAGTTAGGATTGTCTTGGGGTTCTCCCTTGCTTAGGTAGGTAGGCGGGATCCTGTCTTCACCTTGTCCTGGCCCAATATAAACAATCAGTTTCCAACCTGGAAGTGAACCTTCCCAGCTCAGGAGTTCCTTTTTTCTTTTAACAATTGATTTTTAGAGAGATCCTCTCTGAACCTTCAGAGAAAAGACCTGAATGCATGAGAGTAAACTCCACTGGTACCAGAATTCAGATGGGCGAGGGGAAGATGGGAAGATAGTTTATTTTCCTGCCTTGGACCAAGTGGTGGTGATTTTTCTTAGAGAAAGGAACATTTTCTAGTTTCTTGGACTTCTCCATCACCCAAGGCCCCACTTAACTAAATAACTGATACTCAGACAACGAAATGTCTGTATATAGCTGGTGCCTCCATTGTTGGCTCAATACTTTCCCTGGGGTACCTCTAATGATTGTAGGATATCAGGTGGGGAGTCATTTAATTCATCTCAAAAACATTTATTCAACAGTTACTGTATTCTGGGCATTGCAATTCAAGCTGAAATGCAAGATACCTCTTTACATACATGTTTCCATTAAAATGTAAGCTCCTTGAAGGTAGGGACCATTTTCACTTTCTTCTTTGCATCCCCAGTGCTTAGTATAGTGCTTAGCACATGCACATATTCATTATTTAATAAAGGCTAAACATATGAACCTCAGAAAGCTAAAAAATAAGTTATTTTAAATTCGCTTTAATTTTAAAGTAATACATGTTTTGATTATGGGGCTACAAAGAGGGAGACAGAGTGGGGGAAGCAAGTCATGATTTCAGACACTTGACAAAAGGAGTTGACTGACTCAGTGATGGGGAATCTCTAGAAACATGATACTAAATGGATTATTTGAATTTTTTGGTAACTTTGTTATATTGGTAGTTCTGGGCTTGTGGAAACAGTGACAAAGAAAGGGAGAAAGTAGAGAACAAGAGAGGAAGGGAGAGAGGGATGGAAAGAAGAGAGAAAGAAAGGGAGAAGGAGGGAGGGAGGGAGAGAGGGAGAGAGAGAGAGAGAGGTGTGATGGAGGGGAGAGGAGAGAGAAAGAAAGGGAGGAGAGACAGAGGAGAGAGAAGAGAGGAGGAAGGGAGAGGAGAAATAAAGGGAGAAGGAAGGAGGGAGAGACAGAGAAAAGAGAGGAAGAAAAAGAGAGACAGAGAGGGAAAGAGAGAGAAAGAGCACAAAGAAATGTATCTTTTAAAAATGTTTCTGTGTTTTGAACATCTGACTTCTCAGAACTTTATCCTCTCCAGGGTGGGGACCTCATGCCCTTAAGTAAGTTTTTGAGAAGATTCTAAGGCTGCGACAGACAGATTCTGGTGAAAGGCTGGCATAAGAAATAGGGGCTGAGAAGCTGCTGGGGGAGGGGTGTGGCAGAGAGGTTGATTGGGGTTTGTTAGCTAGACCTGACAAAAGGAATTCTTTCAAGTCAGCCCCTCTGGGACTCTTGAGTGATGCCCTCCTTTCTGCCTTCCTGCTTTCCCTCCCTTCCTCTTCACTTTGCCCAGGGAGCTGTATCATCAGTACCAAGGTCATCAGCAAAGGGAATGCTGTGCCCAACCCACTTAAAGAATCATCTCTCTCCTTTCTACTTGGGAGGAATTCCAACTGGACAGAAAGAACTGAAACAACTGCTGCAACCATAGTCAAAAACCTATTGATTTAATGTTGGTCAATGGCTGGCACACTGGAAAAAGTTTGTTAGAGCTAAGCATTCCTGCCTTCTGGAAGCTTGCTTGCTAAGGGGCATGACCCCTGTGCTAATAGACCTTCCCAGCAGAACTAATGGTGAATAAGGCTGTGAATGATGGGGTTTCCCAAGGGGTTTAGAACCTAGGGTTCTAGTGCCAGCTCTGTCCCTGAATTGCTGTGCAAACTCAGGCAAGTCACTTCATTTCTCTGTGGTTCAGCTTTTTCTTCTGAGAAGTGGGGATGATTCTTTCCCTAATAACTTCCTAAAGCTACTGTAGGGAAGATCAGATGAGGCAATTCTGTATATCTGCTAAGTGGCCTCTAATCCTTATGAGGGGATGATCATTTGAACTTATGATGACATTTTGAAAGTATAAAGGATTCTGCATTGGCAGATATGCTTTGGAACATGAAAATACTTGATTGAAATATGCATGCTTATTGACTATTTTCTCAAAGGATTCTATGAAGTACTTGGTAGAAGACAAAAGGGAATAGATTATGGCCTGATTTGGTAAATGTCCTTCATCCTCAACAAATTTAGTCAAGACATCCCCCCAAAGTCAGACCTATGTTGAGTTGTATTTATAAATCTTTGTCTGGTTCAAAGAACACAAATCATGCCCTCAGGTGAGCACAGTTGGGGTAGTATGGGAAAGGGAACTTGGGACATATCTATGAGGCAGCTCTTTGAGAGGCCACTATGCAGGGGGAGTAATTCATCTTATCCACCATCTGGCAGCTTCTCATTTTTAAACAAATGCTTCTTGCTAACTAAGTGCTACACTGTTTTGTTTATGTGCTGAAGGATGGCAAGTGCTATTAACACCCCCTAAATCTGATGCTCTGGGGCAAAGCCCTGGTCAGTCTGCCCTAGTTACAAGTTCTGCTGAAGAAAGAAACTCCCCTCAGTGCTGTTCCCACCCTAGGTTATCTGAACTATCACCTGCCATCTTTGCTGGAGAAGGCAATTCCCAGGACATATGGTTACAGATTAAAAATGACAAAGTTGATTTCCTTCTCCTGATCTGAGTCTGTTGTATTGTACAGACTAATAAAGTTCTTGGTTTCAACTGTATGTAGAGTGCATTCTGTTTACGAACTGTATGCGGACAGGAGAATATACTCCCACCATCTCTGAGACACACTAGAGACGCTTAAATCTAATAAGTTAATCTAGACTTCGAGAAATAAGATTAAAATTTCAAATAAAGGCAGGCTCTGACAGCTAAGGCATAAATCTTTTATTTAAAATAGAAAATAAACCCATTCAAATGCAATCAGAGAAGACAGATGTAGATAAAAACAAGGAGTGATAGAATATACAATGCATGAATTTGTTAGGTTGGCATGATAGATCAAAAAGGGTGACCTTAAAAAAAGATCTTTAGACGTCAGCAAAAAAGGGAGGGGCAATTTGCATACATTTAAATATTGCTTGTTAGTCTGAGATGGACTGAAAGTAAGTACCAGGATGCAGGCATGAAAAAGTCCGATTCAAAGGTCACTTTCACAAGAAAAACAAAGTAGTCTTAACTGTCGAGCTGGCTTTAAGTGCCAGGCAAGATGTCCAGATGGGGAGGGAGCAGGGAAATGGCCAAGGAAGAAGGGGCAATTTGGTGAGTTCAGTGGAGTGGGCCCAAATGATAAGAAACCAGACTAGCCCTTACATTTGAAGAGAGCCCCAGGGAAGATGAAACCTTCCCTGGAGCTGTTGGGAATTATCCCTAGAGGTGACTTTGAATGGAGAGGTTTTGGAAAACCTAGACTGATCTCATGTGGATAGCCGATATTGATGATGAATTAGTACCAAACAGATTTCTAAATTAGACATATGGAAACCTTGGGTAGAGGTAGATTTTATTTTTTCAATTTGGGAGAAGAGAACCCCTCCCCCTTTCCCTCTTCTACTGGCTTCTTTCCCCTCCCCCTCTCCTTTCTCCCTTTGTTTTCCTTTCCCCTTCTTCCCTACTCCTTAGCATCTGCCTTTATGAGACACCTCCCCATCCCCCCATTACTCCCCCCCCCACATACACTCTCAACTGAGTCAGCCTTTCAGAGGATAAGATGAGCCATGTATAAAGGTGAGTCTGAGGGCTTTTCTGTCTCCCATAAAAATGTCTCTGCCCCTGTCATGGGGAATGGCTGGTGCTATTATCAGCTGACTCTTTGGTGGGGATATAAGTTGAGAATTAGCTGATAGTAAAATCTTAAGGATTTGGACCCAAGACAAGTAAG
Organism: Pseudocheirus occidentalis; assembly: GCA_028646575.1. Taxonomy (NCBI): domain Eukaryota; kingdom Metazoa; phylum Chordata; class Mammalia; order Diprotodontia; family Pseudocheiridae; genus Pseudocheirus; species Pseudocheirus occidentalis. The sequence goes on from CM053595.1 coordinate 91,792,160, forward strand.
AAACTAGGAAGGGTAGAATTGGTCTAGAGATGAGGTATTAAGTGGGGAGTGCTCATAGCACCAAATATAAAAATCCCTACCTCATAGTTTAGCTGATGGCTGAGCCTGGATGAATGCCAGATGAGTGGCAAAAGAATTCCGATTTCATGTATTCCTTGACCTCTATACTTTGTTGGGGAGAGTGTGCCAGTAATCAGATTTGGGAGACTGATGTTCATCTGTAAACCTGAGTTAATGGGTCCAACAGGGTTCTTGGCTTTTTCTAGCTTTTGGTCACATTTCCTCTTGGCCTGATAAGTTTCTGGGATTCATTGAATTAGATTTAATAGATGCAGAATTTGAGATTCAGAACAACTTACTGAAATTTTGCTGTCAAGAAGACAGTGTAGCTAGGGGACCAGCCATGGGGTCAGCCTTCAAAAGATTGCGGCTCTAGCCTTGACTCTGGCAGTAGTCAGTCCTGTGACTTTCAACAAGCTGCTTCAGGTCTTAGAGCCTCAGGTATTTTCTCTGTGATATATTTAGTGTAAGGGCTTGTGATTTCCTAGGTTTGGGGGCAATTCTTGGTGTGGAAGCTCTCATTACCAATGCAGATCAGTGATTCTTTTGCAACTTAGAGTCTTTGAGAATTGCCTGGAGAACTGGGAGGTCAAGAAACTTGTCCATGGCCATGTTGCTAGTTTATGTGTCAAAGGCAAGACCTGAATCCAGGTCTCTCTGTCTCCAAGGCTCGTCTCCTATCCAATGGACCATGCTGTTTCTCTTTGTCGGTGATACGAGGGTCAGATACTTGTACTACTTACCTGATATTAGTCTGAAATGAGATAAAGGCCATATTAAACTTACATAAATACAAGCTATTATTTAGCTTTGTGAAAACACGTGAACAGTTAATCTTTCTAAAGAAACATGTTCAATGATTATCAGTGTTTTTCTTGGCCTACATCTTCTTTCTTTCAGCCTAGAAGGTGATCTGACAGACAAATTGCTCTGGGAGGATTCAGCTCACATCACCCTGGCCAAATGAGCCATCTCTCACAGGGTTATGCAGCCAATGGCTCCTATTGATCCTTTCTATTATTTACCTTCTCCCTCATTTGTTTTCCAGCTTGTTTGCCTCTTCCACCTCTTCTTCCCTCCCTCCTTCTCTCTGTGCCACCTACAGAATAATTTTGCAAAAAACCCAGAAAACTTCCAAAAGGTTAAAAAAGTTAGACCCAAATGAGTGAAATGTATATTGCTGATCAAGAGCCTCAGCCTTCTCAGCTGAGGGCTTTGTCTCTGTCCAGGGTCCTGTAACAGATGCACACTTGATTTGCCCCTGATCCCATAGACAGACAACAGTGATTGAGAACAGGTGACAGGGTCTGCCAGAAACTAGGACATGGGCAAGTGCAGGCTTCTAGGCAATGCTGGTGTATTAATTTCATACTTATTTGTGGGATTGGCTTAAAGGAGTGGGACCCTTATCCAGAGAGTTGATGCCTTTTCTTCCACTTGTCTTTAGAGTCCATGACTGAATTTTAATGACTTGCTAGGGCCCAGTGATAGGAGGCTGGACTCCAGTGAGAGTTTTTCCTGCGATAGTGACCAATCTTCAGAGGAAGGAAAGACCCTGATGCTTCCAGACAGGGAAGATATTCAGTGAGAGGGCAGGCACAAGGGGATGAGAAATATTAGTTAAATAATATTACATATTATAGTTAAATAATATTAGTTAATGAATAAATCAGTCAACTAACATTTATTAAATACCATCAAGTGTCAGATGCTTTCTAGGTAGGTTCTGGGGATCCAAACACAAAAATGAAATAGTCCTTACCCTCCAGCAGCTTATATTTTATCTCTAAATTTGGATGAGGAAGAGTAATCACAGCTGGGAATAGAAGGACTTTATGAAGATGCTGCTTAAACAGAATTTTGAAAAAATTCAAAGGAATTTTAAGATAAAGAGTTGAAATGGGAGTACATTTTAGGCATGGGAGATAGCTGGGGAAAAGGTGCAGAGACAGGAGAATGGAGTGTGTGTGTGAGGAACATCAGGAAGGGTAGTTTGGCTAGACCATAGGGGAGGAATGTACTGGATTAGGTTGCAAAGTTAGGTTGGGGGCAGACTGTGAAGGACTTTGGAAGCCAAACAGAGGAGCTTGTGGGCAATAAGGAAGCACTGGAGTTGGCTGATTAGGTGCGTGGCAGGGTTACATGTGTACTTTCAGAAAATTCCTTTGGAAGCTGTATAGAGTATGGGTTGACAAGGGAAGAGACTTGAGTCAGAGACATCAATTAGGAGGTTATTACAATAGTCTATTTGACATGTGAGAAGGACATGAACTAGAGTGACAGCCACTTGATTAGAGACAAGGGGATGGCTAGAATAGATTTTATAGAAGTAGAAACAAGATTTGGCAACTGATTGAATATGTGGGGGTGAGGGAGAGTGACGAGTCAAGGATAAGGCCCAAGTTATGAAACTGGGTGACCATAAGGGTAATGGTACCCCTGAAGGAGACAGCAAAGTTCAGAAGGGAGGTGGGTTACAGGGAGACATAAGCTGAGTGTTAGACATAGGATAGAGGAGCTAGTGAGCAGTCTATAAATCAGTTAAACTTTTTCTGCCCTGATGCTGACAGATTTTCAAAACCTCCAAGTGGGCATAGCTTTCAGTGAGTCTGTGACATAATTGCTACTACATTTCTTGCCTGTTGATGGGCCTGCTGACAGCAATAATATAATCCCCTACAGTTGATTGATTTATTGGGTTGACTGTGTTAGGTTGTAAAGAAGGCTATGGTGGCTTGTGGCACTGGTATGTGGCCAGCAAATGGTGCTGCATGGAGAGCTCTGGGTTTGGTGGGCTTTGCTTTGAAGGTTATCACAATTTGTTTCAACTCTGCTAAATGTTCCTCTAAGCCTTCAGTGAAGCACCTTTTCTGGATTTCTTTACTCTTTTCCACCAGCAACCAGTGATAAGCTTGGAATTTGGCCTTGGAACCTGAGTTGCCCAGATAGCACCTTCAACTGAACATGAGTTTTTACTTGCACTAGACACTCCCTCAATATTTTTTGATTGCTTCATTCTACCCTGATATTTCCCTACCCCATGGCTATGTGTTAATAGTAGATATCTAAAACAAAAATGCCACAGTGCCTTTTAGACCATGGAAAAACTTTTCTTCTGTAGGAAAGAAGAGAAAGGGGAGCAGGGGAGCTATAATAGGAGCATTCTTGACATGAATATCTTGATGTTGAATTTTTAAGGAGCGTGAGTACTTCAAGACCATAAGTAGACAATTAACCAAATGTTAAGGTTTGATAACCAGATACCCATGATGAGTAGCTTAGTTAGATTAACCAATTAATTATTTATACTGGTCAGGATGAATAGATATCTTTATCATGGATGACCTTGAAGTGAGAAAGTATATTCATGTATTAGCACAAAGACCCTTGGACCTAATCATTCATTTCCCTTAAAAGTAGGGCATATTGAGCCCAAGTTACTACTTCTGGTCATTAAAAAGTGACCTGGTGCTAGACTGGAGACTAGTATAAGCAGAGTGGAACTAAAAAAGCTGGCATTGGTAATACCCCAAGATCTGAGTAGAAAATACACAACAAATTTCTAGTTTCCTGGAGCTTTGAAGGAACCCACTGTAACCTCATTAGAGTTGGTCCCCAACCATTTCTGCTTACAGTCAACCAATCTGTCTGAACAGATTCAAATCTTCATACCCTTTACCTTCAAACCTCCAATCTACCACCACTATTTCAAAAAACCTGGTGGTGGTAAGATTGTATTTTGGGTAGTTTGAATGAGAGTGTTGAGTATTCCCTAGTATACATCTTAGACAACTTAGATGTTTTACTATGTGATGTTGGAATCAGAGTATAGTGTCTTTTTTCTCTCTATTAAGCAACTAGATGATTAAATTGATCAAACTGAGTGTATATATTGACTGAAATAAATGAAAGTAATTTGACTAAATCATTGTATGTCTTAACTCTTCTTGAATAGTGGTACTTAGTTTTGGTTACTCTGCTACCCTGCTTACAAATTCAGCCATGTCTTACTCATCATCAAATAACTCTCACTTGATTTTCCTCAAATAGCTATTATCCGATACCTCTCCTCTGTCTTGTGGCTAAACTCCTTGAGAAGGCAATCCATGTTCCCATTTCCTTTCTTCTCAGTTACAACTCTCTACAGCAGCAATTCTCAACCTGTGGGTTATGTTCAATTTGTAACAATGAAAATACATCCTGCATATCAGACATTTACATTATGATTTACAACAGTAGCAAAATTACAGTTATGAAGTAGCAACAAAAATAATTCTATGGTTGGGGGTCACCACAACATGAGGAATTATATTAAAGGGTTGCAGCATTAGGAAGGTTGAAAACCACTGCTCTACAGGCTATCTTCTGACCTCATAAGTCAACCAAAACTGCTTTCTCTAAAGTTACTGACGATCTCTTAATTATAAAATCAAGTTATTTTTTCTCAAAACTCATCGTCTTTGACTTCTCTGCACTAGTAGACATTGTCAGTCATTCTGTTCTCCCATGACGCCTTTTTCTCTTGGGGTTTTCATTGCTGCTGCTCTCTCCTACTTCTTTTACCTGTATGACTGCTCCCCAATCTCTCCAGAATTTTACTGGATTCAATTCATACCTCCTAACCACAAGTATGTCCCCAAACTCTGTCCTGGTACCTCCCCTCTGCTCCTCTCCTCTTTTCTCCTTTCTCTCTGTGTTATTTCAGTTGGTGATCTTTCCAGCTCCCACAGATTCAGTTTCCTCTATACAGATGATTCTCAGATCTTTTTTTCCCGGCCTAACCTTACTCTTGATCTCCAGTCTCACATGTGCAACTGCCCATTCTACATCTAGAACTGGATATCCTGTATTCATTTTAAAACCAACATATCCAAAGCTGAACTCATCTCTCCCCTCCACCAAATCCTCCCTCTTCCCAACTTTCCTATTGAAGTCTAGGTGGCTCTATCCTACCAGTCACCCAAACTTGAAACCAAAGTGTCATCCTCCTCTCCTTACTTTTCTGCATCCCCCACATTACTGAGTCTTGTAATTTCTACCTTTGTAACATCTCTCCTATATGCCCGCTTCTCTCCTCTTAGGTTGCCACCATCTTGGTACAGGCCCTTATAACCCAATACCAGGATGGGGGAACCTGCAGCCTCAACTGCCTGACCCTCTAGGCCCTCAAGTGTGACCCTCTGTCTGAATCCAAACTTCACAGAACAAAGTATTTGTTCTGTAAAACTTGGACTCAGTCAGATTCCCCATCCCTGACCCAGACTATCACAATAGCCTTCTGGTTGATTTCCTTGCCCTCATATCTCTTCCCCATTCCGGCTCTACTCACATTGGTTTTCCTAAGGCTCAAGTCTGACCATATCAGTTCTCATATTCCACAAATCTAGTGACTCCCTACAACTTCCAGGATCAAATATAAAATTTTCTTCACAGATAGAATTCCTTTCTATTTTTTCCAGTCTTCTTATACCTTCTTCTTTCTATATACTCTGCAAGCCAGTGACACTGCTTTTTTTTTTTTAACATGACATTCCATCTTCCACCTGGCTCTCTCTTATGCCTGTAATTCTCCATCATCATCTCCATCTCCTGGTTTCCTTGACTGTCTTCTTCTTTCCTTCCTTCCTTCCTTTCTTTTTCTTTCTTTCTTTCTTTCTTTCTTTCTTTCTTTCTTCCCTTCCTTCTTTCTTTCTTTCTTTCTTTCTTTCTTTCTTTCTTTCTTTCTTTCTTTCTTTCTTTCTTTCTTTCTTTCTCTTTCTTTCCTTCCTTTTCTTTCTTTCTCTTTTCTTTCTTCCTTTCTCATTCTTTCTCACCCTTCCTTCCTTCCTTCCTTCCTTCCTTCCTTCCTTCCTTCCTTCCTTCCTTCCTTCCTTCCTTTGCTTCTTTCCTTCCTTT
>CM053595.1:91798614-91819318 GCA_028646575.1 Pseudocheirus occidentalis
TGGGGGGGTCGGGTGGGGGATGGGGAGGAAGGGGAGAAAAATCTATAACTGAAGTGACTATGGAACAGAATCTTGTAACCTAAAAGTGAACAAACAAGTTAACTTTAAAAAAATAATAATAAAATAAAATTTAAAAAAAAATTGCCACAATTTCCTCTGATAAGACCTCATTTTTATATTGAGTATAGAACAAAGCCAAATTTACCTAAATAAAAGCCATTTCCCAATCAATAAATGGTCAAAGGATATAAACAGGCAATTTTCAGAAGAACTCAAAACTATCTATAATCATTTGGGAAAAAGTTCTCAAAATTACTATTGATTAGAGGAATGCAAATTAAAACAACTCTGAGGTACCATCTCACATCTATTAAAAAAATGACAAATGCTGGCGAGGATGAGGGAAAAATAGATACACTAATGAATTGCTGAGGGAGTAGTGAACTCATCCAGTAATCCTGGAAAACAGTTTGAAACAATCCCCAAAGGGCAATAAAACTGTGGCCTTTAACCTAGCCATATCAGTACTAGGTCTGTATCCCAAAAAGATCAAAGAAAAAGAAAAAGGACCTATATTGGCAGCTCTTTTTGTGGCAGCAAAAAACTGGAAATCAAGTGGTTGCTCATCAATTGGGGAAGGGCTGAACAAGTTGTGGTATATGATTGGGATGGAGTACTATTTTACTATAAGAAATGACAAAGGGGGTGATTTCGGGGCGGGGGGAAATACATGGCAAGACCTATATGAACTGGTACAAAGTGAGATCATTGTGCACAACAACAGCAATATTGTAATGATGATCAACTGAGAAAGACTTAGCTACTCTGATCAATACAATGATTCAAGAAAATTCCAAAGCACTTATGATGAAAGAAAACTCCAGAGAGAAAACTGATGAACTGAGTGCAAATTGAAGTGTAATTTTCTCTTTAATTTTTCTTTGTTTTTTGAAATGTAGCTACTATGGAAATATGCTTTGCATGATTTCACATATATAATGAATATCATATTGGTTGCCTTCTTAGTGAGTGTGGTAGGGAGTGGAAGGAAGGAAGGGAGAGAATATGGAACTCAAAATTTAAAAAGAAAAGAATGTTTAAGATGATTTTTAAAAAGAAAAAGAAAATATGAACAATCATTTCAGAGGAAGAAATACAAAATATGAAAAATGCACTACATAATAACTAGAGAAATGCAAATTGAAACAACTTTAAGGTTCTAACTCACACTAATCAGACTGGCAAAGCTGGTTTAAAAGGAAAATACAAATGCTGGAAGTTCTACAGAAAAATGGGTATATTAATGTCCTTTTGGTGAAACAATGAACTGATCTAGCCATTTTGAAAATCAGTTTGTAACTATGGTCCCCAAAGTTGCTAAACTGTGCAAACCCCATACCTCAGTAATACCCCTACTAACTCGGTAGATCAGAGAAAGAGGAAAAGCATCTGTATATATGAAAATATTTATAGCAACTCTCATAGCAGTAAAATCCTGGGCATTGGAGGGGTACCCTTCAATTGAGGAAAGGCTAAACAAGTTATGTATATGAATGTGACAAAATATTATCAAGCTATAAGTAATGAAGAAGAAGATTTCAGGATACTTGAAAAGATTTGTATGAACTGATGCCAAGTGAAATGAGCAGAACAATTTACCAACAAAAACAATAACGATTTAAAAGAGTTAGGAAATCATTATTTCAGAGGACTCACGATGAAACATCCTACCTGCATCCTGACAGAGAGGTGATGAATTCAGATTATAGACGGAGACACATTGATTGTACATGTTTGTAACCATGTTTTTTCATTTTTCTTTCTTTTTCAATGTGGGGGAAGAGGGAGATAGGAGGAAGAGATGGCAATTTTTCATTAATTAAAAAATTTTAGGGAATAACATACACATTCAATTGGGTATCTTACCATACAGGAAAGCAGGGGGGCAGGAGATAAGGAGGGGTGATACGAGGGACATTTCAGGGAGAGAGTAGTTAGAAGGAAACACTTTCTAAAACAGACAGGGTCAAAGTTTTAAAAACAAATGTAAAAAAAATTGTTTTTTATATGTAACTGGGAAATGAAATATATAGGCACTGGGATATAGAAATGCATCTTGCCCTACTAGAAAGTTAGGGGGGAACAGGAGAGAAAATTTGTAACTCAAAATCTTGTGGAAATAAATGTTGAAAACTAAAAATAAATAAATAAATTGGAAAAAAAGTTAATTAAAATTGTAAATTGGTATTAACACTGTCCATATCACTATAAAACCACTCCAATACTCCATTATTTCACAGAAGTGTCTCTAGGTTATCTATGACTGTGCCAGGAAAATTCATGCCTTGACAGGTTATGCAGAGCTTGAGAGGTTGCTAAAAAGGAGATAGACTTTGAGTATGGATCTAGGGACAAATTGGGCCACTATGTTTCAAATACCAGCTAAGTTAAGATTAGTGGAGGGTTGGATAGCAGGTGATGAATTTGGATAGGTTAATGGCATCTCATGGGGATTATTGCAGGGTATCCTTTTGATTGAGTCCAAGTTTTACAGAACAAAGTCTTTTATTAAGGGAATTTGTTCAGTGAAGTTTGGATTCCACCAAAGGGCCACACTTGAGGACCTAGAGGGCCACATGTGGCCTTGAGGCCACAGGCTCCCCACCCCTGTAACTAGGGTATAGAAGGACTGAAATCTGAATGACAGAAATAGTAATGGTATGAATTAAATCACAAATCTTTTAATGTATTGTATCACTATGTAATGGTTCTCATATACTACTTATAACAAAATATAATGGTAAGTATCTAGCTATAGTCTAATCTACTGATTGGTTCCCATGTCCTGTCTTCCCAACTTAACTATAAGCCTCTGTGGGGAAGGTCGCTCATCTTGGAATTTTTTTCAGAATACATAGGACTGAGAACAAAGTTAAAGACCTAATATTCACTGAAATACTTGCTAGTTCTTTATATTTTCATGCTTCCCACCCTAAGATATACGGTAGTTAGGACACATCATTATGTTCATTTTATCTATAGCTATCATTTGCCCAAAGTCACAGAGGTAAATGTGGAACCACAATGAAAACATCCCTTTCTTAAGTCTTCATCTGCTGCCCTCTTTACTATACCATATTCCCTCAGGCCATCAGCTCTCTTCCAGTCTGGCACTTTCCTTTACAGTGGCACAAAAGGACATTTTCTATTTGAAGTCCATCCTTTCTTCTTAGCCCCATCTTTTCATGAAGACTTCTCTAAGGTCCATCCAGGTAAAACTGACCTTCCCCTGGCTTCATCACTCTTCTCCTCTCTCCCTCCCTGCTCTTCAAATGCAGAAACTTTTTTTTTGAGTTTAAATCAGTCTTTGGTTTTCCCACTGGGGGACTGGGAAGAATCCCAAAATTTGTGATATAATAATAAGAGTTCTGGACTGAGGGTCAGAATACATAATTCTGTCACAAACTAGCTATTTGACTTTAGACAAGTTATTTAACTTTGCTAAGTTTTGGGTTATACCTATATAAAATGAGGGGTTGAATGAGATCAGAAATGTCAAATCCACAATATTCCCAAGTATGACCCAAACCAGATAAAAATGTAACTAGGAAATAGTTAGCAAAATAAATTAAAATTTAGATAACGTTAGTATATAGTAGTCTAAGTCAAAATGCAGCCCACAGAGATCTTATATCTATTTCTATCTGAGTTTGACATCACTGGGCTAGATGCCCTCTGAGGTTCCTTCCAGCACTTAGATTGTATGGGTATAATCAGGTTCAGAAATAACAAAAAAGAGTTACCAATTTGAGCAATATAGCTCACATTTCTATAGCGCTTCCCCACACATACACAACTGTGAGTTGCAAGTAATATAAATATTATTCCTTTTTTCTACAGATGAAGAAACTGAGTCACAGTGAGTTTGTCACAGTCATGTGGATAAAAAAAATTGCATAGCCAAGGCTCAAAACTAGGTTTTCTGAGTGTCTAATATTCTTTGTACTACAAAATTTTGCCAGGAGATGAGTTAATATGTGTGAGAGCTCATGTTTTGTTGGCATAGACTTTCGAGAACTCAGGGTCACTGCTACACCATAATATGGCATCAGGGTAGGGTGTTGGTGAAGGAGAACTCTACATAAAGTAGGTGCTTGATAAATATTGGCTGAATTGAAAACAAAGAATCTGATATCAGGAAATGAAATGGAACAAGACAAAGGAATTCACAAAGAAAAAATCCAGGATCAGATGGATTTACAAGTGAATCCTTTCAAACATTGAAAGAAAATTAATTCCAATGTACATGAACTACTTGCAGAAATAGGATAAAAAAGAAATCCTTCCAAACTCTGTGATACAAATATAAACTTGATACCTAAACCAGGGAGAGACAAAATAGAGGAAGAAAACTATAGAACAATATTCCTAATTAACATCAATTCAAAAATGTTAAATGGAAGATAGAGTATCCTAAAAATAAAAGGATAAAATAACATCTTTTAAAATTTCATATGATATGTTATGACCAGGTTATATTTAAACTAGGAACACAGACCTGATTTAATATAAGAAAAATCATAAATGTGGTAAACTATTTTGATAATAAAAATGATTTTTTAAAAAACATGGTTATATCAATGGATGCTGGAAAACTTTTGAAACAAATCTAACGTTTCCATTAAAAACACTAGAGAACATAGGCATAAATTTAACATTTCCTATGCGGTAAATTGTATCTCTCTAAAAACAAAGAGTTAGCTTCATAAAGAATTAAGACGTTTCCAATAAGATTGAAGGCCATTAACACCACTATCATTTAATATAATTCTATAAATGCTAAATGTAGGAATACAAGAAGAAATTGAGAAAATACCTATAGATGAAGAAGACATTATTACTACTTGCAGATGATATGAGGGTCTATCTAGAAACTAAAAAGTCGATTAAAATTAATTTAAATAATTAATCCCTTTTCAGCAAAGTTGCTGGATATAAAATAAATACACATAAACTATCACCATTTCCCTATATTACCAACAAAACTTAACAGGAAGAGATAAAGAAATTCTATACAAAATAGGAAATATATAAAATATTAGAGAACCTATTCAAAACACACGATATGAAATATAACTATATGTACACAAATCCTAAACATTCTTACAGAAATAAGAGACCAAATTAATTAGAGAAACATTCATTGTTCATGTGTAGGTTATGCCTCTATAATAAAAATGACAATACTAACTAAACTAATTTACCTATTGAGTACCACACCAAACTACCAAAAGTGTTACTTTATAAACTAAGGAAATAGTAATGAACTCTTCCCCCCCCCCCCAGTAGAATGAAAGGTCAAAAATCTCTAGTGAAAAAATGAAACATAGGGGAGTGGAAAGGAATACTAGGCTTGATGTTAAAGAATCCTGGTTCAAATCCTACCTTATGAAAATCCCTTCCCTTTTTCTAGGCCTCAGTACTGACCTCTATAAAATGGGCAGATGAAACTAGATAATCTTTTAATTCTCTTCCAAATATGATAATCTGTGATTTTGCTTAAAGGAGAAGGAATCCATTCAAAAAAGTGAGAAAGAGCAATTCTATATGTCAAACTATACTACAAAGCATCCATCATCAAAACTATTTGGTACTAGTTAAAAAACTGAGAAGTCAATCAGAGGAACAAATAGGTTATACAACATTCAGAAGCAAAGAAACATTGTTATTGTTGTTTATTTAAGTCTGACTCTTTGTGACCCTGTCATTTGTGGTTTTTCTTGGCAAAGTAGTGGAATGGTTTGCCATTTCCTTTCCCCAGCTCATTTTACAGATGAAGAAACTGAGGCAAACAGGGTAAGGGACTTGCCCAGGGTCACACAGCTACTACATGTCTGAGAGCACATTTGAACTCCAGTCTTTGTTACTCCAGGCCTCAAGTTCTAACCAATGAGCCACCTACCTGCCCAAAAAAATACAGAAGCATAGTGTTCAATAAATCCAAAGACCCAAACTACTAGGCTAAGGATTCAACAAAAATTACTGGAAAAACTGGAAAACAAGTTGTCAGAAATTAGGCAGAGACCAGCATCTCATACCATATACTAAGATGAGTTTTAAATAAATACATGACTTAGACATAAAGGGTGACACAAAAAACAAATTACAAAAGTAAGGTAGAAAATATCTTTCAAGCCTATGGATGGGGAAGAGTTCATAGAAAGGAAAAGAAAGTGGGTCAATCAAATATTTTTTTTACTGCACAGAAAGTCAGAAAGAATCATAAACAAGCAGTAGCACTTTGAAAGTTACATATTGCATATATTATATATTCTTAAAGGGAAAAATAAACTCTACATAACATACATTCACAGTTCCATGTAAAATCCTTTTTCTGTTCTACTATATTTATGGAAATGCTCATTTTACTTATAGTTTATTTGTTTGTTAAGTTCAGAATAAAAATAATAGAACTCTAAAAAAACAACAACTAAAAAAATGCCAGTACACAGGTGCCTTTAGTAATGGTGTCTCACAGGTGAAACAAACCCCTTTAATGGATCCCTTCCCCATTAAACAAATCACACATTATCAGACTGGGAAGAGAATTTACAGATCGTTTTTATCTGTCCATTTTACAGGAGAGACTACTGAGGCCCAGAAAAAGGTATGGGTTTTGCTTAAGGTAGGACTTGAGCCAGGAACCTCTGATAATGAATTCACCAGTATTCTTTTCCACGCTACTGTGATACCTCCCTTTTTGCCCCTCTTTTCTCCCTTCTTCAGGTTTATATTATCTTTGTCTAAAAATGTGTCTCATGTAAGTATTATAGGACTGACCATTTTAGCCAAACTAATCTGTTTCTTACCGAAGCAGCCAGAATGACACAACCATTCTGCTATTGTATAGGCCCAGTGAGTGTCATTTGAAGGAGACCTGGTAAAGAATCCAGGTCAGCCAGAATGGTTGGGTATGAGCAGCCCCAGATAGCAGAGTAAGTGCTGCAGGAGGAGGCATGAAGGATGATTCACTTCTAAGAGTCACTGCTGCTGCTCTCAGAGGGGACCATTTACTGGAGATTTTCTCATTGGGGGGTGGAGGAAGTAAGGGGAAAGGACGCCAAGGATCCTCCTGAGTGGTATGTGGGCCAGAGAAGCTTGCAGAATAGCCTCAAGACTTTGAATGAAGTCTTCTCAGGGATGGAGGAGGGAGGAGGTGGATTGTCATTGTCTGAGTAATTTTCTTTCAAATGATAATTGTGGTAATAGAAATAAAACACAATGAATCACTTCCCTTGAAGTTGTAAGAAAGGTTCTTTAAAGTGGTAGAATGAATAAATAAGTTTACCTCACTCAAGTTTCCAAAAGGGTCCTCTTGTCTTTGTGTTTCTGGATTTAATGAATAAGTCTACCTACCTTCACTTGTGGAAAAAGCCAGAAAACTTGGAAGATCGGCAATGGAAGAAATCCATCTTTCCCTAAAGCGTGGGTCTTTCTGGTAAAAACATCACCAGATACATGTACCTGCTCCATCTGTCCTAGACTGATGAGTTTAAGTTAAAAGTTAAGATCTGATTGAGATATTAATCTCAGCTCACTAGGAGCTGAGGTAGTAACTGATCTGGCCTCTTGTCCCTCAGCAAAACAGGCTAGAAGACAGAAGCGCACCATGAAATGTCTCAATAATGGAGTAGGCTCAGACCTCAGGCAAGAGCAGCTGATGGGGCTAATTAAGATGAATTGGCCCTGGGGGCAATACAAAACAATCACCTTCTGCATCCAAATCAGAGGCCTCCTCTCTCTCTTTCCACAATGAAGCCTAGAGCTCAGGCCCAGTGGATTATTGGAAAGACCAAGAGCCAAGAGTGAGCCTGACCTTCCCATCTTAGTAGCAGGAGAATTAAAGAGACAGCCCCAACCAGAGAGCCCCTGACACCAGGGAACTCCACCACCACCTGGAGAAACCAATGATAGCCCCAGCAAATACAAACTTGCTCAGCTAGGCAGATGGAAGAAAGAGGAAGAAAACAGCTAAGGCCACAGGATAAAGCCTAGGATTTTAGGTGGGAAATGAGAATGAGGGCCAGGAGCAAGAGAGGAAGGCCACCCAGCTACCATCAGGCAGAAGTGAATGGAGTAAAAGGCTGAGTAGGGGACATTCTAGGTAGTTCCTCATTCCTGAAAGGAAAAAAAAAAACAAGTGAGAAAATCCAGGAACGCTCAGCACACAGTCTTTTTACTGTGACAACATGGGCAGAAATTTCCTCCATTTGTCCAGTTGTATCTAATTTTTCATGACCTCATTAGGGATTTTCTTAGCAAAGATACTACACAGGTAGGCAGCATCTGAGGCCAGATTTGAGCTCAGGGAAAGGGGTCTTCCTAACTCCATTGGGCCACCCCGCTGCCAATGTAGTGTTCAATCTGAAAGAATGCTGGAACTGAAGATCAGAGGGAGATGTGTCATAAATCCAAGAGAGACCCTGCAGGCCATCTTTTAAAAGCAATAATGGCTAGCATTTCCATGGTAGTTTAAGGTGGGCAAAGCACTTTACAAATATTGCCCCATTTTGTCCTCACAACACCTTTGGGAGGTAGTTGCTGTCACCATCTGTTTTTTCAGAAGAGGAAACTGAGTCAAAGAGTGACTCGCCCAAAGTTCACATAGTTAATAAGCGTCTGAGTCTATGTTTGAATGTGTTGAACATCCTAATTCCAGATCTAACCCTCTACCCACTGCACCATCTAGCTGCCTCTACAACTATTACAAACCCTTCATCTCATTTTAGATAAATACTTTGAGGCCCAGGGATGACCACAGTAGTATCTGAGGTGGAATTTGAATCCAAGTGCTCTGACTATATCACTTGCCCTACCTACTTCACAAAGCTGAGGGGAGGATTACTAAAATAATTTAAGCAAATACTTTTGGATCCGAGTTCAAATCCTGACTCTGGTACATGCTACCTGTCATTTAAACCCTTTGGGCCTATGTTTCCTCATCTGCAAAATGAAAGTGTTGGACTAGATGACCTCTAAGTCAACTTTCAGTTTTTATTCTGTTTGTGTGAAAGAGAAACTTGTGTATATTTTATTAAACACTTATTAAGCACCCACTGTATACAAAATACCGTACTAGGCCCTGGGAGAAATCCTGCCCACTCCATAAAGTTCAGATAAGATCCAATGCCTGCCCTCCTTGATTTAAAGTCTAATAGAAGAAGGCCCAATCAGAAATAACAATAACACACAATAGTGCAGACTCTCATGAGTAGGAGAAATGAGAGAAGGCTTCATGTATGAGGTACAACTGCTCACAGGCTAAAATTAGAGAAGGACTTAAATTGAATGCAGGAGAAGGATAAGGGAAAGGTGGCAGGCAGCCAAGTCAGGGTGCAGAGCCCAGGACAGAGTCCTGGGTGCTGGATAAGATGTTAGATTTGAAGGCAGGAAATCCTGAGTTCAAATCCTTCCTCTGGCACTAGCTAGCTATTCTACCTTGGTCAAGTCACTTAACCTGTCTCAGTCTCAGTTACCCCCTCTAACGTTGAGAATAGCTGATCTTTGGGGGGGGCAGGAGAGATAATCAGGGTTAAGTGACTTGCCCAGGGTGACACAGCTAGTAAGTGTCTGAGGCTGGATTTGAACTCAGGTCTTCTTTACTCCAGACTCAGGGCTCTATCCACTGTACCACTGAGCTACTCCAATGGTTGGTCTTAATGTCTTCTAAGGTCTCTTCCAGTTCTAAACTTATGATTCTATGATAATGAATGAATGAATGAAAATTCATTTATTAAGAATTTAGCATGTGCTAAGTACTAGGGATACAAATACAAGAGTGAAGAAGAACCGTCACTGTCCTCTCTTAAAGGAGCTTACATTCCAATGGGGGAAACCCTACATATCGGGGAGGGGGCAGCCAAGGAAGGGAGTTTTACTCTGAGAAGTCACAGGGATAGCAAACTGACCATGGGACAGCCAATTGACGTGCTTTTTCTGAAAGCAATGCTATTGATTTGATGACTGTATCAAGAGAAAGCGGCAGAAATCAGGGAAGAGGAGACTCAGGGGTAGCTAATGGACCAATCCGAGATGGCCGGGGTGGGTAACTAGGTGGGATGTGATGGGCCAGATGAGTTTTCTGTCTCTCACCAATCAAGAAGTCTCAGCCCTGGGGGAGATGAAAAGTATCTAATAGGACCAAGAACAAGAGAAGAAATTGCTTGAGACCCAGATATCTTATTTGATGGCTTAGACAAGTGGTTCTCAACCTTCCTAATGCCACAACCTTTTAATACAGTTCCTCATGTTGTGGTGACCCCCAACCACAAAGTTATTTTCATTGCTACTTCAGAACTGTAACTTTGCTACTGTTATGAATCGTAATATAAATATCTGATATGCAGGATGTATTTTCATTGTTGCAAACTGAACATAACCTACAGGTTGAGAACCGCTGGTTTAGACAGTTAAAGTATTTTTAGGTGCTTACTATGTGCTAGGCATTGTATGAAGAGCTAGAAATACAAATACAAGCAAAAACAAGAGTAGTATACGATCATGATAGAATAATACTGTGCTATAAGAAATGAGCTAAATGATTTTTGAAAAACACGGACAGACTTGCACAAAATAATGAAGAGTGAAATGAGCAAAACCAAAGAAATGTTGTACATAGTCACAGTAATATTGTTTTAACAACAACTGAGCAATTAAGTCATTCTGACTATCATAAATACCCGAATTAGCAACAAAGGATCTGTGAAGGAAGATGCTATCTACATCCAGAAAAAACTGATAAACAGAAGTGTGTATACAATGGGTTTCACTTATGTATCTGACCAAGGCTTTTGATACTGTCAGTCATGACAGCTTATGGAAAGTTATGTCAACATGTGGTTGCCCAGAGAAATTCATCAATATTGCACATCAGTTTCATGACAACATGCTTGCCTGGGATTCTGGGTAACGGACGATGCTCTCACGCTTTCCCAGTCAGCAATGGAGGGAAACTAGGCTGTGTGCTAGCTCC
Source organism: Pseudocheirus occidentalis (assembly GCA_028646575.1). NCBI lineage: Eukaryota > Metazoa > Chordata > Mammalia > Diprotodontia > Pseudocheiridae > Pseudocheirus > Pseudocheirus occidentalis. Next base: position 91,809,647 of record CM053595.1, read on the forward strand.
CATGCTTTTTAGGGTGATGTTTTCAGCGATGTCAAATGCCTTTGATGAGGATGAATACAGCATCAAGGTCAGCCACTGCACTGATGGCAAATTCTTCAACCTGAAAAGGCTACAAGACAAGACCAAAGCAGGAGTGTTGGTACATGATTTTGTTTGCTGTTGATTGTATACTCAATGCAGCCTCTGAAACTGAGATGCAACAAAGTATGGATCAATTCTCTACTGCGTGTGTTAATTTTGGCCTAACAATTAACACCAAGTAAACACAGGTGCTTCATCAGCCAACACCACACCATCCATATGTGGAACCGTCAGTTACAGCAAATGGAGAAGTTGTGAATGTTGTGGATAAGTTCATTATACAGAGCCATGGTGCTAACCTCATTGTTGTATGCCTGTGAAATTGGGACAAGTATACCAGTGCCATGCCAGGAAACTGAATCACTTCCATTTGAATTGTCTTAGAAAGATTCTGAAGATCACCTGGCAGGATAAGGTATCAGACACTGAGGTCCTTTCTCAAATAACTGCCAAGAACGAAACTCTTTTTCAGAGAATGCAACTACAAAGGACTGGTCACGTTGTTCAAATGCCAAATGTTCACTTTTCTGAAAGACTATTTTATGGCAAAATCACACAGCGTAAGCGCTCACATGGTAGTCAGAAAAAAAAATACAAGGCCACTCTCAAGGTCTCTCTTAAGAACTTTGGAATTGATTGCATGACATGGGAGACCACCCAGCATGGTGTGCCCTCGGCAGAGAAGGTGCTGTGCTCTATGAGCAAAGCAGCATTGAAGTAGTTCAAAAGAAATGTGAGATGTGCATATTTAGAGAATCTCCTCCAAATGTTCACATGGACTATTTGTGCCTGACCTGGGACAGAGCATTCCAAGTTTATGTTAATCCGATTGGACACAGCTGGACACACTGTAACTTGACTCTAGCATAGGGATGTCATTTTGGTCCTCTTGGAGAATGAAGGACAACTTCATTGTGTGTGTGTGTGTGCGCACACATATTTGTGTCTAGTGGTAGCCATTTCTAGGGTGGGTGGGAGGGAAGGGAAAAATGAGGGGAAACTAAGCTTGTGATGACTTTACTACATATTTTAAAAGAATAGCAACTTGTACAAAACATATTTGCAATTTTCTTGTGCGGTCATCTTTTTTATTCTACTAGTAGAGTAATGTTTGTCTTATTTCAAAAGTTAAAAATGGAATACATTTTTTAAAAGCGAGACAGTGCCTCCCCTTCAAGGAGCTTACATTCTAATGGACAAAGCAACATATAAGGGAGCTGAAAGGGGAATTCAGCATGAGAGGAAAGTAAAATAAAGTCTGGAGATTCAGGAGCAGAACCAGGAAAGAAGAGTACTCAAACGGCCTCTTGAAATGATGGTCCCTGGCACCAACACAGCAATCAGAGAAGAGGCTCCAGAGACAGAAATAGTGTATGTTTAGCCTGTGCGTTGGCCCTGGTGGGTTGGATCAAATGCCTCCTGAGTTGTCCAGGATAGAGCCTAAAAATTCTCTTTTCTCACCCACCCAGTGTCCCTATATCTGTGATGACTCTTTGTTACCATCTGCCTCATAGGACTATGGCCTCATAAGTTTAGCGATGTAAAATAGCCAGGATTTGAACCCATGTCCTATGAATCCAAAATAGAGCATTCCTACCAGTCTCCCTCCTCATTCAACACTTTCTAAATTACCTATCACAGAATCATAAATTTCAATCTAGAAGAGAATTGAAGAAGATACAACCCAATCCTTCATTTTACATGTGAGGAAACTGAGGTCTGGGGAGGTTAACTGGCTTGGCCACTGCCCAGTGGCAGAGAGACTCACGTCTAGGAGGCAGAAGCCACTTGTCTGGCCCCACACGCTGAGCCCATCTCCCTTCCTATCCCCGCCCACCATGATTTTGCCTCCTCCGCAGCCCTGCTCTAGCTGAGCAGTCTAGTTTCCTAAGCTCGTATTTTGCTTCTCCTTCTTTAAGTTTTAACTAACCCAGGCAGTTGGGAATGCGCTATGCAGAGCACTCCTGTTGTCTCTGCTGGTGTTACTGAAACAAACTGCTCCAGGCCGCCCGAAGGCAGACGTTCGGAGTTTCTCACTTGAATCCAGCAGAGAAGTTTCTTGCATCACTGTTGAATGCCATCATGCTGTGATTAGTTAATCATTAAGTACATGGTGCTTTTAATTAACTGCCAAGCCATCTCGGGCAGCTGTTCTGCGAATCACATTTCATCGCGCTTCCCCCAGTCTGTGGTGATGGAGCACTTCAGGAACACAGTTGGTGCCTTTGGCTCGGGCTGCCGCTGCCGCCGCTGCCCCTGCTGCCCCCACCAGAGAGCATCTACCCCGGCCCCCAATACCCCAGAGGAATGGAGATGCTATCGGTGAGCTCTGGCTGAGAGGGGGGCAGCCGCTGCCTGTCTGCTCAGACTGCTGCCTGGGAGGCATGGCCCTTTGTGCATGGGATACGTCTCCAGGTTGATCAAGTCGTGTCTGGCTGGGCCACAGGTATGGAGAGGCGCGGAGAGACAGCCAGAGAAAAACCGAGAGGCAGAGATGTAGAGAGAGAGAGAGAGACAGAGACCTGAAGAGAGACTTAGCGAGACTCAAAGGGGTGGAGGAAGGGTTTCTGTGTCCACACTCTTTTTGTGTTTATGTGGAATGGGGCAGTAATGGTACATTGGAATGTTAGGGTTAGGGTTAGAGTTGCAGGCGTTTAGGGTTAGGGTAGGGAACCTGTGTTCAAGTTCAACTTCCAACACTAAGCACATGATCTCAACCAAATGTCTTAACCTTCCTGAGCCACATTTCCTATATCTATAAAATGGGGTTGTACTAAATGGCCTCTGAGGCCCCTTTCTCCAGGGAACCAACCCATCATCCTATATTTAGACCTGGGTTTGAGTGTTTAAAAATCTCTTGTTACTTCTATTAACTAGTACTGCTTACTTTTATAAGAGCAAATCACCCCAACTTCACTGGGCCTCTGTAAAATGAGGGGGTCAACTCAAGTGATATCCAAGTTCTATATACCAGGAATCCTACAGAAGGTGAGCATGTGATGGGAATGTATGTCTATGGGTGTGATATGCTTGTACACAAGGAGAGTACGCGTTTGTCTGTGTCTGATGAATCTGTGCACTAAGGTATGTGACAGTAACATTATATGTGTATGTTGGTGTGTAGTTAGTATTTCTATGTTCAATAGAACATATGTATTACAATATGTTGGTGCATGGGGTCTGTACATGGTAGGGCTGGGGCACCTAAGGAGTCCAGGATTTGACAAGAAGTGACTTTTCAATAAACATAGCTACAGCTTGTCCAAGATTACGACAACAGATAGCTAGCAGAGCCGAGATTTGAACCCAGGTTCTCGGGCTCCGAATCAAGCATATTTTCCCATGATGATATATTCCACACAGCTCTGTTTCTTCATAGAATTGTGAGCCACTATTATCATGCATAGTCCAATCCACAAACTCTGAGCAAGTTCCAATGGTACATAATGAGAATTTACTTCCTTTAAACACATATAAATAACAATACTTCCTTTAAATAAGGAAGTCAGTAAGTAAACATTTATTAAGTCCCTATTGCGTGCTAGCCATTGGCTAAGCCCTGAAGATACTGAGGTAAAAGTGAAATAGTCCCTGCCCTCAGGGAACTTACATTCTGATTCTTACATACCAATAACTGAACATCCAAGACATAGAATCAGTTGGTCAGACTAGCATTTATTAATTAATTAGTTTACTATGTGCCAGGCATTGTGCAAAGTTCTAGGGATATAAAGAAAGTTAAAAAAGGAAAAAAAAAATAAACCATCCTCTGAGGGAGCTTATGATCTCATTAAGAGAAAGTACTAGCAGTCAAGGGGGGGAGGGGGAAGCGAGAGAATGGTGGGGATGAGCAGAAGAGATAGGAAGGCAAAGACAGGAGGAGGGACTCCTGAGACTGGTCAATCTGGTCTGGGGAACCTAGTTTAGTTTAGAGGCAGCTGCTCTCTCCTAATTACCTGCCTCATCTGTCAAGGGCAGGGCTCCCTCAAAAGGACCCATTTCTTGGACAGATCTGTGACAAACCTGCGGAAAAGTGGACTGTTTGCCAGGTACCAGAACACCTCACCTAACATTATACCTGAATATAACGGATCAATGGAGCTGCCGAATGAGACAGGAGACAGGACATCCTTGAGCTAGGACTTAGCTAGAAGAACGTCTCCATTACCACCACCAACGAGCATTTACATATGTCTGATAATTTACAAATATCATGTCATCTGTTCCTCACAGCAGTTCAGTAACATGGGAAGGGTGTGTATCATTAGCCCTGTTTTACAGATTAGCAAACCAAAGTCCCCCAAAATGAAATTACTTACCCAAGACCACAGAATGAATAAATGACAGCTGGTAATCAAATTCAAAATCTGATCGATGGGTCATTGTATTTGCAGCTGAAGGGGACTTAAGGCATGACCTAACAGAAACCCCTCATTTTACAAATAAGAAAACTGCGACCCAAAGACGTTTGATGATTTCCTGAGGGTCAGACAGGAAATAAGTAGCAAAAGTAAAACTAGAAAGCAGGGCCTTTAGACTCCCAAATGAAGGCTCTTTGCACCGCAGTGGGATTCTTTCTGATCCTAAAGCTGTTATATTCTATAGAGTGATATTACATGTAGCCAAAATGCATTTTTTCTTGCATGGCATATTGTCAGCCGTCCGCATATTAATACAGTGCATTAATCCTTTGGGGGGCAGGAAGCAAATAACCTCAGGAGGTTATGTGACAGCTCCCTCCCCTCATACCGTAGCCAGGGGAGGCTGGAGTAAAATGCCATTTTGCAAGATATATAGCAACTATACAGGGTGACCCAAAAGTCATAATACAGTTTTGAGCTCTTACAGCTAATTAAGCTCAACATATTTAAGCTATTAAAGCCTAAAATTGCACTGTGACTTTTGGGACAATTTTTTTTTCCTCAGGGCAATTGGGGTTAAGTGACTTGCCTAAACTCACAGGGCTAGTAAGTGTGTCAAGGGTTGGAGGTCAGATTTGAACTCAGGTTCTCCTGACTCCAGGGCCAGTGCTCTACTCACTGTGCCACCTAGCTGCCCAAAGTTTAAGGAGCTCTGTTTTATTTTTATGCTTTTTTTTTTTTGGCAGGGGGGAAAGCAGGGCAATTGGGGTTAAGTGACTTGCCCAAGGTCACAGAGCTGGTAAGTGTTAAGTGTCTGAGGCTGGATTTGAACTCAGGTTCCCCTGACTCCAGGGCCAGTGCTCTACTCACTGTTCCACCTAGCTGCCCAAAGTTTAAGAAGCTCTGTTTTATTTTTATGCTTTTTTTTTTGGCAAGGGGGAAAGCAGGGTAATTGGGGTTAAGTGACTTGCCCAAGGTCACAGAGCTGGTAAGTGTTAAGTGTCTGAGGCTGGATTTGAACTCAGGTTCCCCTGACTCCAGGGCCGGCGCTCTATTCACTGAGCCACTTAGCCACCCCAGGACAAAATTTCTAAATCTTTCATCCCCTCATCCTAAATTAGATGGCATAGGATAGATATAGGTATAAATATGGACAATATCTATATAGGCAGACTATATAGGGATGTACAGATATTGTCACCTGGGTTCTAGTCACCTCTGTTTGTCTTCATCCCCAAAACAAATAACACAAACATACTGAGCCCCTATAATGTCATAAATGACAACATCCTAATCTTCAATGGGACCAGAGAACTCTGACCATTCCAAGAGTACATTTAAGGCTCGAGTCACCTCTTTCTTTTACCCAGTCCCCCACCAGGGAGAGCTTTTCCTAGAGAGAAACGGCAGCTTCATTCTCTGGCTTTTTAAGAATGGAGATGCTACTAGAACAATCTCCTTCTGGACAGAGGGAAATTAAATCGTCTCTAATTATCGTTCTCGGAGTGCCGTGTCCTCTTTCCTGCAGATCCACACTCTCCCTCCTCCAGCCCCTAGAGATGTAGGGTTTTATTCCTATTTAAATTACAATTATAATAATTAGGCTGGAAAGGAAGTTGGAGCTCAGGGGCTGGGATGTGCCAGACAGCCCCCTGGAGGTATGATTTGGGACTAGCTCATTATGGTCAGTCCTAAACCTTTCCATTTAATCGAGTTACTCTGCTCTTGAGGTCAGGAACCCTAATGTCCTTAGACTCTATTTCCTACAAGGCATGTGCCCACCCAGAGGGGCCTGGCAAAGGTAACTAAGTCCTACTTTGATCTTTTCTGGGCAGAAGCAATACTTGATAGCCCAACCAGGCCAATGGGGTAGTTTCTCCTTTCTCATTCCTCCCTCAGAAGTCCCATTTTATGAGCAAAAGATGTAGAAGGGAGACAGGGTAGAAATTGTACTACAGCAAAGTTTGACCTGAGTTTCTTTCTGAAAGCCCTCCCTGCCCTGGTCTAGTGATCTTAGAGGCCTGGTGGGTGCTACAGGAAGGGGCCAGCAGTTACTTCTCATTCACAAATTCACAAATACAAGATTGAGCAGGTAGAATAGCTTCTTTTAACAAATGAGGAAACTGAGGTTCATGACTTGATTTGCCCAGGCTCACACATCTTATTAAATTTAAGCCTGACTTCCTGACTTATAATGAGATTTTAGGGTCAAAGGAAGCCTTGGAGGTCATCAATTTCACCACCACTATCTCCATTTTAGAGATAAGGAAACTAAAATCCAGAGAACTTGTCTTGTCCAAAGTCATGTAGTGACTTATAAGCGATAGAGCAAGAATTTGAACCCAGATCCTACAAATACAGTCCCTTTTCCACTGAACCATGTACAAAATCACAACTAGAAGGGACCCTAGAAATCATCTATTCTAACCTCATTTTATGGATGAGGAAACTGAGGCTCAGGGCAATGTTCTTTCCATGTCTGCCGTTGTATCTCACACACACCTACTTCCAAAATGCCCAGCTTTCAGCCCTGACCCTCCTCTGTGAAGACACAGCCAGTCACTGGTGCCCATCTTCCCAGAACCCCTCCAAAGACTCCAGCATCCTCCCTCTGCTCCCAGGTCTGGAAAAGATGTTCTCTCAAAGAAGAGACTGTAAGTTTCTGAATATGTAAATTGCGGAACATTCTCTGGCACATTCATTCAGTGACTTAATTGAGACATTTGCTTGGTGTGCCCTCAAAAACTAGGGCAGATACGGTGCTTGGAGTGTCTGTCAGCAGCTCCACTGACTCAGGCTCCACGCTGAGACTTCAGGGACTTAATGGGTTTTCGATGGAACTTGGTCCAGCAACAGGGAAGCCAGCTCACTCTAATAAGATAATATATATTTTAAATGACCCCTGTGAATTACAATGATATTGGGTATTAAAATACCAGAAAGTAGGACAAAATAAAAACTCCTAACCACCATCCTTCCAGAAGCTGCATGGAGGGAATGGAAGTCTCTATAGATTTCACCCACATTCCATTGCCTGGCCCAGCACAGGCCAATCCAGGTGAGTCAGGTGCTTTCTGTCATCCATAGCATCCCACTAGGCCTCAGGATTCGAGCCTCTTTCCTCCAGCCAAGGGGGAAAAGGCACCAAGAATCCTAAGCTTTCATCTCTGCTCTGTCACTAATTCTATGTGACCTTGGACATGCCACTTGACTCTATGACTGTTTCATTATCTGTCAAATGAGAGATAAGACTGGTCCGACATAATTCACAATGATGTTCAGGTTTTGAGGATAACTTCAGTAAATACTTACTAAGTAGTTATTGTGTCTTAGTAAGGCAAATTGTCAGACACTGTGGTTGACAAAAATCATTAAACACAACCATTTCATCAGACCTCTTTGTTTTACAGATGGAGAAACTGAGGACCAAGTTACTTTGAAGCAGTTAGAGATCCTCCAACGAAAAGATGAGGAAGGTTAACAGATTTTAGGGGTTACTATTACTAAAGGAACTGCTTTGCCTGTCCTTGAACAGCACTTCGAACCTGTACTCTAGAGTCTGAAAGAAAACTCCTTAGCTCTGCATTTCTGAAAAACACATTCATATTTATCCTATTCTCTGCTGACTTGCTAAAGTCACTGCTCTCTAGACACTCCCAGTTCTTCATGTGACCTCCAATCCCTCCACCCTTCCATTATCTCCCAGGCAATCAACTACAGTGCACTAACTACACTCTCCTCCCTTCTAGTCTTGACCCCTTTGTGAATAAGGTCAACCCTACACTGCCCTCATATATCTTTACATTCTTATCATCCACCATGCCTCAATATATCCCAACCCTGGATTGTTCCCACCATCTTGTTCACTTTGTTCCTACTCAAATGCTGCTGAATGGAGCTGGAGGAAGTCATGGAACCATGCTGATTTGGTTCACTACAAATTCATATTATCTAATCTCAACCAGGCCCTCACTGCAACAAAACAATCCTTCTACTTTTCCCTAAATGATTCTCTATCCGACTCAAAGCAGTAGTTCCTCGAAACTTTCTCTTCCCTATTCAAGCCTACCACAGTACACTCACCCTCTGAGCTGAGGACTCGGCCTCATACTTCAAACAAAACAAAACAACAAACCCAAGGCCACTTGCCAAGATCTCTCTCTTCTTCCTTTTTCATTTCACATTCCTCTGAAATCATTCCCCCCTCCCCTCCGCTGCAGCTCTGATGAAGATGCAGCCCTTCTCCTCACCATACCCTTAATCCCATCCTCTCCCATGTCCTCCAGCAGATTTCCCCCATCATTATCCCTACTCATTTCCTGCTACACACTCAATCTCTCTTTATACAAACTTGCTCATGTATTGCCCATGTATTCTTCCATTAAAAAAAAACTACCACTCAATCCAGACATTTCTGCTAGCTACCATCCTATACAGGTACCACATCTTCCTTTCTCAGATGAACTCCTGGAATAAATCACCTATACCAGCCTCTATTTCCTCTCCTCACTGACTTCTAATTCTCCTGTAATCTAGTTTCCAACCTTATTATTTCAACAGAAACTCTCTCTAAAGTTATCAATGATCTCTGCATTGCCAACTCGGTCTTATTGACCCTGGCACATCATTTAACCCTCTAATCATCCTCTCTCCTTCTGGACACTCTTCAGGGTTTTTGCTATGCTTGCTTCCTTGGTTTTCCTCCCATCTGTCTCAGCACTTCTCAATCTCATTTCCTGGAGCTTTATCCATGTCATGCCAATTAACTTCAGGTGTCTCCCAGGCTCTGTCCTAAACCCTGTTCCCTTTTATCTCTATGCTATCTCACTTGGGGATCTCATCAGATTCCATGGGTTCAATTGCCATTTCTACACATACGATTCCCAGATCTATTTATCTAGCCCTAATCACTCTCCTGAACTGCAATCCTATATAACCAAATGACTACTGGACAATTAGAACCTAATGTCCCCAAAGGCATCTCAAAATCAACATCTTTAACGGAAAAACTCACACCTCTTCCCTATTACTGTCAAGAGTGCCACCATCGGGGGCGGAGCCAAGATGGCGGCGTAGAAGCAGCAAGGTCCCACAGCTCCCACACCGTCACCCTAAACACCCAGAAAATACGAGCCCAGACAAAGTCTAGGAAAGTCTAGGACTCTCAGACTCACAAAAATACAGAGAACACAGCTCTCGCTGAAGGCAGCTCGGCAGCAGGGGCTCAGCG
>CM053595.1:91819818-91921502 GCA_028646575.1 Pseudocheirus occidentalis
AGAGAGAGAGAGAGAGAGAGAGAGAATCATCTAATACAATTATCTTGCAGAAGAGCAAACAGAGGCCCAGGGAAATTAAGGGTCTTGCCCAAGGTCCCACAGTTAGTAACAGAACCAGGATTTGAACCCAGTCCTCAGATTCCAAATCCATTACTCTTTCCATACACTGATCTAAGGAAGACCAGGAAGAATGAAACAATGGATCTACAAAAGATCAAAGTATTATTGTTATTGTTAATGATTACATTGGAACCCAGGCTACACAACCTCTGTGTGCCTTGATTTCTCCATCTAGGAGGAACTAACAAAAGATTCCATTATTGTGGAAGAAAATGCTAGCTATTAGCTAGGGTCTAGTAGCTATACTAGCTATTAAGTACCTAGAGGACCTGCCTTAAGATTAATTGTACCCCTCCTTGTTATCCCTACCTCAATATCCAGTGCAATGTCTCAAACACACTTGCAAGCTTAATAAATATTTTCAATTGAAAAAATAAACTGAACTGGAAACAAGGAGGATCCATGGATATCAGGAGGAATAATAGTTCTGACTCCTTGCAAAATTGTCCTCCCCATCTTCCATCTCAGAACCAGCAGACTGGTGTCCTCTGCTCAGGGCCAAGTAGACTCCAGGATGCTCAGATGCTCCCCACCTACCTGCACCAACACAACATCCCTCCAGAGCTTTCCTTCTCTGGGCAGTTCCCAGGCTCTGTTCTCCTTGTGCAGAAATGGATTGTGTCATATTCATCTCATCCCACTATTGCCACCAATCAAGATGCCCCTATGAAAAATTATCTGAGAAACTAATGCCCTGCAAAGTGTTAATAGCCTTAAATAAATTAGAGTATACGTTTGTTTGAAAGCTGTTCTGATTGTTTACACTTGGTTTTAAGATATTCAGTGGAAAGGGGCTAGCCCCCTAAGGATTTAAAAGCTGGGGTTTGGGAATCTTTTTTGGCAGAAAGGCTACAAAACCTTCCATGCCAAACAAAGAAGGAATTCACTAGTAATGGAATATTGAATGTTGATCAAGAAGGAGAGAGAACTGAGTAGCAGAGGAGAAAGATTGAAGAGATCTCAGAGTTGGCAGGGCCTGGATAGAGGTCATCTAATCCAATCTGTACTTGAGCATCAATCCCCTCCACCACATCCCAGCTAATGGTCATATGGCCTCTGCTTGAAAGCTTCAGTGATAGGGACCCCTACCTCCCAAAGCAGCTTGTTTATCACTGGACAACACAGTATCTCATTGTTGTTCAGTCATATCCAATTCTTCTTGACCCCATTTGGAATTTTCCTGACAAAGATACTAGAGTGGTTTGCCATTTCCTTTTCCAGCTCATTTTACAGAAGAGGAAACTGAGGCAAACAGGATCAAATGACTTGTACAGAGAGTCACACAGCTAGTGAGTCCGGATTTGAACTCATGAGTCTTCTTGCTTCCAAGCCCACTGCTTTCTCCTCTGTGCCACCTACCTGCTGCAACACAGTATCTGGCACGTAATAAAAAACTATCTGGTTGAAGGATATGTGAAACAGTACAAAGAGATAGCAAAGGTCAGGGAGTCAGAGGAACACCTGGGACTTGGAAGGCACCTCTGAAGTGACCTTGGGCAATGCCACCTTTCTGGGCCTCAGTTTACTCATCTGTAAAATGGAAGGAGTTGCACTAGATAACCTCTGAGGTCCCTTCTAGTTATATTTCTCTTTCTGGTGGCATCCAGGAGTGAAGATCTTGTTCTCTCACAGCATGGGCACCATGCTGGGTGGGACAAAAGGCCATCTATCCCATTCCCTGAGGCTGAGTGTTCCTGAGAAATGGGCTTATGGTTTTAGTCTGTTTGGTTTATTTTCAGTTCTAGGTGCAGGGGGGTAGAGTCCCTGCACCTGTACGTGAGGATTGAGCCACGGGGACCTTGGAGGCAGGATTCCAAGCATAATATTACTGCTGGCCCTATAGGGAAGCCTTGAAAAGTCTGACTGTGAGCTCAAAACTTGGTGGAACTGATTCTGTCTAGAAATGAACTAAGCTATGAACCCAATCTCACTCCCATCCAAGAGACCAAGGTGATGTAAGGGGATTATGGCCTCCCAAATGTTGGGAAGGAATATTTGTATATTTGTTCTTGCTATAGATTTGATTCCTTCCTAAAAACTAATCCCACTATTAAGTGTTTAAATGGAATTGGAATGCTTCGACATCTAAAACCAGGGAACACAATTGTTGAGGGCTTGAGCCAATGAAAGAGACCAGAGACCCCCCAAAAAACCTCCTTTAAGGATACTGGAGAACTCTTAGGGGCAAGGTGAAATATGAACAGATCTGGCCTCCAGGCAATGGGAGCCAAAGTCAATGAGCAGAGATCACAACTATTGCAGGGGATATTAGGATATTAGCAAGTCCCTTAGTACAGGTGACACCCTACTTCCCTTAATAGAGCCAAACTTTGCATTAATGTTTTTATATATGCTGTTACAGTACCAGTGACTCATCATGAACTTTCAATACACAAATCTTTTCTATGCAAACTGCTGTCTACCTATACCATGTATAACTAATCATTTGGGAACTGAAGAAAAGAATTCTAGAGGCACAAAACCAATTCTTTTTTCTGGAGATATTTTACACAACCCATAATGTTGCATCTACTTACCCAAAACTATTCTTACAGATAACTCTAAGCTTGGAGAAGAGTATGTCCCTCAGATAATGGGTCAATTAAAATACAGTGCTAACCTTCACCACCAAGACCAGGGATCTCACTTCCCATAGGATAAGTACTAGGGAGTTTGAGGTCAGTGTCAGCTTCCTCTCTACCCAGAAAGCTGTCCCACAAGTGACCTCACAATTCCCTCTCATGTTAGTCCTCCACCTGGTCACGAAGGCCCCACACAGGAGGCAACAAGGGTTGAGTGATGCTTCCCCACAATGTCAACCTGGCACCATGGTCTTCCTTCTCGCCTTCTATCTCAAGCAATTCAGAAAGACCTAGCATTTCATCTTGGTCAGGAAGAGAAAAAAGAAAAAGTGTCTATCATGCAAAACCAACAGAGGTCACTAAAATGTCAGATTTGAAACCATTGTACTGGGAAACTCTGAAGCAGAAGACAGAATGGAGCGGGGCCAAGGAAAGGAAGCAGTCAGATATAACACATGTCACAGAGAAAACGGAACGAAACCAAAGGAAGTCCTTGTCTAACGCCCACAAGAAAGAGAACAACCAGGTATGCAAATGGCACAGGTATTGGGGAAGCCTCTTGGAAGGTTTATATTCCAAGAGTTATGAGAATGGGGCCCCTATTATTTCTCCTTTCACTTAGAACACAATCTGGCTTACACAGGGTAGGAATGGGATAGATTTGAACACAGGGCTCATTGTCCTTGAATAGCCATATACCTGTGGAATTTGGTCTCCTTTCATAGAACCCCAGTGAAAAGGGCCTTACAGACCACACATGATCTAATCACCTAATTTTATAGGTGGAGAAAACAAGGCCCAGAGAAGCACATGACTTGCTGGAAGCCACATGGTGAGTTTGTGGCAGAGCCAGCAAATCTAGGACTCTCTTGTTCAGTCCTTTTGTCACTAAACAATGCTGCCTCATACCCTTTGCTGCAGAGGAGGTGACACGTCTTTGTACTTTGGGCTAGCTTGTCTTCACTCTTTTCCTTCCCATAAGCACCCTCTCCCCTTTCCAGGCAAGCAGTAGTGTCTTGCTATTGGACCTATGAGAGAGGGATGAACTCTATCACAAAAGGTTAGTGACTTGATGGTATCGTGGGGGTGGGAGTGGAAGGTAGTGAGGGGAAAGAAGAGAAAGATCTTTGAATTGTAAAAGAAAGCAATTCTTAAACTTGAAATATGTATTGTGAAGTATGTACTCACAAGCATCAGCTACAGATATTTTGGGGTAGAGGGGGCTCTTTATCATCTCTCAATTCATACCTAAAGCACGGATGGCATGGGGAGAAAAGCACTGGACTAAGTCTTGATTCTTATACCTCCTAGTTGTGTGTCTATGGGCAAATCACCTTACTTATGTGGGCCTTATTTTTCTCATCCTTAATATGGGAATTGAGATAGAAGCTACTTGTACTGCCCACCTCTCAAGGCAATTGGGAGAATACCTTTGAAGACCATAAAGTCAAATGGAATGGTGAACTCTTGTTAATAGTATTCTTTCCCCTACCACTTTCAATTCAGCCAGTCCTAAATATCAAGTACCTTTTCCTAGTTTATGTTTATGTTTTCCTAGTAACTCACCTCCTAGTATATTACTCAGGAAAGTTTTTTCCAAAACTGAACAAAATTGGCACTTTCTGCAACTGATCCCTGGATCAGCAGAAGGATTCAAATGAGACCACTGAGCTCTAAAAAGCCACCATCACAAGAGGTTAGGAATACTTGGGAGCTTAGCTGCCAATCTTTCTGTTGCCACTCCCAAGTCAGGGCTTCACCACCATTAGCTATACAGATTAACAACCCAAAAGGCAGCCTGCTCTTCAGATCAATGGAATTGAAGTTCAATTTAGTTCAATTAGACTACATGCACAGAATATCTGAATCCTTACCCAAATTTTCAGGTACTGGCGTAAACAATGACCACATTTAAATCCTGGTCTTCCTGATTCTGAGGCTAGGTCTCTATTCATCTCATTGTGCTAGGCTTCCAGGTGCAACTTCTTTCGATGAGTTATCTTGAACCCTGGGCAAGTCACCACCTCTTAATGCCCTAGGCAAACTCTACAAGACCTAACAGTTGAAGATCACCCAGTAGATGGATGGAGTGAAGTAGACCCTTCTCCTAAATACACACTGTTACAGATCCAATAGCTTGAGGTAATCTCCAAAAGTCAGTGAATAGTTGGGTTGGGCCTTTTGGTCTGCTCTTTGATGTGGGCACCAAATAGGCCTGAACTGTGTCTTTCTTTTGGTTTGCTCTTCCTGGGCAGTGCCTAGGACTTGGGAAGGAGAAGGAACCAAGTTATAGGACATAGACATCGGACAAGTTGTTATTCAATTAATAACAGCACAACAGTTACTCAAAACCAATATCTCCTGTCTCTCAGCCCATGCTCTTTCTGTTAATTCACATTTAACCCTGACTCCTACCTGGGGGGACCGGATAAACAGAGCTCTCAGTTGACTCAGTTCTTCCAAGGGCAGATTTCACAAAAGAAGGCAAAGGCAAAGGATAATCACCCCTGTCCTGTAGTGACTTGTAAAATGGTAGGAGTTTACTCACTGAGTTCTCTATACTAATGAAATCACAAGTCTACTACCAAAATTAATTAATTAATATTTCGGCTCATAGACTTAGAGCTATAGGGGATCTCAAAGGCCAACTAGTTAAACCCCTTCATTTGGCAAATGGGGAAACTGAGGACCAGAGAAGTTACAAGGTTACAAAGATATCAGAACTGGGATTCAAATCCAGGTCCAGTAACTAAATCAGTACTCTTTCCATGACACCATAGCAGCACCAATCCTTTCCTATGTTGTATCAATCCCAGGGGAATGAAAATTCCTTGAAACCAGGGGCAATATGATTTATCTCTTTGTACTCCCACTGCCAAGCCCACAATAAACACTAATAAAGTGTTGGTTGGATTGGATTGAATTGATCCATTTAAGCTAAATGCTTCTAAGCCTTCTGATTTATCTCTTCCATGTTCCCTCTTTCCCCTAGTTGATTAAGACCAAACAGTCACTGGAAAATCTGAAGCATGTTCAAGAATACAAGATGGCTCAAGAAGAAAACAAGCTTAGAAAACTATTACTGAAACCCACAAGAGACTACCAACTGGACAACCTTTCCTCTATCTCGGTAAATCAGTTCCTTCTGCTTCCCAAGTGTTAGGCTCTACCCAGGGAGAGCAAGCCAAAAGAAAGATAATGGTCAGGCTTATAGCTCTGACTTCCTGGTGCCTGCCTCAGAGAGCAAACTGAATGGCCCAACCTCACTTTTCCAGCTCTCAGTGGCTACCTCAAGCTACCTCATCTGTAACAGTGTGTATTTAGGAGTATCTATTTCATTCCATCCATCCATCTGTCCATTTCTTTTGCCCTTTTCCTTCTGAAATCACAGATACCCCTTGTCTATCCTCCCTTCTCATCCCCCAGCTCCTCACATCTTCTTCCCAAAGAGAACCATTGGCAGGCAGAATTTCATTTTTAATGATACCATCTTACACCAATTCACCATGTTATGGTCCATTTCTCAAAGCACTTCCCCACTTATTGTCTCTATTTCACAGTACCTCTTGTAAGGTAGCTTATCATAAACCCCATCTGGCTGATGAGTATTAAGTTCTAAGAAGGTAGAATGATTCATTCAAAGTTACTCAGCTAATCACAGCAGAAGAGTTACTCAAACCCAGCATGAATTGTCTCTCAGCCCATGTTCTGATCCACCTTTAAAGCCCACTCCCACCCCCCACTCCTACTTGGGTGCACTGAATGGGCAGTACCCTCTGTTGACTCAGTTATTCCATGGGCGGATTTCATAAGAGAAGGCAAAGGCCTAATATCCCCTTTGTTGAATGAAGATGATTGCTCCTGCCATGCGTACCTTGCATGTTTATTATATGGCTCAGACATGATCCAGGCCATGAAAGGAGTCACAAATGGATGCTTCTAAGAGAGGGAAAGACCAAGTTCCCTAGGTTGGAAAAATGTAAAGGACTGAAAAGTGACCTACCTACGTGGCCCCAGCAGAGACATCTCTTATTCTGAACCCCTTTGGTATCTCCTGAAACCCCTGTGAACTTGGCTTTCTGAGATCATAACTTTGCAGTTGAAGGAACCCTTCTCTGAAGGTCGTCCTGCTTAGATTTACTCTTGAAAAGTGGTAAAATTGCAGGTGGCTAGGTGGCACACTGAGTAGAGTACTGGCCCTGGAGTCAGGAAGACCTGAGTTCAAATCCAGCCTCAGACACTTAACACTTGCTGGCTGTGTGACCTTGGGCAAGTCACTTAACCCTAACTGCCCTGCCCTCCCCCCTCCAAAAAGCAAAAAAAAAAGCAGGGGTAAGATATAACAGTTCTGGGGCTTCTTCCCTGCCACCCAGACCAGAGTTATGATTCCATTTTTTCTTGTTCTAAGTGGTTCCTGAGGAATTCACTGAAACCAGTGAAAACACCTTTAGAGGAGTCTTTCACAACCCAAGATCCTAGCTACCTCTCCACTTTGACGGATGCAAACAAGAAATTAATGGGAGGTAAGTGGGAATAATGTTCTTGCCTTTTCTCCCAAACTTAGAAGGGAGTTTTTCCTATTTCTTAAAGGATGACAGCAACATTTCTCAATCATGCCTCTACCCATGGATTTCCTTGCTCTGAACAAGCAAGGGCTTAATTGACATATTCTCGTTACAGCTGATGGAAAAAAGCAGTGAACATTCTTGGTCGTGTTGAAGTTGGCCAAGTTGGTCTTCAGCAACCCACTTCCTTCCTTCTGCACTCTTTCCCTTTCTCTCTACAATCTGAGGAAAAGGTGATAAAATTCATCTCCTCTTGAGATACTGGAGAAGCAAGGTTTTATAAAATCATAGAAGTTCGAAGCTGAATTGCACCAGTTGGTTAATGATGATGATGATGGCTGACATCTATATAGCACTTTAAGACTAGTAGAATGTTTTCTATGTGTGTTATCTCAGTTGTTTCACAGCTGCCCTATGAAGAAAGCACTATATAATCAGAGTAAGAATCACCCAATTCAATACATACATTTCATTTTTAAAACTTTTATTGACAAGGACCGACTTCAGACACTTAACACTTACTAGCCATATGACCTTGGGCAAGTCACTTAACCACAATTGCCCTGCCTTCCCCCCTCCAAAAAAAAAACTTTTATTGATACCTTTTGCTTTTATGCTATTTTTTTCTGGTTATACCCTAACCACCATGGCCTTTCACCAGCCATGCAGTGAGCCTTCTCTTATAACAAGCAAAAACTGTCAATCAGAACCAACCAAGTCTGACATCATATGCAACATTCCACACCCATAGTTTTCTACCTCTTTAAAGACAGGAAGGAAGAACACTTCTTTATAGAACCAATACACATCATTAAAAGTACACAATCCTGAGCTTCAATTGGTTGTTCTTTCTTTTAAATTACTCTAGTCATTGTGCATATCCTTTTTTCTGGTTCTGTTTAGTTCACTCTGCGTCAGTTCATGAAAATTCCCATATTTATCCAAATTTCTCATATAGATCTTTTTTTGCAATAATATTCACTCATAAAGGCACAGCTTCCATGTTCATCAACAATGAATTTTCTTTATCTGATCACAGTCTATTGTCATTCCACCTTTCCCTCAGCCTTCCAACCCCTAATCTTGTTCTTCATCCTCACCATGACCTCCAATCCTTCCACCTTTCAGTTCTTTCTCAAATCAATCAATCCTATGCTAGTTACACTTTCCTCTTTTCCCCATCCTGACCCCTTGAGGAACCAATTCAGCTCTACACTGTCCTCTTAAGTCCCTTGTCCCCTCACTGTATCTTGCCTCTCCAGTCCTCAGCCTTGGATAACTTCCTCCATCCACTGCCTTCTCTCTTACACATGAGATGCTAAAGAATAAATGAATGGGTTCTAGCTTCAGCTCTTCCTCTGGCTCAGTGTAGGTGGCCTTATCAAGTAACTTCCATCTCATATTTCCTCATCTGTCATATGAAACTGAGATTAGTTGGTCTCCAAGATCCCTTCTAACTCTAATATTTTGTGTCTGAATCTTCAAGAGAGAATAATCAAAGAATATTAACACAACATTTAAAAAGTGCAAAAAGAGTGAACAAATGGACCACTGTACTCTTTTTGGTCAGTCAGGTCACCCTCTCTCTTGGACATTTGACAGGTCAACGTCACTCCTCCCCAGACTGTGATCCAGTGGGTTCCTTACTGTTCTTCAAACAACAATCTTTCATCTCTAGGTATTTTCACTGACAGTCCCCCTTGCCTGATCCCCCTTAATTCTAGTACCCTTTCTCTGTCATTATTTCCAATTTACCCTGTATATCACTTGTTAATTCATAGTTATTTGCATGTTGTCTCCTGCATTAGACTGAGCTCCTTAAGAATAGGGATGTTTACCTTTCTTTGTATAACTAGAACTTAGCAAAGTGCCTTGCAAGCTGTTAGATACTTAAATGTTTGTTGACTAACCAACAGATCTTGACTCTTCTTCTCTCCTCTTTAAACCTTCTTTCCCAGTCACCAGAGTCCTCTCTGTCTTTACATTTCTTCATGATTAACTTTCTACTCTTTCCAAGATTATGGTATTATCTTCCATTGCAAATAGCTGTTTCTTTTTTAGGGAGACCATTTCAGATTTAGGAAATGTCTTTATCTCTTTTTTTGAAAGGGGAAGACAAGGTAATTGGGGTTAAGTGACTTGCCCAAGTCACACAGCTAGTAAATATATCAAGCGTCTGAGGTCAAATTTGAACTCAGGTCTTCCTGACTTCAGGGTCAGTACTCTGTTCACTGCCCCACCTAGCTGCCCTGAAATATCCCTATCTTATCACCACATTGATATTCTGCCTCCAAAGGAGGGGGTCTATTGTGTGTGTCTAATCTCAGACAGTCCAGGATGACTCTCATTACTTTCTCTTTCAAAGCATGACACTGTCTGACTTCATTGATCATTTCTGAGGATGCCTTTCACTTGGAACTTACAGTTCTCAATGCATTATAGGGCACTTTGCTTATCTACGTTATTCATCTATTACAACAGACCTGGGTCCTACCACACCCCAAGAATCTTATCCTTGTCAAAAAGTATCCACACTGTGAGCAAAAAGGTTGAGAGCTATGATGATTATGGGATTTAGAGCTAACCCTTCCCCCTCATTTTACAGATGAAGAGACTGAGACCCAGAAAGGTCACATAGGTAGTCATTATTTGAGAAGTTTTGCTGATGCCCTTTATCATCCATATGCATTTGCAACTCTCCCTTATAACAAAGAAAAATCATTAACTAAAACCAACTAACAAAGTAAGTTTCTCTGAAAGTATATGAAACAGTCTAGATTCCTAACCCTCCACCCCATGAAGAGGAGGGAAATGTGCATCATTGTCTCTTCTGCAGGATTGGTCGCTGCATTTAAACTGAGTTCACTACCTTGGAGCGCTGTGTGCATTTACATTCTTCCAATCATTGTGTGTGCTCCTGATATTGTTCTCCTGATTTTGCTTTCTTTTTCTTGCATCAGTTACTACATCTTCCTGCTTCCTGAATTCTTTCTTTCAGCATTTCCTAAGATATTTATGTCAGATAACTTCCCCAGGGTCCTATAATTCTATATTTCTCTATTCTCCTTATTTTTCGTGGCAGTGAATTTTTCTTATGATTGTTGACAGTTTGCATTTCTTCTTTTTAAAACTGAAGGTTCATATCCATTGACCACATTTCCATTAGAGAATGATTACGTAATCTTACCTATTTGTGTCAAATTCCTATATATCTTGAGCATCTGACTTTTGTCAGAAGACTCTCTCAATAGTGTTCTTATCCTAGTTGAAATAATTAGCAAGTTGTCACAATAATTTAGGTGAGAAGTGAAGAGACCTGGAGCTAAAGTGAAAGGGTTAGATGTGAGATATGTTGTAGAGATGGAGCCAATAAGATACAGCTACTGACTGGACAGGATGAGGAGTCAAAAACCTTAACTTGATCCCCTGGGAGACTGGAAGAGTGGCAATGCCAGGCAACAGCAAAGAGTCCAACCCAGATTCTTCATTCTACAGAGATCAGATAACTTCTCTGTTTTCCTTGTGAAAAGCTTTTAAATTTTGCTTAAGTCAAAACTTAGTCCATTTGGTCTATTCTGCTCTCTTCTATTGCTTGGTTTTGAATTCCCCTCCTAAACATAATATTTTTTGAAAACTTATAGGCAAAAAAAATCACAGATTCAGGATTGGAACCCAGGTCACCTGACTCCAAATCCAGTATTCTTTACAACACACCATGAAAAGCATTGATCTGGTGCATCAGGAGACCTGGATTATCTGTCCTGACTTGTCTCTAATTTAGACCGTTACCTTGGCTCACTTCAAATGGATTTGTAGTTAGAAAACCTGAGTTCAAATCCTGACTATGAAATTTATTACCTGTATGAATCAGAGCAAATAACTTCGCCTCCCTTAGCCTCAGTCTATACATCTGTAAAATGAAAGGGTTAGAATAGATAGTCCCTAATTTCTCTTCTAACTCCAGATCCTATTCTGTTTGTGATCCCTAAACACTGAAACTATAATTCTAAGTCCTAAAAAGAACCATGGTAAGGGGACCTTGGCATATTTTCCTCCTGAAGCTTAAGCCATCCAAAGAGGGAGTGCTAAGGACTATTAGAAGGAAATGCCAAAAATAAAAAATAAAATAAAATAAAACAGAAGACAATCTCCCTTGACTGACCTCCTCCCAGCATCAGTAAGAAAAGACAGACTATAAGCAGTATCAGTTTCTTAGTCTCTGTCTCCCATCTCATCTCTCAATTTAAGTCTCTGCATTCTAAGAGAAAAGACTGGGGCATAGAACATTTTTAAAAAGAGAAGACTCCAGGGGGGGAAGGGGAAGGGGGAGGGGACCACACTGCAATCTATAAATACCTGCAAGGTGACAATATAAATGAAGGAAGGGAATTCTGCCACCTCAGAAGGCATAGGATAAGGAGCTGACAGCCTGGGGCCAGAGGCAGGCTGAGGAGGGAGACTGGAATGAGGGCCAAAGGGACCCACAAGGCAGGAGCCCTTGGGCATTGGGGAAGAAGGCTGGAGGCGAGAAGGCAGGTGCAGTGGCCGCCTCCCACAGCCACAGGGAAGGGGGAACAGAAGTTTGTGAAAACAGTGGTGGGAGTAAAGCAGCCACATTCCTCCTGAGAGCTCACAGGGCTCCTCTGATTTGACCTATATAGCAGTTCTCAGCCCTTCCTGCTGCCTCCATCTTCAAATGCTGGGAGCCACGTGGGCTCGGCAGTGGGGAGGCCTTTTCTCTTCCTTTAGAAATGATGGACTCTATGGGTTTGGGGGGACACTGACAAAGATCGGGTCAGACCTTGCCTTCTCTCCTGCCGTTTTACCTTCCTCCTCCCTGCCCCCCCCCAACCCAAATGTCAGGCAAGAGGCAAAGATAGCTCCTTCTGTTGCAAATATAAGGAAGTTACTTTCCAAAAACAAAATCACTCGAGTCATCAGAAAAGAATCTGAGCTAGGAAGGAACAGGCTGTTTGGATTGATTCTTTGGGAGCACTGAGTTTTGAGCTCCTTTTATCAAAGAGGAAATGATGACCTTCTAGATTTGAGGAG
Organism: Pseudocheirus occidentalis; assembly: GCA_028646575.1. Taxonomy (NCBI): domain Eukaryota; kingdom Metazoa; phylum Chordata; class Mammalia; order Diprotodontia; family Pseudocheiridae; genus Pseudocheirus; species Pseudocheirus occidentalis. Next base: position 91,832,138 of record CM053595.1, read on the forward strand.
GGGAATTAGAAGCACCACATTGCCCTCAGAGGTCCCTGTAGATCCAGGGAGGGAGGTGATACAATATAATAGAAAGAAGAGCCAGAAGAGGTATGTTCCAGTCCTTGGTTCATTAACTAACTCTTTTGTTGTTGTTTTTTTGTTTGTTTGTTTTTGAGGAGGGAGATGAAGCAATTGGGGTTAAATGACTTGCCCAAGGTCACAGCTAGTTAAGTGTCAAATATCTGAGGACAGATTTGAACTCAGGTCCTCCTGATACCAGGACTCTATTTGCTGCGCCACCTAACTGCCCCATTCACTAATTCTTTGCATGACTTTGGACAAATCACATCCCCTCTTTATGCCTCAAGCTCCTCCTGTATAAAATGTGAGGGTCTAGACTAGGTCGCAGAATGTCAGGGTTGGAAGAAACCCAGGGCACTGTATAGCTAAACCCCAATAATGAAGGAATCCCCAGCACAACATACCTTCAAAGTATCATCCAGCCTCTTACTGAAAACCAAGGAAGGGGACCCCACCAGCTCCCGAGGAACGCAGGGACAGCTATAATTGTCAGGAAGTTTTTCCTGATATCAAATCTAAATTGACCTTTCTGTAACTTCCAACCACTGTTCCTAGTTCTGCTCTCTGGCGTCAAACAGAACAAATCTAATCCCTTCACCACATGAAAGCCCTTCGAATGCTTGGAGATCATTAATCATCACGTCCCCTCCTGAATCTTCTCTTTTCCAAACTAAGCAACCTCACTTCTTTCAACTTGTCCTCATATGTCTTAGACTTAGATGCCTTCTCTGAACATACTCCAGCTTATCAAAGTCGTTCTTAAACTACAGCACCAGGAACTAAGCATGTCACTGCAGATGAGGTCTGACAAGGGCAGAGTACAAAGGCTTTTGTCTCTATCACTTCCCTCTTCCTGGAAGCTCTGCAGCCCAAATGGCGTTGGCCATGTTACATGGCTGACTCACCATGAAAACCCCAAAGTCTCTTTAAGAACAACTGTTATCTCCCCTTGATCCCTCTCTTTTACACTTAGGGAGTTGATTTCTTTGTATTCAAGTGCAAGACTCAGCATTTACCTCATTGAATTTCTTCTCTAGCTTCTCAAGATGGACTCTGACGTCCACTGTTAGCTTATCCCCTTCCTAGTTTCATTATCATCTGCAAAGCCGGTGAGTGTTCCATCTGTGTTTTTATCTAAGTTGGTAATAAAAACGTTAAATTACATGGGGACAAACCTAAAGTCCTGGGGCTCTCTCCTGGAGACTACTAGTCATGTTGACATTGAGTCACTAACAGCCACTTGTGGAGTCTAGCCTTCTGACCAGTTCCACATTCATCTGATCATACTGTTGTTCTATCTCCCTCCATCTTCTCAACAAGGTAGCATGAGCTACTTTATCAAAAATTTTGCTAATACTTTGTCCACAACCTTCTACTAGTAAAGCCATTTCATCAGAAAAAGATTATGTTCTTAATGAAGCTATTTTGGCTCTTTGGATCCCTGTTTCCTTTTCCAGATGTTCACCAACCACCCCCTTTAAATGATCCCTTTGAAAATGTTCTCAAGAAGAAAAATCAAGTTTGCTAACCTGTCATGTGTACAGGCTCAACTAGGACAACATTTGCATTTCTCCAATCTTGTGGCACCTCTCCCATTTTTCATGGCAATTCAGATATCCCTGACGGTGGTTCAGAATATCTGCCAATTGTTTTGGAACCAAAGATGTGATTCATTTAGTCCAGGTGATGACTTGAATTCAAAAGAAACAGCTAAGGGGAGGCTAGGTGGCATAGTGGATAGAGCACCGACCCTGGAGTCAGGAGTTCAAATCTAGTCTCAGACTCTTAACACTTACTAGTTGGACTTGGATTTGGCCAAGTCACTTAACCCTAACTGCCCTGCTTTCCCTCCTCCAAAAAGACAATAAATTACAAATTAAAAAAAATAAATAAAACAGCTAGATGCTCTTTTACCACCTCCTCACTTATTTTGGGTATCAACTCCCTGTTAATCATTTTATTCTATCATTTACAGTAAAAGTATTCTCCTCTTTAGCCTCAGACACATGACACTTACTGGTTGTGTGACCTTGGGCAAGTCACTTAATTTCAATTGCCTTGCCTTTCCCCCTTCAAAAGAAAATTCTTAATTTTTTGTTGAATTCCCTGTGCAGATACAATGGTATCTTCAAGCAAATTCCATTTTTCCTCATTAAAACTGTTTCCTTCTATGTCTTCTGAACATCACTCTCAAGCATCTCCCATTCCACTTGATCTAACTTGCCCTGATACATTTTAGTCCATGAGATCCTATCTTTCTTTCCTTCAAACACTGAAGTCTCTTTTTCCAAAATCTATTGTATGTGTTAGACCATACCCAGATTTCCATGCATTCTCTATCACAGACTCCCTAGGTTTCTATTATTTCCTCTTCAGCAACCTTTTTATCATTATTAGTGAGAATCAGATCTGGAGTAGAATTTCTCCTTGTTGGTTCCTCTAAGATTTAAAGGATGAAATTATCACTAAAGCAAATCAAGAAGTTATTAGCTGTTTTGCTTTCTGGAAAGGGAACTCTAACAGATATCTGGATACTACTAATAGTCCCCATACTACTATATCATGCCTTTGTGCCAAGTTCATTGATCTGTTTCCCAAACTCATCAATTTCCTCTTTCTGTCTAGGTGGCCTATAGTATATTCCAATGACAAAATAAATTGTTTCTCCCTCCATTGACCTTCACCCAAACACTCTCGATCATGCTTCTCCTCTCTGGTTCCTGGATTTCCTCACATGACTATATCTTTTTAATATATAATGCTACCCAGATCTAAAATCTTCTCCCTCCATAATCTTTAATATTTTAGAGCCCCTTTTATTAGATTTACAAGACACCTGGCAAATATATATTCTTACCAGCTTTTATATGAGACGTGTTCTATCTCTGGTCAGGAATCTGCCAACTCTGTATCATAAAGTCTGATCCAGAAATCCAAATTCTATTCTTGGATACCAGCTATCAACTTCCCAAATAATTTTTTTTATATTCTGTATCCTTTGTCTTCAATGGGCAACAGTAATGAGAATAACAGCCTATGTTCCTATATCCTTCCATTTCTGCCCTAAGACTTCATCATCTTTGGCGATACTTTTAAAATTCTTTCTAGAAGTGTCATTTTTGTCCATGCGAACCCAAAAGTGGATCATTGCCACCTATTTTTATAATTTTTAGGAGGCTCTCTGTTAATGTCTTCAATATATGCCCTGGGAATACAGCAGACCTCTCTATTATTGTTTTTAGATCAGAACCATGACAATCCCATCTCTACTTTTTTCACCTTAGGGACTTTAATAAGGACCTGAGAAATCATTTAGGATCTCAGAGGCCATTTAGTCTCACCCCTGTCATTTTACAGGGAGGTTAACTTGACTTAACCCAAGGGCATCAAAGATGGGATTTGAACCCTGGTTCTCTGACACAAAGTTTTTTCCACTGTACTATGCTGCCTTCTTCTCATTTGGCTTAAAATGAAAGCACATTGTGGGGTGGCTACGTGGCGCAGTGAATAGAGCATCAGCCCTGGAGTCAGGAGGACCTGAGTTCAAATCCGGCCTCAGACACTTAACACAAAACTATCCCCTTGGGTGAGTCACTTAACCCCAACTGCCCTACCTTTCCCCTCCAAAAAGCAAAAAACAGACAAACAGAAAAAAAAATAGAATGAAGGCACATCTTCCAGTTTCCTATGGCACACTTCACTTTCTTCTCTCAGTAATTATTCAATTAATAATTATTCCTTTTACTCCTGCTATGGAAGGTGACATGCTGCATGCAACAGAAAAAAATTGCAAGACTAGGGTCACAAGAATTGGGCGCTGATCTCAACCCTGCCACTAACTCCTTATTCCTCTTTGGGTGAGTCCCATGCCTTCTCTGGGACTGTTTTCAGTTAAATGAGAGGTTTGGACTAAATGATCATCATAGATTTAGAGTTATAAGGGACCTTTAAAGGTCTTTTTAATTTAACCCCCTCATTTTACAAATGAAGGCAAAGAGACCCACAGTAATAACTGTGGTTTTCCCAAAGTCACATGGGGTATCATGTGACAGGGCCAGGCTTCAGAGTCAGGTTTTCTGAATCTAAGTCCAGAACTTTGTCTGGTCTGCGAGGTTCCTTCCAGCTCGAAGATTCTTATCCAGGACACTCAGAGCTTGCCCCAAATTGTTCTTTGTCTCCTGAGAACATAGCATTGTGTATTACATACAGTAGGCACCTAATCAATGTTTTGGAGGAATTGGATTGGCCCTGAAACTTAGGGTAGCCACTCCTATGAAGGCTTTAGAATTTTTCCTCTGCTACTCTTTTGGCCAGAAGACCAGGTTTCTCTTTATATGGTAGTTACAACTGAAAAATGAAAATACCTTTTAAAAGGCACCTCTGCTCACTTAATTCACAGACCATGAAAACTAGAAGGACCTTAGATGTCTTCTAATTCAATGTTCACAATTTACTTAGGAAAAACCTTAAGGAGCACAAGGGAATGTCACTTGCCCAAGGACACACAGTTAGAGCTAGCAGTTACAACTTGAATACAAGTTTTTTTACTCCAGGCTTAAATGGGTTTTTTTTTCATATACCACTCCACTTCCTAGATTGACTGTAAGTTCAGTCTATAGCCAAAAACTGTTGCATCAGGGTTTCAGAGGAAGAAATTAAAGATATCTATAAGCATATGAAAAATGCTCTAAATCACTATTGATTAGAGAAGTGCATATCAAAACAACTTTGAGGTACTCTGGTATCTCACCTGTCAGATTAGCTAAGATGACAAAACAGGGAAATGATCAATGCTGGAGAGGATGTGGAAAAATTGGAACACCAATGCATTGGTGGTGGAGTTGTGAACTGATCCACCCATTCTGGAGAGCAATCTGGAACTATACTCAAAGGGCTATTAAAAAGTGCATACTCTTTAACCGAGCAATACCACTTCTAGGGCTGTATCCTAGAGATCATAGAAGAAGGAAAAGGACCCATATGTACAAAAATATTTATAGCAGCTCTTTTTGTGGTGGCAAAAAATTGGAAATCAGGGGGATGCCCATCAATTGGGGAATGGCCGAACAAGTTGTGGTATATATATATATATATATATATATATATATATATGTATTATAACCTGGAAAGACTAATATAAATTGATGCTGAGTGAGGAGAGAAGAACCGGGAGAACTTTGTACACAATTACAGACACATTATAAGTGTGACAACTACCCTTGATAAACTGGGCTCCTCTTAGCAATACAAGGTTAGAAGACAACTCCAAAAGACTCATGATGGAAAAGGACATCCACATCCAGAGAAGGAAATACAGAGTCTGAATGTAGACTGTAACAAACTAGTTGCTCTCTTTTTTGTGTTTTGTGTTGTTTTGTTCCTTCTTTCTCATTGTTCATGCCATTAGTTATAATCCTTTTTTACAACTTGACTAATGTTTAATTCAAAGGTGTTTGTAAACCTATATTTGATTGCATGCCACCATAGAGGTTGAGGAGGGAGGAGAGGGAGAGGGAAAAAGTTTGAAACTCAAGGGAGTGTGGGAACTGAATATTGTAAACTAAAAGTAAACAAATAAATTTAATTTCAAAAAAATGCTGCATCAAGTTGGAGTTCCTGGTGGAGAAAGAGAAGGCAGAAATCACAGGAGCTCTGTTTTTTTTTTAATTCTGTTGAGGTCTCTGCCTTCTACCACCGCTCTTTCCTTCATCCCCACCCCAATGCCCTAACGGCAAAGTCCATAGATTATTATATTTTGTGTGATAGAATAGAAAGAGCTAGAAGCCTAAATTTGAGGTCCAGCTCTGACACTCGCTGTGTGACCCATCTGGGACTCAGTTATCTCATCTGTAAACTTAAGATAAGGTTCACCATATACTTCATAGTTCCATCTTAAGAAAAGTTCTCTGTAAACCTTTAAAGTGAATGTGGGAATAGGTGTTATTAAGATTCTTATTGCTTTTTTCTTCCTCTTCAGACTTAGATGGGCCAGAAGTTGTAATTTCAGCAACCCCACGTCCGAACATCCCCCATAGGAGCACCATTGATTCTAATGCCAGCCAGTTTATGCAAGATACCTTTTCTTCTCCCCGTAAGTCTATCACTACAAAAGTGGTAGACCCCTCATCTAGTTTCCAGGGGTATGATCGGAAGATAAAGAATTTGATTGAGAAGACTCCAAATGTGAAGCCAGAAATAACCACCACACTGTTGAAGCCCCAGGATGTTCTGAGCTGTAGGTGAGGAAAATGGGGATAGGGAACAGGATTTAGCAAGGAAACTAGTGCAGACACTGATAGCTCAGGCCCTCATAAAGTAGCTTCATTGGCCAACTGAATTTCTAATGTACAAGGGCTTAAGTATCTTCTCTTCCCTTGCAAATTACCAAAAACTCAACAACCTGAGAATAGCCTGACAATTAGACTGATAGAAGCAATACATTTATGTTGCTTGGTCCTAAAGAACAGAACTGTGAAAAATTTGGTGGAAAAATCAGACAGAATAGTATTGCCTCAGTGTAAGGAAGTGCCTTCTCACAATTAGAATAGTTCAACAGTAGAATGAGCTGCCTCAGGAGATACTGAGTTCCTCAAGACTGAACCTCTTCAAGTAAGAGGCTAGTTGCTCTCCAGAGATTAAAGAGAGCATTTAAACTTCTGGTAGGAAGGTAGGTAAGATTACTGCTAAGGTACCTGTGTAAGAGATTCCATGGGAACAAGGATTCCATGACTGATACAATCATGGACTGATTCTCTTGAAAGGTAGACAAACTGATCCTTCCTTACCCTGTCTGTCTGATACACTGAAAGTGGACCTAGCCTGAAAAGGATCACTTCTAGAGGGATCTCCAATTCATTTAAACAAACATTCTTTGGGAACATAACTACTATATACAGGGAATATTTTGGGTATTGGAAGGACAAACTCCTGCTTAGCCTGGCTGCAAGTGAAGAAGCTGATAACTTCCATAGTTCATCAACTCACAGAAAATGGTTATTCTAAAGGAAATCTAAGGGGCATTTATGATATCGAAGATGTGATATGTATCCAGAGGAATGAGTTTTTACAAGACTCTAGAATGACTCCAACTAAACTTGGATATTGTTGCTGAGTTCTGCTAGGCCTCTAACTAGCTCCTACCAGTTTCTGGTCCAATAGCCTTAAAATTCTGGTTTCCATAATAAGCACAATGTTCTCATATTCCTACTACTATGTTTTGCTTGAAGAACTGTACTAGGCACTATTTGCTCCTGAGATGACCTAATTAGCTAGATTAGGCACCATCTAATCCATCTTGCCCATGGATTTCTAGCATGTGGACTTACATGGTCTAGTAGATAAGAATTGTAGTCCCTGGAGTCAGGAAGACCTGAGTTCAGATCCTGATGTGTGATCACAAGCAAGTCATTTGAACTCCTTGGGCCTCAAATATTTCATCCGAATCAGAGGAATGAAAATAACAGTACCTGCTTCACAGGGTTGTTGTGAAAATCAAACAAGGTAATCACAGTCAAGCATTCTGCATACCTTAAAGTGATATACAAATGTTAGGTATTTGTGTTCATCTAGCCGCTCTTCATTGTGAATATGGAAAAAGAAGCTGGCCAAAGCTTTCATCTGAGCCCCTGCTCTTTGACTTCAAACCCAGTGCTCTTTCCACTCTAAAACACTGCCCTTCTCAGGCCACAGAAGGCAATCAACCTCCAACCTTTGGTCATTATGTGGATGGAATCGACTCTTATAGAGAAAGGTCCTATTGATTATTTCGGGATTGACTGATCAGAGTATACAAAATCAGTCACAGTAACCAGATTCACCAGAGGCTCGTTTAAAAGCTAGAAACTTACTAGCTGTGTTCCAGGGCAGAGTCTTCATGTCCCTGAACCTGAGTTTCTTCAACTTTAAAATAGGGCAAAAATGTCTTTAGCACCTACCTCACAGGGTTGTTGAGAGTGTTAAATAAGATCATGCATGAGTTTGACTTTGTAATCTTGAAATCCTTATGTGATTATTTATCATCATTATAATGGGAGCGATTGTGGCCTTTGAGCCTTAAGCAAGGCACCTGCTCGTCACGTTCCTCACTTGTAAAATGAAAGGGTCAGACTCAGTCACCCCTAAGGTCCTCTCTCTGTGTCTCTGGGTGTGTATGTGTTTCTCTTCGCATGTGCTTATGCACACACATGCCACACATGCATGTACACACGTGTACATGTGTGCCCGTGTGTGAGTATATGCACGTGTGTATTTGTATGTTCCCTGAATTGTGTGTGTGCATATGTGTGCACAAAAACATATATGGAGGGATTTGGGGAACCTTACAGGCATTTAGTCTAATCTTCTTATTGTACAAGTGAGAAAACTGAGGAGAAAGTGACTTGTTTAAGCTCTCACAAGTAAGTGACAGGGGCTATAACTGTTCTCACTAGAATGATGATGATGATGATGATGATGATGATGATGTGTTACATATTATTGTTAGTATTTATATATATATATATATACACCAAACCATGGGACACGTGTGCAATGCCCCATATTTACAGATGAGTAGAATAAAGCTGAGATGTGAAGTATTGGTCCAAGGTCACCCAACGGCATTGAGCAGAGGCAGCATTCCAGCCGTGGTCTTCTGCCTTTTCACATCCTCCATGCTGTGGTTTAAAGTGTCCTTTTAGCACCAATATCTGAGGTAGCATTCTTTTTGAGTTTTTTAATAATATTTTATTTTTCTAATTATATGCAAAAAATGTTTAACATTTGTTGTCTTTTTTTAAGTTTTGAGTTCCAAATTCCAACCTTCTCTCTCTCCCCTTCCCCCTCCCTAAAAAGGTAAGCAATCTGCTATGTTATACATATACAATCATGTAAAATCATTTCCACATTAGTCATTTTGTAGAAGAAAACTTGAACAAAAAAAAAAGAAAGTGAAAAATGATATGCTTTGGTCTGTATTCAGAAGCCATCAGTTCTTTCTCTGGAGGTAGATAGCATTTGTTATCATGAGTCCTTTGGGCTTGTCTTGGATCATTGTATTGCTGAGAATAACTGAGTCGTTCACAGCTGATCATCATACAATATTACTATTACTATGTACAATGTTCTCCTGGTTCTCCTCCCTTAACTGTATCAGTTCATGTCTCTCCTGGTTTTTCTGAAATCCACTTGCTCATCATTCTTATAGCACAATAATTTTCCTTTACAATCATATACCACAACTTGTTCAGTCATTCCCCAAATTATCTCCTCAATTGCCAATTTTTAGCCACCACAAAAAGAGCTGAGTAACATTCATTTGGAAAAGCTCCAGATTTCTCTGTAGCAAAGTCTGCACTTTCCAAAGGCAACACAATTTCTTTAGGATATTCCCAACAAAGTATAAGGATGCTGAGACATTTTTACCTTCACACTTTCAACCAAAAATAATTTTTTAATTGCTCCTACAGGTACTTGCGACTCTCCAAGAACAATATCCAGACCTTGCTCAGTCTGTGTAAGGAAGCAGGAATGGATATAGACATTCATCCTCACATGAATGAATCAGAAATGAATGCCAACAGGATATTCAGCCGAAAACCTAGCATAGCCCTCTAAGTCACCCTTTCTCTTTTAAAAGCTGACTTGAGTCTACTCCAGAGTAGTTGATACTGCCCATCAGGCAACCATGCCCCTAACCGGTAATTGTTAGACAAACCTGATTTCTAATTTAACAACAGCAGCAACAATCAGCAAACCAAAAGTAGATTGTGATATTTGCATATTATACTGCTTTGTATTGTTTCTCAAAGAAGGGCCAATCTGGGAGGATCCATTGCTTAGTTTTCCCAAAATGTTACCCACAACTAATGATGGAAGCTCTAACCCTACCTAGATTGGCCTCAAACATGTAGGCTTCTTAATCATAAGTCAATGGCTCATTTTGCCCCTACCCATAATTCTCCCTGGGAATCTGGCTCATGATTCCCAAGGTCCAGTCCCTTGTAAGAAACCAAGGCTACCAAAGCAATAGTACAGATTTATTAAAAGGTATTTGAAGAACAAAGAAAGAGCTAATCATTTTCAGTGCTTCAAGAATCTATCATTTCAAAGCTATTAAACCTCTTTCCCCTCATCATTCAGACCTAGAATCTCTCATTGCCTTGGAAATGGTGATCTTTGTAAATTATCATGACCAAAAAAAAAAAAGGAACCCTTATCATCCCATCATCATGAACAATCTGGTTATAAGATCCTCTAAAAATAAGCCAGACTGGTCCTCAGACAACAGAAACTCATTTTTCTTTTAAATTGGTTCTGATAGGCAAGTTTTCCAATGTGGATTTCAAAAAGATTCAGGATACAGAAAATATGGAATCAGAGTCATAGGAAGGGCCCCCAAAGACTGATTACTTCCACATCATGCTCAGTCTTGCTGTCATTCCCCCAACCTTGCTCTGTGCCCAACAATTTCTGCTTGAATTGCCTGGTGGTGAGTCTATCTGTATCTGTCTCTAAAGCCCTTGTTTCAGAGACATTTGTAGCACTGAGGGTCTGGGTTCCTTTTCTATTCATTGATTAACTTGGACCTTCAAAACCTAGAAAAATCTATACATCAGAGAGTCTAGTAGACAAACATCAACTCTTATCACTTTGAAACACATAGGCCATAGTATGGTTTTATTAAAGGAAACGCAACAATTATTAGTTATTGTAGAGCACAGAACACGTGAGTTAGGAGCCTTAGAGATTATGCAAACAAAAACCTCTCCATTTTATAGGAGGGAAAATTGAGCTCCAGAAAAAGACAGTTAATTTCTCAAGGCTGCATAACAGATTAACAAAACCTTTACTAAAGTCCCACGTCTTCCGACTTTGTTACAGTCCACTATACAGTGGTGCTGAACAACATTTCACCTATGATCTCTTATATAACTCCTATAATACAGAAGGTAGGGGACCAGACTTGGTCCTTTCTTCCTCAAAAAATTCTAGGGCCATGTTTCTTTTCCTTTTAGAACCAAAGGCATCCCAATACTATGAGAAGGTAAATATGAAAAAATATTTTAAATTGCCTTAGAACCATTGAACTATAGAATGCTGACTATGGAAGGGGCCTTAGTTTCAGTCCATTAAAGAAAACCAGTCATCTGCTTAGCTCATGATGTGCAAAACCCCAAAACGATGTTTTGTTTTGTTTTTAAAGTCCAATACCCTATCCATTGCTGTGTTGAATGATTCATCACAGCTGGTATGAATAAGAGATTCCTTGTTTATCTTCAGAGAAATAAGCAACAGATAATTTAAAACATCATCTAGAAAACAGCCAGTCCTGCAAGGAAATGGCTTTGCCTTTTACAAAGAAAAAAAATACCATAGAAGGATAAATTCAGACTTTTGAACTCCCTAGTCAGGTTACAGGTATCTTTGCCCTGTCTTCCTTTGTACATACACATATAAATGTTTCCTTTCTAATATATAAAGCATCTTTACCAAAGGAAATTCCTCATTGAAGTTTGAGACCATTTCCTCTTACTCTGTATTCCATGGAAGAGAAGAATGGGTTAGCATCTTCCTCATAATTACTTTGGGGGTGGGGTAGGCGAGGGGAGCTTAATGAGTATCAAATGAGTTCATGAGGTTTAAAGGGCTTTGAAAAGTTATGGGAAGTGTACAAAGTCAAATGCCAATCCTAACAATAAGGAACAATATCATCCCTCCCTCCCTTTGCTTTCTCACATTCAGGCTTAATGACTCAAACTCCATTAACTTTTCTTCATATGGTCCATTCTCCATTGATCCTCTCACCTTGATGGCTTTTTCTTTAGCTCTCCTCCAAGTGCATTTTAAAAATTCAGATACCAAAATAAAGCCCAACACTCCTCCACTACCTCCTCCTTGTCCTCCCCACTCCCGCCCTCCACATATGGTTAAACAGAAGAGATCTGGCCAATGAACAGCAATATTGCTTCCCACCTCCTGAATATTCCTAATAAATAACAATGTCTTATTTCATGTTCATAAGATTTAGAATTACGAGGGACCTTATATAAAACATAAGGTAGATTTAGAGCTAGAAGAGACTTTCCATTCAGTAATTCAACAAGCAATTATTAAATACCAGGGGGCTAGAAACTATTAGGTGCTGGGAAGAAAAAGATGAAAATGCAAACAAGCTTATGCCCCAAAGGAGCTTATATTCTATGAACAGAAGCAACATGTACATGGATAAGTATATGAAGAGCCTTGAGACTACAAATGAAACAAAGTAATTGTAAGATATTATAGATCAAAGTCCCTCATTTTCCGGAGGAAAAAGCTAGGGCCCAGGGAAGTAAAAGACTCCCCCAAGATCACAGAGATAGTGAGGGGCAGAACTAAGTCTTAAACCCAGACCCTCTGATTCCAAAAACCTTTATTTCCAGTACAAACGATTTCATTTTGTTTTACCAGTGATAATACATACCTGACGTCCTCACCTTGTGGCCCACTAAGAACACCAGGTTCTTCTTGCTGGACTCTGTGCTCTATAATCATCCTTCTTGTACAATCCACCAAAGAGTCTACTGGATTAAGACTATGGAGATGGGAAGTCTTATTCCAGAACTGTGATGTCACAGAAAGCCCTGTAGGAGCTGTCTTTGTGTCTCTCTGATTTAGAGTTTACCACTTTGCCCCTTAAAACTTTTACAAAGAAAAGAAATGCTATGGAAGGCGGTCTAGCCACGCCAGATTTTAAATTGTATTATAAAGCAGCAGTCATCAAAACTACCTGGTACTGGCTGAGAAATAGAATGGTGGATCAGTGGATCACAAGAAACAGCTTCTGGGATAAGAACTCACTATTTGACAAAAACTGCTGAAAAACTGGGAAATAGTATGGAAGAAACTAGGAATTAGACCAGTATCTTATACTGTATGCTAAAATAAAGTCCAAATGGGTTCATGATTTAGATATAAAGGCTGATACTACAAGCAATCTGGGAGAACAAGGAATAGTTTACCTGTCAGATTTATGGAGAAGGAAAGAATTTATGACCAAACAAGAGTTAGAGGGCATTACAAAATGGGAAATGGATAATTTTGATTACATTAAATTGAAACATTTTTGTACAAACAAAGCCAATGTAACCAAGATTAGGAGGGAAGCAGAAAATTGGGAAAGAATTTTTACAACCTGTGTCTCTGATAAAAACCTCATTTCTAAAATATACAGAAAACTGAGTCAAATTTATAAGAAATACAAGTCATTCCCCAATTGATAAATGGTCAAAGGATATGAACAGGTAGTTTTCAGAGGAAGAAATTAAAGATATCCATAATCGTGAAAAATGCTCTAAATCACTATTAATTGGAGAAATGCAAATCAAAACAGCTCTTAGGTACCACATCACACCTATCAGATTGGCTAATATGACAAAACAGAATAATGATCAATGCTGGAGAAGATGTGGGAAAATGGAACACTAATGCATTGTTGGTGGAACTGTGAAGTGAATCAACCATTCTGGAGAGTGATTTGGAACTATGCCCAAAGGGCTATAAAAATGTGCATACCCTTTGACCTGGCAATACCACTTCTAGGGCTGTATCCCAAAGAGATCATACAAGTAGGAGGAGGATCCATATGTGCAAAAATATTTATAGCAGTTTTTTTTGTGGTAGCAAAGAACTGGAAATCAAGGGATGCCCTTCAATTGCAAAATGGCTGAACAAGTTGTGGTATATGAATGTAATGCAATACTGTTGTGCTATAAGAAATGAGGAACAGACAGACTTTATAATAACCTGGAGAGACTAATAAAAACTGATGCTAAGTGAGGGGAGCAGAACCAGGAGAACATTGTGTACAATTACAGATACATTGTATCTGTGATGACTAACTGATAACCTAGATCAGTGGTTCTCAACCTTCCTAATGCCACGACCCTTTAATACAGTTCCTGTTTTGTGTATGGAAACAATTTTTATCGTTGGAGGTCACCACAACATGAGGAACTGTATTTTAAAGGGTCACGGCATTCGGAAGGTTGAGAACCACTGAACTAGACTCTTCTCAGCAATGCAAGGCTATAAGACAACTCCAAAAGACTCATGATGGAAAAGGTTATCCATATCTAAAGAAATTATTATGGGGGTGGCTAGGTGGCACAGTGAATAAAGCACTGGCCCTGGAGTCAGGAGGACCTGAGTTCAAATCCAGCCTCAGACACTTAATACTTATTAGCTGTGTGACCTTGGGCAAGTCACTTAACCCCAATTGCCCTGCCTTCCCTCCTCCAAAAAAAAAAAAGCAAAAAATAAAAAATAAATTTCCAAAAAAAAAGAAAGAAAAAGAATTATGGAGTTTGAATGCAGATTGAATCAGACTACTTGCTCTCTCTCTCTTTTTCATTTTGTTTTGTTTTGTTTCTTCTTCCTCGTTGTTCATTCCATTGGTTATAACTCTTCTTTACAACTTGACCAATTTTTAATGTTAAGGTATTTGTAGAACATATGTTGGATTGCATGCTACCATGGTTGGGGGGTAGTAAAGAGGAGAGGGAGGGGGAGAAAATTTGGAACTCAAAAACTTGTGGAACTGAATATTGTAAACTAAAAGTAAATAAATTTAAAAGAAAAAACCTTTTACATAGTAGTGAATGTATTGTTCAGGAGAAATGGTCAGAGACATTGATAATTGTCTTGCCCCCTACTCCAATTGCCTCCCAACTCCTATAGGAGAACAGGGGAAAGTTCTAAGAGTAGTCAGCTTTAACAAAGGACAACCAGCCTTCTACATTTGTCACCCCTTAACTCCCAAACCCCAGGAAGAACAAAAGGAAAATAAATTGGCACCATATCAGAGTTAATTTTCCAAAATCCAAGTCTACTCATTAGTCAATAGGACTTTAGAGACCAACAAAGGAAGGAGGATGGGAGTCCATAATGCTCCAATTACACTTCCCCCTTATCCTTTGGGATCTGAAACCTTTAAGTGATCTCTGCCTCCTCAAACTTCTTGGGAGACTTTGTTCTCTTCCAATTCCTCTCCATTATATTCTATGTTGTATTGTTCCTATTTGTTGATATTTGTACCTGAACCCCCCCAACACTGTACAAATACCTTGAGGGTCTTTGTCACCCATTCCTGTTATCTCCAGCAAGGAGTACAGAACCTCAAAAGCCCAGGACAGTTAAGAAATATCTGGTGAATTGAATCAAATCAAATTCACAGGCTCATTGATTTTAAGCCAGAAGGGAACTTAGAGATCATTGATTCCTAATTTTATATAGATAAGGAAACTGATGCCCAGATAGGTGAACTGACTTATCCCAAAACACATAGGAAGTTCAAATAAAATCAAATCAACAAACATGTATTAAGCACCAATGTGTGCCAGGCACTGTGATAAATGTTGGGGATACAAAGAAGGGAACAAATAATTTATTAGTGGCAAAATTTATAAAATGTAATCTCCTTGAGGGCAGGCCTTTTTATTTTGACTTTGGATATCCACTACCTGGCACAGTGTAATGTATACACTAAGTTCTTAATAAATGCATGTTGAATGAATGAATTAAATGTCCTAGAATTCAAACACAGGTCTTCTTCGCTGAAAGTCCAACACTCTTTCCAAGCAGCTTGATACACTGGCAGTACTGGGGTTCAGTAGACCTGGGTTCAAATCCCAATGATCCTCCTTATTACTTCCATGGGGAAGCCAATGACCTCCCTGACCTTCAGTTTTCTCATCTGTAAAACTGGGGAGTTGGAACTATAGCTTTGCATAACTATATGCCTACAAATTGAATTTATACAGACTTAAGTAGAGGGGGGGGGGGAAATCTCTTTTCTTCAGCACTTCCATTCCCTGAGTTCTGACCCAGGCTCTTGCTGTCTGCTCTAGCCAGGACAGCTCCTAACCTATGGAAACAATTTTACCTTTTTTCTTGGACTTTCTTTCATAATAAATCAGTTCCTGAAATCTACCACCAGGTGGGGCTCAGTTACAGCAGAAAATTCATCATACTTTCTAGATCTCAGGAAAGAGTTGTCTTCACTACACGTGTTGACATTGTTCCTACCCGTCACACACACACACACACACACACACACATGCTTCCCATCATTTCCTTCTTCCTGTGTAAGACAGAAATGTTATCACTGATTCCTAAAATCACAGCTAGATTACACAAAATCTGTAAGTTGAATAGCACGTGCCCAAACTCCCACCCTGAGTAGCTACAAAGTCCAGCCTGTGGCATACTGACCGGCCCCAGCTCTGCAAGGAGCTGGCTAGGAATTCTGAAAACTATGGGGCAGGCCCAAAGCTGAGATTTGGGAATCAATCAACATGCATTCATTAAGTGCCTTCTGTGACCCAAACACTATGCTCAACGCTGGGGATACAGACAGAAAAGGGAACTGGTGCCTGTCCTGAAAAAGCTTATATTTTATATTCTAATGGGAGACAACATGCACGTATGCAAATATACGCAGAAGACAAACAAAGTGAATAGAAGGCACTAGAAACTGTGGGACTAGAAACTGGGAATTCAGGAAAGGTTCCCTGTAGAATGTGGTCCGTGAGCTGAGTCATGAAGTGGTATCTGAAAGACAGAGGTGGGGAGGGAATATATCTCTACCCTTGCTTTGCAGAGATGGGCAAACAGGGATGGGGAATGCTACATACTTGGTCAGATTTTTTTCAATGTGTTGATTAACTTCGGTGAACTGGGGCTTTTTATTTTCCCTTTTTATTTTGTTATAAGGGATGAATGACTCTGTGGGAGGGAGAGGGAAAGAGATATATTGGAAAATAAAAACAAAAGATATAGATAAAAATTAACAACAACAAAACAACCACTGGGACCTTGGGAAGACCATATGTTGCTTACGTAGAGAGAAGGCTAGTGACCCCACTGTTACTAATTCTATTTTTGTGGATACAGGGGGTTGGAGAAGAGGTGCCAAGGATGTTTTAAATGGAGCATTCACCCAGAAGTGTTTTCCCGTGAGACATTAGTCATTTTTCTTTGTTTTAGACTAAGCAGCAAAACTCTGGGACAGCAACACACAGGGAGAGACAGACTTCAAAGGGAGGGACTCCCCCAGTCTTAACCACTAGTCATAAAATTTAGAGATGGAATGGACCTGAAAGATCATCTAGTTTGGTCCTTTTCTTCAGGAAAAGTAAACTGAGGCCCAGAGAATAAAATGTTACATGTCTAGCATCAGCATCAAAACTTAAATTCAAGTTGTTTGACTCCACATCTAGGAAGCAGTTCCTTTTGCCCCCCATTTCCCATATTAGAGACAACCCCAGAAAGTCAGAACATTAGGCAGAGTATCCAAGAGTTTGGACCAGAATCAGATTCACAGAATTTGAGTTGGAGGGGGCACTGACAGCTTTCTAGTCCAACCCATACATAGCACAATCCCTATTATAACATGTCCCCTCACCTCACCTCTTCTAGAAAAGGTCAACGAGATATATTCATTCCCATTCCCTCCTCCCAGATGTCTAGGCATAAGCCAGATGCTCCTAAGGTAGGTACTCCCATCTCCACCCTACCTCCAGATGACCAAGACCTGCCTTCAATTGCCCTGTGTATACTAGACAAAGGGAACTGGAAGCAGCTAGAATAGGAAACAAACCCACTTATCTAAGAAACAGGAAAAAATAAATCATAGCTCTTATTCAGATTAAAATACACCAGAAAATACATAAAAGTGAATAAGTTGTTTGGATGGGAGTAAGATGAGATCTTGGGCAGCTTGGTGGTGCAGTGGATAGAATGTCAGGCCTGGAATCAGGAAAATTCATTTTCCTGAATTCAAATCTAGCCTCAGACACTAGCTGTGAAGCTCTAAGCAAGTCACTTAAACTTATTTGTCTCAGTTTCCTCATCTGTAAAAAGAGCTATAGAAGGAAATGGAAAACCACTCCAGTATCTTTGCCAAGAAAACCTCAAATGGGATCATGAAGAATCGGCCATAACTAAAAGGACTGGACAACAAGATGAGGTCTCAATTCAGTCAAAAGAGAGAACCTAATCTCGCCTTGGAGACAGTCTCTGAAATCTCCGCAGAGGCAAGGTGGAAATCAGGGACTGGCTGAGGAGCTAACATCCTCCACATGTATACATCTTCCAAAGTCTCTCCACAAGTCTCCCTCCCAAGAAGAATTTGTGTGTTTCCCCCCAAAAAGCTCATCCTTTACGCACATCACATTGCACTCAACATTCTTTCCAGCAATCTGAAGTCGCTACTTCATCAGCACACAAAATGCCCCAGACTTGGGTAAAAGCCTAGTTATGTTTTTTTTTAAAGATGAGAAAAATAAGAACTAATATTTGATCCTAGAATGACTAGGAGCTTGCTGATTAGGGGCAGAGATAGCATAGACTTGAGTTTTAGGAAAAAATACCTTGGCGGTGTTTTGGAGGATGGGGAGATACAGAGAACAATAAGAAAGTTTTCACAATAATTCTGTTAGGAGATGATGAGGGGTTGAATCAAGGTGCTGGTTGTATGAAAAGAGAGGCAAGAACACATAAAACAGATATGATGATGGTAGAAATGACAAGGTATGACAACTGAATAGTTGGAGTGAGTGAAATGTGTGGAGTGAATGAAAGTGAAGAGTTGAAGGTGATACTGAGGTTTCACCAAACAGCACAATCTGAGTGATTAGAGGATGGGGAGGGTGTCTTAGAACAAAAATAGGACAGTTTGGAAAGGGGGCATACCTAGAAGGAGAAGGGGGCAGGGGGAAAATATAATAAGATTTTTAGTGCATATTGCAATCTACCCATTCCTGCTCAGTCCCTGTGCCCCTTCTGTGCCAGCCCCCATGACAAGAGAGGTGGGACTCATAGTGTTTACTGTCCTGGAGTACAGAGTTGCCTCCCCCAGGGATACCTGCTTTAGCTATAAGGGCATCTGGGGCAGAGGATTCTATGCTGGGAGAAGGGACAGAATTTTCTCAGTGGCAATTGTGTAGCAATTGCTGTGAATGCAACATAGTATGCACTGAATGCAATAAATGCAGTAGCATTTAGATTAGAACTGCCTTGAGAAGCTGACTCCTGGTGGAAAAGCTGAAGAATGGGGAAATGGTAAAGGACAAGGATAGGTATGGATAAGCAGGTTTTGTTGGAGGTGAGGCCCATAATTAGCTGTCATCGGAGGATGGAACTGGGGGCTCATAATCCCACCCTCTGATTAGTCATTAGGGTCAGATCACAGCCCCCACTTTGAAGATCACTGCTTTAAGGTATAAAGCACTTTCCTTATAATCATTCTATCAGGTGAAGAGCAAGCCTTCCCATTTCAAAGATATGGAAACTAAGGTCCAAAGAAATTAAGTGATTTGCCCAGAGAAATACAATACATGCATGTTAGAAATAGGACTCAAATTTAGATTTTCTGTGAGAGTGATTCTGTACTTACAATAAGCCTAGCACCAAAAAGGCTTTTTCCCCTAATGGAAAACAAAATTCCCAGACCTTGTAGGCACCACAGAATATCAGAGGTGGAAGGGATCTTGGTGCTCATCTAGTTCAAGGCAGTCCTCTCTTGTGGGCCTCCCTAGACCCTCCCATTAAGAAAGTTCCCTGGCATTGCTGGCAGCCTTTTTCTCTCTGCACCTATGCAGATGTTGACAGTGGAAGCCATCCCTGTATTAGCCTTCGTGCAAGCTGCTTCCTGCCAAGAAGCCCTGGATCCTCCCTGGGGGCAATGTTAGCCAGTTTCCTCTGGTCTGGGCTGGTCTGGGCTGGCAGAGGAAACAGAGACACCCTGGGCAGAGGCCCCTCCAGAATACACAGAGGAGAGAGGCCTCTGGGAGAAAGGCAGTTCCCATGGTCCTAACCAGGAAGGGCAGCCCTCGACCATGGGGGAGGAGGGTAGAGACCCCACCCGGCTGCCTCCTCCTCCTCCCAAAGAGCAAGCAGGGGACGAAGAGGAGAAGGAGACACAAATTAAGATGCATGCGCAGAAGTAACTACATTAATAATCAAGTGCCAGAGTCAACGCACACAGCATCCCAGGGCTGCCTGCCTGCAGCTGGGGGTCCTGCAGGGGATTGGTGGGCCCTGCTCTCTCAGAGATGTTCAGTTTGCTTCAGGCAAAGGCCAGTCCATCCCCCCATCCCCCAACAAGTAGATCACTTCCCCCTGGGACCCAGGCAAGAAGGACCTGAGCCAGAGGAGGGGAGGGAATGGGGGCTGCCTGGGCAGCCAGTTGGCTTCAAAGAGAAATCGGCTTTCAAATCAAATGTAAAACTCCCCAAAGTCATCACCCTCATTGGGAGAAGTCGCCTCTGAAAAAACTTGATGGAAACCTAGGGCAAGAATGAGGGTGAAAAGTTCCACAAAAATCTAAGAAGGAGAGTACAACCTGACATTTCCAACAGTGTGCTCAGGCATTAAGGTGGTGGAGGAAGGGGGCTGAGATGTAGAAATCCAGTCCAGAAATATCTTGGATTTAGCTCCTCCTGCCCCCCCCAAAGAATGCAACTGATTAAAATAATTGGCTCAGAGTTAATTCCAAGACTATCTTGATGTGTCCAATTGTTGGGGTTTCCCCCCCCCAGATTTTATTACTTTAGAAAATAAATTGCTTCCCTTCTGGGCCAGACTGTTTCTCTAAGCATGTGTGGAGGTGGGAAGAAAGGAAGGTTGGCTTTAAGCAGAGGTTTCATGATCCTGCAAGTTTTTTGTTCTGTTTTGGTTTGGTTTTGCTAGGTATGGGTTGTCCAAAATAGCTTCAGAGAACCCTTCCATCACTGAGGTTCTAAGGAACTGCCCAAAGTAGAACCAGCTGTTTTGGGGAGGTGATAGGTTTATCGTCCCTGAAGGTCTTCCAGTAGACTATCTGGGTCTGAAAGGATGCTGTCATCATAGAGAGTAAAGCAGATGTTTGGAAGAAGGGGTGGATTTGGGGGAGGGGAAGAAGATATTATTCTGAAGATCTTCAATGAAGACCACAACCCCTACACATCTGTGTATCCTGTGTGATTCATTCTGTCTCACCCAAAATGAAAAGGAGGAAGGCAGGGTTCTTACTAGTTTCTGCCCCAGAACACAGTGCTTTCCCCATGGTACCATCTAGCCTCTTGCTAGACATCTTGTTAGATTTCTTGGGCATTCTTGGTCAGGTACACATGCTGAGCTAGATGGCCTCTGAGGTCCCTTCCAATTCTTAAGTTCTTCGATATTTGGTCCAATTTGTCCCATTAATAAAGTCACAATTTGTTTCATTTTGCAGTTCAACAAATGAGACATGACATGCTAGTATGTGCTGGGCCAGCCTTGCACACAGCCTTTGGGGATCTAGAGTAAGAAGGAAACTTAAAACTCTCTTGGGACAATTCCCTCATTTTACATAGGAGGAAACTTGACTCTCAGAAAGTTAGTAGGACAGAGAATTCTTCTGATTCCAAGTCCAGTATATGGTCCCACTTAGTGTGGGGAAGAACCTTAGAGATCATTGACTCTAGCCCCTTCCTTTGGCAGATGAGGAAAGCGAGCCCCAGAAAGGTTCCCCCCAGGGACCTCTTTTGGATCAAGGGCATTCTGGGAAAATGATTTTGTAGGCTAGTAAATATTACTTCCTCTATGCAAGGTGGGCCTCTGTGTTACCCCAAATGAGAAAGGGAAGGGAACTACCTATTTTACCACCAATCTAGCATAGGACTAGGTAGTATTTGCAAGACTGAAATGATAGCTTAGTACCAAGGCTATTTTCCCTAGATTCCAAGACCCCAAGAACATAGGCTGGCTGGCATACAGCTATCTGCCTCTTTTTTTTGTTTTTGGAGGGGGCAAGGCAAGGCAATTGGGTTTAAGTGACTTGCCCAAAGTCATACAGCTAGTAAATGTCAAATGTCTGAGGATGGATTTGAATTCAGATCCTCCTGACTCCAGGGCCATTGCTCTATTCACTGCACCACCTGGCTACCCCACCTGTCTGCCTCTTGATCCAACCTTAGGTATCTCCTAACTCACAGTTCCTCATGAGATCCAAGGGAGAATCCAGACTAGTACAGAACATGGAATACAGGTCACTAAAACTGGTGCCAACACTCTTAGAAGAGGCTCTTAGTAACAATGCTCAGGTAGATGAGCTCTGACCACATCATTCCACTAAATGAATGAAGAAGAATTAGAGGTGGCAACCAAAGAAACCTGAAGGCCAAGTGGTGCTGGGAAAGGATCATACACAGAAGCACAAGATGAAGGTAGTGTAGCGAGATAGAGGTTGACATGGAAAGATCTGGGAGTTTCAGTGGACTGCAGGTTCAAAATGAGTCAGGAGAGTGGCATGTAGAATATAATCCCTTGAGGGCAGGGAAGGGCTTCATTCATAGCCCCACAATAACTATTTCAGTTTGGGGAGGGGGTCTATCTTTCTCTGATTGCCAAATCACCCCAGGACAAAATGGTCACTAGCATTCCTTCCAGTTCTAAATCTTTTGAATTAAATTTTTATCTCCAAATATTCTTTGAATAAATGAATAAACTTTGGGCAGAGAAATAAGACATGCAAAGCTGTAACTAGGGCTTTGTCTCAGGGGATCAACATCTCTCCATTGGACTTTCTGTTCTGGGATCTGATGTCCCTCCCTCAACTGAACTTGCCTTCAAAAGTTGATTTGAGGATATTTCTTGTGCTCTTACCCAGGAGCACTTTTTTGTGAGGAATGCTCACAAGAGAAAGCCAAGAAGGCCGAGGTTCAAGTTGCATTTCTGTTATTTACTGTTTGACCCTGAGCACCTATCTTAGCCTCAGTTTTCTCATCTGCAAAACATGAAGGGAGTGTGGCATGGTGAAAAGGACACACTGTTTGGTCTGAATCCAGGCTCTGCCACTTATGACGCTTGTGTGACAAGTCCTCTAACTGTCCCCATCTGCCAAAGGAAGGGGATAGAGTCAATGATCTCTAAGGTTCTTTCCCACACTAAGTACTATGACTTGGAAAGATCTGTTTCAGTTCTAATTCTATGATAAAGTTTTTGGGTACCAGGATGATGCAATGAAAGTAGTGTTTTAGGAAGATTTGTTTATCAACTTGTACAGGATAGTTTGGAAAAAGTGCAGAATAGAGGTGAGGAAGATACTTGGGGGTATTCTTAATTATCTAGGCACGTAAGGGGCAACAATAGGGATGGAAAGGAATAAAGAAATGAGACATTAAAAAAATCAACAGAACTTGATTTAAAAAAAGAATGAACGAACAAAAAGCATTTATTGACTATTTATCATTTGCAAAACACTAAGCTAATGACTGGAAATGTAAATAGAAAAGCAAGGCTGTCCCTGTTCTCTGGGACTTCACATTCTAAGGGAAGACACAAACACAGATGGAGACTTCTGGTGACTGGTTAGATGTGAGAGATTGAAGGATAACTACAAATTTTTAAGTCTAGGTGGTCAGTATTGTGGGATTTGGGGCTGAAGGAGACCTCATTCATTCAAATCTCCTTAGTGTGCAGATGAGGAACCTGACCCTCCTTCCATCACCCCAAGTGATAAAGGTCCTAAGTGGCAGAGCCAGGATTTGATCCAAGAACCTCTGGACATCTACTCTACTGCTCTTAACAGATAATTTTTTATGACTACAACAAAATGTATCCATTTACCCAATTCTTTTTGATCTGTCACTCAATATTCATTGAGCACCTACAGTATGCAGATTGGTGCCAAGTATTGTGGAAATTGATTGGAAAACAAAGGAAAAACACATAATCTCAGCACCCAGAAAGCCCACTTATTGATACCACTGACAAAAATAAGCTAGGTTTGTTGTTTGATTGAAGGAGAGTAGCAGAGTATGAGTTCAATTTGTTAAGCTTGAGGCCATAATGAGACGTGGAGATCTAGATCCTAAAATCATAGATTTAGAAGGACTCTCAGGGTCCATGTAGTGCAGCCTGCTCATTTTATAGATAAGGAAGTGAAGTCCAGTGATTTGCCCAAGATCATACAGGTAATAATTAGCAAAGTCAGAATTTGAAAGTAAGTCTTCAAACATCAAAACCAGTGTTCTCTCCATTGCACCATTCTCCTTCCAAATATCCAACAACAACTCAAGATGGGAGCCTGGAAATGATAAGAAAAGTTGGAGCTGGAGATTCATCTCTGCATGTTAATGAAGGCAATGGTTCTGGATGGCAGCAGAGTGAGGGAAGGGAAAAACCCTTGATCTCAGCTCACTAGGAAGGAAGAAGGCAGCATTTGGAGCAATGGGTGGAAGATACAAGGAAGAATATTGAGGCCTGACATTAAAAAAATTTCCTAACAATTAGAGCTCTCCCCAAATGAGATGGGCTGCTTCTGGAGGCAGTGGTGGTCTTTAAGCAAAGGTTGGTTGAACTTTTGTTGGCTATATAATAGAGGTGGTTGCTATTCAGATATAGGTTGAACTAGACGGTCTCTGAAGTGCTAGCTAAGCTTGAGATTCTGTAATGCTGAAGGTGATGTGCGTATGGGAGGGAAAAGGAAAGTAGGTAGTATGAGAATGATTCTGGGAAACCATTCAAGACCACATGGGAAATAACAGCTGGCTTGGACGGGATTTGCACAGGACATCCTGAGTCTGGGAAGGGGAAGAAGAGAGCACAATACATTCTTACTGTTCTCCCCCCATCCCTGTCCCCACACCCCAACACTAGTGCAGCTAGTCAGCCAAGGGTCTTGACTACAAGACTTAAAACTGTATGCAAAGAGAAATCGCCATAAAGGACTGAATCCCAAGTGGTCTCGGACAATTCTTAGAAAGTAATTTATTTGGAGTAGGAGATAAGTGTAAGGAAATTTTAAAATCCAGAAAAAAGTCTGAATCTGGTGAACATCAAGTACATTTCTCATCATCCCGGCCATCACCAACAGTGATGAACAGGGTTACCTTGAACAGATGCTTAATGTGAAACACTTAATGATCCATTATGAACAGAATGATGTTCCAAACCGTGATGAGTAGAGCATTGGCTAATGGCTGGAAAAATGAAGAAGAAGAGACCCATTATTGGCTCAGTCCTGTTCTTCTTTTTGCTATTACTTCTTCATTTAGACATAGGATCTCCCACTCCCATATTTTAGGGTACATAATAGAAGGCAACTGCCTATGACCCAGTGAGATCCTAATTATAAGGAAAATAAAAGTAAGAAATCGGACCTTCAGAAACCAGTGGGTGTAACCCAGAAAGATGCTTATGGTTCTTTGGTCCAGCTATTGGACTGATGAATACAGCAGCTGGCCTGTGTCCTGCAAAGGGTGATTTGTACTAGCAAGGCCAAGTCTTAGCCAGACTCACTGGCTCTTTTGAAGAGACAATTTAGCCTATGGTTCAATGGGACAATAATGGTCCCACTTCAGCATGAATAATTCTGTGGTGGTGAATGAGAGCTTTCTATAATGCCCCTTCACATTTGGGAAAAGTCAGATCCATTAAGTTAAGCTAAAACCTACAAGGAACAAATCGGAGCACTATCTCTCTTGTCCAGAAACTGATGACAGTCAAGGGGAAAGAGTGAGAACTCCAATGGTGCATAGCAAAGGACAACGAGGTAACTAGCTGGGAAATGAAAGCTTTGGATAGGACTGACCCTCAGGTGAGGCAGAAGCCCCAGGGAAGAGGAGTAACTAACCGATATTGGTTTTTTTGTCCTTCATTTTCAAAGAGGATCAATATCATCACAGGTGATGTCTTGGCTTTCTCATGACTTAGATTTAAGTGAGGCAGAGCTGCACAAAGTCATCAGCCTCGCTCTCTCTTCCTGAGTCACCAAATCCAGTGGCAGGACAAAGTGACTAGTGATGGCCCAAGGTGTCATGTATGACCTTGGCATCTTCAATATCTGACTAAGCTCTAAGCGCTCAGCATCGCCTACTTTAGCTACTTTCTCTGCCATTGGAAAAAATTCTTCTCATCCACCCATTCCACTGGGGAAAGTCTTCACGTGCTTGGGGCAGATATTTCCCTAATTCACCCCCAGGTTTGAGGCCTGTTGGTTACTGTCAATCTGGTTTAGCCCATATGCTGAGATGGTCCACCATGGGTGTGGCTGCTGCACATGCTACAGCATCTTGGAGGCACAGGTGAGAGTTGAGTGACGGCAGATGCTGGAGGTAGATGAGCAGCCTTGAAAAGGGCTTGGCAAGCCCTCACATCAGAAATACTCATCCTTCTGAACTCTCTGTACACCCCATCTAACCAAAACAGCGATGTGGAAGACAGGAAAGCCCTCGAAACAGAATTAGTAGCTAATAGCAATAATCATGACAGCCAGCACTTCCATAGCCTTTGTAATGTTCTGCCATTCTATCCTCACAACCACCCAGTGAGGGAGGTGCTATTATCTTCATTTGACAAATGAGGAAACTGAGACCAAGGGAGCCTAAGTGACTTGCTCAGAGTCATGCAACTAGAAAATATATGAAGTAGAATTTGAATTCAGGTTTTATCTTCCTAATTCCAAGTGCAGTGCTCTATCCACTGTGCCATAGCTGCTTAACATTGTAGAATGTCAAGCATTCTGATAGAAGAGTAGAGGAGAGATTTTGGAGGTAGGAAAACCATCCCCACTACTTCTCATCACCCCATGTCAGCAGCCAGAGAGTCAGTAATCTACTCAAGCTAGCCTCGACCTTGAGCACTGTTGGGGCACTGAGACTATTTGGATTGTGACAACCTTTTCCCCATCAAGGCGTTTGGGTAAGGGGTAGGGAGGTTAGATCTCACTGGGGATTTGCAGGGTTGGAAGAAGGTCATACTTGGTTGTGTAGCTGAGAAGGTGAGTTGCCAACTCCATTTTCTGGGTAGAAAAATACTGCTAGGCCATAAGCTGTCCCCCCTGAACTCATCATTAATATGGAAGAGACCAGAGCAGGTTTCGTGCCAGCGAACAGCTGCAGGATGGCAGAATGTGGCCCCAAGCAAGAGAAAGCTAGCAGGCCTGGACCACGAGGGGAAGCCCAGCTTAACCCCTTGGCTGCTGGCTCTGCCTGGCAGCCAAGCCTCTCCTCTTCCAAAGGCAGCCACCACAGTCTCCAGGCCAGCAGGCCAGGGATGAGAATGCTCCAGGTGCTATTCCTAAGAAGTCTTTGCTGCCACAGTTCCCAGGAAGACAGGGGTTCAAGTTGAAAGGGATTTTAGATAACATCTAGTCTAATCCCCTCATTTTATAGAAGAGGAAAGTTTGGATCTAGAGGGGGGAAGGTGATTTGCCTAAAGACACAAAGGCAGGGAACAGCAGAGCTGGGATTTGAACCTACTTCCTCCAACTCCAAAGCTAGATTCTTTCCACTGCAATAACTTTCTGTTCTTGTTGTGGTTGGAAGATTTTTTCTAGCTGGAGCCACTTCAGCTCCATATGGGCCACAGACAAAGGATTCAATCATTGAAAAAGTAGGTAGATTTAAGGGAAGTAGAGGTCTATCTAGGCTCTTAATTAACACTGATTCTGTGACCTTGGGTGAGGTTCACTTTACATTACAGAGACATTATCCTGCCATTCTATGCTGCCCCCCCCCAATGCATACCATTTTGGAGGAGAAATAAGAGAGAAGATACCAAATGAAACACTTGTCAAACCTCTCCCTAAGAAACCAGGTTATTGAGTGTAGTGTCCAAGAACTCCATCACCCTACTCTATATTTTCACTGGTTGTTTTCTAAGTCTGGGATTCTCTCCCTTCCCAGTTCTTCCTCCTGGCTCCCCCAACTTCCTTCAAGGTCTCTCCTTCTACAAGAAACCTTTCTTAATGCTCTTAATGCTTTCTGCTGATTGTGCCCAAATTATTCCATATATATCTTGCTTATGCATGGTGGTTTGCATATTGTCTCTGCCATTAGACTGTGAGCCCCCTGAAAACAGACTAGGTTTTTGGTTTGGTTTGGTTTCACCTTTCTTTGGATCCCCAGCACTTCTCACAGTGCCTGGCACACAGTAAATATGAGAAGTGTTTGTTGACTTGAAGTTACTGTTGCTCCCTCCCTGTCTGGAGAGGGCCACTATGCTCATCCTTAACCTAGGTTACTGGTCCCCAGACCACTTACAGGTGTGGAGTTCGGAATAGATACTGAGAATTGATAGCATCCTTATCATCGATTTAGAGCTGCAAGGGAGTTCAAGGGCCAAACTTGATAGCCCAACCTCTGTTACACATGAGGAAGTAAAGCCAGAAGAGATGAAGTGATTTGTGCAGGATCACACAGCTGCTATCTGAGGCCAAATTTGAATTCAGATCCTCCTAACTCCAAGCCCAGCACTCTATCCATTCATTATCTATCCTCCAGGCCTTGACAAAAAGCTGAGAAGCACTGGCCAAGCCTGGAGGTAACACTGCCTGTAAGGTTGTGGCATTGAGCTAGAAAGGAGGGGCAAAGGGGGATTTGCCTTCTTTATCATGATCTTCTGGGGAAATTTGCTTCCTAGTGAAGAGAAATATGGATCATCTGCACCCTCAGTCTTTATCTCAAGTGTTTGCCTCAGTAATTCAACAAGTAAATGTTTGCACTGAGGATAAAAGGTAACATGTACACAATGCCTGCCCTTAGGAAGCTTGTTTCCTTACATTCTACAGGGAAGAAACCAAGGCATTTTTAGTTTTCTTCTTTGTTTTGGCCAGTTGCACAGTAGCTGTTGAACTTCTATTATGAGTCTTCAGTAGCTACATTGGGGAATAAAAAGGAAGACCTAGTCTCTGTCTTTAGTGTGTCTTTAACAGTCAAGATGGGAAGAAAAACATGGGCATATGTAAAGATAACAAATAATACTACATAATCCATGCCAATGGCCCAATTGGGGCACAGACCAGAAAGTGAAAGGGTCCTGGGAGTTGAAGGATCTGAGAAGGCTTCAGTGAGGAGGTGCAACTTTAGCTGGGTCTCAAAGAAAGAGCAGTATTTGGATAGCCTAAGAAAAATCAGAATAGCGCAGACAAAGGTGTAGAGGTGAAGAAGACCATGGGGTCTTGGTGGACAGTGAATTAAACAAGTGTAGCTGGTCTTGCGACTGAGGGTGGTTAAGGTCAGGTTATTGAGGATCTTGAATGTTAGACTGAGAGCCTGGACTTTACCTGCAAGCAATGAGGAGAACATCATTAACCATTCAAGCTAAAAAGCAAGAAACGGCAAACTCTTTGGAAGAGAGGGGGACAACCCCACCCCCCACCTACCCCATCCTTCATGGGTTTTCTGGTTTTTTTTGTTTTCCTAGGAAATGGGGCTAATGGAGAACTAGAGACAGAAAAATCTGACAAAATCTGGTTTTAAGAGCACTTCCTTTGAATAGAGGTTCATCTCCTTATTAGTTCTCCAAGCAGCATGTCCTCTCTAGATCAAGACTCAGACAGAAACACAATGGCCACACAAGTAGTTTTTGTGTCTTGGTTTCCACGTCCTCCCACCTCCCACCTCCCCCCCCCCAAAATAGATATTACATGTTATTGGTGTAACTAAAGAGCTGCAGGTTCTGTTGGTGGGAGGGCACCTCTCCAGCTAACACTCTTCCCCTTTCTCCTTCAAATTTACCCGTTTGTGGGTCTCCTGAAATCTTTCATCCCATCAATATTGTAAGAATTCAAAGTCAGGAAGCACATGTTGTCAAAGCTGCCTTGATCTGAATAGCTCCCCCCCTCTGGCCCCCGCACCCCACTTTCTCCTTAAATGAGTTGTTAACAGGAACCGAAGTGTCTGTTGAACCTAAAATACTTTATAAAAAATAATACGAAAAAAAAACATTTAAAGGTAACTTACGGCGCACACTTTAAGAAACGGCTACTCAGCGTGGGCCCCGGCTGCTGCCTCCTTGATGCTATGGCTGGGCTGTAGGAGGGATCCAATCAGACAGGCCGCCGCTGAGGGCTGGGGAAGGAGAGCTGCAGTGATTTTTCTATTAGATTTGAGCTAAGACCATGAAATGTAAGGCAGGGGGAAAAGTGTGTGTATAGCTTGAATAATGAGTCGCACTAATTCATAGAATTTCATCTTGGCCATCACACACACACACACACACACACACACACACACACAGCTCCCTTTTTCTATAGAAGGCCACTTTGAAAATCCTGATTTCTTATGTCATTTTCTTCCCCTAGGGGGTCAGGCCTTCTAAAAATATTCCCCATTTCTTGCACCCCAGAGGCAAATTATTTATGTTAAAGTAGATTCGTTATTCTGGACACACTGGGCCTGGCTTGGAAAGTAAGGTGACTTCAAGACAACGCCATTGTCAACCATTGTCAATGGCAGAGTGCTTAGGAGGAAGCCAACAAAAGGCTGGTGGAGGATTCCCTGAGACTCTTTGGGTCCAGCCAGGTTGTTCTCAATGAAACATGGGGTTCACAAGGGAATGCTTCGATGACCTGGCTTCACTTGATGGAGAATGAAGAATGAAGACACATAGGGAAATGAGGAAGATCAGACTCCCTTTAAAAGAAGTACTGCAATCCCCCATTTCTCTCTCTCTCTCTCTCTCTCTCTCTCTCTCTCTCTCTCTCTCTCTCTCTCTCTCTCTCTGCAAGTAAAATAATCACCTCTGAAAAGCCATCAGGTAGGGGAGTAGTTTTAAATGTAGGGAAAATCCTGGCATCTGTCTGGAGAAGTGATTTTGTCTCTAGCCTTTCATCATTTGTGAGTTCTATCTCCTCAAGGTTCAGAGGGACAAGGAATCAGAAAAGGAGGTGGCGTGAGGGAGAGAAAGAGGAAACAAGGGGGGGGGGAAGGAGGGAGGGAGGGGGAGAGAGTAAGAGAGGGGGAGAGAGAGAGAGAGAGAGAGAGAGAGAGAGAGAGAGAGAGTTCTCCCTAGAGAAGGGCATCCATTCTATGAATGTCCATAAGGCAATTAAGTCTTTCATTTGGAAACATGAAGGATTTTATAAGATGAGCCAATTGGTGTGTCTTTGTAATGAGAAAGAACTCAGCACTTGAAGTCTCTGTTTCCCGGTGCCTTAAGTAGCTTGGTTTTCTAAAAAGCAATTTTCTTTTATTCTTAAAGAAGCATTCTTTCCTTCTTTTTTTGTAATGTTTTGGCATATGTTGCTTTTCTACAATAAATACTTCTCAACCAATACCCAAATATTATTCCTGGAAACAAAATACGTTTTCCCTAAACAGTTAAGCAAAACTACCAAACAACAAGATTATGACTGGTAACCCATATTCCTTTCCACTTGTGTCTTTTACTGATTGTTAACAGAAAGAATGGATGGCTGCTTTAACTTGAATAATATGGTACCAGACCCATCAGTTATATTTGACCTCAGCTTTGTCTCTTTTGTGTCTTTACTTATGCAGTTGTACTCATTGTGCATTCTAGTCTTAGATGGCTTCTTTCTGCATCTTGCTGGGTGATAGAGCAGCTAGGGTTCTTTCAGACATCTAGTGGGATTTCCCTGGACTGTTTGAGAAGTCCTATAGGAGCTCTCCAGCATTCACCTGGGACAACATAGGCAGTCTGCAAAGTTTCAGAATCATGTGGGGCTAAGGGAGCTATCAAGAGTGGGCTGCAGGTACTGTCTGGCCACTGGCCATCTAATAAAGGGGAGGGTGGGATGTGACTCAGAGCCAAGGTAGGGGAGCTCTTAGAAGCCAGGAACTGGGGGCCAGTAGATGAAAAACCTTCTGTGAATCAGTCTCATTACTAACTAGCTATGTGATTAAGTCTTTATTATTGGTCTAATTGGATGGTTAATTATTAGGCCTTTATGGTGTATAGCAATGAACCAGCAGCGTAGGCAGCCCCATCACAGCCCTCTCTGATCAAGCACCTTTTCATTTCAAACCGTAAAGAGGCTTACCTCCACTGAGTTACTTAGCCAGGGCTTGACTTGGGGGCCCCAGAGACAGCAAGAGTACTAGGTCAATAAGAAAGCCCAGGAGTTGTGGCTTCTAACCTCCTTTTCTCAACATTTAGATTCACTATTCTATCAAATAGAGTGCAGTCTGAAGCATTGTCCTTGACTCTGGACAGTGAGGTACAGTGGAAAGAACATTGATTTGGGAGCCAGAGGACCTCTGTTCAAATCCAAGATGTTCCACATCCTACCTGTCACATAGCCTCTCTTTGACCTCAGGTTCTACATTTGTGAAATGAGGAGGGATGGGACCAGAGAACCTCCAGAAGTTTCCTTCCAGCCCTAAATCTATAAATCCTGTGAATAAATATCTCTTTCCTTACCCACCACCAGACCAGGCCAAGCCAGGGTTTGGGAAGAGCCCCAATTCTTTAATTATCACAGTAAGCACCTGCTGATGCTTTTTAAGTATAGTGGAGCTTCCCCTTACTGTGGCTACATTTATGAAATACACATTTTTTTGTGCTTCTTAAGTAGTCAGTTGGCAGTGGGAAATACACTGCATTTGGGGTGACACATTTTGGAATAGCCCACAAATTGCTCATAGGTCCATGCTCTGACAACCAGTGCTGTAGTTGAAAACATCCAGTGGACCTTGTGCTCTGCATAAAAAGGGGAAGAAGCAGCACAGTAGTACATGGATCCCAAATGACAGTCAGAGAACCCTGGATTGGTCTAAATTGGCCACACCAACCTTCTCAGAAAAGAACCTGAGTGTCTGTGGTAATTCCAGGCTGTTTATTCCTTGTTATTGTCCTCCTAGACTTTAATTACACACTATCTCACACCCTAAACAAGCAAGGGGTTTGGCTGTGAGTCATTGTCACTAACAAGTTAATTACAGTTGTGGAACTGGTCTTCCCCTCCCCCAACCCCAAATCAAAGCATTTTCACAATGACTTGGGGACTATGAAAGGAAAATTGCAGGCAGTAAAATGTGGTTTTGGGGGGCTTTTTTTGCCTTCTCAGGCAGTAAGAGGGGAAAAAAAAGTTTTGTTTAAAGAAAAACCACAACTATACTTTGATGCTAAATTTGTTCTCTTTCAAAGAAAATTTTTTTTGAATGAAATAGAGCGTAGAGGATAATATATACTGTACATGGGGAGTGACACAATGTACACCAGATGGCAACAACAGGCGGAAAGACAAAGCCCGGCCATCTAAGAACCACAGATTGAGGGGAAACGGGGAAACCCCAAATAACTGCCTGAGCATGATGCTGCAGCCTGCACCTGAAGCGAGTATTCTTTGTTCAGATAAAGGAGATTCGTGGCTCCAACTTAGCAACTTGCAAGGCTGGAAGAAAGGCTGGAAGAAACCCTAGAGCTCACTGAAGAACCAGCTGGGATCCTCCTCTCTCCCCAGCTCAGCATCCTTCAGTGGGTTGTCTGCAGCCCACCCAGAACCAAGCACGGTCCAAAGGCTGACTGCACACTCAAGGCCTTCCAGGGTCTGGTGCCAATCGCCCTTGCCAGCCCAATCTCCCTCTGTTCCTCCACACAGACCCCATGCTCCTGTAGATTTGGACCATCAGCCAACTCTAAACAGCTAACTAGCCTACCTCACATCTGGGGCAAATTTAGTTGGGGGTAGGGACTCCCCCACAGCGGGGGAGTCAGCTGGGAAGACTGACCTGTCTCTCACAAAAGAGGAGCTACACCCTGGGCCTCTGTATGATCAGGAAGCGAGGTAGAGAAGCAAGAAGAATGCCTTTTTGCATGTCAGCACACTGAAAAAAAGCACCCATTTAATCCATGCTAGTTACTGCTATGCTTACCTGCCACTCCCTGAATACCCCCTTGTTCTATGCAACCTCTACTGCTCTGAAAATACTATTCCCCTTACCTGAAATGTCTTAAAGCCTATGCATCCTACAAAATCCAATTCGAACGCCATCTTCCAATGCTTGCCTGTGTGTCCTGGGGCAAGTCCCTTCCCCATTCTGGTTCTCAGTTTACCCATCATGAAAATGATAAAGTAGTCTCATACAGTCTCCAAGTTCCTTTCCAGATCAGAAGCTTTCCCTAATCAAACCAATCCCTTTTCAGAATGCTCTCACTTTCCATGCTCAGCATGTCTTGAGCAACTTCTGGGTCATTTAATAAACGTTTCTTGATTGATTGTTCCTGTCTTATGGCACCCATCCCATATGACCTTTACTCTCATTATCTGTGTAGATTTTATCTTCTCCACTAGACTGGGGGGTTCATGAGGGTTCATGCTCATCTCTGTATCCTCAACAATGTCCTATACATAGGGAGCATTTAATAAATGCTTAATGAATGAGTGCATACAGGCATGTTACTGTTGTTGTTGAGACTTTTCAGTTGTAACCAGCTCTTTGTGATCCCATTTGAGGTTTTCTTGGCAAAGAAACTAGAGTGGTTTACCATTTCCTTTTCCAGCTCATTTTAGAGACAGGGAAACAGAGGCAAACAAGGTTAAATGACTTACCCAGGGTCACACAGCTAGTAGTGTCTGAGGCCAGATTTGAACTCAGAAAGATGAGTCTTCGCAGTTCCAAGCCCAGGGCTCTATCCATCGCACCACCACCAAGTGGCCAAAATGAGCCAGCCCAGTCTCCGCATTTTATGAATAAGGGAACTAAGACTCAAAGAGAGAAGCAACTTGCTCAAGCTCAAAGAAATAGTAAATAGCAGTCAGGATTTGAACCCAGTTTCTCTGACTCTAAAGCAGTTCCCTTTCCACTGCATCCTGCTACCTGTCCATCAAAGCGAGACGTGTCGAAGGAGAAGCATGAGCTATATGTGTCAGCAGAAAGAAAAGTTGGCTTTGGAATTAGAGGACCTAGGTCTGAATACTAACCCTCCTTCTTATTCAGTGTATGACCTTGGACAATCCTCTTCTGCTTTCTAAGTCTAGATCTTCTCATCTATAAAATCAAGGGATTGGAACAGATCATCTCCAAAGCTGCTTCCCATTCTAAATCCTATGCCCTAAATTCACGTCAAAGTTTTGCTGTTTATTGACACTGTGGCCTTGGGTAAGTCACTTCAAGTTCTAAATCTATGGCCCTTAACGCGATCGTTTCAAGGAATTTCTAACATTAAGAAGGGGAAAATAAATCATTCTGTGTTTTTGTCTTAGGCCTCTAGTTTGTAATTAGGTTAGTGGTGCCTAGGTTATAAAGACGCTAAAATGGGGTGGGAGAGGCAGAGTGGACAAGGGGGAAAGGTGCTCAAGACTTTCAGAAATTAAAAATAAACAGAGACTCTTCGGTACTCAGGCCACAGTGCTGGGCTACTGAAATGAATCTTAACCATACCTTTGGCTTGCACAGGTTAATCCGCTGAGTCTCACCTCAGCAGCCAAAGCTAATCCTTCCATAAGGCAGCTTCCCACAGAATCTCTTTCCTTCATCAAAAAGCAACACACACACACACACACACACACACACACACACACAGAAGTTGCAATGTTGTGTCTGCATCATCCCATCCCATTCTGTCTCCACAGTCCCTTGAAGGAATTGTGCCAGTGTGAGCAGGGGCTGAAGTTTTGCTTGGAGGCAGGACTGAGAGGAGATTTCTTCACGTAGAAAGCTGCACTAGTCCTGTCCAGATGGTAAGATACCTTAATTGTTGCCAGCTCATGTTAACAAGTAGCGGCCCTGGCTGCAAACAGCATGGAGCAGCCTTAATTGTAATTCTCATTTAGAAATGACTACCTGGGGCAGGTTCTTCTGCTCACCTGCATCCCTAATATCCCAGCACAAAACAGAAGCTGGCCCATCACGACCATGGCTTCTAAGACCAGAATGTCTCCTCTGTGTGACCAAAAACCCAAGTTGGAGGAGGGGGCAGAAGTGAGCAGGGCACACTGCAGGAAACTTTGGACAAGTATTGGGATGGGAAACAGGGCTGAATTTTTAGCTATTTTGAGCCAGCCAGTTCAGGCTAGAAAAGGAAGCTTGGAGATTTCTTAGTGGAATGTCTGCTGCCAGACTTGTGCCAAGAGATACATGAGGAGAGAATGGTGGACTTTCTGATGGTCTTGCAGCCAGAGGTGAGGGATGGGGGGAAACAAGTCCATAATAATAAAGGCCAGCATTTATATAGCATTTTAAGCTTTGTCTGCATTATCTTGTGACTCACAACAATCCTGTGAGATAGGCCCTATTATTAGCCCCACTTTACAGATGAAGAAATTGAGCCTGAGAAAATATAAATGATTTGTCCAGGATCATACAGTTAGTGTCTGAGGCGGGATTTGAATTCAGATCTTCCTGTCTCTAAGTCTAACGCTCTATCCACCTAGCTGCCAACATAAAAGGACTGGCAATGAATTGGTAGAGTCAGAAGAATGTGGTTTCCACATCAGGAATTAACTTACAAGATGACTTTAGGCAAGATCCTTTACTTCTCCGGGCCTTGGTTTCCCTTATGGAGAAGATGTGGTTGGACTAAATGATCTCTAAGGTCCCTCTAGCTCTGGCATTTTATGGTTCTGAGGAGTTGAAACAAATGGAACAGATGGTATTCCAGACTTAGTAGTCATGTCACTCCAAGAGACCATAGCTGATCTCTGCTCTCAGGATTTGGGGCACTGACTGCTATTGACCTTCGTGCAGATTCCAAAAAGAGAGGCAAATGAGAGGAGGCCCTCAGGCTGGAAGGAAGGTGATTCAGTTCTATAAACTCATTCAGGGCTTGGAGAGGGTGGGCTCAGTCACCAAGTCTCAGGTTTCTACAACTTTAGAGGTAGCCTTAAGATTAAGTTATGATCAAGAAAAAATAATGGCCTGCCTCATACACTTAATAGTATGACAATGGTGCTTACTCTAAGATATGAGGAGACGGAGGAGAAGGAGAAGGAGGAGAAGGAGGAGGAGGAAGAGGAGAAGGAGGAGGAGGAGGAGGAGGAGGAGGAAGAGGAGTGGTCAGTGCTCCTATAAGAAACAGACTCCCAAAATAGAGAGACCATGGGCCTGATCCAGTGTGGCATCCTTTTGAAAATTTGCTATGTGACCTTAGGTAAATTATCTAACCTTTCTGGGCCCCATTTACCTTTTTTCTAATGAAATGATCTGCAAAATCAGGAAAGGGTAGAATTAGCTGATCTCCAGTTTCCCATTCAGCTCCAGCATTCTATGATTTATTTTTTCCCCCATGGAAAGGAGACCAAATAAGGCTGAAAGTAATCCCTGAGATTTGGGGGAAAGAGAAGATGACAGCCCCTGGAAGGTAGAAAGGCAACTCAAATAAACCCAAGTCAGCTAGCTGTGTGGAATTAATAAATGTTTGTTGATGAATAGTCCCTGTTTTGTGGCACCCATCCCATGTGACTTTTATTGTCATTAATTGTGTAGCTTTTATCTCTTTTATTAGAGTGGGGGGGTTCATGAGGGCAATGACTATAGCTTATTCATCTCTATATCTTCAACCATATCCTGCACATAGGAAGCATTCAATAAATGCTTAGTGAATGAGTACATACAAGTATGTTGTGGATGAATCACTTCAGTTGTGACCAATTCTTTGTGACCCCATGGAAGCTGACACAAAGAAAATGAGGGTGACGTTGGCGCCCTTTCCTTTTGACGTTGGCACCAGGAGGTGGGAGATTGTGTCCTTTTATCACTTATCTCTCAATTGCCCTGTCCTGGACTGGTGGGCTAGAACTCTGACCTAAGAGGACATTATCTCATATGAGAATCAGGTAAGAACAGCATCTTTGTCCCAAAACACACAGAGGACCAGGAAGCACGCCTCTTTCAAGTAACACACCACGTATATGCCTCTTCTCTCATACTGCTAAGTGAACCCGGCTCCTACATCAATTGAAAGATAAATCATTTCCCGCTTCTAGCCTCTAAAAAGATAATTAAAGAATGAAGAAAAGAATCCAGTGTTAAATTTTCAACAATTCTGGTGGGTGTTATTTAACATATAAAAGATGCAACATTTTTGTCTGGAAAATGAGGGAAAAAAATCCACATCTTAATAGACTCATTCAGTAAGGCAGGCTGATTAGCCAAGGGGAAGAGAGCTAATACATGAGGAAAAGCACAGCCTTTGCAAAATGTGGCTATCTGAAAGCTAATGCTTTGAAAATTCAAGAACTCCAAGCCTGCATTAGGGAAGGATCCTCCATTACCAAGATAATATGGTATTAAAAGAGATTTTTATATCTGTTGTATTTAATGAGCAAGCAATCCCCCAAAGAACTTTCAATAAAGCCAGTAAATTTAACAGGAGAAACATGTCAGTTTGCTTTAGCACTCTGGTTAAGAGGATCGTGTTTCCTGATTTTGCGGGACCCAATATTTATTATGCTAAGAAAGTGCAGAAATCAATCTCAGAGAAGAGGGCTAAAAGACAGTATTCAATTAAG
Source organism: Pseudocheirus occidentalis (assembly GCA_028646575.1). NCBI lineage: Eukaryota > Metazoa > Chordata > Mammalia > Diprotodontia > Pseudocheiridae > Pseudocheirus > Pseudocheirus occidentalis. The sequence goes on from CM053595.1 coordinate 91,870,380, forward strand.
CAGCTAACAATCAGCCGGCAGCAGCCTGAGCTGAAATGATTATTTTAATATAAAAATGTTAAAGTTGATGAGAAGTCACACAAGTTAGGAAGCAGCAGGGCTCACATCAGACTGTGCCTGCTTTGAAGTGTCTCTGAGAGTTGGGTCATTGATAAATGCTGGCCAGGACCAAATTAACCAGTAAGTACAGAAAGGCATGCTAGCTAGCTCCCCATGCCTGGGATGGAGTGCCCCAATGAAATTGATTTATGGAAAGCAATGCTGTGGGTTTAGACAAGAAGAAATATATGATAAAATATTCATGCCTATCATCACTTCAGCATAACTGTATAGCAGCTTGCTCCCTTTGCAAAGGTGCTTAACAGAAGAACAAAATGGAAAAGGTGAAGTGAAAGGCTAGAAGACATACCAATGGTCTGGAAGTCAAAAGATGTAGGTCCTGAGTTCCAGTTTTGCCACTGATTCATTGCATGATTTTTGGTCACTCCCTTTCTTTGGGCCTCAGTTTCCCCACCTGTAAAATGAAGGTCTCTAGGGTCCTTTCCAGCTGTGGAATTATATGGTTCTTTCTGTTCAATCCAAGAAATGTTTATCAAGCACCTACTATGCATAAGCACTATTCTAGATCTCAAAGATCCAAAGACCAAAAATGATATGATCCCTTTCTACCTTCAAGGCAATTACTTCAAAGAATCGATTGCCCCATCCCCTCCTGGTGCATCTGCAAATTAAGCCTAATACAAAGCAGAATGTGATGAGGACTAAAGGGAAATCCCGATGAAGGCCTCTAGGAAAATGTAAGGAGGGAGAGATTTTTCTCTGCTGAGCTTTTCAGATAGGAAGCAATACCTGAACTCAGTCTTGAAGGAAGAGAACAATTTCAACAGGCAGAGAAAAGGAAGCAGTGTGTGACAAGCATAGGATGGCAGGCAGTCTGCACATATGTACAGGAAGGAACTGAGTTGGAAGAATGGCTAGTAATCCAACTGGTCTGGAATAGGAGCTTTCATATGGGGAAGGCGTGCAAAATAAAATGGGAAAGATCAGTGGGAACCCTACACCAAAGAAAGCCCAACATGCTAGATGAAGTAGTTTGTATTTCATCCTAGAGGCAATAGGAGTCACCACAGATTCCTGAACATAAGGGTCATGGCAACAATACGGTAAGGAAACCAGTTAGAAAGCTCTAGCATAGTCTAAGACCATTGAGAAAAAGGGAAGGGAAGGGAAGGGAAGGGAAGGGAAGGGAAGGGAAGGGAAGGGAAGGGAAGGGAAGGGAAGGGAAGGGAAGGGAAGGGAAGGGAAGGGAAGGGAAGGGAAGGAGAACTTAGGAGCTCAGTACTTAGGGGATACTTATATGCTTTTATAGAGAGAAATAGTAAAAAGAAAAGAGTTTCATAGTCAACCATTTTTTTCATTCCATCCTTTTATTCCTAGAACCTAGCAGAGTGACTTGTACATTATAAGTGCTTAATTAATGCTTATTGGACAATGATCCAAGGCAGTTCCAAAGGATTATGATGAAAAATGATATCTACCTCCAAAGAGAGAGAGAGAGAACTGATAAAGCCTAAGTGCAGATAGAAGCATTTTTTTTACTTTCTTTATTTTTCTTGCTTTTCTTTTTACAATATGGCTAACATGAAAATATGTTTTGCATGAATTCACATGTATAATTGATATCGCATTGCTAGTGTTATCTAGGGGTGGGGAAGAGAAGAAAGAAGAGAGAATTTGGAACTCAAAAATGTTTTTACATTGAATGTTAGAAATGAATAATTATTTTTTAATGCTTATTGAATTGGATGCTACAAAAACGTAAAGGGGAATGAAGCCTTTAAAAGGGCTTTTGGATTTAACATTCAGGAAAGGGGTGGAATCAGAGGCCAGATTCCTGAGATTTGAGGGGTGAGTACATGATAAGAAAACAGAGACTGCAAGTGTAGACTATTCTTTTTAGACATTTGGCAGTGAAGAGGTAATAAGGTAAAAAAGAAAGAAGGCAATAGATTGAAGGGATATCAGGGTAAAGGAAGGGTGGGTTTTGGTTTGCTTTGTTTTATTTTTTGTAACAGTGAAGCCAGAGCAGGGGTGCAAAGGAGTAGAGGAGATTTAAAATGAGGGCAAAAATTTGGTATGGTAGTGTGTGCCTATAATTCTTGCCAGCGGGGAGGTTGGAGGTTGGAGGTTGGTGGATCACAGGAGCTCCGAAGTTGTGAAGTGCAGTAGGGTTAAAGTCAAGTTAAGCACTGATATGGTGAGCCTCTAGGAGGGAAGGGCCACCAGGCTACCTATGGAGAGATAAAACTACCCAGGGCAGAAATGAAGCAAATCAAAGCTTCCATGTCCATCAGTAGTAGACTTGGGCCTTTGAGTGTCTGAGTGGCCACTATATTTGTAGGCTAGGAAAGATAAAGACACCAAGTCCCTCTTGCCTCCTTCCATTCCCACCTCCCCCCCCCCAAAAAAAAAGAAAAAAGAAAAGAAAAAAAATGAAGGCAAAGGAAGGAATGGCCAATGTCGTAAGTTCCTGAAGGGGATGTGGAAGAAGAGGACCAAAGTAGAGGGGTCTTCCACGGCAAGGAGGGCAGGGGCAACTCATCTTCAGAAAGAATAGCCCAGAGTCCAAGAAGAGCTGAGAAGAGGAGGAGAGGAAACTTTCACTGGATGTAGTGGGAATCATGCCAGACTTAGAGTCAGGAAAGCTGTGCTTTCAATCTTGGCTTTACCACTAGAAGTATAACCAAAATGGCTTAAATCTTTGAGCCTCAGTTTCCTTGTCTATAAAATGGGAATAATAACACTTCTCTACCTTGCAGGTTTGTTGTGAGCAATACCCTTTAAAAAATTAGCACTCTATATAAATGTGAGCTCTTGTTACTTCTTTTTGACGTTGTTGAGTTATTTTTCAGTTGTGTCCAACTTTTCATGACCCCATTTGGATTTTTCTTAGATACTGGAGTGATTTGTCCTCTCCTTCTCCAGTGCATTTTACAGATGAGGAAACTGAGGCAGAGTTAAGTGGCTTGTCCAGGGTCACACATCTAATAGGTGTCCAAGGCCAGATCTGAACTAAGGAAAATGAGACTTTATGACTCCAGGCCCATCACAGATCTGTCATTTTGTCAATATGGGTACTCCTTTAATTAACGCAAACTGGAATTTCCCTGTAAGTTAATAGATGGTCAAAAATGTATCCCCATGGAACCAACATAATGCTGAGCCTTTCCATTATAGTGTCCATACAACAGACCGTCGCTGGATCTGAACTCAAAGCCCTTCTAGTTTAGGTGGACCTGTTAGAGCTTGGGCTTTGCTTGCAAAGCCCTCAGGAACCCCAAATCATCTTCATGACATGATGAGAATTCAGAATAAGACTGTAAAAGAGGAGCATAATCATTATACTTCTCAGTTAATTAGGAGACAAGATCATTTGCTAAGAGAGGAGGAGATGGGGTAGAGTCAAGGTGAAGAAAGAAAAAAATAGGTTGGTGACAGGCACTCAGCACAGTATGACAGAGATTAAATAAAAAGATTGTCATGCAGTGGTGAGTGCCCTATTGAGGTTAGAAAGCCTGAATCTATGTGAGTCCAGCCAATATGACTTTGTGACTGACTTACTCTAGCATTGTTTAGTCACTTGGACACAGGAAAAGAGAAGGAAGGTGAAGATGAGCTGAGGATTTATAGGGTAGAAACTGTGGAAGGACAAGATTCAAGGTGCAATGCAGCATCTTTCCTAACTAACAATGGGCTCTAGGAACAAAGCGAAGTCAAAACAGGACCTATGGCCTGGGAGGGGCTGCGGGCAGGTTCAGAGTATCAAGGCAGTGGGAGATTTAGAAAGACAAATGATTGTAATCAGAAATCAGGATTGTAGAATTTAGGATGCTAGGGAACAGTTTCAGATATTTTAAGAAAGAGTAAGAAAGTACCTAGTAACCTTGCTGATTTTGAGGTCTGAATGAGCTACATTCTCAGGTATGAAAAGGACAGAGAGCCACTAGGTGGTGCATAGAGTGCTGGACCTAGAGTCAAGATGACTTCTCTTTCTGAGTTCAAATCCAGCCTCTGACACTTCTTAGCTGTATGACCCTGAGCAAGTCACTTAACTCTGCTTGCCTCTGTTTCCTCATCTGTAAAATGAACTAGAGAAGAAGAGGACAAACCATTCCAATATCTCTACAAGAAAACTTCAAGTGGGGTCACAAAGAGTCAGACATGACTGCGAAACAATTGAACAACAACACCACTACAAGGACTGGCAGATGTAATGATTGATTGAGCCATTACCAGTGTAAACTGTAATAAAGTCTCTCGTGCTATCTTAAAGAAAACATGAGGATAAGTGGACTAGAGGATGATACTAGAGATGAATGCAGAACTGCTTAAGGAGTGGGCCTCAAAGAGCCAGCTAGCCAACAAGTACTTATTAAGCATTTATTACCCTGGCAAAGAAACAAAAGCAAAGACAATCCCTGCCCTCAAGGAAGTTACATTCTAATTAGAAGAGACAGCACATATAAGGTAGCCCCTATCAGGGAAGGGTATTTTGAATTCATAAAGGAATAGGCTGACATACTCCTTTGAGAAAAAGGGACAGATTTTACTTGGTTATGGTTCAAGAACTGGAAAGGAGAAAAGTGTAATTAATTAGCTGGAGGGTATTCTAGAGTTGTCAAGGCAGCCAGAGGAAAGAAAGGCCAGGAGTAGAATGGAACCCATCTGAAGTTGGTCCTAGACAGAGCGGGGGCAGCCACTAGACAGAGCAGGCCAGCCACCAGACAGAACCGGAGTTCTAACAGCACAAGGGTTAAACCCTTAGCTCTTTAAAGAGCAGGTCTCAGATCTAGGCCACAGGGCTAGAAGAAGGCCTGGGAGTAGTTATGAATAGTTTGATGTACACTTGGAAAAAACCTTCCAGGGAAATGCTCCAGGGATCTGTGCTCGGTCCTATGTTCTCTAACATCTTTATCAATTACTTAAATAAAGATTAAAGACAGAGACGGCATTCTTATCAGTTTTGATGATGGTGCAAAGCTGAAAGGCAGAGCTAATACACCGGGTGACAAGAATCAGGCTTCAAAAAGACTCTGACAGGCTAGAATATGGGAGCGTATTTAAGAAGTTGAAATTTGCAAAGTCTTACAAGTGTTCCAAGACTGAAGTTTACAGGTAAAATTGGGGAGGCCTGGCAAGACAACAATTGGTCTGGAAAAGATTTGGGGATCTTAGCGAACCCAGAAGCTGTAGTGTGACAGGGCAGCCAAAGAAGTTAATTTGTTTTTAGACTACATTAAAAGAGGCATAAGGAATCAAGAGGTGATAGTCAGCCAGTACTCTGAACTGGTCAGATTATATCTAGAGTATCATATTCATTTGGGGGGATCTTTTTTTAGGAAGGACATTCTGGAAAGCAGAATAACCAAAATGGTGAACAACCTTGAGTTTATTTCCCATGGGGACCAGAGGGAGGTTTATAGCTGTGTTTGTTGAGCCTGGTGGGGGGGGGGGGAGACTCTGGAGAAAGGGATAGAACATGATCATTCTCGTACTTGAAGGGTTGTCACATGAAAAAAAAGAATCAGACTCATTCTTCCTAGACAAGAGGATAGAACAAAAAGGACAGAAATTGCAAAGAGAACCACAAATTTCAATTTCATTCAATAATTTTTTTGTATGATGACTCTATGCAAGGCACTGTACTGGGGGTACCAAGACAAGACTAAAATCATCCGCTGCCTTCATGGAGCTTACATTCCACTGGGAATACGCAAGTAAATAGGATGTAGATCCAAGGTTACACCCAGTAACATAAAGAGAGAAATGATAGAGGGCTGATGACTCAGAGGGCTGGGGCCTGCCTTGTGTAGGAGGCTTGATGAAAAGGAAGGACTTCCTACCAGTTAGAGCTGCCCCAAAGGAAAAGACGCCACCTCTCAAGCCGGTAGGTTACTCCTCATTGGAGGTCTTCCAACAAAGGCTCTATGGCCACTTGCGAGACACGAATACCAAGGAGGGATTCTTTTCTAGGTATTGACTGGTCTAGACAGCCTCTGGTGTCCTGTTCAGTCTTGAGGTCTTGTAATTCTATGACTAACAGCCAGGCTTTGGTTCAGTCAGATGGAGCATCCTACATCTTAGGACAAGAGTTTGCTAACAGGGAGAATTATGGAGTTAACTTTAGCATTTTTGTTCGCCCTTTTCTTCATTCATTTATTCAATAGCATTTATTAAGGGCCTCCTATGTGCCAGGCACTGTTCTAATCACTTTACAAATATAATATCTCATTGTCCCCGCAACAACCCTAGGAGAAAGGTGCTATTATGATCCTTAGAGATTTTATGATTGAGGAAACTGAAACTGACTTATTCAGAGTCAGACAGGCAGAAATGTCTGAGGCTGGATGTAAACTCAGGTCTTCCTGACTCTTGGCCCAGATCCCTATGTACTGCACATTCTAGCTGCCTTGAACAAAACAAAAACAAACTGTATATAGGCAAATACAAAATATGTGCCAAATAAATACAAAATAATTTCAGTCAGGTAAGCACTTAGGGGAACATAAAATGCCTCTTTAAAGAGGTGGTTCCTGAACTAAGCCTTGAATAGATAGAGGGATTCCAAGAAACAGAGATGAGGAAGGACTGTATTTCACGTATGGGAGAATCTGTTCTATTTCATCCTAGTGGCAAGAGGTAGCCACTGAAACTTCTTGAGTAAGGGAGTAACATGGTAAGAACTGTGTTTTAGGAATGTCAAACCTGCTTTCAGGGAAGGATATGATGAATTAATTCACAATGAGGTCACCAATTAGTAATAATTGAGAATATTATATGGTACATATATATATATATACACACATATATATGCCATCATACGAATATAAACAACTCTGTAAGGCAAGTATAATTGATAAAATTAGTCTCATTTTTCAGATGTGAAGACTGTTTCAGAGGTTTGCTGAGAGCTAAGAGGCAGTGTGGGATAGTGGGTAGAGAGCAGATCTGGAAGTCAGGAAGACTACAGGCTTAAGTTCTGCCTTAGACACATAATAGCTATGTGACCCTGGGCAAGTCACTTGACATCTGTATGCAACAAGTAGATCTGTAAGACAATTAATTGCATACAGCAATCCAAGATAACTCTGAAGGACTTAGGATGAAAAATGCTATCCATCCCCAAAGAAAGAACTGGTAGTTTCTGAATACAGATTGAAACATACCTTTTTTAACCTTAATTTTCTTGAAGTTTTTTGTCTATGTTTTCTCTCACAACATGACATGTATATGTTTTGTATACCTATGTATGTATAACTGTTTGCCTTCTCAATGAGTAGAGTATGGGGAGAGAGCAAGGGAGCGAATTTGGAACTCAATGTTTTATAAATGAATGTTAAAAATTGTTTTTACATGTAACTGGGGGAAAATTAATTTTTTTTAAAAAGACAGTAAATTACAGTGCAACCACTGATAGGAGTTTCCTCCTCCAAAGCTTCCTCTAGCAATAAAATCACAGATCTCTTCAAAAGACTGTGCTCACCAACTAAGCTATGTCAGAGGGAGAATTTGAACCCAGGTTTTTCTGGCTCAAAGTTTAATACACTAAGCCAATGTTGCTGCTGCTGCTGCTACTGATATTATAGGACTATCAGCTGCCAACCCCACCAGGGGTATTTGCACGTTTTTGGCACAGAGACCTCATTTGGCTTAAGTCATAGGAATAATTTCAGCATCACAAAGACATCTGTGAGCACACAGGAGAGGTAGGGGGAGGAGGATGAGCAGGGAGAGAGAGAGGCCCTGAATTCACACTGGGTAGGCAGCCACCTAGTTCTCCTAGACATAAGCCAGTCATGGCTAGGAGAGATGTTATTTTGGGAATCTGGGCCAGGAGCTGAAGGTGATAATTCTCCCTTTACTAAACCCCTATCCTGATTCTGTGTCTAAATGCAAGAGAAAAAAGAGACTGTATTTTGTTGGGGAGGGGGGGTTGTTGTTAGATATTTGGCTTATACAGAACAATAGAATTCAAAGGCTAGAAGGAATCAAAGGATCATTGATCTACACCTAGAAGAAACCTTGAGTGCCATCCAAACTCTTTCATTATGGTGAAACCGAGGCCCAGGGAAGTTAAATGATTTACTCAAGGTCACACAGGTATTAAATATCAAAGTCAGGCTTTGAACTCGGGTCCATTGACTCCAGTGCCAAAGATGTTGCTCACTATCCTACCTGCCCTCCTTAAGAAAAGAGCTGGGCTTTCCCCTGGTTCTTACATAGGCCAAAGTCCCCAACCAACAGACTGTGTGAATGTTTTCACCACTGGTGCTTCTTGTGTTGCATTGACCCAGTCTGAGCACAAGAAAAGGACAATTCCTTCTCGCCTTTCCAGAATCTGACCAATATAATGACGATGAGCTGGACAAACTCTCACTGGCCCCGTCCTCTCCTTGTGATATGGTGAGGACCTAGAAAGTGACAGGAGCAGAGGAGAGAACATGATCAGAGGGCAGGGCCAAGCCTGAGGAGTTGAGGAACAAGAAAAGGTCAAGTGGCCATCCCAGGTGACCTTGGGAATCAATGGTCCATTGAAGGAAGGTGGCATTTAGAAAAGGAGATAGAAAGTACTCAGCAACCACCGGCTGAAGTGCCAGGCTGGAAGGGATAGAACAAGGGATACAGAAATCTCATCCTCTGAAAGGCATCACTTCTTGGGGGGAGGCTCTTCTCTCCTTGTCCTCTGACCAGATCTAGATCCCTAAGAACTTACATACAATGAGTGAGGGAAGAATCACAGAAGGAAAAAGGACAAAGGCAGCAATAATCATCTCTTAAATTTCTCTTGGAGTTCATTCAGCTATCCAGATGTTTCATCTAAATAATGCCAAATTGCTGAGCAATTAACTCAGTTTGTACCTTCACACTTAAAGTGGGTTATAGAAACAATGGACTCTAATCAAACATCTAGGAGAGGCAGCATGGGACAGTACATTAGTGCTAGATTTGCATAAGAGCTGAGTTCAAATCCTAACCCTATCACTTATTACCTGTGTGACCTTGGGCAAATCATCATCATCTTATCATAATTTAATCATTTCTATAGAGCTTTAAAGTTGACAAACCACTGCATTTGCATTATCTCATTTGAACCAACAAGTCTGTGAAGTAGGTGCCACCTGTACTGCTGACCCATTTTACAGATGAGGATTCAGAGATTAAGTGGCTTCATTGCACAATAGCTGGTAAGTGTCTGAGTCAGAATTTGAACCCAGTACTTCTTAATAGAACACAGTATTAACCATTCCACCACTGACTCCTGGCTTCTGTTTATGCATGTTTAAAATAATGAGGTTGGATAAGATAATCTTTAAGATACACCTTAGCTAGGGGCACCTAGGTAGCACAGTGAATAGAATACCATCCCTGGAGTCAGGAAGACCTGAGTTCAAATCCAGCCTCAGATACTTAACACTTACTAACCATGTGACCTTGGGCAAGTCACTTAACCTTGATTGTTCTGCCCTCCTCCCTCCAAAAAAAAAAAAAAGATATGCCTCAGCTCTAACATTCCTTGACTTTTTTTAAGCAACTAGGCAATTCAATGCCTGAATACAACTATTTGATTTGTTACCACACACACAGATAAACACAAACTATTCTCTGAGGGAATACAGCGTATAGTGACTGACTCAAATGTGTCTTTCCAGGTTTACCTCCATTACATAAACCTTCTGCTCCTGCCATCCTAATCAATTTGCTGCTCCCCATGGCTACCATGTGCCTTCTTAGCGTTTTCCCCACTTAGAACGCATTCCCATCTCCTAACTAAATCTCACCCATCTTTCAGGGTCTAGGTTAGATTCCTCCTCCTCCCTGAAACCTTCCCAAGATCCCTTCAGCCCCCACTGACCTCTTCTTCTTCAGAGGTCCTCAAGCACTGTCAGTTCTCTTTTCTTGTGTATAGGCCTCAATTCTAAAACCCTTTAGGGCTGGGGCTAAACTTTATATCTCTCTTAATGTCCCTCTCCTCCACACACAGAGTCTAACACTGTTATGTACCTAGGAGGCATTTGATCAGTATTGATTACATAAATAAACTTCATCCTGGAGATGAAGACCCAGCAGATTACAAGCTTCTTACAGGCAAGGCCCAGTTTCCTTTTTGGTCTTTGAATCCCCACCACCTAGCATAGAATAAGCAGGTGCTTTTAAAATGCTTATTAATTAAGTTGAACTGAACTGAATTACATATTATCTTCATAGGTAAAAACCCAGTGGCACCCCCACTTCATCAGGCTGGTCTGTAGAATTCCCTCCATAAAAGTTTCTGCCCTGTAGGCCACCTCTGTAACAATGGAGCATTGTTCTAGCTCTCTGCCCTACACTCCACACAGACAGAAAAAGTAGTCATAATAACCAAAAGTCACTTTTATGTGTCAGAAGAGAGGTGTACTTATTTTTAGCAATGTAAGCCTTCCCTCTGAGGACAATAACTACATTCCAGGCCTTTGCCTGAGTATCATGTTTTCCCCCTGCTCAAAGAGCAAGAGAAAGTGAAGAAACAATATAAATTTGAACCATCCCCTTTCCTTGATCCACCTAAAGAGCTAGGGATTAGACCCAACTACACTGTGTCCCTGCAAATACCTCTTCCCAGGGAAATTTTCCTGACAAATCTTTCAGGAATAACTCAGTAAGCCAACCTGTTCTACAGCCAGGGCCTGAAAACTATTACATCCACAAATAGATTCTCAGTCACTTTCTAAAAGGAACCACATTCTTTATCTGTGAATCACAGAATGTCAGAATTGGTAGATGCCTTGATGATCGTCTGGGGCAGAGGTTCTTAACTCTTTGTATGTGTGTCATGAACCCCTTTGGCTGTCATCTGGGGAGGCCTACAGACCCTTTCTCAGAATCATGTTCTTAAATAATTTTTTAAAATGCTAAAATTTCAGTTAGAGTTAAGTGAAAATAAAGATGAAATTCTTTCTCCCATCCAATTTTATTGACCTCCTGAAATCTAGCAACAGACCTCTTGGGAGTGGGGGGGCCTATGAACCCCAGGTTAAAAACTTGTGATCTAATTCTATTTTTCAAATAGGAAAATTGAGTCCCAGAGAGGTCTAAGGTCAAACGTTTAATAAACAATTGAACACTGAGTTAGTTGGAAAATTAAGACTAGAACTTTCATCTTCTGAGTCACAAATCCAATATACTATATAGTTGTGTATATTCTATATATGCGTGTAGGTTTATATATGTGTATGTGTGTGTGTGTATACGTATGCATACACAGAGAATACTCAAAATTTTTCATGTAGTTTTAAGGTTCAATAGCTTAAAATTACACTAAGAGGTTGAAAAGCCCTGTATATAATCACATGGTCTCCCCAGGTTTCAGTCTTCCCACACCCTTTATGATGGAATAATTGGGTAGAAAAGGTAGAAAATTTTATATCTCTCTTAAAGAAGGAAGGAAGGAAGGAAGGAAGGAAGGAACAGAGGGAGGGAGGAAGGAAGGGAGGGAGGGAGGAAAGAAGGAAGGAAGGAAGGAAGGAAGGAAGGAAGGAAGGAAGGAAGGAAGGAAGGAAAGAAGGATCATTTCTAAGAATTGGATTTGAGATGAAACGGAACCTATTTTGTCTTGGGTTAGGCCTTTTGTCTTATCGCGACCTATTTTGTCTTATTTTAGGCCTTGGCAAATTTATGGAGTGTGTGACATTTGGGCCTGGTACATAGTAGGCACTTAATGAATGCATGTTGACTTATTGATCATTCATCTTCAAAACTATAACTTTCCTTTCCACCCACCAAGGACCACATGCTGCTCTAATATCCCCTATCAAAGCAAAGAAAGTAAACTGGTAAATTCAGTTGTACCAGTTATTAGTACCTCATGTGTTACTCCTAGGGGGATTTATATTTTAAAAGTCAGAAGGGAGAGAAAGGGCAGTGCTTAATCTAAAGGAATATTAACTCCTAGAGGGCACATTGATATCTTATGTTAAGTTTCCCAGGGCTCTTGGATAGAATATTCCTGACACAGAAACCAGAACTGGAACTTAGTTACCCACTGTTCAGACAAGTCATAGTAGTCAAAATCTCACCTTTGGGGCTGTCATCATTTTTGTCCCCTGCTAGTATGTGCAGCATGGGGAGCATTAGGAGTTCCCTCCATCCAGAGGCTTTGTGCCAGTGCCATAACTAAGGCAGAACCACTAGGACTTTTCCACAGAGCCCCAAAATGTAGAGGGTGCCAACAGCACTCATACTCCTTCAACAGGGAGACACAATTGGACTTAGTACTTAGTTAACAAAAATAAACAGTTTACAGCATTGGGGCCTGGACCCATGATTCCATCAGTATTGAGACGCCCAGGGAATGAAGCTCTTTCTGGCAATGGAGTTTAGCACCCCCTCTGCAGCTTGCAGTCTTCAAGAGTGGTCCAGAGCACTCAGAAGTTGCCTTACTCAGTCACACAGCCAGGCTGTCAGAAGCAGGCCTTAAATCCAGGCCTTCCTGGCTTTGAGGCCAGCTCCCTTTCCATTATATTCAGCTACTTCTCAATTTGTTCATAATTAGTAAAGATAAAAAATCTACCAGATGACCTTCTGGTGTCCCAAGTCCATGGAGGCCAGGGTCCTGCCTGAAAATCTTTGCCTTTTGCGTCACGGAATGATGTCCCAAGGTCTCTTCCTTAAGTCAATAAATATTAAGAGACTACTATCCGCTGGGCACTATGTTATTTGTTCCATCGTCTTTAGTTGTGACCGACTATTCATAACTCTATTTGGGGTTTTCTTGGCACAGTTACCAGAGTGGCTTGCCATTTCCTTCTCCTCTTTTTACAGATGAAGAAACTGAGGCAAACAGGGTGAAGTGACTTACCTAGGGTCACACAGCTGATAGGTGTTTGAGACCAGACTTGAACTCAGGAAGATGAACCATCTAACTCTGGGCCCAGCACTCTATTCACTTTGCCACCTAGCTGCCCAACACTGGGCTAAGTCAGTGTTTGTTTTCTCTCCTCCCTTCTCCTTTTTCCTGTCCTAGCCACTGATTGGTTGCTCTGATTTTTGCCCTGGGTCTCAAAATTCCTAGTTATAGGTCTGCTCTGTACCCCCTGCCTTTCACTTTCAGTTGTCATGCAGTCTGACTTCTACCTGTCTGTACCTATACCCATAATACACTCTCCTCAGCTTCCACACTGCTGCTACTGGGCTGGCGGCACCCAGCTAGCTCCAAAGTCCTCAAAAAGACACAAGTCAGGACTCTGGCTAATTCCTGATACCCCTAAATATTCACGATGAGACTGTAATCACTCCCTCAGCCTTCACAATCACCTCTCACAATGGTGAAAGGCAGGGAAGAAATCTTCCTGGCAATACCTGCCTTTGTGTTCCTTTTCATCAAAGACCCCAACTCCTTTTTTTCATTTTTTTTTTGCTTTTTGGAGAGAGGAAGGCGGGGCAATTGGGGTTAAGTGACTTGACCAAGATCACACAACTAGTCAGTATTAAGTATCTGAGGCTACATTTGAACTCAGGTCCTCCCAACTCCAGGGCCAGTGGCTCTATGCACTGTACCACCTAGCCACCCCAGCAACTCCTTTTTAAAAAAAAAATCATACAATTTTATTCTTTATATGAAATTGCACTGATATCTTTCATTTTTACATTTCCCACTGTACCCTCTCTACTCCCTCCCAGAGGGTCATTTCTTATCATAAGGAATAAAAAAAAGTTCAACAAACCTAATATATCAAAAATATTGATATTATATGTAGCATTTCATACCAGTCTCCCACCCCTTCAAAAAGAGGGGAGGGTTGTCTTCTCATACCTCTTCTTTGATCTCCTAATACCTTGTACATCTCTGTCATCTGCAGAGTCTAACCCGAAAACTTACATGCTATGTATTCTCCATAGTCAATTAAATTCAATAAATCCCTAAAGATGGAGTTTCAGGCAACATTAGAGGAAAGGTTTTTGGACAAAGGGCCTTCACATCTACCTTTAAACCATTCCACTGAAAGGACCTCCGGCAATGGGTATAGGAAGACCAGCCCTGATATTGGACATAACTTGCTGGTGAGAGTTCTTTTCACTCGAGTCAGTGTCCTCTAGTGACATACATGATGCCCTCTGCTTGTTTTCAAACTAATCATGAAATTTTAAAGCAGAGATGAATAAATTCTACAAAACTGTAATCGATAAGAAAAGAGTCCTCTGCCTAGAGGTAGAGAAAGTCTTTTCTGACTGGGGAAGATTTTTCAGCAACGTTTCTATTTCTTTTTTTTCTTTTTTTTTTTTTTAGCAACACTTCTAAATACAGAAGACATTCATAAAACCAAGCACTTTCCCACATGCCCAATATACCCAGAGGAGAACCCATACTGGAACACACATACACACAGAACCAGGAGATGACCTGTCTTCTTTGGTCAATGAGGCTCTGGAGAGGAACAAGGAGCTGTCCGCTAGAACCACCCCCAGGTAGGAGAGCCCCCTGGCTCAGCAAGGGGCAAAGATTTCTTTACTGAGAGGTTGATGTTCGATAATCTCTTTAAACACTGTGTTCATGTTGTTCAAACTCAGGTGGTAGGGTTTTGGAAAGGGCCCTTGAAGCTCTAACAGAAAAGGAAGGCCTGCATCAATGCAGTGCCAATCTCAGCGGACACTGACATTTCTGTATCTCCACAGGGAAGCCACTGTTTCAGATTAGTTTGCATTGCACTGTAGATAATGCTTGCTGAATGCAAGTTGGAGCTGGGGGTGGGCAGAAAATATATATTGTACAATACATTTTACATACAAACACACACACAGAGGCAGTATAGCATAGTAAATAGAGGCTTGGTCTTAGAATCAGGAAGACCTGAGTCCAATTTCCATCTCTGGCACATACTGACTGTGTGACTCTGGGCAAGTCACTTAATTTCCTAGGACCTGTGGACAGGTGTCTAAGATTTCAAATTGCAGACTATTTGCTGATATATACTCACAGAAGGAGTTTCTTTTCATTGGGAGTTCTGTGCCTGGAGAAACCACAAGGTGTGTGTGTGTGGTGTGTGTGGTGTGTGTGGTGTGTGTGTGTGTGTGTGTGCAATGGATGAACTGATCTCCAGTCTGAGAGCCCAGAAAACCTGACTTCCAGACTTGACACGACCTCATATTAGTTGCGTAACCCTGGGCAAGTCACCTCTCATGGCCCCCAGACAATTCCCTAAAACCCTAAGCTGCAGAGCAAATACTGACCTACATTTTGGTAGAGGGAATTTCCTCACCAGAAGTTTCCTGTGCCAATGAAATTACAGGTCTGGCACTACCCATTCACCAAGCACACACACACACACACACTTCAACTCAGTAAAGATTACTTTCTTCCCTCTGATGAACACATCTAACATGGTGCAGTTAGCTAGAAATTGCTCAATGTTGACTTTACTGAATTACAGTGGTTCCTAAGAGACTAACTTCTCCCATTGGGACTCATCATTCAGGTTCCCCATTTACACACTTGTCCCTTTCTCCTTCCCATCTTACTGTGAAAGAACCACTTTCAAATCTACTTAACTCAACCAGATGTTTTTGGCTGGTGAATTTAAAGTGACAGAAAGATAAAAAAAACATTGGCTCACATTTGGAAATAATGACTCATATATCTGCACAGAAATAAATTCGCCCCTATCCTGAAGGGCAAAAGAATTTGCTCTAAACATGTCCATAGAATGTGGTATACACTGGAGTGTGACCAGAGTGTGGCCATGACACAGGAGGAACCCCTAGAAAGAAGGCTTAGGGAGAGGGGGAGGATAAGATAGCTCTCTTCAAGTTGCCACATGGAAGATGGTTGATATTTGTTCTGTCTGGTCCCAGAGACTCAAACTAGGAGTAGCAGGGAAAGTGACAGAGAGGGATGTTTTAGATCATCTTAAGGAAAAACCTTCCAACAATTAGAGCTGTCTAAAAGTGAAATGAGGGCAACTAAGAGGTACAGTGGATAGAGTTCCAGGCCTGGAGTCAGAAAGACTTATCTTCCCGAGTTCAAGTCTGACTTCAGGGACAGACTAGCTGTGTGACCCTGGGCAAGTCACTTAACCCTGATTGCCAAGTAAACTGTGCAGGAGAAGAAAATGGCAAATTCCTCCAGTATCTTTGCCAAGAAAACCCCAAGTAGGGGTCATGGTGAGTCAGACACAACTGAAAAGTGAGTTAATAACAACTGAACAAAAAGTGAAATGAACTGCTTCCTACTAGAAGAGATCCATAAAGAGACAGGATGAGCAATTGTCATAGAGTTTATAGAGGACATTCCTGCTAAGGTATGGCCTGAGGTCCCCTTCTCCTCTGAGATTCTGAGACTGCAACAGGGGATCTTAACCAAGGGTTTATGAACTTGGTTTTTTTAAAAAATATTCTGATATTTTCACAGTGATCATTTTTATTATGATTGGCTTCCTTTATAATCCTATGGCTTTTATTTTGTCTATTTAAAAACAATATTTGGAGAAGGGGTTCATGGGATTCAACATACTGCTAACATATCTATATGTATGTGTATATATACATATACATATGTATACATACTGCTAACATATATATGTATGTGTATATATATACACATACAAAGAACAGAAGTACTTATATATATATATAAAGTACTTCTGTTCTTTGCTGTATGCAAGATTCAATTTCTCAAAGAAAAGTCATTCTCAAACTATGTGAGTCAGGATCCAAATCCAAACTTGGATTTAGGTCTTGGTTTAGATACCAGCTCTAGCATTGACTTGCTCTGTAACCTAGGGTAAATCACCTAATCTTCCTGAGTTTCAGTTTCCTCATCTATAAAATGGACAGAAATACCTGAATTATTTGCCCCTTAAAGGTTGTTGCACACATTGTACTCTGTAAACTTTAAGATGTAATAGAGCAAATTATTTCCCCAATTTATGCAAGACTTTCACTTGCAGCACTGATAACAACTGGACTGATAACTGATAACAACAGCTGAAGAGGTCGGTCGGGGTCTTGGACGTCGAATTCTATTTTTCAGATTCAGCACTTTCCTTTGGTGGCGGTTAAGAGAGTGGAGAGAACATGGTAGAGTCTTCACGGCCTGCAGAAATAGCCAGAACTGAGAGTCAGGAAAGCAAGGTTTCATCTCTCACGGCAGCAATCTAGCTGTGTGACTTCAGAGCACCTCTGATTCTTGCCCTGTCAAATAGGAACAATAATCCTTGACCTACTTACCTCATCAGAATGAAATAAAAATATATAGGGTCCTAATATTTAGAGCTAGGCAACAACTTAGAGATTATCTTATCCAAGTAGACTGAGGAGACCCATCCAAGGTCACAAAGGCACTGACGAAGTCGGGATGCAGACCCACATTCTTCTGGTGCCAAATCTAATGCTCCTTCCACTGTGCTTCACGGGGGAAAATCAGGCCTTTTTTAGGGGCTATTGCGATACAATGGGAAAAGACTTTGTTCTGTCACCTCTTGCTTTAAGGAGCAAGGTCAATCACTCAGTCATTTTTCATCTCTGAGTCTTGGTTTCTTCATTTGTAAAGTGAAGAACTGAACTAGATGGTTCTTAAGGTTCCTTCAAGCTTGTATACTCTATGCTGCTGAATGCTATTATTATTTCAAAGAGTTATTGGCAGACACATGGACAAGATGAGAGGGGAAACTAGTGTCTATTGGAATGGCTAGTTTTGACTCATTAAAACACCAAGACAAACATCCACGGAAAGTTCTGATTGTCTGATTGAGAAAGATGCTGGAACCCAGCGAAAACAAACCTGAACATGGAGTCGGGAACTTTGAACTTCCCAGGATCTGCTGGGCAGAATTTGGGCATTAGCTGCCATATTATGTTCCCAATCATATGTCAGTGTTGATCCTTTTGGGATGGGTGATCAGAGGAGCCCCCCAGACTCTTTCATCTTCAGGCAATTGATAGGAATAGTTTATTCTGACTCTTGGTCTCATTGAAAATGCAAGGTGACCTCTTCTCACCTTGCCAATGCCAGGGATATTAGTGGAAATTTCATGTACACTCCCTCCCCACTCAGGGAACCATGCCTGGGGGCCCAATCAACCAGAATCATTCCAGGAACTGGGAATAGAAGAATTTTAGTTAACACAACAGACAGGCACTTCAGTCACAAGGTCCAACACCAGCTGGCAGCCAGAAATGCAAGATCACTAATTGGAGAAAGAGAGAGGGAGGGTATGAAGGGGTGGAGGAAAGAAAATAGTCTTCCAAAATTATTTTTTAAGATAAAATGGTGGGAAAAAGCCACCAAGGAGAGTTCCTGCAGTTCTCAAATGAGTCTTTGCTGAACCAGTTTCACTGGCCAAACATAAACAGTACTTTTAAAAACAGGAGGAAAATGATCCCTGGATTCCTGTTAAGTGTTTAGCTTCTCAAATGATGCATATGTGCTTATGTGGGCATTTGGGTGTGTACTCATGCATGCAATTGCATGTTCATGGTTCTAGATATAAGTGTGTTTGGGTATATATGTCTGCTTGGGTGTGAATGAGACAATATATGAAAAGCGTTATGTGATTCTTAAAGCACTGTATGAATGTTAACTATTAATATTTTCATATTTTGTTTGTGCATGTTTAAGTATCTGTGTGTTTGCATTTTTGTGGTTGTGCATGTAATTATATGTGCACATTGGTGTGTGCATCTGTGTTTGGTGTAGGCTTTGATGTTACACTCCAGCTGATATTCATTCTTTACACAACAATATATTGGAAGAGAAACATGTTCATTCACTTAGCCCTAAGAGTCAGAAGCAATGGGAGCATTTCTATGATTTCCTTATACATCTATATATGTTTCAACTTTATATGTTTCTCCCTTCCCTATCCCCCTCTCCTTCCACCCACCTCTCTCCACCCAGCCGCCCAGTTCAGTTCCATATCTTCATTCCTTCCAGGAATGTCTTTTATTTCAGCCCCATCCAATGGTTCCATTGTGTGCTGAGAGGTGCCTCTTTCCAAAAGAGGAGAATCCTCGGGAGACTGGGGGTTTCCAGGTCTGAATGCTTAATTTCACATTCGAGCTCAACAAGGGCAAAGATTCAAGAAATATTGTATCCTGGCTTATCACGAGCTCTCCACCAGCCGGTGAAAATCACCCTTCCCTCCTGCTTAAATGTGGGGTCGGGAGAGCAGCTGGGGGCAGCTGAGCCCATTTGGAGAATGTCAGTCACCTGATCTGGAAGGGATGAGGAATTTGATGATTCCAAAGAACCCAGAAGGAAAATATGGAGTTGCAAAATCAAATGGGGAAGACTGTGGGGGGAGCAATGGGGGGGGCGGGTTGGAAAGCAAATGATCTTGACTTCTCAGAGACTTAACTACACCAGGGACCAGATTCGCTTGTTTTCTCCTCCTCTCCGTTATTTGCAGGCAGAAACTGGTAGGAACTAAATTCCCGGTGTAACCAATAATCTCCTTTTAGTTACATTTGTATTTTGTTAATGCCACAGTGTTTTTTTAACATTTTCAAACCATTTCCATCTATCATTTTATATTATTTTTATGACCCCAGGAGGAAGGGAGGAAGGGAGGGCAGAGAGCAGCAGCCCCATTCATACCCACTCATATTGGATGTTCCTGAGCTCAAAGGGCCCATGGTTGGCTAGCCCAGCTCCCTCATTTTACAGATAAGGAAATGGAAGACTTGACCAAGGTTATAGAGCTGATAATAATAACATCAGCATCTGAACCTGTGAGCACCTAGATGGCAGGGATTGTCGTTTACCACAGGGCCTGGCACATAGTAGGTGCTTATTAAAGCTTATCGATTGTTTGAGGGATTGAACTCAGATCTTCTGGCTTGGGATTGGACGCTCTCTCCACTCCAGGGGATCCATGACCTCAAGAGTCTAAGCATCTTGTCCTATGGTCACACACACTGAGTTTGTACTAGAACCAGGAGCAGTTCTTAGGCTTCTAGGTACCCCTGCTAAGGCTCTCACCACTACTCAGTGGAATCACTGTCCAGTGATTTGCATCTGGTCTGAGTGGCATGTTGTCAGCATGCCTTCTAAATGTGTGTGAGAGAGAGAGTTCCGCAGCTCCCCAACCTGAGCTTGGAAGGTGCTGTGTATGCTTCACCTAATTTTCCTAGTAAACTCAATGTTATTCCAGCCTC
Organism: Pseudocheirus occidentalis; assembly: GCA_028646575.1. Taxonomy (NCBI): domain Eukaryota; kingdom Metazoa; phylum Chordata; class Mammalia; order Diprotodontia; family Pseudocheiridae; genus Pseudocheirus; species Pseudocheirus occidentalis. Next base: position 91,890,567 of record CM053595.1, read on the forward strand.
TTTCACCTAGCAGGTGGATTTCCCCCAGGACAGTGATACCAGTCTCTAGGATCATAGCTCTATAGCTGAAAGGAACCTAAAAGACCACCTAATCCAACCCATTTGTTTTACAGATGAGGAAACTTGCCCGAAATCTCACATGCACTAATTGTCAGAGACAGGATTTGAGCCTCGGTCCTCTTATTGCAGAGTCCATAGTGGTTCTGCTTCCAGGTACCTGCTCACTTCTTCCCTCTGACAACTTTTTCTCTCCTTTTCTCCCAATTTTGAATTCACCCATGAAAAATCCAGAGATGGAGTCTCTCTTCCTAGCAGGTGGAGTCCAGGTGCTTGGGAAGGAAACCAGGACAGAGTGGGGCCTAGTGAGATTTCCCAACCTGAAGGGTCTGTGTAGGAAAAGCTGAGGTTTGTCACAGAAGCTGAATTGAGAAATTCTCCTGTGACATAAAATCCCCCAGATGTGTTGAAAAAAATTCTGAGCAGGTGTGGGGGGATGCCTGTGTGTGTGTGTAATTTTTTTTCTTCTCCCCACCTTCAGGGCCATAAGGAGCAGGTTGTGTCTCTAAACACATCAGAAGAATCTGTAGTGGAAGTGGGATGAATAACCCCAGGCTTTTAGGTCTAGCTCTCAAGGTCAACCGATATCATTAGAATAACATGAACTCAATTTGAGTTACAGCAGGGAAATCACGTTAAGAAATATGGGTCAGTCATCAACCAGTAATAAAGCTGTTACCTCTTACTATCTGAAACGCTCTCTGAAACCTGTCAGATTTCAGTATTCCCATTGTTAGGCTGACATTTAACAATGAAATTGCTTACGAAAACCAAAGACTACTTAAGGAAGGGGAAAAAATACTGATTAAGCGAGAAAATCCCACATTCATTCCTTCAACCACAGCATCAAGCAAGAAAAATCTATGAATGTCAGGAAACAACATACAGAATGTCATAGTGAGGAGCTTTTTAAGAATTTTTTTTAAAGGAACAATAGGAGGCTGGGTATCTCAACACCAGCAAAGGGCCATTGGCCAACACTCTGGAATACTCCTTGTGCGCTACGGAGGGAAGGAGGATCATTTTCAAAGACAGGACTGACCATTTCATTCCCTGGCTTTAGAAGCTTCACTAGCTCCCTATTGCCTCTAGGATAAAATATGAGCTCCTTTGTTTAGCTTGTAAAATCCTTGTCACAGTCTGGTTCCATTATGCCTTTCCATACAGATTTATGTTGTTCCTTTCATGCACCACACACTCAGCCTTGCTGGCCTCCTTGCTGTTTCCTACACGCAACATCCCATCTCTTGCCTCTGTGTTTTTTGTGGAGGCAAGCTCTCATTCCAGGAATACTCTCCCACTTATTACTCCCAGAATACTTACCTTCCTTAGAGGCTCAGTTCAGGCACCATCTCCTACATGAGATCTGTTCTGATCTGCTCCAGTCATTACTAACCTCCCTTCTCCAAAATCTTTCTTTTTCATTTCCTATCTGTGTGTATGTTGTGTTCATCCAGTAGAATGTAAGGGTCTTAAGGACAGAAACACTCTGTCTCTCTGTCTCTGTCTCTCTGTCTCTGTCTCTTTGTCTCTGTCTCTCTCTGTCTCTCTGTCTGTCTCTCTGTCTCTATCTCTCTCTGTCTCTCTCTGTGTGTCTCTCTGTCTCTGTCTCTATTTCTCTCTCTTGCTTTTTATCATTCTGTCTCTGTGTCTCTCTGTCTCTGTGTGTATCTCTTTTTCTCTCTTGCTTTTCTTTTGTGCTTTTTTTGGAGGGGGAAGGGTAGGGCAATTGGGTTTAAGGGACTTGCTCAAGGTCACACAGCTAGTTGTTTTATGTTAAGTGTCTGAGGTTGGATTTGAACTCAGGTCCTCCTGACTCGAGGGCCAGTGCTCTATTCACTGCACCACCTAGCCACCCCTCTCTTGCTTTTTATATCTCTATTTCTGTATCTCTATCTCTCTCTCTTCCCCCCTCTATAACACTTAGAGCCTCAAAAGTTTGAGAGGACCACAAGCGAGATTATTGTAATAAATCACTAAATCAGAGAATATCAGAGTTGGAAGGAACCTTGGCAACCTTTGATTCCATCCTAGGAGTTGGACATATTGTGACCCCATCTCTCTCTCACCCACAGATTCTAATAATTCCCTGAGGGCTTGGTATGAAGTCATAGAATCTTGTCTTTTGTGATTCCATCAAAGCCAAAGTCTACCTCACTTAAACACTCTGTACCAGAGGAGTCAAACATGCTGCCAACATCCTGCTACCACTCCCACAAGTACTGTCAAACCAGATAAAAGGGCAACTGGGAAACAGCAAAACAAATAAAAGTACAATAGAACATTGAAAATGTTAATATGTAGGGCTTTCCTCCCAAGATAATAAGTGGCTCACCGGGATTCTTATATATGGTTTAGCAGCCCCCATTTCTAGTTGAGTTGGACACCAGTGCTTTGTACTAAAAGGGGGGGACCATTTGCTATGGACCAGTGACTCAACTTCTTGCAGGCTGATTCCTCATGGCCTGCTCACAGCAAGTGCCAAAGGCAATAAGAGCAAGAAAAATTCAAAGACAGGGAATAATTCTCACCAGGGGCTTTCTTCTCTTCTGTCCATTGTCATAAATGCCAACCAAATGCCCCCTGCATTGTATGGGCATGACATAACTCCAAGCAGGCTTCCAAACAGCTGAGATTCACCACTCAAAACTATCAACCTTTTAAACTCTGGAAACAAAAGACACCTCGACTTTGGCACCACTCACTCTAATGTGCTTCCCCTTCTCTAGGTAACCATCAATGAGCAAACGCCAGCTCAGAATGTTATATCCTTTATGAAACCATCCCTGATCCCTCCAGTTATTAATGGCCTTTTGCCCAGACATTGCTTTGTTTTATCATTTTGGTTACCTGGGACTGTCTCTTATTCTTCTTATCCTTCTGCTAGGCTTTGAGCCCTAAAAAGGAGCTATTCTCCCCACCCCTAGTGCTCTGTATACAGTAGGCACTTAAATGTTGCATGAATTAATCCTAAGGAGCAGTGTAGTGACCCCAGGACTAGACTTTTAGTCTTGACTCTAGGACATTGTATCACCTTGAGCAAGTTATTTAAAACTATCTCTAGGTTTCAGTTTCTTCATCTGCAAAATAAAGGTTAACAAAAAGTTTGTCCTACCTATTTTACAAGACTCTAGAAAAATTAAAGAAGATCACAAATGCAAAAGTCCCCCCAAATTATGGGGTGTTTTCACATCAATGATCAATGGGAACCTTTCTGGACCAGAATGAGCACCATAACTCCAGTCTCTGCACACACAGGCTAAGTAAGGCCCTTCCAGTCACCCTGTGGAATTCCAGAGTATGACACTGCTCACTCAGTAAGAATAATACTGTGCCTGTTCTGTGAGCTCCATGCCTGCTAACCCCTCAAACCTCCTAAAGTTCTCCTCTGACACCATGGTGGTGTGCAGATGACCCTGCATTCTCAAAGGCTCCTGGAGCATAAGCTGTGGTTAAGTTCTCAGCAAGCCACTTTCACGTTACTTCTCTGGGCCCCGTTACCCTCATCTGAAAAGAACTGAGTGATCTTTCAGGGTTCTTCCAGCTCTAACAGCATATGTATGTTTTGTGGTCTAAGATCCCTTCCAACCATGGCAGTCTTTGTTCTACAGACATTTCCAGCTCCAAAATCCAATGGTTCTAACATACCAAGTTGGAGAGACTTCTAATATGGACTCAACAGTGTCTGTCCTATGAGAACAAATCCAGTGAAATTCAGAGAGGTTTCTCACCAAGGGTTTGGCTATCAGGGTATGAACTTTCCTGACCTCAGCAACTCAAGAAGTATGTCTCCTTAGAGAGAGAGCACTTAGAAGCTGGGTCTGACAGAGCAATGGTTGCAAAAGAACTCAAAGCATGAATAAAAGAACCAAGTTGTAACCCAGTTGACAAAGCCTACCAGCACCAATAAGTAGAAGTAGTGGGAAAAAACTTTTCAGTTAAAGCCAGTACCAGGAAGACCACTCCTTCTGCGTCATCATACCTCCCTCCTTGGAAATGGAAAGCAGAAAGCAAGAGATGGGGAGATAGTCTCTATCCCAGAGACAAGAAGTATAAGCTTCTAAGTTCCAATTGCTGAAAGACATTATTTGCAACTCATAGATAACTTCTTTCATTTTACATTTTAACAACTCACAACCCAGGAAAGCCTTCTTCCAATCATAGCCACCAGCTGAGGGAGTACTTTGCAAAGATGACTGTATCCAGGGGCCAAATGGGGATCAGAGGAGAGGAGCAGGGTGACATTGGCTTAATTAAGAAGGATGTCACTGATTGCTGCAGGTCAGTCTTCTCCCTCATCAATATGCCCACTCATACACAATGCATTCTTTGCTCCTCCCATCCCCAGTGCAAACTAAAGCCTTACCAGGGTTTGAAAGGTCCCTCACATTGGCATTTCCCATTTCCAGGTGGGATCAGAATCCAAAAGCACTGAAATACCACAGACCTATTCTCTAGGCACCTGCAGCATCTACTTGAAGAAAGAAGGATGGCAAAAGCTTTCAGGAGAGTGATTGTGGTTTCCAGGCCTGAGTTCTGGCTCAGGCTCTGTGGAGAGTTTGGATAAGAATCTGAACTTTCAGGAGCTTCCAGGAGCAAATTCTAAGTCACAACCAGCTTTCCCAGCCCAGATCATTAAGAATCCATTTAAACATCTGCTACCATCTTAAGCCATTTGCAACACACGTATCTGTTAAGGGGGGCAGAAAGGAGGAGGAAGAGGAGTGATGATCATTGTTATCTTTATAACCTAGGTCTGTCCATCAAAACTCCCCTGAATTCTAATTCTTTCAGAGAAATAACCTCTGTCACGACCTAGACTCTGATCATGGTCTCCCCCACTCCTCAATACTGATCTAAGCATATTACTGAAGGAGCTTAACAAGAGCGCAGAGGGGATGTACAATAAACCCTTGTTCAGTAGTTGGAGGCAGCATGCATGGTGCATTCCTAGGACTGGGAGTTAGGACACCCGGATTCTAGTCCCAGATCCATCATCAATGCGCTAGGAGACCTTGAGCAAGTCACTGCCCCCTCACCTGTAAACATGAGAGGTTGAATTACCTGATATCTGAGGGCCCTTTCAGCTCTGACCTCCTCTATGACTCCTCTCTGCATGAAGGGAAAAGTAAAGTTAGTGTCAGGGCCTGCCAACTGCCTCTTTTGTCTCTCCTCATTGAAAGAAATCTATTGCACTGCAGGTGGGCTGGGTTACATTTATATCATGATGAACAGAGGATCTGTCATTTTTGCTGGGAGGCTCAGCTTTGCCTTCCCCAAGCGTCATTCTCCAAGACAAAATGATGCCCTCCATCCCTTTGGAAGGTTCCTCATCCCTTTGTGCTAGTCACACCTTCCCTCCAAATGAGTGTGGTCACACTACTCTGGAGCCTGCTCAAGGCTCTCCTTAGGAGAGGAAAAAGGATGGAAAAGCAGGGGATATCCCTTGATACAGACCATATCCTGAGTGGAGAGGTCCCCTGAACCTCGGCTGTGATGGCCTCCAAGGACATCTGACTCTGAGTCTCTCCCTCACAGACTCAGAAGGTAGGAAAGCCCAACTGACCACCAAGTGATGAGAAGGCAGGCTTTCGATAATGAAAACCAGGAGATAAAGGTGCTTGAGGGGAGAGGGAAGAGATGTGCCTATAGCAGATAAAGCTCTGACTAAACTGGAGTAAACAAAGCAAATTATATTTACTTCGACAGGAGTTTGAGTATTTGATGGCAAAGGGAGACTTATGGTGGAGTTGTTGCTGCATTTATATTTAATACATTTAAGAGAGAGATGAAATAGACTTTAGCAAGGCTGGTAAAATATTTATAAAAGCACACCGAAGCCGTGTAAAGGGAAGAGAGGGAAATAAAACAGCTTACACGTGGGATCAAATACAGCAGCCCAGCTTTTAACCTGACAGCTCCCCAACACTGCGGCATGAGTGCTGCCAACGCGCCACAGATGTACAACACCTGAGCTACCAGGGAAAAAAAAGTGAGATTTGAGGAGAGTGTGATAATGGCTGTGTGCGCTTGATACAGGCAGCCCCACACTCCTGGGCATCTGCCATGCTGGCCGGTCCTCTTGGGCGGGACCAGGGACTCTGAAGGCTGTCGTCATGAGTGCCCCCTTTCCTATCCAGGCTCACAGGCCCTAGATGTGATTGGATGGGCCAGCCCAACGTGGGTAAGATGCTAGAAGGCCCTCCTGGACCGGTAATTTGCAAAATACTCTTTGGGAAGATGCCCTCCCAGAGTTGGCAAGCTGGTCTCCTGTGATCTGCCTGTTTGCAATCATAGTATCTACACTTTGAAAGTTTGTGCCAAAGGGAGACTTGAGGTTGGATTGCTGGTGCATGGAAAGATAACATGCTCTTGATCGTTATATAATATTCAAATGCTGGCATAGATCTCCTCCAGCCAAATACATCACAACCCATCTATGTCTGCCCATCCTGAGTAACTCTTACTTGAAATTATAAAATCCAAGAATATTAAGGGACCCGGAAAGCATGTGGGATAATCCATGCTAGAAATAAGATTCCCCCACAAGCATTTGCTTTAAGAGCTCTAATGATAGGGGACTCACTATCGACTGGAGCAAACAGTTCTGCTGTTGGACAGTTGTCATTGTTAGTAAGTGTTGATTTACATGGACCTAAAATCTGCCCCTGTGCCAACTTCCATGAATTGTGCCTAGCTCAGCTTTCTGGAGTCAAATGAGAAGACTAATTCCTCTCCTTCATAATATCCCGTTAATTATCTAAAGACCATGATCATAGTTTCCCACTAAGTTTTCTCTTTTCCAAGCTAAAAAATTATGAAATAGGTGATTTTTCTTTCGTATTTTCTTTATAGTCCTCCTTCCATGACCTTACTTGTTCTGTCCTCCACCTGAGATGCCATCCCTACTTTTCTCTATACTCCCCCTACTTAGCCTTAAAGGCTCTTTGTGGGAGATGGACCCTGTCTTTGTAATGTGCCTGAATCCACTGTACTAGGGCACAAAGAAAGTTGTCGATGACTGTGGATCAATCCATTTTGGTTTCCCTCAGTGAGATCTTACCTAAAGCCATTCCATTAAATAAAAAAACCTTGTTCCAGATTATACTTAGCCAACCCCTTCCTTAGTATCTCTACCAGCCTTCATTCATATTCCAGGAAAGATGTATGTGCATTTCTGGAGTACCAGAGTAGTGGAGGGTCAGTGCTGAGAGGTCAGAGCTCTCTGTGTTCTTTACATTTTTTCCCTAGCATTTGTCTTATTCTAGGCTCCATATAACTTCTCTAGGATCTGACATCTCCAGGATCATGAGCATTTTCTTGACTCCCAGAGATGATAAGGACGTAGGGAGAATGTGGGAACAGGAAAAGTCAATGCTTTCCATTCCACCTCTACAATTTTTCCTTGTACCGGTGCCCTTCTCTCCGCTTGTAATCAGATCTAAGGAGGCTAAAGAAAGTGAGCACTATTCTTCTAATAGAGACCTAAAATCAGATTCCACTTGAGGCTGAGGCAGCCTCAGTGGTGCTAGTCAGAGAATTCCATCCACTAGACATCCCCTAATAGAAGAAACTCTGAACCGGGAATAAGGAGGCCTGGCTTGGAGAATTGGCTCCTCTCTCTGTAGAACTTAGCAGACTCCCTTCCAATCTCTGGGTATTAATTCCAACTTTCTCAGGGAAGGCAAAGCATTTAATGCAGCTTCAGCCCAAGAGAGTGTCTGAAAACCTGAGGATATGGGTTTAAATCTTGCCTCTACTGCCTACAACTTGCATGACCTTGGGTAAGTAACCAATCAACAAGCATTTAAGCACCTTCAATTCTCCAGGTACTGAACTAGGAGCTAATGAGATAAACACAAAGACTAGAACAATTTCTACCATCACTTATCCTCCATGGGCCTCGGTTTCCCTATCTGTATGGAGATTGGGGGGGCAAGATCAGAGGGTCTCTGAGGTTCCTTCCAACTCCAGATTTATGATCATTTCTCTGTGATGTATGAACAAGCAGCTATGAGAGGATGGGCTCATGGAGAGAAGGAGGCTTGAAGGAAGGAGCGGCGTTCCCTAATAAAAGCCAGAGAAATTCCAGGTGGCATCTGATCAACACAATCAAACATGGCAGAAGGAAGGTATGAAAAAGGTGACCATGGAGGTTCAGGAAAGGCATTGACCAGTGAGTCCATTCCAATGACAGAGGAGGCAGGAGAAATGAGGGATGAATGGGTAAAAAGAGGCTTATTCTTCTAAAAAGCTAGCCTCCATCACATCCTGATCCCTAACCCAGGAGTCCAAAACCAGAGGAACCTGAGAGGTGGCCAAAACCCTAAATCCTCCACATTCCACCCCCACCCCTACTCCCAGCTTACACACACACACACACACACACACACACACACACACACACACACACACACACATCCTTAAAGGACCTCCCCCAGCCTGGTCAGTTAGGGACTGAAACAAGTCTGTGAAAATGACTGGGTTTTCAAATAATATCTAAGTCTGACTTGCTGAGGGCAAAAAAAAAAAATCTCCTTTTCAAAGAATAAAGGCTTTTTCCCCATCATTCTCTCTTCAATGATTGTATTTCCATAATAGGAACTGCTTGATAGTCACTTTCCCTTTAAATTATTTTTTAACTATACAGGCAGTCACACATGATGGCTGCTTCTCCTTGGCTTAACTTTCCTTTCAATTACTTCAGTTCTTAATCCGAACAATAAGACCGTTTGTTGCGCCTCCTCCCTGGGACTGCAGGAACTTAGAAACTCTGTAGCCAGGTGCAGAGACCAGGATCCAAATGCTTTGTTCCCCTGGCCAGACAGCCTACGTTTCATCTTCGTTTCTACCCTTTCTGTGCCATTTAAACTTTAACCTAGTAGTAACTTTTCCCGCCTTGATTCCCAATTCAAAGGTTTTGAGATGAAAAGTCCTCGCCTTGGAACATACCTTGAAAACTTCATTCTTAGTCTGGGCTCTGCCTTTGAACCCCTCATGAGCCTTTTTGTCTTTATTTTGTTCTCTCTAGGCTTCACTCTTTCCGTCATGAGGCCTTTGGAAGCATAGCGGCAGGGCTCCCTGTCAGTTAAGGAGGCAGCCCCCAGCCTCCCCAGCCTGCCAAACAGAGGACCCCCGCACACACATACACCAACAGCTCCCCCAAGCTTCACCTTACCCCCCAATATTTGAACTGCCATCTAGAACTGTCTGGCTTTTTATTGATTGATCCAGTCATTACTTATGGCCATCAGTCCTTTCCTTGCTCTAGACCTCCCCGTTTCTGCCTCTTTTCACATGCCTGTGCCCCGTGCCAGCTTCAAGGCCTCTATCCCCAGTTGGCTCTACCTGAAACTTTTCCCTTTTAAACTCCAAGCTGGCCACTCACCATTTCAGACGTTCACTTGGAACAATAAAAAAAAAATCTGGGATCATAGCAAAAAATTATTTCTAAGAGACCAAACAGGGTTAGAACAGAAACAGGAATGGTGTGCTGAGGAGATGGGAAAGGACAAGTATGAGGGATTAGCCAGTGTTGGAGAAATTAGATCGCACTTTTGGGCTTCTACCTTGCAGATCCTGCGTGCCCTGTGGCATCTAAACCTAAGTGGTTTAGTGCCCCTTCAGCCGACAGAACTTTTCCCCACAATTAGATTCGCATTAAAGAGAAAGCAAGGGGTACAGAAAGATAGTTTTTCCTGGTGGTTAGAACACTAGGCTTGGAGTCAGGAAGAACTGAGTTAAAATCCTACCTCAGACACTTATTAATTAGGTGGTTTAGAGAAAGTCATTCAAACCTCTCTGAACCTCTGTTTCTTTGTAAAATGGAGGTGACAATAGCATTTACCTCTCAGGCAGATGTAAGACTCAAATGAGATCATGCATTTAAAGGGTTATATAAATGTAAAATATTATGTGAGGAGCATGGCTAAGCTGCCTTGGCCCTAATCTCACCCATGGAAGAAAGGAGCTTTGTAGACAGCTTTAAGGAGATCTTCCGTCCTTCTACCCAGCTGCAAATTAGGTTTTATTCCCAGTGTTTAATGCCAGTTTCTTATCCCACATTCCTAAAACACACACCCCTCTAGCTCCACCTTTCACTGGCCATAGGATTTAATGGAGGAGAAGAAATTATTTTCCCTTTGCCTTTACTAGGACCACACACCCCCCCGGCCCTTGGCTAATGCCAGTGCTTTACTGATACCAGCAATCCTGGCAGTAACTAACTAGGACTATACCCACTTTGCTTCCACTAGGCCCCCAGTTCTGACCACGTTTCCATTTCCAACCATCCTCCTAGTCCTCCCTGACCTCAAGTCCATCCCTATGACTTCCACATATGATCAGGTCCCTTAATACAACCATTTAGCAATGCTACCAGTCTCTCCAACCTGGATGATGCCCCAAACCTGACAATGCATTGTACTACAATGATTACACCCCCACATCTCACCAAATCTGACCATGATCTCATCACCTTGAAACCATCGTCTATCCTTCCTCAGTGACCATAATCTCCAACTCTGATTACAAATCCTAGCTCTGATTGTGATCTTTAATCTTTACCTTCTGTAATGACCACACCCATAACTCTGACCATGGCCTCCACTTCTGACCATTCCATCTCTGCCCATCTAGCATTTCTGAGTTGGAGGAAGGCAGATAGAAGAAGAAAGAAGCAATCAGATAAAGGCAAGTATGACTAGAAGCTCTCCCTACTTCCCTAGACCTCAGGCCAAAAGCAGACCGAAAGCAAGGAGGGCAGAAGAACAAAACAGCGCCCTCTTTCCAGCACACCTAGCTCTGTTTTCTGGCTGTGCTGGCATCAAAAAGCTCCTGATGACACGAGAAGGAACTCCACTTCCACAAAGTTTTCTTTGGCAATTAGCAGGAAAGCCAATGAATGAAATGCCCTCTGCCACAAGGTAAGACTCATCAGGAAGAGAAAAGATTAGTGCAGATAGCAAATGTACTCACACTCCTATTAGTGCACAAATCCAGAAGCTATAATGAGCCTTTAGAGTGATTATGGAAAGAATATGCCTTAACACACTGCCATTCAAACTCCATTTAACTCATTATTTCCATTGACTAACAGATGCAAGCCCCTCTTAGATACCAAACCAGTATCTGTTGATCTATTCCCTGACCCTTTAGAGGACTCTGGGCTTCCCAAACAAGGGGGCTGACAACCTTCAGAAGGGCTCCCTCCAAACACCCTCACCAGATGATTTGTAGGAGATAATTACCAATGTAAATGGAGAGACAGCTCTTAATGACATTTCTAATGGGAAATACTCTCTATCAAAATGTTCACTCCCATACTGCAAAGGTCAGAGTCCCCTTCCCTAGAGCATTCCCATCCTTTCCTCCTTTTTCTAAGCATTATAGGTGTAGGGCGGGTTGGGGGAGGGAAGGGATGGCACAAAGTTTGGCAACTGAAGGACAAATTCTGGCTCAAAGGAAAACATACTTGTGGCCTAAGGAATTAGCTGGGGATGCCCTTCCTTCCCTGAAGGGCCACGTGAGTTTTATGGAACCAGTTTTGCTGTATCCTCATGGAAATGAAAACAAGTCACCAGCCAATCAACCAATTGTATTGTGCCAACTTTTAAGAAAATGTTGTAGTAGGTGGGGAGAAATGGAAGTCTAGATGAGTTATAGCCCCTTTCCTCATAAAGCTGCCTCTTAAGGAGATGAGATGCACAGGTGTCTATTAGACAAACTAATACACAAAGCATGAGGAAAACAAATGAAATGTGAGCAGGAAGTAAGCCAGCATTGAGGAACCAAACTCAAGGGTGCAAATGGATGTGGGAAAGACTTCTTTGTCAAGAACTTCCAGGAAAGCTGGAAAGCAGTTTGTCAGAGACAATTTTAAATCTCATACCATAAGCCACAAGTTTCAAATGGATACATAGATTAAACATAAAAGGTTGCATCATTTAAAAAAACATAGTATAATGGAAGGAGGTAAGTTTTACCTCTATGGCTAGGAAATGACTTTCTTAACCAAAGAAGGGGTAGAAGTAATCACAAAAGATAAAACAGATCATTTTCTTTACATAAAATTTAAAAGCCTTTGTACAAACACAATCAAAGCAGCTTGGATAAGAAGAAAAATTGCTGAGTGGAAAAGATCTTTCAATTGAATTTCTCTGATAAAATCCTGAAAGGCAAGATACATGGGGAATTGACATAAATATAAAAGAACAAGGGCCATTTCCCAATAGATGAGCGAACAAAGGATCTAAACAATTTTCAAAAGAAGAAAAATAAACTCCATGAAACAATGCTTCAAATCACTGATAGGAGAAATGTCGATTAAAACAATACCGAGGTTTCATTGAACTTAGCACAGTGCAAGGCATATAGTAAATGTTTGTTGAATGAGTGACTGTTTGATTATATCCACAGAATTTTCAGAAATGATTTTTTAAGTGCAAATAGTAAGTGTTAGAGATGCTGTAACAAGGCAGGTACACCAACACGTTGTAGGTGTGGCTGTGAATTCTGGAAACATTTTGGAACGAGGTGAGAAAAGCTACTAAATTGTTCATCTACTCTGACCCAGGTAAGCCGACTACTGGGCATACATGCCAAAGAGATCAGAGACAGAGATCTACACTTGCTTATAACAAAACATTCAAAGCAGCACTTTTAAATGGTAGCAAAAAAAAACCCCACAAACAAACAAACCTGGAAACAAAATGGGTGCTTATTGACTCAGGAATGGATGAACAAATTGCAGCATATGAATATAATAGAAAAATTAAATATAAGAAATGGCTTGTGAGGAATTAAGAGAAACGCAGCAAGATATGTATGAATAGATACAAAGCAAAATAAACAGAATTAGGAAAACGATGCATAAAATGACTATAGTTATGTAAATGAAAACACTAAGGGGAAGTTAAAGTCAGATTAATTAATTACAAGGAACAATCATGATTCCAGAGAAAGGGAGATGAAACACTGTTTCTTTCTCCTAATGAAAAGGTTGCAGATCCAGTCATTTTGCTAATTGCTTTTGCTTAACTATTTTTCTTTTTTTCTCACAAAGATTTTGATGTGGAATAGAACTATATCAGGAAATAAGCATGGTGTAAAAAGACAAAAGGCAGCCATATTACTTTTTTTAAAGGCTATATAGGGACAGCTAGGGAACACAGTGAATAGAGTATCAGTCCTGGAGTCAGGAGGATCTGAGTTCAAATCCAGCCTGGGTCACTTGACACTTACTAAATGTGTGAACTTGGAGAAGTCACTTTACCCCAATTGTCTTGCCTTCCCCCCCCCTCCAAAAAAAGCTATGTAAGATAGGGTTCAGTAGAAATCAGGGAAAATTACAGAAGGGAATCAAGGAAGATTTCACAGAGGAACTGTCATGTCAATCCAAACTTTAAACGATGGATTAAAATTCAACCAATAAAGGATAGAAAGGAGGACATTCCTGGCAGAGACAACAATTTAAACAAAGGCTCCCAAGGGGAGAACTGCAGGGTATATTCAGGGAAGAAAAAGTAGTTCATTCTGTCTGTACTATTGGGAGGATTGTGTAACATCAGGGAAGCCCTAAAGTGTGGGTCAAAAGAGTATGAACTTTACCTGGTAAAAAAAGTCATGGAAGGGTTTTGAGCACAGGAGTGACATTACGAGTGCTAAACATAAAATTAGTTGGGCAGCATGAAAAGGATGGAATGAAGGGGAGAGAGAACAGACTCCAGAATAAGAGAATGGTCAATATTGCCCAGGTTTTCAAAAAGGAGAAGAGAAGAGAGGTTTCTAGGAGTGTGAAGTTCACTTTAATTCATTGCACACAAGCATTTAGACAGAGTCGTAGTGACTAAGAGGTCAGCTTCTTCCTTGGTTATCACGACACTGCTCTCTTCTGGTTTTCCTCTTATATCCCTGACCACTTCTTCTTGTCTCCTTAGCTAGATATTCAGCCAGGTCACTCCCAACCAACTGTTGGTACCCTTCCCAAGAGTCTGTTCACTTCTCTTCACCCTATAGAATATCTTGATCAATGGTTTCATCAGCTCCCACAGATCTAGTCATCACTTCTATGCACATGATTCTCAAATCTATTTATCTAGCCTTAACTTTTCTCTTGACCTCCAGTCTTACATCTCCAATGACTTCTTAGATATTTCTAACTTAATGTTCTCTAGACACCTTAAATTCAACATATTTAATTATATTTCTGTTCAAATCCTCTTTTCTTCTTAGACTTCCCCATTGCTTACCAGGGCACCACCAATTTTCTAATAACTTCAGTGATTTCTGAAAACCTCAGTGTTACCATTGTTGATAACTCTGTTGCCAAGTCATTTCTACCTTTACTGTAATGCTCATCTATAGCCTTGTCTCTCTATTCACACAACTGCCACCCTCAATACTCCACACTGGACTATTACAATAACCTATCATTGGTTGGTCTTCTTGCCTCGTCCTTCCTCACTCCAGGCCACCCTCCATTTAGCTGCTAAAGCAACATGGCCCTAGACCATGGGACTGACCATGCCACTCCCCCACTCAAACAACTCCAATGTCTCCTAATATTGCCTCTAGGACCAAATGTAAAAATCTCTGCTGCCAAGGTAGAATCACTTAGGACTTGATGACTTATTGGATATGGATGGTGGCCACACGGAAATTGAGAGGAAGAAAGCCCTTCCTTCCTATTCTTCTAGTCCTCTTACACTCTACAATTCTCTGCATACTCTCAGTCCAGCATCACTGGCCTTGCTGCTGCCCCTTACATAGAACACTCCATCATGTGCCCCTGTTCCTCTTTACTTGCCATCCCCCATGCTCAGGAAGCTCTCTCTCCTCACTTCTGCCTGCTCCTCCAAGACTCCAATCACACCTCCTGCAGGAGGCTTTCCTTGTCCTCCTCCTCCTCCCACCCCACCCCCTCTGGTACAATCCCTCTGAGATTCTCTCATTTAGATCCTGCATCTTAGACATACATAGTAATTTACATGTTGCTTCTCCCTTTAGAATATGAATTCTTAGAGGCCAGGGGCTGTGCCTGTTTGCCTGTGCTTAGCACAGTGCTTGGCACATATTAGGTACTTAATAAGGATGGGTCATGCCAAAATAGATCCCTTTCTTTTTCTTTTTGAGAAAATGCCTAGACAATTAGAATGAGGAAATGCCAAAGACATAGCAAAGACATGGATTTCAACAAGGCATTTAGCAAGCTTCTCAAGCTATTTTTGTGGACACCATGGAGAGATGTGAGTGAGATGTAGGCACAGTTAGGCAGATTTGGAACCAGCCAAATGATTGGATCCAAAGAGAAATCAATCGTTAACCACTTGTTACTTTGGAAGGAGGTCTCTAATAGACTCTACCAGGCTATGTCCTTGGCCCTGTTATTTCACTGTTGTATCAGTGATTTGGATAAAGACATAGAAGACTTGCTTACTGCATTTACATGTAACACATTTCCTCCCATCTTCTCTGGTAGCTTGACCCATCAATCATTCCTTCTCTCACTGTCATCTTTGATCTCTCCTTATCCACTGGTTCCCTCCACACTATATTATAAACATCCACAAGTCTCCTCCATCTTTAAAAAAAGTCAGCTGACACTACCATCCCCTCAAGCTACCATCCGATATGTGTTTTCTCTCTTTCACTGCCAAAATCCCAGGAAGAATCACTTAGACTCCTATCTGTTCCTCCTCCCACTCATTTTTTCAATCCCTCACAATCCAGCTTCCAACCCCACCATTCTACTGAAACTACTCTGGCCAAAGTTGTCAACAACCTCTTAAACATTAAGTCTGGTGGCTTTTTCTCAGGCTTCGTCCTCCGTAACCCATTGGCAGTTTTCGGCACTAAGGCTGACATCATCCTGGTTATTATGTCCTCCCTCGGTTCAATGATACGGCTCTCTCCCTGTTTCCCTTCTGCCTATATGATTATTATTTCCAGTCTGCTTTATTGCTTCATCATTCACATTCTATCTTCTAAACACAGATAATCCCCATGACTCTGTCTTGGGCTTTCTTTTCTTCTCTCTCAGTAATCTCGTTTGCTCCCAGGAGTTCAGGTCTCATCTCTCAGCAAACAATTGCCAAAGTTATAGATACAGCCCTAATCTCTCTTCTGAACTTTATTCCTAAATCACCTATTGTTGGCTGGACATAAGATCAAAGAATTCGAGAGGGGAGGAACCTTCACCCATTGGCTAGTCTCAGGTATCTAGGTGGCTCAGTGCATAGATCACGGCTTGGGAGTCAGCAAGACTGAGTTGAAATCCAGCCTCAGGTGTGTGACCCTGGGCAAGTCACTTAAACACCCCCCCCAAAAAAAGATACTAGTCCAAACTCTTCATTTTACAGAGAAAGAAACAAAGACTCAAAAGGCTAAATTGTTTCCCAAGGTCACATAGGTAGTAAGTAGCAGAGCTGGGATTTGCAATCATGTCCTTTTACTCTATGTTCAGCTCTCTTTCCAGCTGCCCTTCATTACCTTTTGGTGGTAGGCATCACACATTTAACGTGTCCAAAACTGAATTGACTCTCTTCCTTCCTAGACCTTCCCTCCTTTAAAATTGCCTTGTTCTATAAGGGGCACACCTCCATGTTCATAATCGCAAAGGGATCCTTGACTCTTCTCTCATTTGCTCCCCATATCGAAGCAGCTGTTAAGTTTTCTGGAACCTACCTTTATAACTTATCACCCACTGCCCTCCATTTAGAGACAGCTAATGGTGTGGTGGGTGGAGCTCTCAGTATAAGAAGACCCGAGTTCAAATCCTGTTTTAAGTTAATGAGCCTTCTGTGGGTTTCCATATAGTCCTCAGCTTGTGAGGGAGATGTCTGCAACCACAATCCCTTTCTCTACCAAGGTTCCTTTTAGAAGCCTTTGAGGAGATGCCCAGGCAGAGCCCAGCTGAAACAAAGAAAGCCTTACCCTGAGATGATATTATCTTTGTACCCACAGTGTGGGGAGGAGGGGAAAGAAGCCAACCTGGGGAAGCAGCCAAAAAACTTTCAGAAACCTAAAAACATAAAACAGAGATGAGAGGAGGGTTGAAAGCTACAGTTTTAAAATAAGAAAAAAATCACATTGTAAAAGCTCAAGCAAAGATGATAAAAAAAAAGAAACTTGTTAAGATCAAAAAACAGTAAAACCTCAAAAAAAAAAAGATCCTCCGAATAAAGCAAAGAAATATCAGAGTTTATGTGGGTGCTTCTAAAGTAGTCTTCTACAGGTGAGTGGAAACTTGGGCGTCCCCCCACATACACCTCTAACTTTTGAGAGCCAACTTCTCCACGTTAGGGGGCACCTTTAATGTCCCACCTCATTTGGGCTCCATATTCAGGGGAAAGGGAGGAAAAGCTGAGGAATACATTAAGTTTTCAAACATGAAACTCATTTCTTTCCCTTTAAACTATTAAAAATTTATTCCTTTCAAGTAAAGATAAAAGGGAAATTGTGAGACCTCCCCCTTGGCACAGATCAAACTAGGAAAAGGAGAGTATTAGGGACTGAAGTACAAGGTGTCATGAATGGTTTTCGGTGCCCTGGTCCCTCTCAAAGGAACTTAATTCTGCATCATCCACAGTTGATCGGAGAATTGAGCTCCAAGACAAGCTGCCCATTTCCACAAGAACCATGGGTGCTAGACTTTTCCTTATGGCCAATGGAACAGTGACACGCTTTGTTTGCAGCAAGTTATGAAGCACCCCAGAAAAAGGGGCAGGACTTAGTACAGTCAAGGATGGAAGGAGCCTTTAAGATCTGTCTCAGTCTCTCCCCCCACTCCTCTGTCTCTCTCTGTCTCTCTGTGTCTGCCTCCCTCTCCCCCTCCCTCCATCTCTCTCTCTCTGTCTTTCCCCATTTGTCTCTATCATTTTCTTCCCTCACTCTCTGTCTGCCTCTCTGCCTCTGTGTGTCTCTCTCTGTTTCTATCTGTCTCTGTTTCTGTCTCTCTGTCTGTGTGTCTCTATCTCTCTCTCTCTCCATCTGTTTCTATTTCTCTTTCTCTCTCTACCCCTCCCTCCCTCTCTCTTTGTCCTTCTCCTCTCCCTGCCTCACTTTCTTTCTCTCCCTCTTCTTTGTTTCTTTCTTTTTTCTTTCTTTGTTTCTTTCTTTCTCTCTCTCTTTCTCTGTCTCTGCATGTCTCTCTGTCTCTGTGTCTCTGTCTCTGTGTGTCTCTGTCTCTCTGTCTCTCTTTGTCTCTCTCTGTCTCTTTGTCTATCTCTGTGTGTCCCTCTGTCTTTGTCTCTGTGTGTCTCTGTCTCTCTGTCTCTCTGTCTCTGTCTCTCTCCTCCCTCCCTACTCCAGGCAGAAATGGTCCTTGGCAAAACTGTCAAATGGACAATGTGCCAGTCCCCTTGCCCCACCAACACTGCTGCCTTGCCATCTCAGGAATACCACCTCTCAAGGACCTAGCCTGGCTCCCATAGAACAGAGCAAAGACAAATGCAAGCAGTTCTACGGGCAGACACAGGCAAAGAACTGAATTGGGCTGAGAGGAGATTAGGGATGGGGGGATTTTTGGGACTAGGTTTTTCTGTCTCATGGCCACTTCCAAGCCTAATCCCAGTACTGATCAGCACAGGAGCTCTGAGCTGCTCATCACCAACCCAAGCTACCTCACCCCTCCTGAGGGGCTTCCCAATATCAATGCTGGACTAGGTATGTACACTTAGCTTCACTGGAGCTTCAAACTCGCAAATACTGGTGATCCACCAGCCTCAGCCTCCCCTGCAGCAGAGGCTACAGGCACTGACCACCACTACCCACCAGATTATTTTCAAGAAGAAATTAAGTGGAGAGAGAACTGGGGCCCAAATAGAAAGAACCCATTTTTCTAAGAACACAAGGAGCAACAGAACATAAAATTCTACCATGGTCTGGGGATGAAACTAGAATAAACACCCAAGAAAGGGCAGTGACTCCACAGAGAAAGAGACAGCTCAGGGGTTAATTGGAAAAGGAAGCCTATATCCATGGAAGCACGGTGTTTCGAGAGATGTGCCAAATGCTCAAACACACAAGTATGTACATTTGTACACATGCACTTGTGTAAGCACAAAAGTAAAGACACACACGCACACACACACACACGCATCATGACAAGATCTACAACATTGGTGCTCAGTTGTTGACAGTGTTGAAAGCTCCAGAGGTGTTAGAGGCTAGAGACCATCTCTCCCAAGTCCCTTCGTTTGACAAAGGCTCAGACCAGGAAGGTGACTGGACCAAGCTCCCACCTGTAGTAAGTAGCAGAGGTGAGATTTGAACCCCAGTTCCCCTGAATTAGCTTCTCCATCTGTAAAATGAGGAAGACAAGATGACCTCTAAGCTCTTTTTCTCCCAGTTCCATATGCTGTGATCCTCTGAGCCCATCTGGCCTGCCTGTGAGCTTCCAGAGGTTCTTCTTTGCTAACCGGGCACACAAATGTTCCGTGTTACCCGGAAGTAGGAGACTTTCAAGGTTTGGAGTCCAACCCAACCCTTTATTTATCATGTGACTCTAAGCAAGTCCCCTCTCTTTTCTGAGACTCGGTTTCCTCCTTTGTAAAAGAAATTTAATTCTACTAATATTCATTGCACCAAGTTGTGAGGAAAGAGCTTCATAAATCTCAAAAAGGTAAAGAAATGAGAACAGGATGGTAGAGGGAATAGAGAACCAAATTTGTAGGCAGGAAGACCTGAGTTCAAATTATGGGTCTGACACCTCCTGGCTCTGTGTGAACCCAGGATAATCACTTACCTTTTCAGTGCATCAGACAACTTGACTCTCTAAAACTATAAATCATAGAACTGTCCCTGAGCTGCATTAGTGGAGGGCGTTTCCATACTAGGAGTTCCAACATTGATTAAATTACCTGACTCTAAAAAATTATTTATTATCCTATGGTCAGTGCCCTGAGCCAGGTTCAGACTTATAATAAACTTGCATTTGTGCCTAAGGACTGGCTTTCCTGTCTTCCCACTTAGCATGGTCTCATACACATATCCACAACCCTTCTGGACAAACACAAATTCCTAGGGTGAGAGCTTGTAGGATGGGTGATAAAGCCCCACCCTATCTCCCAAAGCCCTTCCTTCCCCCACTGCCATCCTGGGACACAAATCTAATGCTGTCCAGTTGGAAAAAAAATCAGAAAACACCATCACTTTTTTCCCTTAGAAAATACCATCCTACATTAAACAGCAGGGGGTCATCTATGTCTCACTAAACCACGATAACCTAATTTTGCAGAGGGATTTCAGTGCTCCAGTTGAAAGGATATATGTGTATATATCTATGCACATGTGTGTATGTGTGTATATTGTGTATATCCTAAGGAAAGAAAGTGTCAGTACATTAAAAAATGGCTAAGACACATTCAGGACTCAAGGCTTTGTAAGAGCTCTTGACAGTAGTAGGGACCATCTCTAATAAACTTCAAGGTATGGTTGTGTTCATTTAAAAATCAACCCAATGGCAGGCATAGGAAAGGGAAAACCATTGGGAAGGAAAGGAAGGAAAGCTGAGATAAGTGTTTAGGCTCCTCCATGAGATAGAAGCAGTCACCTCCCAAGGGGAAAGCCTGGAGGACATAGCCTGAGGATCAAGACAACTGGATCAATAGGATCCTATATTCTGAGCTGGAAGGGGCTCAGTTGGAATTGAATGTCATTTTTTAGATATGGTTTGATCAGGACAGAACATGAAGGCCTCTTAACCTCTTATTGCAGGAAGTTCTGCCCCTCTCAACACACCCCAAGATCACCCAAGATTGTTTTTTTGGCTGCCACACCACATTGCTGACTCACGTTGAGTTTGCAGTCCACTAAGACCAAAAGATCTTGTTTTAAATAAGCTGCATAAAAGTTTTTACATTAGCTGCTTTATGTGAGTAGTTTATATAAACCATGTAACCACTCCTGACTATCCTATTCTTCTGAAGTTGCTTCTTTGAACCCATCTTGAAGACTTTCCATTTACCCCTTATTGAATTTCATCTTATTAGATTCAGCTGAATGAATGCTTTTATCTGGTTAAAATCCTTTAGGATCCAGACTCTGTCTTCCAGGGTGTTAACTATTCCTCCCAACACAGTGTCATTTGGCAATCTGATGAACGTGCCATCTATGCTTTCATCCAAGTGACTGATAAAAATGTTAAACAGCATAGAGCCTACTAGAGATCCCTGGGGCATCCCCCTGCAGACCCACTACCAATATGACATCAAACCATTCATAATTACTCTTTGAGCCTGGACATTCAACCAGTTCCAAATCTATCTAATTGTATTATGACCTAATCCACAGCTTTCCATCTTTTCCACACGAAGATGATGAAAAATGTCAAGTGCTGACATTAGGGTCAAGATTCCTTCCCTTAAAGTTGGGTGGAAGGTTTCCCCTCCCAACTTAATAATTGCTATTAAAAAGCGGTTAATAATGGGCAGATCATTTAAAGGGGGGCAAAATAGATTGTGGTATAAAAAGGTGATGTATCTAAAATTCTTTGCAATGCCATAAAAATGTAGTTAAATATTATTAAAGATTGTCTCTTCAATATTTTGTTTTCTCCCAATTACATGTAAAGACAATTTTTAACATTCTTTTTTTTTAATTTTGAGTTCCAGATTTTCTCCCTCCTTCATTCCCCTCCCCCCTCTCTGGGAAGTTAAGCAATTTGATATAAATTATACATGTGCAATCATACAAAACATATTTCCATATGAGTCATGTTGGGAAAGAAGATATATACCCAAAAGGGAAATAAAACATGAAAAAATAAAAGAAGGTGAAAAATAGTCTGCTTCAATCTATCTTCAGACTCCATCAGTTCTTTCTCTGGAGGTGGATAACATTTTTCATCACAAGTCTTTTGGAATTATCTCAGATCACCGTATTGCTGAAAGTAGCTAAGTCATTCACAGTTGATGATTGTATAATATTATTGTTACTGTGTACAATGTGCTCCTGGTTCTGCTCATTTCTCTCAGCATCAGTTCATATAAGTCCAAGATTTTCTGGAATTTGCTTGTTCATTATTTCTTATAACACAATAATATTCCATTATGTTCATATACCACAACTCGTTCAGCCTTTCCCCAGTTGATGATCATCTCCTCAATTTCTAATTCTTTGCCATTACAAAAAAAAGCTACTATAAATTTTTGTACAAATAGATCCTTTTCTTTTTGTATATATTAAAGATCATCTTGTGAGAGGATTGTGTTTAGAGCTGAAAAGCACCTTAGAGATTCTCTAATTTAGACTTCACATTTTACAAATAAAAAAAAAGGCAAGAACAAGACAAAACCTGAGGCTCTAAGAGGGACTGACTTCCTAGGTTACACAGGTAGTTAGTAGGTGGGTCAACCTTCAAACCAAGGGCTCTTGACTTTAAATCCAGCACAAATTTTATTTCACAATATTGTCGTTCTCCTAATTTCATGGATGTAGACATGTATATCCCAACAAGCTGTGAATAACCCAGAGTCACACAGGTAGAACTATCAGAGCTGGGATTCTAACCTGAATTCTCGGACACAAAGTCCTACTATGCCATACTGTTTCTAGCTCAGGATTTTCAACTAATTCACTGTGTGACCTCTGAACATTTCTGGTTATGTTTCCATTTCTGTAAAATGGAGCCAAAAATACTTACCTTAGAATTGTTATGATCAAATAAGTTGCTGTATGTGTAAAAAAAAAAGTACTGTAAAATAGAAAATATTGTACATGTGAAATATGCTTATTTCATTTTCAAGAAACACATCAGGAGTTACCAAGGGATCTAACCTATAATGGACTTTGCTTAGAAATTTTAAGGCATTTTTTAAAGGAAAAATATTATAGAAAGCAAAGAAGGAACACACAAGCATACACACACACACACACACACACACACACACGCTTTCCAGTACATGGTGACACAAGGAGCAGTACAAAAAAGTCTAAATACAATAAAATAATTTAGAAAAACCATAGGAAACATTTAAGAGGCCTTGGGAGACTCAGTGGGGAAGGTGTTGCAGCTAATGAGAAAATGCAGGCAAGCAAGAGAGGTAACAGGGGTCAGCAGGGATGGCCAGGACCACAGAGTGCTGTGAAGGGCTGTGCTGCGAGGAGGTGGGGCTCAAGAGACAGGAGACAAAGAGAAACAGACAACAGCTGGGAGAGGAGATGCAGAATGGACTAGGCAGGCTAGGAAAAGATGAGGAGCTCAAACAGAGGGAGCAAGAAAAGGGGGGAAAAGGAGAGAAGATGGCAGGAAGATGCAATAGAGATTAATCTGAACTTGGCTGTCTGCTCCAATTTACTCTCTTTCTTGAAAATTACAGAAAATAGGGACCAAGTTCCTATGTCATCCTATCCCTTCATCCTCTTCTTACCAAGGGATCTGAGACCCTAGTTCAGAGGATTTAGATTTAGAAGGGACTTTAGAGGTCATCCAATCCAAACTCTTCATTTTATAGCTGAGGAAACTTGGGCAGAAAAATATGAAATTCCCCTATTCATAGTCCCAAAGGCTGGAAGGAGTGTTCCGGAGGAGGATCCAGCAAAAGAGACAGAGAAGCAGCAGTCAGAGGGGAAGGAGGAGAACCAGGAGAGGCTGGCATCCAGAGAACCTAGAGAGAAGAGAATGTCAGAGGAGGAAGTGATTGACAGTGTCAAAAAGGCTGCAGAGAGGTCAAGGAAAGGAGGATGTAAAAGAGGCCAGACAGCTATCTGTTAGAGATGCTCCAGGAGGGTTTCTTGCATGGGACAGGAGCTGGGATTGGGTGATTCTGAGGTGCCTTCTCACTTCAGTTAGTCATGGGAAGAATGATGGAGTCAGAAACAGGAGCGCTGATCCCAGTGCCAACCCTTTCCTGATGCCATTATCTTGTCCCTCATTTCCTTTTTCTGCACCTCACTTTCTTACTCTCTAAAATGGACACAATAATTCTTGCTCTATTTCCCTCCCATGGTGGTTGTGAGGGATGTGTTTTACAAACCACAAGACTCTAGTCTGGATGGAATTCATACTCTTCCCCAAATCTGATTTGTAGGAGACCTAAGTACAGCCTAGAAATGATGTGACTATTTTTTTAGTTGATGTTTATACACCCACACACAAAAACACACATTAGTATGCATATGTATGTATAACATATAACTACTCATTCACACATGTGTACATATAATGTATATGTATGTGTGTAGGTATAAATACATATAAAACATGTTATATATAAAATATTTGTGTATATGTATATATGTGTGCATAATACATACATATGTCATGTGTGTCTGTAATACATTGTGTGCATATATAATACATGCATAATACATTATGTATCTGTAAATGTACATATATACTCCTTTCAAAGAAGCCTCATTTTATGGATCAGCCTATGTTCAAGGGAAGCCTGTGTTCAAACCAACATAGTACCCACTTCTGTTCTAGAAACTGTGTGGGTTCCTTAATAAGTATAGGATGTATATCTCTGTGAAAAAAATAATAAATGATATTTATCTAGTGCTTTAAGGTTTGCAAAGCTCTTTATAACTATTTCCTCCCTCCCACCCACAATAATCCTGAGAGGTAGATGCTATGATTATCTCCATTCTACAAATAAGGAAACTAATCCTGAGAAAAGTTACATGCCCTTCCCAGGGTCATACAACTAGTTCGTTTCTGAAGCAGACTGGCCTTCAGTCTTCCAGCCTCCACATCTAGCTTTCTTTACACTGTACCCCTAGCTGCCCCAACAGTACAAGACAATATGTAATCAGGATATAAATTGGTCTAGACAAGAAAGACCACAAGCCGACAGGAAGGAGAGACCAATATTGGCTAAAATGATTAAGGGTAGGCCCGAGGAAGAGGCAGAAACTGAGACAGGCCCTGAAGGATGGGAGAAATGTGGATTGGCAGATAGGAAGGAGAGGCAAGTAGCAATATACTGTATAAGGCTGGATGGCCCATTGATAATTTAACTTTATGAGTTTTTATTTGTGCTAGCATGTATATCACTATAGAATCACAGACTCTCTAGGTTAAAAGGAATCCTTCCCCCAAGACCAGTCAGTACCTGCATAAGAATCTCATTCGTAACATCCCTAAAAAGGGCTCATTTAGCCTCTTCATGGAGACTTCCATTCTACCTTTGGATAGCTCCAAATGTTTCCCTAAGATTAAAATCTACCTCCTTGTAATTTCTGCCCGCCAAGAACAAAGCAGAACAGCTTAATCCCTCTCCCACATGACTGTGCTTTGGATACCCTAAGATAGATGGCATGTGCCCTCAAAGCCTTCTCTTCCCTCAGCTAAGCAGCCTTGCTTCCTTTGACAGTCCTTCATTCTGCGTGACATGGAGGCCATTTGCCACTCTAGGCATCATAGAAGATTCATCCGGTGGTTGGGGGTGGGGATTGGAGTGGATTAAATGACCTTTGAGCTCCCTTCTAACTATGAGATTCTCGGACCTGGTTCAACAGCTCTTCCCTGTGATGTGGGCACAGCAGCCGATCATCCACAACATAGCAGGATAAACGGATGTGTCATGAATGCTCTTCAGTAACTCTCTTTCCTCATGCCCATAAGATGAGGAAAAGTGATTTCTGTTTCTTGGTTATCCAGGACCAATTTGGAAAAGAGTAAGAGTTCTCTGAGGTTTGCAAAGCACTCTTCTCACAAAAACTCTTAGAAGCACATAGTGCAAATTTCATTACCCCCATTTTACAGAGAGGGGAACTGAGACTCAGAGCCATGAAGGCACTGGCTCAGGGTCACATGGGTAGTAAGTGTCAAAGAAGGATGAGCCTAGGCCCCTAGGGATCTTACTCTGCGACTCTAGGTATATACTCTAGGGATCCATTTTACCACACTGTTTCTCCAGGATAGTAGGGTATCCTTGAAATTGGATTTCATATTGAGTCAGATTTCCCTGACACTCCCTGTTATAAGATACACCTCTCTTGTTTGCTAGGGACACAGAACGATGAGTCTGGTGTTGCTCATGATTTCTCTTTCTAGACCCAAAGATCTAGGAGATGCCTAATTAGGAATGATTTTAGCATTGTCTAACATACACCAGGGAGCCCCGGGGAGCTAGGCGGGTACCGACAGGGCAGCGAGCCTCCCATTAATGCTAATGGAAGTCCGGCTGCTCAGTCTAAGGTGCCCCGCTGAAAAGAGCCCTCAGGATGCCCATCCACAAACATGACCTTTCCTCGTGTAAAATACGAGATTTCAAAATCAATCTGGGCCGACACGGCCTTCAGAATCCCCACCACACAAAGAGCTCTCTCCGTAGCCCACGTGTCCCAGGAAAGGAAGGCTGATCAATAGAGCAGCCTGGGGATCCAAGTTCAGGCTATTTTAACATATTTCATAAGCCAAGAGCTTCAGCACAGACAGCTTTCTTCTTCTGGGGCTCCAGTCAGTTTGCAAGGAGAGCCCCCTTCCCCATGGGCCTAGGATAGGAGAGGTGATCCCAAACAGGACCTGTCCTTCAAGGCCTGGCTCAAATTCATTTCTTCCAGGAAGCCTTTCTAAGCTACTCCATCCCTTCCTCCTCCCACCTCTTTCTTGACTCTGCTGACACTCTCTAGCACTGATTTTTAACATTATCCACATACCATTTGTATCACACTTAATTGTTCCATGGGTGCTAGTCTTATTGACCCATATACAGTAAATCATACAATTATAGAGTCAGAGCTGCAAGTGATCTTAGAGATCATCTATTTTAACCCTTTCATTGTACATGTGTGGAAACTGAGGCACAGGCACAGGGGGGTAGTGATTTGTCTGAATCCATAGAGGGAATAAGTTGCAGAGCCACAATTTAAACCCAGATTCTCTGACTCTAAGTGTAGCAGTCTTTCTACTACACCATGTTGAAGAGCTAGAATATGAACCCAGGTCCTCAGCTTAAAAATACAAGTGTTCTTTTCACTATGAGTTCTTTGAGTCAGGCACAATGCAGTCTGGCATAGTGGAAAGAACACTTGTCTTAGGGTTAGAAAACCTTGGCTTGAATTCTAATTCCAACACTTACTACCTGTGTCACCTTGAGCAGGTTACTTCCTCTCTGAGTCTCAGCTTCCTTACCTATGAAATGAGAATACGAGCACCCTACCTTATCTCCCAGGGTTGTTGTGAGTCAAATAATTTGGATGTTCAAATATTCAGGTGGATCCATCTTCTCACTCATATGGATGGCCCCTCCAGTGATGCAGATACCAACACATCTATGCCTGGCCATCCTATGAGATTCTTGTTCAGTACCTCCCACAAGTTTATAACAGGGAGTCCACCCAATGTGCTGGTGGCCATCCCAGATTTCTCCCAATATCATCAAGATATATTCATAGCACCAAAAATATCCACCATTCATCTCTCAATCCCACCGTACAGTCAATCAATCTTCTCTTTCGGTCCTGTGTGTCTTTGATGACATTCTTTACTCCAGTTCTTTCCTATAGTGCTTTCACAGTTTATCTGTTGTACCCTGTCCCACCCTCCAAGAGGCTCTCCAAGGCTCTGTGACAGGTACTCATTGTAATTCTTCAGAGACCATCATGTTCCATGACTTACAACCATACAACAACATTAGTAGATACTGGTCTGAAAAAAAGATGGGCTTTTGTTTCAGGGAGAAGTTTGAAGTGATTAAGGCCTTTGCAACTCCCCAAAGGCAGTCCTACCACTCTCCTCTCCCTTTCATTTTAATTCTACGCCCAACTCAATGTCCATTTCCAGGGTCTGTCAATCTCAATGTACTATAGAAATGTAATGTAAACTAATGTTATTGCTTCTCTATATCCCCTACAGCTCAAAGCGCAGGGATGAGCACACAGTAGGTACTCAATAATACTGTACTTACTGAATTAAATTGAATTTCCAACAGACCAAGAGAAGGGAACATGAATCAGAGTCACTTAAACTCTCCACATGAGGTCCTAAGGATCCAAAAGCCTTTATTAATTGGCTAACTGCATGTAACTCTATGCTTGAAACTGTGTGAGGAGATTTTTAAAAGTTTTATTCTTCATATAGAAAGATGCAAGTGCTGGCCCATTATCAACAAAGAAGAGGCCTAGAGCCAGGGGAGTGTCAGAACTGGCATGTCCCAGGGCTTGAGAGCCAAGTATTAAATTTGCAGTGTGAGCATTCACACCTTGGAAATCAGCAAACCCTACAAACGAGGGTTTGATGTATTGTTTTACTGATTGTCTAGACACAAGAAAGTAATGGATAAAAGGTTAATAGCAGATTAATCTTAAAAAATGCATCATGTAAATTTTTTCCCAGTGATCTGGTTGTTTAACATTTGCCAGCAAAGACCTGAGTAGAAATAGTAACTGATTGAATATATTGGGTAAATGAGAGTGAATTCAAGGATTGCAATGAACTTAAGAACATGGATGATTGGGGCAGCTAGGTGGCACAGTGAATAGAGCACCGGTCCTGGAGTCAGGAGGACCTGAGTTCAAATTGGCCTCAGACACTTAACTCTTACTACCTGAGTGACCTTGGGCAAGTCACTTAACCCCAATTGCCCTACCCTTGCCCCTCCAAAAAGAAAAAAAAAAAGGATGGTGGTGTCCTCCATAGAAAAAGTTCAGAAGAAGGATAAGTTTGGAAGGGAAGATCATAAGTTCTGTTTTGGACATGTTGAGCATTCTCCCTTAGGGAAACCAGCTGATTCTTCTCTTGTTCCTTGTTCCTTTCTGTAATAAGATATAATATTGAGACTCTCCTTGTTCTGAAGATTGTATATAATATTGTGAATTGTTGATACTATGAACATTGTACTGAATCTGATTTTGTAATAGAATAAACAGAGTGTTCATTAATACTGTGTAATCCGAATCTTAAAAGTTCTTCACAGTAGCATTCTCTCAGGAATCTACTGTTGATTGGCTTTACATTATGGCCTATAGGGCATCCAGTTGGAAATATCCAACAAGCAGTTGGTGATACTGAAAAGAAGCTCAGGAGCAAAATTGAGGCTCTATCTATGGATGTGGAAGTCATCTGCACCAAAAGATCATGCTCTATTGTTGTTGAGTCACTTCAGTCAGGTCCAGCTCCTCATGATCCCATTTGGGGGTTTTCTTGGCAAAGGTACTAGAGTGGTTTGCTATTTTCTTCTCCAGATCACTTTACAGATGAGAAACTGAGGCAAACAAGGTTAAGTGAATTCCCCAGGGTCACATAGCTAGGCTGAATTTGAAGTCATAAAGATGAGTCTTCCTGGTGCCAAGCCCAGTGCTCTATCCACTGCACCACCTAGATGTCCAGAAAGATCATAAGATGATAATTAAACTCAGGGGAGCTAATGAGGTCACAGAGAGCAACACATCCGAAGAGAAAAGGGCCTAGGACCAGAGTCTTAGCATACAATCTCAACTGTGAGACATTCCTTATGTGCATGGTGACGCAGTAAAAAAAGACTAAGATGGAGCAACAGGAGAGTGTGTAGGAGAAACCAGAGTCACGAGCAGCGTCCTGAAAAGCCAGGGACCGATCAACAAGCATTTAGTAAATGCTTACTTTGTGCCAGGCACTGGGGACACAAGTACAAAGAACAGAAATAATCCCTCCTCACAAGGAACTTACATTCTAATGGGGTAGATGACATGTTCATATAGAAGTATATACAGCATTAAGTGAAATGTAAGTAAGTGCAAAGTCATTAATGATGGGGTGGATCAGGAGGGAGGGCACTAAAAGTTGTGGGAACCAAGAAATGCCCCAGGCAGAAGATTATGGTTGTGCTGCCTCTTAAAGGAAAAGAAGGACCCTATGAAGTGGAGATAAGGAGGGTGTGAATTCCAGTCATGTGGGATGGCCAATGCAAAGACAAAGAAATGGGAGACCACTTGTTATGTACAAAGAAGAGAAGAAGGGCTGGTTTGGCCAGATGACAGAGAATGCAACATCCAATGAGAATGGAGAGATGGGTTAGGGACAGGTTGTGAAGGGCCTTAAAAACCAGAGTTTATATTTTATCCTAGAAGCAACAAGAAATCATGGGAGTTGGTTGAGTTAGTAATTCATGCACTCAGATCTGCACTTAAGGAGAGGAGAGAGTATCCAGGAGAAGAATGTGGTCAACAGTGTCAAAGACTGCTCAGAAGTCAAGAAAGATGAGAATAGAGGAAAGGCCACCAGATCTGACAACTAAACCATCATTAATAACTTTGGAGAGAGTGGTTTCAGTTGACTGATGAGGTTCAAAGCCAGAATGAGATTTGAAGCCAGGGGACTGGGAGAATGAGTGGAAAGGGAATGGAAGTAATGAATATAGACGGCTTTTTCCAGGAGTTGGCTATAAAAGAGAAGAAATATAAAATAATAACTTGAGTAGAGTCTAGTGGAGACTTTTTTGAGGGTAGGAGAAAACTGGTCATGTTAGTGACAGCAGAGGAAGGAATCCGTAGATAATGGGAGGTTGAATATTTAGAGAGAGAGAGAGAATGATTGTGGGGGTGATCTCCAAAAGCAGGGATGAGAAAGGATGGGATTAAGGGCCCAAGAAGAAGACTGTCCTCACTGAGAATGGACATCTAACTGTCAGAGGCTGGAATAAAGGAAGAAACAATGGAGGCTCATGTCAAAGGATTTAGAGGTATAGGGCAGGTTAGAAGAAGCTCATAGCAAATGGATTCTATTTTCTTAGGAAAGTATGAGTCAGGATTTGTCTGGTGGGATGGAGTAAAAGGGTGGTATGGAAATCCTGAGGAGAAAAAAGAAGGTTTGCAATAGCCAATGTGATTCCTTTGATCCGGGAGTTATCAGCATAGAAGTAATAATTTAACTAGGGAGGAGAGAGAAAAAAAAGAGGGGGGAGAGAGAGGGGGAGAGAGAGAGAGAGAGAGAGGGGGAGAGAGAGGGAGAGAGAG